>CM035118.1:16642881-17272224 GCA_020205555.1 Panax stipuleanatus | reverse complement strand
TGTTTGACCAGATGTTTGTTTACCCTAAAGACCTTTGCTTTGTTCTTTGAGGAAAATAGTTAATTCTGCTATCTGGTTCTTTAATCCTTCAAACTCCTCCCTAGAGACAGGGGTGGATTTAGTTTGAGCACTTGAAGCCATGTTTGGAGATGGGCTTAGTGCTTTCTTAGATTTTGATCTGGTGATGGGACCAATTTTTCCCTACAATAAAAGTAGGTGTGTTAATTTTTGATTGTAGGATGCATGCTATGCAATGTATTTATTTTTGAGGTTTTTTAATCTAAAATCTTGTAAAACAAAGGTCAGTTGTTTTAATGACAGGATAGTATGACAGGATTCATAATGAAATGTATATTTACATTTATTTAACTTGAAATTTACATTGAATTGAAAGAGGAAGGCATGAAGAAGCTTCCCTTCGGATTTGTTTCATCAGAGGCTGACCTATCTTAGGCTACTCTCGTGGTTTTTCATCATGAAGGTCCCCAGATCTTCACAATATACTAGAGGGGAAATTAATCTGATCTTTCAACTAGAGCGGATCTGAGTGGTGCCTTTCCTGAGCCTCGCAGGATTAATCTTCTTTGAGTCCAATAATAAAACATCGACGGGTTCTCCTCCTGGTGGAGGAATCACACAATATACATTCACATATATCGTGTCTCACCGTATGAAATGATGACATTTGTACGAAGCATTAACATAAAGCAGTAAAGCATTCATTCATATTTGTTTAATGTAAAACGCAAAATCCACACATACGCAGATAGAAAAGAGAAATTTTGAAAAGATTTGAACGCGGCTTAAGCCCTCTACTATCCCTAGCAGAGTAGCCACCTGTCGACGTCGGGAAAAAAGCTTCTCGCTTTTGGACAGATCTTCCTCTCCCTAAATTGTTTTGTTTTCTACACTTGTTTGTCTTATCTGTTTTATAAATGGTGAAGTTTTTTAGGAAAAGGCCAACATGTATCATGTCGACGATTTGAAAGGTTTACAGAGTCGCCAATTGGTATATTTGAAATGGTTGTACCAACTCAACCGAATTTTGTTTGATTTTTGTAAGTAGGCCCAATTACTGGACGCTCTCAAAAGTTGGCCTTGAAACCGAGATTCTTAATGTTCGGGGGCTTGGTTAAGCGGGGGGAAGGTGTTAGGCACCCCTCGACTTCTGTAAAACACGGTTACCGCATCTTTTCAATATTTCCCTTTTTTATTTGTAATGTGTGTGCGTGTATGCTAGAAGTAATTAAGCCTACGTTTATTTGATTTGGAAGTAGTTCTGTGCTTCGTTAAACCTATATACGAAGGGTTTGATTTGTTTGAAAAGTCCATTTTTAGGCAAGATATGAAAATGATGTTTTGAAAGGTGGTTTTCAAACCCTTTCGCTTGCATAGGAATTGAAACATGTTGATCCTTCTATTTTTATTCTATTCAGCCTTTGGCTCGATTTGGATGTTGATTGTCGGGATGTGAAGCATCCTCGACCATAAAATATATATACAAGTGATGGTCTTCTTATGGGCTTGAAAGCCATCGAAGTGACTCTAGCACTACAAACTATATTTCACTATGTTTGAGACCTTAAATCCGGATAACCGTTTAAAGGTGCCTCGAATGTACATTTTACAAAAAACTGGCAGGATATGTTTACAATGTGGATTTGTCCATCGTGGGAATCAGATTTAGATTAGTTTGATCATTAATCCCACGATTTCTAGGCTCACAGAAAATAGCTAAGAAAACCTGCACATCATATATATTCACAGAAACTGCAAACTATACTCTAGACGTCGCAAAACAAAGGATTTGTCAGTTAAATCCTTTTTTGTGCGTAGCCAAAGCTTCCTGTTTCCACTAGATATGGATATGGGGTCACGTAGTTGCTTTAATATTTATAAAGCTAGAAAAATAACTAGATTTAAATAAATCTTAGCCATTCTAGCTTCCCGATTCCGGTTTGACCGATTTTGAACCGTTTGAAAGTTAGAAAGGGCTAGATTTAGATAAATCTAATCCACAATATTTACATCAGTGCAGATTCATATCAAATGAATATATTTAAAGCAAATATTTAATCATAATGAGCAAAGAATATAAATATATATATATATATGCACATTTCTCAGTCGGGCCTGGATTGGAAATCCGTGGCCCTTTACAGCTTTATATATATATATATATATATATATATATATAAAGCTGTAAAGGGCCACGGATTTCCAATCCAGGCCCGACTAAGAAATGTAAATATATATATATAGATATAAAAGCTGTAAAGAGCCACAGATTTCTAATCTGGACTCAACTGAAATGTGTATATATATATATATATATATATATATATTATTTATAAAAGCTGTAAAGAGCCACGAATTTGCAATCGAGGCTTGACTGAAATGTAAATATATATATATAAGCTGTAAAGAGTCACGAATTTGCAATCCAGGCTCGACTATAAAAGCTATAAAAAGGCCACGAATTTGCAATCCAGGCCAAACGAATTCAGAAAAATTATATATATATATATAGTTATATATATAAAAGCAATAAAAGGGCCACGAATTAGCAATTCAGGCCCGACTGAATTGAAAGTTAGTATATATATAGTCAGTTATACATATAATAAAGCTGAAAAAGGCCACGAATCAGTGATCCAGGACAAACGAAATAATACAAATATATATATATATAGTTATATATATATAAGCGGTAAAAAGCCACGAATTAGCAATCCAGGCTGTGCAATCAAAGAAAAACGTATATATATATACTTATATATATTAAAAAGTAAGCTTAAAACGCCACGAATTTGAAATTCGAGGAAAAGCAGAAGATGAAACTTTATATGCACGTTCACATATACGTAATAAAGTAGGAAATAGTTCCTGATCATAAAAAACTTGAATGGACTGATCCACGGGTTTTTTACCACTCGGTGGGCTTCAAATCTCCATTTTCGCCGGTTAATTTTTGATCTGTTGTAGAATATACGTGTGCAAACGTATTGGAAAAATAAAATCAAAATTTGGAGTATTAGAAGTAGGGCTAAGGGTCGAAATGGGCGGAGTTTCAGAGTGTTTTCCTATTTTTTTTCTTCTTTTTTGCAAGGGTGGGGGATCTTATTTATAGACCAGACGGTAGCAGCTGCACTCGCAGTAGCCGCGAGTATACCTGCTGCTCCCCGAGTGGGGCCCACTCCTGTGGGTCCTGTTGTCTCAAAGTACGTGCACTCCGACCAACGCTGGGTATGCTTCGAATCTCCATAACTTTTGATACGGGCTTCCGTTTGAGGCGTGTTATACCTTTCCGGAAAGCCCTTTAAGAGAGCTACACAATGACATGGGATTTGACCTTTTCTGAACTTTGGAAGACGTGTCTATGACCATATCTTTGAATTTTCACAGTCCTTCTGTTGAGCTGTATTGTGCTGTTTTCACTCGGGATTGATGTTATGGCTCTTTCTGACCCTGATTGCCTCAATTTGGCTTGATTTTAATGTGATTTGACATCAAGTTGGTAAAATGACCATTTTGCCCTTCCAAGGGTTGTCTCCCAGATTGACACGGTTTTTAATTATTTTCTCGGGGTTGTCTCCGAGGTTTGATCTCAGCCGACTCTGTTCTTCCTCAGGATTATCTCCGAGGTTGCCTTGGTCTCCCATGGTTGTCTCTGGGGATGATTTGATGCTTTGGGGCTATCTCCAAGGGTTGATCTGGTCTCCTAGGGTTTTCGCCGAGGTTTTTTATACCTCCCGAGGTTGTCGACAGGGTTTGACTTGACATCCCGATGTTGCCAAGGCTTGCCTTGACATCCTAATGTTGTGGTTGGGGTTGAGTTTGATCTCCCGGTGTTGTCGTCGGGGCTACTATACCTCCTGGGGTTGTTTTCGGGGCTTCACTTGACATCCCGGTGTTGCTGGGGCTTGACTTGACATCTCGGTGTTGTGGTCGGGGTGGATTTTGATCTCCCGGTATTGTCGACGGGGGTACTATACCTCCCGGGGTTGTTGTTGGGGCTTCACTTGACATCCCGATGTTGCCGGGGCTTGACCTAATATCCCGGTGTTGTGATCGGGGTAGAGTTAGATCTCCCGGTGTTGTCTTCGGGGGTTAACTTGATCTTCCGATGTTGCCATAAGGTAAAAGAAGGTTTTGCCCTCCCTCATAGTTAGTAACAAGAATGAAAAATTTTGAGTGTTTACATAGGGTTAGCGGGATACTATCGGAGGTTCATCCAGGACTTCTCTAATATAGCTACTCTGTTGACAAATTTGACAAGGAAGACCATGAAGTATGTATGGACAGAAAAGTGTGAAGAAAATTTTCAAGAGCTAAAGAAGAGGTTAAGTCAAGCACTTGTATTATCTTTACCAGATGATATAGGGAATTTCGTAGTATATAGTGATGCTTCGCATAAAGGACTGGGTTGCGTGCTCATGCAGCATGGAAAAGTCATTGCGTATGCATCTCGACAGTTAAAGGAGTATGAAAAGGGTTATCCTACTCATGACCTGGAACTTGCCGCGGTGGTTTTCGCCTTTAAAAATTGGAGGCATTACCTATACGGGGAGAAATGTGAAATATACACAGATCATAAAAGTCTAAAGTATATCTTCACACAGAAGGAGTTGAATATGAGGCAACGAAGATGGTTGGACTTAATAAAGGATTACGATTGTGATATCCTGTATCACCCAGGGAAGGCAAATGTGGTGGCCGACGCCTTAAGTAGAAAGGGTCGGGGGAAGCTATTAATGTTAACGGCTCAGAATAAGTTGGTAACAGAGATGGCAAAGATGGAAATAGAAATAAGATTACCCAGTGAAGCGAGGCAAAAATTGTTTGCAATGGAGGTTCAACCTACAATCGTGGAAAAGGTGAAGGAAGTGCAACTCAGAGATGATGAGCATGAGCAGATAAAGAAGAAGATTGCAGACGGTACATAAGATAAGTGTAGTCTTGATAACGAAGGGATATTACAATTTTAAGGACGAATTTGGGTTCCGTGTGATATGGACTTGAAGGAAGAGATGATGGCAGAAGCTCATAACTCGATGTACTCGATTCATCCTGGTAGTACCAAGATGTATCAAGACCTTTGACAAAATTTTTGGTGGACAAACATGAAGAGAGAGATAGCAGAGTATGTAAGTAGGTGCTTAACTTGTCAGAAAGTTAAGGTCGAACATCAACGACCTAGTGGGTTACTACTGTCATTGGAGATTCTGGAATGGAAGTGGGAGCATATCACAATGGACTTTGTGGTAGGACTTCCGACAACGCAGAAAGGATACGACGTTATTTGGGTAATAGTGGATCGTTTGACGAAGTCGACTCATTTCTTGCCGATAAGAGTCAAGTATAACTTGGACCAGTTAGCTAAGCTTTATGTCAAGGAGATTATTTCAAGACATGGAGTTCCAGTTTCGATTATGTCAGATTGTGACCCACGATTCACATCGAATTTCTAGAAAAGTTTGCAAGAGAAGATGGGAACGCAATTACGGTTGAGCATGGCATATCATCGACAGACGAATGGACAAAGTGAGAGGACAATTCAAACGCTAAAAGAAATGTTAAGGTCTTGTGTTATGGATTTCAAAGGAAGTTGGGACGATCATCTACCATTAGTAAAGTTTGCCTACAACAACAGTTATCAAGCAAGTATAGGCATGCCGCCTTACGAAGCGTTATATGGACAAAAGTGCAGGACTCCACTATGCTAGAATGAAGTAGGAGAACGTCGAATGTTAGGACCAGAATTGGCACAACAAACGGCGGAGGTGGTTAAGTTGATACGAACGCAGCTAGTAGCAGCTCAAGACAGACAAAAAAAGTATGTAGATCCGCATCGAAAGAATAGAGAGTTCGAAGTCGGTTCGTACGCATTCTTGAAGGTATCGCCTTGGAAAAGAAAGATACGCTTCGAAAAGAAGGGAAAGTTAAGCCCTAGGTTTATAGGACCTTTTGAGATTTTAAGAAGGGTAGAAGAGGTAGCGTATATAATAGCATTACCTCCGGAGTTGGGACATATTTATAATGTGATTCACGTATCCGTATTGCGTCCTTATAAGCCAGATTATAAGCACGTAATCGAGTATAAACCTATTCAAGTTGAGAAAGACTTAACATACGAGAAAGTTCCGATTCAAATTATTGATAGGAAAGAACAAGTCTTAAGGAGTAAAGTAATATCTTCGGTGAAGGTGATATGGAGGAACCACAATGCCGAAGAAGCAACGTGGGAACTCGAAGACAAGATGAAAAAGACATATCCCCATCTATTTGACTAACTTGTATTGTAATTCTAGGGACAGAATTCTTATAAGGGGGGAAAATGTAACGCCCGAGAAAATTGGACTTTTATGTAAATAAATTTTGTTTGATTTATTGAATAAAATTATAATATATATTTATTAAAGTGAGTAAGCTAATTAAAGGTCGTTCTATGACCTAGAAGATGTGAATGTGGTTAGGATTCTGGCTACGTACTAGAATTAAATCATGTGAATTTTCAAGACGAAAATAAAAGTTTTTCGATTTTTTTTTGAAAATCACTATTCATCCATTTCTGCTCTAAAATTATTCTTGAATTTTTGAGAAACGCGTAATGATAAGATTTGAAGACAAGATGGAATATCTAATAATATTTCAGTTATGGCTCGAGAAGTTTTCACTTAAGTACATAAAACCCTAAGGGTTAGGGAAAGTAAAACCTAAAAATAAAATGGTTAAGTATAATAATAATGATTATTATACGGAACGAATACAAGTATGGTAATAGGTACTACACGAGTATGATACGAGAAGTAATACGACGTATAATACGAATCTTATACGAAGTAAATGTGTCCAATTTGAATTAATTCAAATAACCAAACCCGTGGATCCAATAGATGGATTAGCGGGTAGGTTAAACCCATGGGGCAACCCCTGAGGGCCCCATGGGGGCACATGGTAGCATATAGTAGAGCACATGGGAGACAAGGTAGAGCACATGGTAGAGCATGTAAGAGACATTGTGGGCACATGGGGAAAACTTGGTGGGGAAGACTTGGTGGGGAAGACTTGGTGGGAAAGAAAGGTTGAGGAGGTTTGGTTTGATGACCAAACTACCCTCCATCTTGCAATCCTATATAAGAAGGGCTTTGGTCTTCATTTTTTTGTTTACCAAAATCATCAACTCATTATATTGAGAGAAGAGAGAGCTTAGCAAGAGAAGTAGCAAGGAAGACAAGTTATTATCATAACTCAAGAACACAAAGAGGTATACACACTTAAACCTTAATCCCCATCTTCCTTCAATATGTAATTGATAGAGAAGTGTTGAGTGATAGAGCATGAATTATACGAAGTGATAAGGTGAATATTAATGGACTAGAGAACATTAATACTCAAGAACTCGCCTTGTGTGTCCACAACAAACTCATATTAAATATTTAATACTCTATTGTTTTATCATGCTAGAAGGCGACGTTCGATATTCCAAATATCTTTGAACGTTATAACTTAATATAATTTCTTTGAGGGGTTTGTTATTATTTGTCTCATCTTGTTTAGCGCGCATGCACACATACACACACACACACACACACACACACACATATATATATATATATATATATATATTTATATATATTAAATACGCGTCATATTAATTGACATGCGAAGCTTGTTGCATAATATAATATATATATATATATATATATTTATATATAATATAAGCATGCATATAGAATACTATATTCTACCCGGATTGATTATGAACTTTTATTATAGATTGGTTCACTAGAGCCACCAAGTGAACCAAAAGATCAAACCTAGGAGTGCAAGAATTAAATTTAAATATAACTACTACATTTAAACCCGGGCTCCATTTAAACGGGTCTTCACGCGCTCCTTGCTCCTTGGTCTCTAACTCTTCAAGATAATTCTAACTATTCCTATTACATAAACTATTTAATTTAAATAGAAACCTTAATCGACAGTCAATGGGAAGTATATAGGAGGAAGATAGAATTTTACATCAAGAAAAATTAGAGAAGACGAGGTACGCAAATCCCATTTAATAAAACACATACATTCAAGCATTCAACTAAAATAAATCCAATCACATTAGTCAATAGTCCATAAACAACCCCATTTATTATCATACATATCAACATATGCATCAATAAATAAAACATTTAATATATACATTGATATCGATTTAATGGGCAATTCTAGTTAGTTTCAAAATTCAATTTCAACTCTAATTAGTTATCACGGAATCCAATTCTAACTCTAATTAGTTAACATGAAATCCAATTCTAATTAAAATAAATATCTTTATTTTAATCCAGTTTCAAATCTAATAAACTCATTTACTAATCTGGAATTACAGAAAAATATTTAATTTTAATTTTAATTAAAATAAACCTTTTTATCTTAATTTTAAAAAAAATTCTGGTGACCGGCGCTGCAGCACCGCTTTTGTACTAGCAAGGGGGCACTGCGGCGCTGGGTCTACGTTTCCTAAACCCGACACGACGCTGCAGTTAAGCCTAGTACAGGTGTTGCGGCGCCGCTGGGCAGAAATAATTTTCCAGTTTCGCGAATTGTGCAGTTTTTTCCAAAAAAATAATTTCTAGCTAACAATTATGCCCAATTAAATTGTTCCAAACAAATATCATTATATATATCAAATCTAAACAATTAATAACTCATATAAAGGTTTGGCTCTGATGCCACTGTTAGGTTTGTAAGATCAAAGTAGCAGAAGCGTGGTAAAAATAAATTTTATAAATTTTACAAACCTTATTCCCAGATCATCCTTTATGCATAATTATTAATTAAACGAAAGAGAAGAAATTATAGAATCATACCCTTGTAGAACTAAGTTTCCACTGGTACAAGTTCAACTCCAAATCCTTCGTGATATCTTTGAGTTCTCAGAGTTTGATTCCTTCCTTTAATCAACGTTAACCACCCAAGTGTTTGGCCTCTAGAGGTGATCCACCAAGGAAGATGAGATATTCAATAAGTTGGGTGTTTGGCTAAACTCTAATTTTATCTCAATAGAATGTGTATACTCTCCCAACTATTAGAATAGTGTAGTGTCTGACCTAGTTTCATAATAAGACTTTCTTATTTATAGATGTAGGCAACCCTCCTAAAGCTTTTAGGCATAGAGTTTCATATTAATTAATTAAACCTTTTAATTAATTAGGTTTTCCAATCCTATTGGGAATAATTAAGCCCTTTTAATTAATTAGTCTCCTAATCTTATTAGGAATATATGGGAGAGAGAGAGTATCTTATTAATTAATTCTCAAAGATGGAGACGTCTGACAGCACAGGTCAGTCCGCCTATGACAAAAACTGAAATGGGAATGACTTTCATAGACATCCAAGAGGCACCTTACTATGAGAGGATCCTAGCAGGAATAAGCAAGCCATTCTCAGAGATGATCAAACACGGTGAAATGGCAGAGATGGACCTGAAAGCAGACAAGATTAAAGACCTCACTGCCTTGGAAGCAGTCGCCAAACATATACAGTCTGGTAACTATGCTAGCGATCCCAAGAAGGTACCCAAGAAAGGCGATGAAGATGTATCCCTAGTTTTATAGGGGCAATCTAGGAGACCCAACCATAGTCCCCCCATTTGGAAGAAGGAAGGCAATCTGTCATTACAACAACAGGCCGTATTTAATCAATGCAAGGACAGAAAGAGAAATTTTGAAAGAACAAAAAATCTGGTGTCAACTCCACTAGGCGATTCCCTGGAAAACATATTAGAGTTATTAATCAACCAGAAGAAAATTACTGAACTGCCTCCACCTCTATATCCAAGAAGCAAAAGATACAATCCAAGACAGAGATGTGCTTACCACTTAGGGTCTCCGGGACACGATACATAAGATTGTTGGTCCTTAAAGTATAAAATCCAAAATCTGATCGAAAGTAGCGATTTTGTGGTCCAATAACCTGACCATCCAAATGCCAACACCAACCTTCTGATACAGCATGATACGGAGGGAGTAAACATGATCGGGTCAAGAAGTGCCGAAATGTGTCTAAATCAAAAGTACATACGAAGGATGGAGGGATACCCCCAAAGGAACAGAACAAATATCCTCGAGTGGGAAAATCCAAAGGAGTATATGACAATGATGCAAAAATTGGAGACGATCCAGTATCAAGTAACTCTATTAGCTAATCTGATAGTGCGCCAACATCAGGATACAAGGCAGCTTTTCACTCAACTATCAGAAACCCAAAAGGAAAAGGAGGTTATTTAGGATGTAAGTTTATCTCCCTCCAAGATCAACCAGCTAAATGAAGAAGATCAAAGCAGGCTGAAAGGACAGGAAAATTGGAATGATGAAATTACTAGATCTCACCGGCGAAAAAATTGCCTAGAGGAATGCAAATTCCCAAAGGGGAAATATCAAACAATATTCCAAACACTGGCAAACGCCCGGAATCCTACGACATCGAGAGTCAGAAAGAGTAGGCGGAGAAGGGTATTCACACCATTAGGGGACTCGTTAGAAAATGTATTAGCACTGTTGGTTGCGCAGAAAAAGATCACTGAGCTTGCTCCACCTGCTAATCCCAAAGGAAGGCATTATGATCTCAACAAGAGGTGTGCTTATCATTCCGGAGCACCGGGACATGCGACCGAGGAATGTTGACATCTGGGACAAAGAATCCAGGATCTCATTGAAAATAGAGGGCTGAAGATAGAAGTCCCCATAACCAGAAAAGGAAAAAGAGAAATAAAGAGCTTAAGATGTCCACTCGAGACGGGCAGTTCAAAGGAGGTGACGGCTATGAGCACCAATCCTGGCAGAACACAAGGTGGACTGATCCTAATGCTTGGAGTGATTGAGGAGACAAGAGAGTCCCCTAAGAAAATTCATCCGCCACCATCAAATATCTTGTTTGCCAAAGTCAGCAACCACATTCCTGATTTTACCCTCCTAGATGATGAGTATGAAATACTGATCCTTCCCAATGAGGAAAAAGTTAAAAAAGAAAGTTCCTTGCGAGAAATACAACAATAGATCGAGAGAGATTTCATAGTCAAATCCTCTTAAGCCCATGAAAAATATAAAGGAACAAATGAAGAAAAATGTGGTGAAGTTGTCGTGGAAGCCAACCCATCAAGGAATCTAGAGTTCATCCCTTTTTGCGACGAGTCCAGTTTGAGCCTCCTTAAGGGATATGCTGAATCAGGAGACGATTAAGTTATAGTCGTGATTGAAGATATTCATGACCAGGAGTTAACCTCTGTCACGAGCCTCAAAGGCAACATAACCACTTATAACTGGACTATCAGGCCTCAACTAGTCAGAAAGACGTAGATCTAGAGGGTAAAGTTGTGAGTTCCAGGAGATATGGGACGGTATCACTTTATAAGCATTATGTATTTTACGTTCCATGAAAAAAAAATTAAAAAATTAAAAATTTTAAAAATAAAACCAAGCCTGAACTACGAAAGACCTGATCTCTCATTTACGGGAGTACATAGACAGCCATCTATGGTGTGGTCAAACCAAACAAAAAAAATCAAAAACCCCTCAAACCAAAGCCTGAACTACGAAAGACCTGATCTCTCATTTACGGGAGTACGTAGGCAACCATCTATGGTGCGATTAAACCAAACAAAAAAAATTAAAAACCCCTCAAACCAAATAAGAAAATTAAAACCCACTCAAAAGTTCAAACCCAAATAAACACTTTTCAACTGTTCAAGCCAATCCTGAACTACGAAAGACCTGATCTCTCATTTACGAGAGTACGTAGGCAGCAATCTATGGTGCGGTCAAACCAAACAATAACAAAAAATCAAAAACCCCTCAAACCAAACAAGAAAATCAAAAACCACTCAAACCAAGCTCAAACCCAAATAAACACTTTTCAACTGTTCAAGCCAAGCCTAAACTAAATAAGACCTGATCTCCCCCATCCCCGAGAGTACGTAGGCAGCCATCTATGGTGCGGTCTAACCCTCAAAAGAAAAAATAATACTATACCTCTCAACCCAAACCCAAAGACCAGTCTCAAAACACCAAAATCAAACCTGAAAGCCTACACCCAAGAAAAACCCTTAAAATCAGCGACCCATGTTGAGAAGACCCAATGGCACTTCAATGTCATTCCATTAAATCTGGCACAAGTCCCAAAAATGAAGAGACAACGATACATCAAGACGACCAGTCACAGGGATGAAATGGCCATAATCATAAGATGCAACCTGTCAGCAACTCATCACTCAATCAGCGACCCATATTGAGAAAATCCAACGGCACTTCAATGTCATTCCATCAAAAAGACCCAATGGCACTTCAATGTCATTCTATTAAATCTGGCACAAGTCCCGAAAAGGAAGAGACAGCGATACATCAAGAAAACCAGTCACAAGGATGAAATGGCACTCATCATAAGATGCAAACTGTCAGTAACTCATCACTCTTGAAGTGCGAGAAGACTTGATCTCCTTTGACCTACAAAAGCACATGGGCTACCGTTATGGCAAAGTCCATCTCATACCCGACGACCTGTTCCCTGAGGAAAAGGCCGCAGGTTAAACCTCACAGATGAAACCAAATTCAGTTAAAGCCATCACATCACCAACCAAGCTAAGCTCTTAGATCCAATTCAGTGGAGTCCGAAGGCCTCTCGACATCAATCATCAAAGTTGAAACAACAACACTGCTATATATCAAGCACAATCATCAGCAAGGACCTTCAAAGAGCTGACACCCTCAATCTGAAACCTTCATCAAATTAGAAGAAGAAATCATCAAAGACAATGGCACCTACAAGTCAAAACGAGGATTGGGGCAAACCAAATGTCAAAGCTCCACTACCTGTTCACCATGTGGGTCATGAGGTAAAAGACTCTTGCAATCTCGGCATCTTATTTGCCCATCTGTCAAACATATGATAAAGTAATTACGCTAGATGACAAGCAAGACTGGGGAAATTTTAGAATCAACAACAATCGATATTGGGACCCTTACAACAAATAAGATTGGAGCAATTTCAAAAGCAGGGATAACTCAAACACTAGGGCATTCATTGACCATCCTTAAAAGGAAAATTCACCAGTCAGAACCATCGGTAAGGTTCGTCATCATCAAAGGGACCCTCATATCATTTCACTGGCAATCCGGTATGATCAATCGGTCTTTTCTAATAATAATTTTTCTTAGAATACAACGATCCACGGATGAGGTACAACTCTTTCATCTCTTTATGTGCTTTCAATCTCCATTCACATGCATTAGCAATAATATACAAGTTAAGTATAGATAAATCTTGCATTAGAATCTTAGAAAAACGTTTTAAAAAGAGATTTTGTTTAACTTGTTATGAATTGGATTAATTTTGATAAGCATCCGTGGAGCAAGAATCACGGGAACGATTAGGAAAATAATTTTTTTTTAAAATTCTAGTTCAAAGTGTTGTTTGGAGTATAATTGACCTTATATGCGTGTCTGCACTTTGCAGTTACCTCAACTCTTAGTTGTGGGGTATGAAGCTATGGCTATAGCAATGAAAATTAATGAAAAGATAAAGAAAATAAGTAGCCAGCCTAATGTCTCGAATCGTGGCCTGGGTTACTCGAGTAATTAAACTTGAGGGGTGTCTTCACACCTGGTGCCCTAAAGGCGTCGGGTTTGGGAGTCATCGGCCCAACACTCGCTTCATGGGTAACTTAGCGCCTAAGAAAATGAGCATTAAACTAGAATAAAGCAAAACCTAAGTAGATCCGAATTGTGGCCTAGGTTACTCAAGTAATTAAGCCCAAGGGGTGTCTTTACACCTGGTGCCCTAAAGTCGTCTGGTTTGGGAGTCATCGGCCCAACGATCGCTACATAGGTAACTTAGATCCTAAGAAAATGAATCTAGCACAAGCTCTGGCGAGGAGAAATAGAGTAGACCGCCTGACTCATCTCGAAGTGTGGCCTTTGTTACTCGAGCCAGTAAACCTGAAGGGGTGTCTTAACACCTAGTACCCTAAAGCCTTCTAGTTTAGGAGTCAATGATCCAAAACTCGTTAAATGGGTAACTCTGAATAGCCTAAGAAAACGAGAAAAGTTAAGAGAGTAAAGCAAAAAAAAAATTATGAAGTTGAAATAAAATCATCTAAAGTCATAGAAAAGAAACCCCTTCTAAGGGTTGTGTCACTCATAGTGCTCCTGTCATATGAAGTCAATTATGCGAAGAGCAGTGCCTAGAGCGAATATGAAATATCTTACCCGTGCACTATGACCATGGATGCTTAAATGTTTTTTTACGATTTCATAACTTGTTAAATGAAAATTTTGATTTACTTAGGAAAAATTCATTTTCATACTCAATTTCAAAAGCTTTAGCGATAGATAAAAACTCATTGAATACAAGCATTCAATTTGATAAACTTTAACTTCAAATTCATCATTCACAAAATTATACAAACCCTGATGGCCCAAGCCATCAAACTTTTGTCCATTCTATTATTTGTTTGGAGTGCAGGATATTGCTCACTCTCGACTCGGTCAACAAAGAGAGTTTCTTATAAGAATCCCAAGTAACAACGTACGCAAGAGCTGGGGTATTTTCTAATTCCAAGAAATGGAAGGGATCTAAAGCGGGATTAAGCCTCTCATCATAAGCAAAGGGAGAATTCCTAAAAGAAATCACAGCAACATAAGCTTGCCCCGACAAAAGAAAGGAAAAATTCTCAAGAGAGTCCTTAACTTGAAAAAGATGCCAGATGATAAAAGGTCTGGCAAATAAAATCTATATCATCAAACATGTCAACCTATGCTAAGTCCTGACAAGTCTAGGCCTCTTGACCGAAGTTCAAATTTGGGCAGTGAAAGAACGGGCCACATCCTCCAGGACGTCAGCAACACCCGGGTCATCAATCAAGCCAATATCTAATCCAGCAGGTTCTCAAGTAAAGAGCTTACCCCTTTTTATAATTAATAATTAAACCGTTGGCGTCAATCCAGCGCAGCGTCGGGGAAGGATCCGATGATGTAAGTCGTTGAACACTACTTCAGCAAAGATATCAGAATATCTCCTAGTAAAGCCATCAGTGTCTGGACCGCTAGAGGGACCAGCACCAGATCCAGATCCAGAAATAAATAGCAACCTCTGCGGGATCCCCACCAAGACGGTGTATGAAAAGGGAACATCTGAATCTGCCCTGCGAATGCCAAAAGTAGCCATATGGAAGCTGGAGCTACTAGGCCTATCAAAATCCATGCTTAAAAAGAAACTCCAAATTGCCTCAGACAGGGTAAGGTATGTTTCTATATCTAGCATGTGCATCAATATATGATAATAGACTCCTAAGGATAAATTTAGATCATCACATTAAGCATCGTTTGTACATGTGAAACCACGCTATATCAGCGCACATCTCCATAAAAAAAATTAGCATACATCCCCAGTAGAGTTAAACATGCATGCGCATTAAATGTCCAGACTCGAGAAAATTTCTCTGTTGTTAACTACAAGTAGGGTAGGCACCGTTGTTAACTACCAGCACGGTAGGCACTGTTGTTAACTACCAACAGGGTAGACACCGTTGTCAACTACCAGCAGTGTGACGCCCCCAAAATTTGTCAACACAACCCATTCTAATTCGTCAAATACATGGTACAGAATCCAAATACAAATATTTTTATATAAAACTGTAGTGCAAAATATGACCACACAATATTTGAGCTTCAATACATATATTATGTATTATATAATACGAAAGTATCAATGCTCAAATTAAGTCCTCATTATAATTATTATCGCACTATGTTACAAAATGGTGAGGACTACTATAGCACTATCTCGGACCATCACTCCATTCCCCGACTAGTCCCAGCTATATTCTTAATTCCTGAAGAGAACAATGAAAGAAAAAAGTGAGCTCAACTAGCCCAGTAAAGAATATTATGACTAAGATAATGAAGAATATATTATCGTTAGCCTTCAATAAATCAAATAAAATATTATGGACAACAAGTTTTAGATCAACAACTGCAGCGGAAATAACAATCCATTAAAAGAGTCAAGTAGAGCATGATGTCTACTATCTTCTATGATTTAAAAGTCCATCATCAATATTTTATCCCTGTAACATCAATCAATAAATATTTCAAATCAATAATTTATCTTTGCACTACAGGCCAAAGACATTCATTTGTATCACCAGTGGTCATGATCATGCCAAACACCTATCCATCTTTGCACTACGGGCCAAAGATATTCATCAATCAGCAGTTCATCTTTGCACTACAGGTCAAAGATAACTTTCACCAAAATTTAAGTTTGAGGATTATGACAATAATGTAAAGAATGAATCTGGTGAGATCAATGATAAATATTAGAGATTTATAATTCAATTTATTCAGAGTTCAAGAATGTCCAAATTGTCAACATGAAGATCAAAACATAGATCCAATTTCAAGAATAAGATTCATAAAAGATAACTTGGACAAAGAAAAGAAAATTTAATTTTGTTATGAATAGTACTGTATGAATAGTACCCTGACATAAAAAGATTAAAATTTTATAAGAAAGTTCAGACCAATATTCCAGTGAAATGATATTAGATGAAGCGCAAACCTTAATAAATTTCTAATCATTTCAGGAATTATAGAAGCAATACTTATCGTAGTAAGTTTAAATTTAAGAATATGAAATGAAATAATATCACTTACATAATATGGAGTATGAAAGAAAATAATATCCCTTACGAGTATAAAATAATATCATTTACGAATATTGAAAGAAAATAACATCCTTTACGAGAAAAATAATATCCTTTACCTTAATAGGAAAGTTGTTCTGACTGGAATAACGAAAATTATGTTGAAGAAATCTTGCACTGTTATCCACACTCAAAATATTCTTATACTCAAAAGAAATACGCTCAATATTATAGAGAAAGAATTTTCTGATTCTGGTGTAATTTTTATTTCTTAACTAAGCAACCTATTTATAGAAAAGGCTTAGCATACCAGGTTTGAAAAATACGCAGGCGCACACTTGCTTTGAAAAAGAAAAAGTTGTAGCACATCTAAAAGGAACTCAAAACCAAGTTGCTAACCTCCACCCCATTCCAAACACATGCCAGGAAATTATATATATTATTATAATATTATTATTATTTAAACAATTATATTTTATAAAATTATAATATAATATATTTGAATGAATACTTTCTCGGAGAAGATAATTATGGCTTCGTAGAAAAATATGTCAAACTTTCAACAAATGTCTTATACTAAAATTCCTCCATTTATATCAAAATTGAATAAATATTTACTAATTATATTTAGCAACAATTTTTATTCATCAATTATTATTCACAATTAATATTACAGAATCACAATATTGACAATCAGGTCGTTCCTAGGAAAGAGGGGCTTTCCGATAAGGATTTATCTTTATTGGCACGTAATTATATAACCTAACCTTTTCCTCGACAGAACTTTCTAGACATTGCCAATAATGCTATCTAATAATATCATTTAAATAATATGAGTTACTGTTTTGTGACAATTATTGATTTAATAATGTGAAATATTGTACGGTGGTTACTGTGATAATTATTGAATCAATGATATAAAATACTATACAATTATCAATGTAACAATTATTGAATCAATAATATAAGATACTGAACAGCAATTATCTCTATTGAATGAGTGACTTCTTACGTAAGAATCAATAACTAGAAATACTGTGCAACACCGTGTACTACTGTGCAACACCGTGTACTACTGTGCAACAACTCGTATTACTGTACTTTTATCGCTGGGTATTTCAACAGTTAACGATAAAAGTTTTGCCGTTATTTTATACAAAGGCTATATCTTGTCGCTCTCTATATTTGACAGTTCTTCCGTTATGGGGCCCACCAGTGATTGCCCTGTCGTACGAATATTTTCCGACAAAAAGAATATTCCCCGACGAAACGAATATTTTATGACAACTTGCTTACTTTAAAAAATTTGCACATATCACCCATAACTATCACATTTATCAAATCAACACCTTACTATTTAAAATAATATATAGAGGAAATTAAATCTTATTCATAAAAAGTTGGGGTCTTACAAGCAGGGTAGGCATCGTTGTCAACTACCAGCAGAGTAGGCACCGTTATAAACTACCAGTGTAGACATCGGGAAGGTCCGGTGATTTAAGAACATCATCCCCAGCAAATATGTAGAAAATATATCAGTTATCTTCATCAAACAAGCATCAGCAATACCGAAAAAAATTAAACCATTGGAATCAACACCAGCACAGGCATCAGCAGCACTGATGAAAGATAGCCATTGGAACCAGCCCCAACGTAGGCATCAGCAATAACCAATAATGGTAAAGCGATTTGCGAAGTGAGATGTGCAATTTGCAAGTGCAATGTGCGAAAAGGCGATTTGCGAATTGCAATGTGCGAAAATGTGATTCACTACAAGAAAAAAGCTAATTAGCGACCGCCCATCTGCGACCGTTACCAGTCGCAGATGGGTATCGGCTACCGAATACGGTCGCAGATAGTGGTCGCATATATTCTGGACGCTGACTTCACGTTGGCAACCACGTTTAGCGACCGGAGAGTCAGTGACCAACATATAGCGACCGATGTCGTCACTAAGCTGAGTCACGTCTCATTGTTGTCATGGCCCACGTGTTCGCGACCATTTTTAGCGACCACCCCGGTCGCTGATATCCCAAAGTCACCCGCGGTCGCTGATACGTATCAGCGACCATATGCGGTTGCTGATTAATAAAAAAATTGCCTATTTTGTGGATTTCCCAAAAAATTTATACATATTTGTACCTGTTTTATATCTCAACACACAGCAGTTTATATAAATCACCAAAAGTATATAAATTAATCGTTCCACGTCCATAAACCAACACAATAAACAAATCGCACGAGCGACTAAAATTTATATTAAAAATATATATTGAATCTAAAACTATAATTAACTCCATTGCCTTTGACATTAAACAACTCAACAAGCAACCGATTAGTTGTAGTGAAAGGAAATATTACAATCTAAAGATTTTCTATTTTTTTTTAGATATATATAGCATCTCAACTACTCTTACCAGTTATATTTATAGACCTCCTGCAAAGAAACTCTTCCTGAAGAAAATATACAATAGAAGAACCATAAGTAACTAAACATAAAGCTAAATTCATGACAAAATTACCTCAGCATCATCATCGATATCCTGTTGTTATGTTAACGTTCTCCACTGCATAAGCTAATGCCCGCGCCAAGTGTAAGAAGTAGATTACGATCTTGATAGTCGGTCGTCATCGATAAAGTTTGTCCCCAGTACTCCTTGAGAAGTGTAAGCTAGTTGTGGCCCACCTCTCCATAAAATCAGGAAACATCCTCAGTTTTATAGCCCTAGGCCTTTCAGCTGTTACTCCTATTTTTGCAAAATCAACTGCCATAGAGTGAAAGGTTAACAAATTCGACATTTTTTACTCGTAGTCTTATCTGACTCAAGGTCTGCTTGTACTAAATGTGCAGTAGAGATTGTACCCAAGGTATGAGAGACAAAGGAAGAGTTGCAGAAAATTCAACAATTTCCAATAAGTATTTCACCATACTGTACTTCCTCTCGAATTCCCAGAACAAAGTGGTTAATTCCCGAACCGTTTAACCACTTTGTTCAGGAATTCAACAGGAAGTACAGTTAAATTAATTGAACCACTTATTGGGAATTATTGAATTTCATGCAACTCTCAAGGAGTCTCTCATATTTTATGCAAACCTTGAGTCAGATAAGACTATGAGTAAAAAATATCTTAGTTGACAACCCTTCACTCTATGGCAGTTAATTTTGCAAAAATAAAAGTAATAGCTGAAAGGCCTAGGGCTTTAAAACCGAGGATGTTTCACAATTTCATGGAGAGGTGGGACAAACCAGCTTTTACACTTCTAAAAGAGTATTGGGGGGAAACTTTATCGTGCTAGTCTTAAATCTATAGTGAATGAGAAGTCGCAATATGTTTGTTCATAGAATATAATATTATCAAGATGTGTATATAAAATACTGAAAGATATATATGTTTATATACTCAAATGACAACGCTTTAAATAGAATGACAATGATTTAATTAAAATAAATAAAAGAGAGAACATACTCTATCAATAACTCAACTGCAGCATCCTTAAGACCGACTTATTTCGATTGTTTTGTAACCGAATATCACTATTTTCTTGGAAAATTCTTTCTCTCATAATCTCTATCATGAAAGTATAGTATGAATCTGCGATCAATTAACGTAATTAGTCTTGAATCTGACTCCACAAAGTAGTATCTCCGAAATATATACAACAAATTGGAAAAGATGAAAGTGTGCACTTGTTGAAATATAACTTATCACAATTAGATGGAAACTTCAAGTTATATATAATGTAAAATAAATACGTACCTTCATCATCGCTCATGAGTAATAATTACTAGGATAAGAGTCAAGAACTTCCTTGTATACAGGATTCGACATAGCAGTTGCAGCTAATACTTCAATAGGTTCCTCGGCAGCCAAAAAAATATGAGTATTGTAGTTCCTGTTTGTGTCCCATACTCGAATAATAAGTTAATTGAATTACTGCGGACATTCCTCAAGTTCCATTATAACAGAAGACAACATCCCGAAGGAGGGCCATTAAGTTGTTGAACAGATTGTCTCACCTATTTTTTTGTGAGAACTACCCATTTAAGGAATTTTGAGTGGTTAGAAGCTGTCTACGTCATGGATTGGACCCATATCAAGCGATGATTTGTTTCATAGAATCATCACTTGATATGGGTCCAATCCATGACATAGACAGCTTCTAACCACTCAAAATTCCTCAAATGGGTAGTTCTCACAGAAAAATAGGTTTTGACGTTCTGTTCAACAACTTAATGGCACTCCTTAGGGATATTGTCATCTATTATAATGGAACAGTGAGGAATGTCTACAGTAACTCAATTAACTTATTATTCGAGTATGGGACACAAACAGGAACTACACGACCTATATTTTTTTGGCTGCCGAGGAACCTGCTGGAGTATTAGTTACAACTGCTATGTCGAATCCTGCATAAGGAAGTTCTTGACTCTTATCCTAATAATCATTACTCAAGGGCGATGATGAAGTTACGTATTTGTTTTACATTATATATAACTTGAAGTTTCCATCTAATTGTGACAAGATATATTTCAGCAAGTACACACTTTCATCTTTCTCTAATTTGTTGTATATATTTCAGAGATACTGCTTTGTGGAGTCGGATTCAAGACTAATTACGTTAATTGATTGCAAATTCATATTATACTTTCCTGATATAGATTGTGAGAGAAAGTATTTTTCAAGAAAATGCTGATATTTGGTTACAAAACATTCGAAATAAGTCGGTCTTAAGGATGCTGCGGTTGAGTTATTGATAGAGTATGTTCTCTCTTTTATTTATTTTAATTAAATCATTTTCATTCTATTTTTTATAATTAAATTGTAATATTTTATTTATTTATTTTGTAATATATTATAAAATAATACTACTATCACATAATTTTGAGTCACATAATGCTCACATATATACATATGCATATTATGTGTATGTGAGCTTTATGTGATCCAAATTATGTGATAGTAGCATTAATTACATATTTATGTTATGTCATGAATTATGTTATATTAACTAAGTAAATTAATACTACTTAATTTATTTTAATTAGTATTGGGAAACTAAGTAAATTAATACTACTTAAATTATTTTAATTAGTATTGGAAAACTAATTAATATTAACTACGTAAATTAATACTACTTAATTTATTTTAATTAGTATTGGGAAACTAAGTAATATTAACTAAGTAAATTAATACTACTTAATTTATTTTAATTAGTATTGGAAAACTAAGTAATATTAATACTACTTAATTTATTTTAATTAGTATTGAAAAACTAAGTAATATTAACTAAGTAAATTGATACTACTTAATTTATTTTAATTAGTATTGGGAAACTAATAAGTAATATTAACTAAGTAAATTAATACTACTTAATTTATTTTAATTAGTATTAGGAAACTAAGTAATATTAACTAAGTAAATACTACTTAGTTATAAATTTAGTAGTGAATACTATGTAAATGCTACTTAGTTGATTTTAGTAGGAAAAAATTAACTAAACTAAGGAAAATTATTTTTTTTATTTTCTTTACTTCAGTTTGTATTATTTTCTGTTATTTTATTTTGTTTATATGTTATTATATTTAATTGAATGTAGATTAATATTTAATTTATGTATTTTAGTAATTAATATTATATAATAATACACTAACATAAGCCTCAATATCATATTATGAACATGCATGCACTGAAATTGCACAAATTAAAGCCAAATTGAAACTAAATATCACATATATATAAATCTTTCCCAAATTTAAACTAAATAGCAAAATTTAACACATATAAACACACAATATGCAATATATATAATTCCAAATCAAATCCAAATTGAAAATATATATAGATGAAAGAGAGAGATTGAATACCTAGGTGGGGTTGCCGGCGGCGACGAACGGCGGACGGCGGAGGTAGGCGGCGTCTCGGAGTCTCCTTCTTCTCCTTTTCTCTCTTCTCCCTTTTTCTTTCTGTTCGCGTCTTCTGTAGACGACCAGGAGCTGATTGTATTTAAAAGGATCAGCGACCACCTTTGGCGATCGCATGCGGTTGCTGATTTTAATTGACATGACGGTCAAGCTGCTGAGGAAGTCAAACCGTTCTGCGACCGGCCGGGTGCTGTCGCAGACTTGAATTAATTTCCCTCGCCAACTCAAGCGCCAACATTTAAGGTCGTAAATTCAACTTGGCGACCAGTTAGAGACTGTACGGTGATCGCTAATACCAAATAGCGACTACTTTGGATAACCGTCGCTAATAGCAGTCGCTAAGTCTGATATTAGCGACCGAATACGGCGGTCGCATATACTATTGGTCGCTAATGGGCCTGTTTATTGTAGTGATTTGCGAAGTGCAATGTACGTTTTGAGATGTGCGAAGTGCGAAATACGATTTACGAAGTACGATTTGCGATTTGCGAAAACGTTTTATCATTCATCATACCATTCATTGCATTACATCATTAATTTTATCTTGTCAAATTTTAAGTGTCTAGTAATCTTTATCATGTTCATTCCATTACATTGCATAAACATGATAAAAAGGGGCATCTGTAGACACTTAAAAATTTTCTTCCCTTGTACTAACTATACAGGAGGGCAAAATCATCTTTTCACGCTCCAGAGATATCCCTGGAGGATTAAATCATCCCCCCGGCGACAGCACTGGGAAATCATCAAACAAGACCCCCGGCGACAGCATCGGGAAATCATCAAACCAGACCCCCGGCGACAGCATCGAAAAATAATCAAACCAGACCCCTGGCGATAGGCCTGAGAAATCAAATCAACCATCGGAGACAACCCCAAAGCATCAAATCAATCCTCAAAGACAACCATGAGGAAAAACAGAATCGACTGTGATCAAACCTCAGAAACAGCCCTGAAAGACAGCCGAAAGCTCCGTCAACCCTAGACACAGCCCTCGAAAGGGCAAAATTGTCATTTTAACATGTCAACTTCAAACAGCTACAAGAAGGGTTACAAAGAGCCATTGCGACACTTCTGAGCGCAAACTACGCAAAACAGATCAACGGACTACCTACGAAGAACCGAAGATGCCATTTTGGTCATGGGCCCATCTTCTCGGATTCGAAAAAGGGCAAGCCCTATGTCATTGCGTAGCTCTTGTAGAGATATTTCTGGAATGGTATGGCACATCTCCATCGGACTCCCGGATTGCAAGTTATAAGCGTTTTTGCGGACTGCGCGTCGATTGAGATTGCACGTATTTCAAGACGGCGGGACCCACTAGGGACTTTCGCAGGTATACTCTCGGAATCCGCAGGTCTACTCGCGGAAGCCCGTGGCTTTATATACAAGCTTCCATCAGCTTGTAGAGGAAGAATGAGAAGAAAAAAAAAAGAAAAGGAAAGAGAAAATAGAAAAAAGAGAGAAAAGAAAGAGATTTTGTGCCAGAAATCCTTCGATTCTTGATCCCAAACTTGTAAACCTTACTTGTAAGCTTTCATGTACGCATCTATTGCAACATATCAAGATTTAATCGGTGGAAATCGAGTCTAAAGGCGTTTAAAGCCGTTCGATAGCCATTCTCGTGCAAGGCCGTAAGATTTATTTCAATTTTAATTTTTCTTACTAATATAAATACATATGAGTAATATATATGTATATTAGTTAGTTTTACGGTTTAAATATCATTTTGTAGCTTTTTCTTGCGTTAATATATATATATATATATATATATATATATATATAGTAGTTAAGTCTGGATTGTAAATTCGTAGCTTTTTACTGCTTTATTATATATATATATATATATATATATATATATATATATATATTTATATGCTTATATATATTAAAGTAATAAAAGCCACGGATTTGTAATCCAGACATTTGCAATCCAGCCAAACTGAACGGTATAAATATATATATATATGGATTGCAAATTTGTGGCTTTTTATTGCTTTATTAAATTTATAAATAATATATATACATATATTTAATCTTTATATAATTGTTTATATATTTATTTATAAGTTTTATCGATTTATTATATATATATAGTTAATCATTGTGATTAAATATTAATTGTAAACGTTCATACGATGTAAATTTGCAATATTTAATGTGTGTTTACTAGATTTATATAAATCTAGTCATATCTAGCTTTTACCCAGTTCAAAGGTTGTGAAACTGGAATCGTTAAGCTAGAATGGCTAATATTTATTTAAATCTAGTTTTCTTTCTAGTTTGTAAATATTTGGCAATTACGGGACCCTAGATTCGTGTCTAGAGGAAACGTGAAGCAACGGCTACGCGCATGCAGGGATTTAACTTATGAATCTCTTGTTTTACGAAGTCTAGAATTAAATATGCATGTTATTTTAAGTTATGCATTGTGCAAGCTTTTAAATAATCTTCTGTGAGCCTAGGAATCATGGGATCTACGGTTTAATCCATGAATCTAGGTCCGGTTCCCATAATGGACATGTTCAAATTGTAAAGTTAGCATGCATCCCTTTGTAAATGTAAATAAGAGGGACCTTAAAACCGTTATCCGGATTTAAGGTCTCAACATAGTAAAAGCATTGATTATGGTGTTCGAGTCACTTCGATGGCTTTTATGCCCATAAGAGGCCCGACACACACACGCACACACACACACACACACACACACACACACACACACACACACACATATATATATATATATATATATATATTATTTTGTCGAGGATGTTTCGCATCCCGAGAATTAAAATCAAATCAAGCCAAATGTGGAATAAAATGAAAGTATCAAAAGGATTTAATTCTTATGCGAGCGAAAGGGTTTGAAAACCACC
Source organism: Panax stipuleanatus (assembly GCA_020205555.1). Taxonomy (NCBI): domain Eukaryota; kingdom Viridiplantae; phylum Streptophyta; class Magnoliopsida; order Apiales; family Araliaceae; genus Panax; species Panax stipuleanatus. The sequence goes on along the minus strand of CM035118.1, from coordinate 17,246,731 downwards.
TTTCAAAACATCACTTTCGTATCTTGTCTAAAAATGGACTTTTCAAATAAATCAAACCCTTCGTATATAGGTCCAATGAAGCACATCACTACTTTCAAATAAAGCACTTAGGCCCAATTACTGTAATACACACACACACAAATTAGGGAATGAAAAGCGCGATAACCTTATTTCATGAAAGTCGGGGGGTGCCTAACACCTTCCCCCCGCTTAATCGAGCCCCTGAACTCTATGAATCTTGGTTTCGAAGACCAATTAAACAAAGTCCAGTAATTGGGCCATATTGCAAAATCTTTCAAAACTCAGTTGAGTTGGTACAACTATTTCACTCATACCAACTGGCGGCTCTGTCAAATTCGGACCAATAAAATCAATCTTTTCAAATCGTCGACATTATATGTCTGCCTTTTCTTGAAAATTCACCCTTCAGATCAAACAAATCCAAATAGAAAACATAAAGGGTAGAAACACTTAGGAAAAAGGAACCCAAAAATTTTCCTAACGTCGACAGTCATCACTAATATGCCTGAGCCTAGAACCGAGAAGGAAATTCGAGGTTTTCTTGGGAGGATAAATTTTATCAGTTGATTCATCTCATAGTTGACAGCCGTCTGTGAACCTATTTTCTAGTTTTTGAGAAAGAACTCCTCTAGGAAATGGAACGAAGACTGTCGAAAAGCCTTCTATACTATCCAGATGCTGTTGATTGAAGCACCCATACTGGTACCTCCAAAGGAAGGAGCCCCATTATTCATATATATATCAATTAACTCCAACGCCATGGGATGCCTATTGGGACAGAAAGATGATATGGGCAAGGAGAGGGCCATTTATTATCTCAGCAAGCGATTCAGTAGTGGAGAGCAGAAGTACACACTGATAAAAAGGACATGCTTTGCTTTGGCATGGGCCGCCATGAGGCTACAACATTACTTGCACGTCCATACAACTTATCTCATATCCCGCATAGATCCTTTGAGGTATATTTTCAGCAAACCGATATTAAACTGCCGATTATCCAAGTGGCAGCTAATTCTTCAGCAGTTCGACATCGTTTATGTGACCCAAAAGTTCATTAAGGAACAGGGAATCACGGACCATCTATCGACAGCACTGACGAGAGGTTATGAACCCCTCAAAACCTACATCCCTGATGATTAGGTAATGGCGATTCTGCAAGTCAATAGAGAAGATATGGGTCAATTCTGGAAATTATACTTTGACGGCGCTGCAAATACAAAAGGAGCCGGAGCAGGGGCAATTCTTGTATCCATCACTTGGGAACAATACCCTGTTACAACTATGATACAATTTTGCAAATCCAATAATACGGCAAAATATGAAGGATACCTCATAGGGTTAAAATTAGCTCAATCCATGGGTGTCAAAAGGTTGGCAGTATTCGGAGACTCTGAGCTAGTCACAGACAATCCACTAGGGCATACAGTACCAAAGAATTACATCTATTGCCATACCACCACCACGTTATCAAGATGGCTGGAGAGTTTAAAGACATTGCCTTTATGCATATCCCTAGAAATAGGAATGATTTCGTCGATGCATTGGCTCCACTAGATTCATTGGTTAACCTATCAGAGCGGAAGGATATCACCGTTATCACCTTCATAGAGCAAATGGCCCCATCTTATGGAAATTACGTGGGGGAAATATCAGATGAAATAGCCTCGATTGATCAACCTTGGTATCAAAACATCAAGGAACATTTACGAGACAAATCCCTCCCTGAAGGAAAAAGCCAAGCTATAAAACGGCGCATACAGAAGATGGCCATAAACTTCTATTTAAGAGGAGATGCTCTCTACAAAAGAGATCCGGGTGTAGGTATTATGAGATGTCTAAACAAGAATCTGGCCCAAAGACTTAAAAATGAAGTGCATGGTGGAGTGTGCGGATCACATATGAGTGGACCCCTCCTTGCTAAGAAGATATTAAGGACAGGACATTACTAGATATCCCTCAAAGCTAATTGTGATGATCACGTCAGGCACTGCTATCAATGTTAAATCCATGCTAACGTTATTCATGCACCACCTAACTAGCTACATTATATGACATCACCATGGTCGTTTCCCATGTGGGGAATGGACGTGATTGGACCTGTTGAGCCTAAAGCCAGTAATGGTCATCGATTCATCTTCACTATGATTGAATACTTTACCAAGTGGGTAGAAGCAGCTTCTTTCCCCAAAGATACCAAGGAGGTCATTGTTGGTTTCATCAGAAATAATGTCATCAGTCGATACGGACAACCTGAGGTTATCGTGTCAGATAATGCCAAGAATATGAATAACGAGATGATGAGGGAATTGTGCAGTAAGTTCAATAACAAGCACCTAAATTATGTTATTTATCGCCCAAAGATGAATGGCGTTGTGGAAGCCGCCAACAAGAACATCAAGAAGATAATGATGAAGATGTCAGCAAATCATCGAGGATGGCCTGATTTGTTGCCTTTAACTTTGCTAGCCTACGACACGTTGACTCGAACCTAGACTGGGGCATCACCCTATTCATTAGTCTATGAAATGGAAGTCGTACTCCCCATTGAGGTGGAAATGGAATCGTTAAGAGTGATATTGGATGCCCAGATAGAAGAAGGAAAATGGATACAAGATCGATACGATCAATTGTCCCTTATAGATGAAAAGAGAGTCGCCGCTATATTTCATGGTCAACTATATCAGCAGCAAATGTCTCGGTCCTATAACAAAAAAGCATGATTTAGTACTAACAAAGATTATTCCGGGCCAGGATGCAGCTAAAGTAAAATTTACCCCAAACTGGGAAGCAACCTTACCGAGTGGAGCCCTAAGGTTGGAAGAGATGGATGGTGAAGAATTCCCGCAACTGATTAATTCCAACTCTATGAAACAGTATTATGTCTAAGACCCCTTTTCACTCAAATTGGAATCTTTGTCTTGAAAAAAAAAATTAAGTCAAGTTTTCAGGCCAAGCCTAAACTACCAAAGACCTGATCTCCGCTCATCCGCGGGAATACGTTGACAGCCATTTATGGTTTAGTCTAACCCTCAAAAAAATAAAAATCAAAACCTTTTACCTCATATTAAACTCAAACCTTAAACCTATCAAAAAACCAAAAAAAGCTAGATAAGACCCTCAAAGTCGACTGCCCATACTGAAAGAATCTTCCGGTATCTCAGCATCGCTCTACCCCGATTTTGCACAAGGATGATAACCGCCGCTCTATATTAAAATAATAAACCATAAAGCGAAAACGACAATCAATATACAGGTCTAGACGTGCTCAAACGAGGGAGTGAGCTAAACCTGTTACTTTTTATATATACAACTGTTTTGAATAGAAAATATGTTCCAATATGTGACAAAAGATAATAACATAGTCTGTGCAGGAAAGTAAAATAGGACTACAAATATGCGGACAGGCGAGACAACATCTCCAAGTACCCAGCTGTATCTACAGTCACAAGACCGACCCTGATCTCCTGTTCCAATGTATCAACCCGTCTCAGCAGCTCTACCTGCTGACCTAAAGATACCCTCCTGAATCTAGATGACCTCTCGAGCATGACCAGTGAGCCCATCCGCAAAAGATCAGACTGCATCTCTATCGATGTGACAACCCAGATTTTTTAAGAATTTATAAATGAGAATTTAATAAATAAATTCTTATTATGAGATATTTTGAGTATGAGTATGTATATATGTGTTATATATTGTGAAATATATAATGTGGTGTGAAGAGAATTGTATATATTAATTTTAATATTTATTGAAGTAAATAAATATTTTAATTAATTTATTTATTGAGTTAAATAAATAAATTATGTGATGGTTATAAAGTAATTTAATTAAGTGTAATTTATTAATTAAATAAATATTTAATTATTTAATTTAATTAATATATAATGATTTTATGTTATAGTTCTAATTTAATTGAGATAATTAAATTAGATGAAGTTATATGGTAATTGTTGCATGAAATTATAATTAGCGAGTAATTATAATATGATAATTTTTATGTGATTAATTGATGTTAACTTTTAATTAATTAAATTTTTATGATAAGATTTAATTAATTAAAGTATAATATTAAGAATATTTGTTAAAGGATTTATTAAAAGAATAAAAAGAGTTTTTAACTTAGTTTTACCCAAACAAAGCCCTTAGAACTGTTTTTAAAAGGTTTTACCAACCAAGGCTTTCACTACAAAAAAATCTATTTTTAAAAATAATGTTGTTTTGCCAAACAAGCCTTAGGGCTTTTAAAATTCAAATTGTAACTTCTTTATATTAATTGCAATTATGGTATTAAATTGGGTGGTTAAATATTAGGAGTTATATATTATATAATTATACATATAATATATATATTATATTAGTTATATGTATATTGTAATATACGTTAGTTTAGAAAATAAAAGAGTTAGATGTTAGTCAGTTAGAACAAAAGAAGAACAAAAATACAGAGAAAGTAAAGAAAAGTTAGAGAGAAAAGAAGAGAGAAGAAAAAGAGGGAAGGAGGAAGGCTTTGAGAGAAAGTCCTTGTTAAAACCTCACCAACATCATCTTCATCTTATTCTCTTAATCAAAGCAACAAGGGTATAATCTCAATTCCTTGTTTTTAAATATATTTTTATGATTCTTCATGAGTAGTAATTCTCTACGTATATGAATTAACGAAAAATTTATATAAACATGAATTTCATGTATAAATTGTGTTCATATATGGTTATAATTGATTTGTATACTTAATTATGTTGTCTAATTCATTAAGACATGATGAACATGAAGAATTCATGTTCATCAAAAATGACAGTGAAAGTATTTTGAAAATATATAATTTTCTTTAAAAATCAAAATTTTAAGTTTTATTATTAATTGTTGTACAAATTAATTTTGGATTCTTGTTATTTGTCAAGAAACGAATTCATTGTGAGTGGAATTATATGTTTTGATTGAGAAATAAACTTACAGTGCTCAATTTTATCAAGAACACTGGAAAATAGTTTTTATCCAAATTTTTCAAAATTAAGAGTTTTGATTATGTGTTTTGAGGATTAAATATGTTAAAACATGTTAGAAGTTTAGAATTTATGTTTTCTACAAAGTTGTTGTGAGTTGTGTTGACTGGAATTAGAATTTGGTGTGGAGAAATAAGTCAAATTATAATTTTTTTTATGCACAGTTCGCGAACAAACATGGAGCCGCTGCAGGGGGCCCGCCCCGGCGGGCCTTGCTAAGCCTAATACCCCAGCCCCGGGCGGGGGTATGCAGAAAATAAAATTTGTTTATTTTTTTATGTGGCTTTTGGTTCATATTATGAAATCTAAGTTTATGTGGTAATTTGAGGACATTATAAGAATGCATTATAATGCTAAAATTATAGTAATGAGTTATATTAATAAAATATAATGTGTAATTATAATTTGAATAATTATAATTGTAGTAAAGGTTTAATTTAAATTATAATTTGTTAAATTATAATGAATATAGTTTGATTTAATTTAAATCAAAGTAATTATTTAATTTAAATTATAAATTATTTAATTATAATTTAATATGCAATTAAAAGTTGAAATAATTATAAATAAGGTGAATGTATAATTTAAATTATAATTTATTTAATTATAATTTAATGAGTGCATGGATTGAAATTGATTAATTGTAATCTAAGTAATTGTTTAATTTAAATTATAATTGGTTTAATTATGATTTAATGCATAAATTGAGTTTGATTAATAAATGCTTAATTGAAATTATAATTTGTTAATTATAATTTAATTAATATAAAATGCAATTATAATTTGATTAATTATAATTGAGGAGAATGTGTAATTTAAATTATAATTTGTTTAAATTATAATTTAATTAATATGAGTATGTAATTATTAATTGATTAATTATGTGATAATGTAATATAATTATGTGATGTGAGTAATTATGTGACAATTAATTATTAACTTAATAGTTAAAGAGGAATGAGTTAACCTAAATTGGTTAACTAACTATGAGAATTAGCTATGTGATAATTAACTTATATTGTTAATTTTACATATAATTTGACGGTGTGTGTCAAATAAATGGGAGAGAATTATGAAGTGCAAAGTAGAATTTACTTAGACAGTTGCTAAAGCGTCGCTAAGTGAATAATAGTTGATGTGTATGATAATACGTTGTGTAGGATTCATGAAGTACAAATAATTATAGGATATTTTCGGTAATTGGTAATCTACGAGCCAAATAAGTCTTTCGGTTCCTATTTTTTACGTGAACTTGATAAACTGTTTTAAAATGCATGATATGTTATATATGTTGTAATCATAAAATGTTAAAGTCAATTTATGACAACATTATTTTGGTTAAATAATGTTGATTGAGTAAGGAACTCAATCTTTATATTTGTTATGTGAATTAAAGCATGTATGTTATGTTACTCTAACGATTATGAGATGTATGTTGAGCATGTTAGTTATGTGATATGTGATGCATGAAAACTGTTAGATCTTACTGAGCTGTCGAGCTCACTCTTGCAAATAACCATTTTTGCAAGTCAAGGATGCAAGGTAATGATATGTGCTAGTTGAATGTTAGAGTTCAATAGTAATTCAAGAAGCTTACTTATGTAAATGAGAAATGTAATTAATGTTTTGATTGTAATGTTTTTTTTAAAGTTGTAAAGTTGAGTAATTCAATGTATATGGATAATAATTGTAATGCAAGACTTTGTATAGTAACTTAGAGGAAGTGATTCATGTAATAGAATTGAATCAAAGATATGTAAGGTAAAGGTTGCGATTCAGGGCAATAAAGAAAGAATTATATAATAATTTTAAATATTCTGCATTTTTAGTGATTTTAATATCGAATCATGATGTAAAGTTAGAATAAAGTTGTATTGTTAACGATCGAGAATGAGAATTATATTATAAGAATTTTGGGGTCGTTATAGTTGGTATCAAAGCTGATAGGTTATACGCCTTAGGTAAGAGTACCTTAGGCTATGATCTTAGGTTATAAGAAGTTAAGTTTAAGTTACGTATAACGAAAAGGTGATTCCTTTCACATACGTAGATGTATAGGATGAGTTAAGTCCTAGAAATGTTATAAGAAGAAGATGAGAACGATGAGGAATAAAATTCGAATAAAATATTGAGCTATATGAATGAAATTAGAAATTCTTAAAGGAAGAGTTGTTTAATAAACAAGAAGATTCAAAGAAGAATCTTGAAGAGATATAGAGATAAGAAACGGGAGTTGCCTAACTCCAATAATAAAGATGACGAATAACAATGAATAGACAGAGTCTATAATACTAAAAGCATAATAAAATCATGATATGACATGAGAATAGGTAAAGATAAGAAGTTTTTAATACAAACGATAATGAGACAAGAAAATAATCATAAGGAAGATGATTATAGAATAAGATCACGGTGTGATCTTTTAAAGTTGTAAAGATAGATGGTCTGTAATGATTGAATAGTTATAGTTTGATACTATAACAAGAATGTACTATGATATAGTACGAGATAAACTCACGGGGAGTTATAAATGATGAGATATAGGAGTCTGTATCGAGCGAGAAGTTAAGAGTAAGATAGAATTAAGTGAGATTTTAACTAAGGACTCATGTGGTGGCTGAGTTGTACAAACTTTTGTATGAGCAGGGGTTTTGTGCTTACACTTAGTTTATCATATTGATAATCGTTGGAATATTGGTATTGCGCTATCGATATATATTGACGAGAAGGTGATTCTTTTTTCATCTTTATATCTGATATTTAGAAACAATAGAAAGTTAGTAAGATGATTTAAAATTAGATTAGATGATCTTAAGGTTAGGCGAGTTCTTAAAACTCATACTTATGATAAGTTCGTGACTCATAATCGTATGTATGTTTTTGAACCCCTAAGCATATGGACAGTCTCTGATCAGTTCTTTGACTACGTATTGCTAGGACAAGTTCTTAAACTCATTTTATTGTGGTAAGTTCCTGAACTTCCAAAGTGTGGTTAGTTTGATGAACTATATTGGGTATAGAAAGGTTATGATATAAAAAGCATTGATGTTGTTGAAGATTGATAAAATGTTTAAGTAATGAATTGATGGAGTAAAGATTTATATTGATGGAGAAAATTTTATATTCTAAATCTCCTAGCTTTGCTAGATTTTCAAAATTTATTAACTTCATGCTGATGTTGCACTTCTGTTTTCTTGAAAAACATTTGATCAAATGAATGAACCAATGAATTTTTAAAATAGTGCAATTATTCACATGTCTATGCTAATTGCTTCAGTTAGACAAAAATGATTTGAAAATTTTAAAATGTATTTTATATATTCTATCCATCATTTGATATGATGTAGGAATAATAATCGAGGAAGTCATCAACACGGGTAAACCTAGTGTTGGATGTGATCGTATGATCGTCAGCCCACTATGGTATGGTGTAGTATGACGACGTCATGTAATGACGAAATCCTCAACGTACCATTACTACAGTACGATATCAGAATATTATAAAAAGATTTATTTACTTTTTAGTTTCCTTAAACTATAAAAAAAAAGATTTATTTACTTTTAGTTTCCTTAAACAAAAAAAAATTATTTTATTGAGTTAGTTAAAAATATATATATATATATATATATATATATATATATTTCGATTGATGTCCGAATTATTGCTAGAAGTCTATGCTACTTGATTCAGCTAGACAAATATTGAAAGATATTTATGAAATTCGAGTATTCTTGGTCAAACTATGCCAAACCAAATTATTTCGGTGCGGATTCAGATGTTAAGAAGCTGAGGTGAACAACCCTATAAAAGGAGACATGTTATCGGAGACAATAGTTCATATAGTCGTTACGATGTACTACGTTTGTGCATGACGTAGTGGTGCGATAGCCTGATCACCTAGAGCACCGATGCGGTTTATAGTGTGAAGTACCAGGGGTGAAGCACTATTAAACCTAAATATACGTTCAAGGTCTTACGACCCCTCAGCATGATTTAGAATCTTTTAAATTCTTGAGTTGATTATATCACTTCCCAATTATTGAGCAATTGTGGAAGATTCTTATTATTCTGAAGGTGAATGTGGTAAGAATGATATTCCTTAGAAAGAAGTAGTTGTAGAACGCAATAATCCAGTGAATAAAGATTAACGTAAAATCTATTTTGATAGATTGATATATAAAGATATATAGATTAATAAAATTTTGAGGACGAAATTCGTAGAAGAAGGGGTGAATGTGATGACTCAAATACTATAAGATAGTGAAGTATATGAATTCTACGAGTAGAGTATATGGTTATGATCCTTAGAAAGGAATTGAACGGGTTAAAGGATATATAATATTTGATATAATTGTGTTTAATTGTAGGTTATGTAATAAAACCTAAAATTTGTTGAAGGAATGAATGGAGTAGTATATATATATATATATATATATATATATATATATATATATATATATATATAAACTTTTGTTGAGATAATGTGTTGAAGTTATTCAACGAGAAAAATTTTGAAGAGATTTTGTGAAAATCGAGTAAGAGAGGTTTTCGTTGATTCCGAGGACGGAATCCTTATAACGAGGGAAGGATGTGACAAACTGGATTTTTTAAGAATTTATAAATGAGAATTTAATAAATAAATTCTTATTATGAGATGTTTTGAGTATGAGTATGTGTATGTGTTATATATTGTGAAATATATAATTTAGTGTGAAGAGAATTGTATATATTAATTTTAATATTTATTGAAGTAAATACATATTATAATTGATTTATTTATTGAGTTAAACAAATAAATTATGTGATGGTTATAAAGTAATTTAATTAAGTGTAATTTATTAATTAAATGAATATTTAATTATTTAATTTAATTAATATATAATAATTTTATGTTATAGTTATAATTTAATTGAGATAATTAAATTTAGATGAAGTTATATGGTAATTGTTGCATGAAATTATAATTAGCGAGTAATTATAATGTGATAATTTTTATGTGATTAATTGATGTTAACTTTTAATTAATTAAATTTTTATGATAAGATTTAATTAATTAAAGTATAACATTAAAAATATTTGTTAAAGAATTTATTAAAAGAATAAAAAGGGTTTTAAAATTAGTTTTACCCAAACAAAGCCCTTAAAACTGTTTTTAAAAGGTTTTACCAAACAAGGCCTTAACTACAAAAAAAATTGTTTTTAAAAATAATGTTGTTTTGTCAAACAAACCTTAGGGCTTTTAAAATTCAAATTGTAACTTCTTTATATTAATTGCAATTATGGTATTAAATTGGGTGGTTAAATATTGGGAGCTATATATTATATAATTATACATGTAATATATATCATATTAATTATATGTATATTGTAATATACGTTGGTTTAGAAAATAAAAGAGTTAGATGTTAGTCAGTTAGAACAAAATAATAACAAAAATACAGAGAAAGTAAAGAAAAGTTAGAGAGAAAAGAAGAGAGAAGAAGAAGAGGGAAGGAAGAAGGCTTTGAGAGAAAATTCTTGTTAAAACCTCACCATCATCATCTTCATCTTTTTCTCCTAATCAAAACAACAAGTGTAAAATCTCAAATCCTTGTTTTTAAATATATTTTTATGATTCTTCATGAGTAGTAGTTCTCTGGGTATATGAATTAACGAGAAATTTATATAAACATGAATTTCATGTATAAATTGTGTTCATATATGGTTATAATTAATTTGTATGCTTAATTGAGTTGTCTAATTCATTAAGACATGATGAACATGAAGAATTCATGTTCATCAAAAGTGACGGTGAAAGTATTTTGAAAATATATAGTTTTCTTTAAAAATCAAAATTTTAAGTTTTATTATTAATTGTTGTACAAATTAATTTTGGATTCTTGTTATTTGTCAAGAAACGAATTCATTGTGAGTGGAATTGTATGTTTTGATTGAGAAATAAACTTATAGTGTTCAATTTTATCAAGAACACTGGAAAATAGTTTTTATCCAAAATTTTCAAAATTAAGAGTTTTGATTATGTGTTTTGAGGATTAAATATGTTAAAACATGTTAGAAGTTTAGAATTTATGTTTTTTTAAAAGTTGTAATGAATTGTGTTGACTGAAATTGAAATTTGGTGTGAAGAAATAAGTCAAATTAGTTTTTTTTCTGCACAGTTCGCGAACAAACATGGAGCCGCTGCAGGGGCCCCACCCCGACGGGCCTTGCTAAGCCTAATACCCTCGTCCCAGTAGGGGGTATGAAGAAAATAAAATTTGTTTATTTTTTTATGTGGCTTTTGGTTCATATTATGAAAGCTAAGTTTATGTGGTAATTTGAGGACATTATAAGCAAGCATTATAATGCTAAAATTATGGTAATGAGTTATATTAATAAAATATAATGTATAATTATAATTTTAATAATTATAATTATTGTAAAGGTTTAATTTAAATTATAATTTGTTAAATTATAATGAATATAGTTTGATTTAATTTAAATCAAAGTAATTGTTTAATTTAAATTATAAATTATTTAATTATAATTTAATATGTAATTAAAAGTTGAAATAATTATAATTAAGGTGAATGTGTAATTTAAATTATAATTTAGTTAATTATAATTTAATGAGTGCATGAATTGAAATTGATTAATTGTAATCTAAGTAATTGTTTAATTTAAATTATAATTGGTTTAATTATGATTTAATGCATAAATTGAGTTTGATTAATAAATGCTTAATTGAAATTATAATTTGTTAATTATAATTTAATTAATATAAAATGCAATTATAATTTGATTAATTATAATTGAGGAGAATGTGTAATTTAAATTATAATTTATTTAAATTATAATTTAATTAATATGAGTATGTAATTTTTAATTGATTAATTATGTGATAATGTAATATGATTATGTGATATGATTAATTATGTGACAATTAATTATTAACTTAATAGTTAAAGAGGAATGAGTTAACCTAAATTGGTTAACTGACTATGAGAATTAGCTATGTGATAATTAACTTATATTGTTAATTATACATATAATTTGACGGTGTGTGTCAAATAAATGGGAGAGAATTATGAAGTGTAAAGTAGAATTTGCTTAGACAGTTGCTAAGCGTTGTTAAGTGACTAATAGTTGATGTATATGATAATACGTAGTGTAGTTTTCATGAAGTACAGATAATTATAGGCTGTTTTCAGTAATTGGTAATCTACGAGCCAAGCAAGTCTTTCGGTTCCTATTTTTTATGTGAACTTGATGAACTGTTTTAAAGTGCATGATATGTTATATATGTTGTAAACGAGCATAATATGTTATATATGTTGTAATCATAAAATGTTAAAGTCAATTTATGACTACATTATTTTGGTTAAATAATGTTGATTGAGTAAGGAATTCAATCTTTATATTTGTTATGTGAATTAAAGTATGTATGCTATGGTACTCTAACGATTATGAGATGTATGTTGAGCATGTTATTTATGTGCTATGTAATGCATGAAAACTGTTAGATCTTGCTGAGTTGTCGAGCTCACTCTTGCAAATAACCATTTTTGCAGGTCAAGGATGCAAGGTAATGATACGTGCTAGTTGAATGTTAGAGTTCAATAGTAATTCAAGAAGCTTACTTATGTAAATGAGAAATGCATTTAATGTTTTGATTATAATGTTTTTTTAAAGTTGTAAAGTTGAGTTATCCGATGTATATGGATAATAATTGTAATGTAAGACTTTGTATAGTAACTTAGAGGAAGTGATTCATGTAATAGAATTGAATCAAAGATATGTAAGGTAAAGGTTGCGATTCAGGGCAATAAAGAAAGAATTATATAAAAGTTTTAAATATTCTGCATTTTTAGTGATTTTAATATCGAATTATAATGTAAAGTTAGAATAAAGTTATATTGTTAATGATCAAGAATGAGAATTATATTGTAAGAATTTTGGGGTCGTTACAATAGCCTCATCCCGAGCAATAATGGTAACATCTCTATCAGCAATGGCTGCATCCCTACCTGCCACGACGGTCAACATCAAGGCCCGAGCCTGATCCAGCTCAAAAGTCAAAAGAGGCACCTGAAGATCCAACGCATCCCCGAGAAATCGGTATAGAACTCAAGACGGTGCCAACCAAAGTCGCTGTCAAATCTGCAAACAGATCCTCCTCAATAGGAGATATGGGGTACTCCATCGGCTCCTCATCATTAAACCAATCCCCTATCTCGGCCTGATCTACTGCATCCGGAGCCAAATCTGACTCTAACCATGCTAAATACTCTGCTGATCGGCCCGAATGGCTATCTCTAAACTCTGCAGTCTGCTAATGGGACCAAAGCCCGTAGACTCTAATCAACTCTACCTCAGTAGCTAGGCAAATAGGAAAGCGATAATCCTCAGCACTCTTGAACGAATGAACCTCCTGATGCTGATCGAATTAACCCATCATTGCCAGAGGATTATATGTGGTCACACCCCTAAAACTGACAAAGGGAAGGAAGTCCAAGTCAACCGCATGAGTGATAAAGCTCAGGAAGGAGCAATAGCCAGAGTACATAATGATCTCAAATAGCTTCTCCATGGCCTTCATAAATGTAATCCAAGACGTCACATCCACATATGAAGATGGACGAAAAGAATAGGACAATGATATACCATGGCCAAAGCAGAATCCATGGCGACGGAGCTTGCCAATAGGTCTCAAATGAGTCATGAACTAGATATATAGAAGAACGGGGCTGCCACAAAACTTCTGAACCCCAATAGTCCGGCAGAAGGATGCTGATATGATAGTCTCCGCTAGGATAAAGGGAAGGATGGTAAAGTCATCTCTGAGAGCCCTAACGATATCCCTATGTCCAGATGATCAGCGTAGAAAGGCATATACAAGTAAGACAAAATGCAAATGATCAGGGCATTTACCCATGCAGTCTGCCTTCGCGCCTCAGAAATAGTGAAATCTCTCCGATGAACAATGAAGATGTCAGCAGAGGCGATGTGATCTATCATAAAGTCGATCGAGATAATGTGGTTACCACCAACCTCACCTAAGACGACCACCTTCCTCAAATTAGTGACAGATATGAACTGGCGGTGCATATGCCCCACTGCCACTCTAGCGCAAGGCCCCTCCATCGACAAACCTGAAATATGACCATACTCCTCCAAAATGAGAGTCAACTCATCAAAGCCAAACCAGAAGACATGGCGCTCTGGGATCTAATGAGTGAGCATCCCATAAATAAATCCCTCTTGAACCTGGAAGGATAGCAAAGATAGGGAATGACCTAGCATGCAGCTGACTACAATGCGATCAGAATCAGACAGACTGTCGTGCCAAGACCTCAAAATAGTGGCTATCCGACTAGGCAGAAGGTGATCTAAGCAAGCAACGGATGAGGAGGCCATCTGTAAAAACTGTGTCAAAAAGACCATACAGGGGTCAATCTCGATCCAAACACTTCTATATATATAAATCATGCATCATAATGAGTAATAATACATCATATGAAATGAACAAGCAGAAAAGATAGCATCATATATATCAAAATGAAATACATCAATTTTATATATACATCAATGTCATACCTATGATACATGTGAAAACTAAAAATAAAAAGTACATGATAATGGGCCACATACACCCAATGTCTAACCAAGGCCTATAGAAGAATATCCATATCATCCAGGAAGGTGTTGGAATTATCAAACTGATCAACCAGAGCCAGATCATCCTAAGTGGGCATACCCTATATATTTGGGTGGTAATGCACATCCTGTGTATCCTAACAATGAGGCATGTCATTCTCTTCCTGGCGATAGTCATAAGGGCCCTCTCCATCAGCAAAGCCTCCAGTACTTGACGGTCCAGCCTCATGTCCCTAGGAATCAAAGGTACCAGCTAATGACGGATCCCCGCCCAAATGGCGACAATACATCGACAGCCTCTCCACTTAATAAGTTAAATTGCGATATGGGACTGATGAGAAAGCTCTTGAAAGCAAGCAATCCACTAGGTCATCACCATGGACCCTGAAACCATGTCTCCCAAGAAATGGGTAGCCCTGCTCTAAGCTCTAATAGAGCGAGGGCCCCACCAGGCACAGAAGTCATTTGAGGTAATGGGGCCATCTGATAGGTGAAATCCCTCCCCGTTATGGGAATCTCAGCAAACCGGAAGGGTTAAAGGACAAAACCACTGAGGCAAAGGTATGAAGGGAAGACGAACCTCCCTAGTATAGTATCTAAAGGCACGCTCTCTAAGGTAGAGCTCCCAGTCTCCATTAAATAGGAAAGGAATCCGGCGAGTAGACAGATAATACTCCGGCCCTGTCGGTAAACCATCCTCAAAACCCTCGGTCAAGTGCTCGGCAGTATAGGGAACCCACACTACATCAGATACGGACAACAGCTCTAGCTGGAGGCAAGCATGGGTAAAATCACCAAAATTAGGGCCTCTGATAATGTGGATTGATGTCATCTACGACCCCAAGGGTAAGTGTCCAAGCCCAGAACAGTGAGAGGTCGTAGGCAAGGAATCCTTTTGTAAGCCCAGAACTGTCAATTCAAAGAAGCCGACATTATTCATGAAAAGGCAAATCAAGATTCAGAGAATCATAAATCGATCAAGATGACTCACCAAAAGAAATGGGTAAAAGCCGAGCCAAGCAGATCACTCCCTCCGAGCGCAGTCGCATCCCATGAAAGAAGATCGTGAATGTGAAAGCTCCCCAGTTGTAGTCTCCGATGCGATCTACGTCTTGAACAGCCCCCACTAAGCAAAAAGGAACAGTAGAGGAGTTGTTCGCGATGAAACAACCCCTCATAATGGTCAGGAACAGACATCGTAGGATGCGATCTCTCTCCACCAAGTCCTCGGGTAAAGGCTCCTGCAAAGTGCCTTGAGTTGCATCAACACTCAAAGAGCCTAACCGAATACTATGGGCCTTAAAGGCTAGCTTCTGAGGAGAAAAATTGAGAAGGGTGTGAATAGTAGTGACGATAATTTGAGCCTCCAAAGGCATTCGATCTCAGACGAACTGTAAACCAGTGATGTACCGCCAATCTATGGAGGTCGTCATAACCTCGCAATCTAGTAGATGAAGAGACTGACTCTGATGGAACCATCTCTCGATCAGTGATAAGAGATAGCCCCAAGGGCAACGACGCGTGGCAATGGTGAAGAAATCTTGAAAACCCCAAGAATCTACTCGCAACTGATACTCAGGATGGAGCGAATGGTACAAAGAGTATATACTAATCTAATTGCCTCTGGGTTGGGTACAATCCGGGTGTTGTACAACATCAAGGTTAAAAACCAAATATTGGCAAGAATGGAGAATTAAAGAAAATTCATATGAAAACTTCAGTTCCTCGCTCGCATGCAGGTAAACGGATGGATGACAACTCAAGTCGGTACCCAACAAGTCAGGAACAGATACTTGGATACCTAGAAGGAATCTAGGCACAACAGTAGGTCGAGCCTCAGGCTCAGGGACATCACCCTCTTCATAATGGGACCGGTCATCATTACGAGGACGATGCACTGACTCCTTCAAGCGACGAACCTGGCTGGTAATCCGCATAGTAGGAGTATTTGAGGCAGGCCTCCGAAGGCGAGCCCCAGATGAAGCCTTATGGGAACAAGAGCTACTAGGTCTTTCCGAATCCATGCCTGGACAATGAGTCCATGGAATTTAGAATAAGATAAGGTATGACACTATCACTTTTTTAACATGCATTTACGAAAACCTAGAGACAAAAGGCTCCTAGGGATTTAATTTGGGTCATAGCATCATGCATGTCCTATACGTGTCTTAATAGATGAATACATCATTTTGGCATAAATATCCTAGCATAGTTAAGTATGCATATAGGATCCTGTCATTTAACTTATGATTTTTTTTTGCCAAAGTTTCCTCTATACTATGGACTATCCACATGCATGTAGGTATGTATTAAACCACCCAATGAGGGTATACCATCACAGCCAAGCAATTAAATAGCAATTTCAACAGTTTTTCTAATACATTATCAGAATACATGTTTATACTAACTATTAAAGCAAAATATATTGCATCCACACGGTCTATATGATGATACGTAAGCATACATTTCATTACAACATGTCTATCGAGCTATCTATGCATACATGTTCAATATATTGTGGTTAAAGAAGAAATTATGATAAAACACAGGTTAAAACGCAAAAAAATTTGGATGTGTACGCTACCTGTATTGCGTAGAGCGAACATACGGTGGCGGAATACCCAAAATTAACCCCGATTTAAGTAGATCTGAAAAGAAATGTTGGATTCTACAAAGAGAGTGAAAGAAAACTCAAATCGAATGAGCAAAAATGAGCCTGCCTGAGGGTATTAACCCATCCGCGACTAGCCTCAAGTACACCTGCTCCATCCGTATGTGTACCTGTGGCTGCCCAAAGTGGGCCCCATTGCTCCTTGTTTGGTAAACTATAATCTGAAACGCATTTTTTCGGGTCTGAAATGAAGTGGTCTTTTAGAAAGGTACCCTTCCGAGTCATTTGTAAGCCTCAAAAACTCTGAAAACCCCTCAAAAAGGGGAGAAAATCAGGGAAAATCAAAATCTCAGCCACAGAATAGTGGAAGACCAGGAAGTTCGATCAAAATCACTTTTGTCAATAATCAATTATGTAATCCCCTGGCTTGACCCCAGTGAAAGCGTTGGCTTAACCCCGATGGTGTAATACGTTTGCGACAACCCAATGAAGGCATCAACTTGACCCTGATGTATGTAATCCATTTGCGATAACTCAATGAAAGTGTTGCCTTAACCCCAATGATGTAATCTGTTGGTGACAACCCAATGAAGGCCTTAGACAAGTTTGTTGGGCTTGAAGTGGGCAGAGTTTCCTGGTCTAAGTCCTTGTATAAATATTTATACAAGGACTAAAATCCAAGTCTGATGGGCTTGAAGAGGGCAGAGTGTCCTTGTCTTAGTAACTAAAATCCAAGTTTGTTAGGCTTGAAGTGGGTAGAGTGTCCTGGTCTAAGTCTTTGTATAAATATTTCTCATTTAAGGACTTTACAAAAACTACTGAACAATTATACATTATGATCACATCATCAAATTTAAGATATGCATTCCTAATAATCTCCCCCTATTTGATGATGACAAAACCAGTAGTTTCAGAACATTCATCAGTTCTATGAGATTTCTAAGATGCAAAGAGCAAGAAATTAAACATGTATTATCATACAGTAAGAAACTGTATCTCTACATCAAAAGAAATAAATTTTATTAATTTTTTAAGAATATACAAAAATATTAATTTTTTACAATATGAAAAATAAAATTTATATACCTTTCTATTATATCCTCCCTCTTTTATCCTTCTCCTTGGACAACCATTGCTTCTCATTTTCAATTCTACGATCAAAGGTTTCCTTCTCTTTAGAAGCTCTCCTTTGAATTTCTTCAATTGAATCCTTAAGGCCAAGATCAAGTCTGAACTTTCTGTTTTCCCTTATCAGAGTAGTTCCATGAAGGTTTCTTTACAAAAAGGCAGGATATCCAGATGGAACTCGAATGTCAGCTGGAGTTACTGCTGGATTCGACAAACTTGATCTCTGTTACTTAGAAGAGTGGCCTATGGGAAGAGCTGTTTGAACATAGTTTAAAGGAGGTTGGATTTAAAGTTCTCTCCTTAGAGGAGGTGCTTGCCTTCTTTGACTTCACCTAATTTCTTGTCTCCCCCTATCTCTTTGTTTCCCCCAATCTATAGTATTCTCCCCCTTTTTGGCATCATGGACCTCATAGAGGTGTTTGATAGTGTCGACCAGTTCTTGAAGTTGGGGTGAGGACATAGCAATGTCATCTTTAATCTCTCTTTGGCGAAAAGATGCTTGATCATTCTGAACACTTTACCCATCTCTGAAGGTACATTTGTAGCGGCTTCAACAACATTATTCAGCTTCTGATGCAGTTTGACAGAGTTTCCCTCTAATTCTTTAGAAATATCTCTAGTCACTTCAACCATCAGATCATAGACTCCATCTTTGATAGGAAGTATTAAGAGACGTTCCATGATATGTTCTAAAAAAGTTTTTGAATCACCCTTATCACTCCGAGATAGATTTTTGAGTGCCAGAGGGAGATCAAAGTATTCATTTCTTGAAGAGGAGGGTATATAAGCACAAGTGAGAGGTTGAGAGTCTTTTTGTGCAGTTTGAATAGTAGTAGTGTGCTCTATATTTTGAATATGAGATGAAAGAATGAGTGGTTAATTTATAGGTGTTAAAATAAAATTTAAAACATGCATAAATAAAGGAGAGTGTGGCAGTGTAGGTATGTGTGCGGGGGAACTGGTATTTTTAGTGTGGACTCTACGTTCTTTGAGTTTTTAATATTTGAATCATCCGTAGAGTGTTGGGACTCTACAAATTGAGAAAATGAATTTTCATGGTTAGTAGAGTGTTAGGAATCTATGATTGGAGAATGAATAGCATATTCATTAAAACAGTTGGGAGTATGAGGTTGCTCAGAGTTCGTAGATGATGACTCTTCGAACTCATCATCACAAACAAAGAATGAGTGATGAGATGAATCAGAAAAGATAAAAGAAATTGGAAGTAAAAGTACGTTCTTGTTTGTACTTGGAGAAGGGTTGCCATATTGAATAGTTGTAGACACTCAAAATTTTTCTTTCCTTGGACTAACCTTTCAGGAGGGTAAAGCGTAATTTCACTTCGAAGACAACCCCGAGATAGGGCAAAGGCATTTTTTCACCCCGGAGACAACCCTGTGATGGAATCAAAGTGCCAATGATGCCCATACATGATGCGGACCGAACGAGGATCGCAAAGATGAGAAAGTGGCCATAAGAAGTCACTGCAACAACCATTGAACTGCGTGCTGTTTAGACTTGACCTTATTTCGTAGCCTTTCGTAAGAACTTTTTGGGATTTTTAGATACGGATCTCAACTTTCACCAGACCAAGACCGAAGGAACAAACTTCAAGATGGCAAGAAACATGGGGCCCAGCCGCAGGTGTACCTACGCCTGCCCCGTGATCTTTAAATAAGCAGCATCTCATTAAAAAAGAAATTAGAGAGAGAAACTAATTTTAGAGAGAGAAACCCTCGGGTTTGAGCATTGTACACCAACTTTGAGTTGTTTGATCTTCTATATCATACATATTGAGTGTCTAGAGTGATATAAGTTGATCCCTACCAAAAGAAGCTTGTTCACGCGTCCCCCAAGGTGAAAAACGCTCATTTTGGTCACTTTCTTTATAAAGTTTGTTCTAAATACTAGATTTGTGTTATATATTACTTGAATCTAGTTAAACTTGTCTTATAAATATATTGTGTAGTAGTTGGTAGATCCAAAGTTTCTACTAATTATATTGTGCATATATAGTTGTAAATCAAGTCCAGAGACTAGATCTACCTAGATCTAAGTCGAATCTAGCCTTTTGGATGGTTATGGAGCATGAAGCCCTAACCTATATGCTAGATTAGTTTAGAGCCATGGCAGATCTAGATGTTTTACTACTTTTGGTCAGTCTTGGTCACTCCGTAGAGCCCTAGATCTATATCTAGAGGTGAGGGGGGCCTAAATGGCTCATGATAGGAATTTCAACCGATGAAATCACCAAATCTCGAGTTTAGGACATGTTGTATCTATTCGTTTAAGTTTAATAATGTGAGCCTAGTAATCCTGGTGTCGAGATCTAATGATAGGATCTTGACTTAATTCCCACGTTGGACTTTTCCTTTGCAATGTAATGTTTAAATATGGCTAAATCATTATACATGTAATATTGGATCTTAAAACGAGTTTGAGGGGTTAGTCCTGAGAAGTCGAATTTAAGATCCCGTGATAGTGAAAATTACATTTATGGGTGTTCGGATTCATCGAGATGGTTTTTATGCCTGACGATGATCTGACCCTTTTTGGCACTTTATTGCATACATTATCACCCTAAAATGATTTTCAAATAAAACCACAAAGAGCTTCCATGAAGAGTAAACCGATTTGGGTAGATCACCTAATTAACATAAAGATAAAAGGAAGTATCGAAGTCCTCAATTCCTAGTCGAGCCAAGGATTTGAAAACCCTTTTGCTAAAAAAATCATTTCAAATCATATATATTTTGTCTAAAAACAAACTTTTGTTAAATCAAATAGTTCATACCTAGGTGCAAAAGAGGTACAACACTACTTAATCTTAAAAAAAGAGACTTAGAATAAATCAATAAATAAACACACGCACACACACACACACACACACTTTATGCATAGGAAATCAATAAGAAGCGGTAACCGTGTTTTCACGGAGGTCACGGCGTCCAACATTTTCCCCTTACTTAACCAAGCCCCCGAACTCTATGAATCTCTGGTTTCCAGACCAATCCTACGGAGTCACACATTGTACCATATTGCAAAAACCTTCAAAATTTTGATGAGTTGGTACATCCATTTAAAAATCATACCAACTGGCGGCTCTGTCTAATTCAGTCCAATCATCATCAATAAATAAAACTTTGTAAAAAAGTCGACTAATGTCGTTCTTTTACTCAAAAAATCACCTTTTAACAAATCAAATCGACACATCGAAAGATAAAATGTAGAAACAAGGAAAACATGGAAAAATAAATCAAAGAATAATCATTACAAAACACAGACCTAATCTAATCTTTTTCCCGACTTCGACAATGGTCTTTCTGGCATCATTAAGGATCTGAGGAAAGTTCTGAGACATCAGCTTCACATTAGGATATAGCTTGAACGTCCATGAGATAAAACCCAGGTCGTCGTGAAGTAATGCTCAAAACAGGGGAATCATTGGAAGAAAGGAGAACAATTATTCACTTTCTTGATTGTAAACAATAGTGTCATTATTCATAGGGTTCCTCCTCTACTCCTAATTGGTTACAACAAGGAACCTTACATCTGAATCTTCTTGAAGAGTCTCATTAATTAGATTTATGACTAGTTCCTCTACCTCTGTTTGTTATTCTTGCAGAAAAGTAAAGGTAGAACTTCTTGATGTTCCCCCTCAACTGGTGCATTAGCATGCTCAGAAGTAGGTGAACCCTTCTCATCCATGATATTAGCAATAATTGATTCATTGATCCTTATTTAAATAAATGAATCATTCGGTGAGCTACGGTCTTCCATTGGCGATGACTCCCCCTGAGAACCAACTTCTTTTTGTTCTAGAGTCTTCTCTTTTTCCATTATGTGTACTAATTTCCTTTTCTTCTTCTTTGGCTCAGGGGTTGAATCCTTCACATCCTCTATATTGGTTTCTTCTCTAGGCTCCAGCATATCTTCCATCCTAGCCAGTTCATTTTCATCAATAGTTGGCTCAGGCACATCAATCGTCCTAGCCATCACATTAGCAGCAACATGTTTTCAAGAACATTAGCCTTCCTAGCCATCATATCAAATTTAGTAGCAGCTTCATTTCCTTGCTCTACGTTCTGAGATCTTGAGCGCTCTACGATCGGAGACAAGATTGTCTTCTTTGCCAGCTTGCTTCTGACTGCTTTCCCTTTATTTTTGGAGAGGACAACAGATTCATCACCATTTTCTCCATTTTCTTCTACTCTCTACTCAGATTAAGCAGGTTTATCTGCTGTGGAGACCTCAGTCTCATGAGCTTTTGGGTACAGCAAAACCCTGGGAAATAGCCTTCTGCTTCCCTTTATTTTTCCTCATCAATATTGAGGGTTATTATTATTCTTCAGCTTCTTCAATTTGAAATTCCTTTCTTTTCTTCTCAGGATTCTTTACTTCACTCTTGGTAGCCTCACTATCTCCAAACAATCTTGATCGAAGAGCATCAACAGGGCACTTTTTCCAGTTATCGAACAACTTGGGAGTCATTTTCTTGTTCACATTTAAGGCTTCTCCCTCATTATCCTTTATCTCTGCTCTTAGCAGCTTCTTCAAAATAATGCTGATAAATCTCCCATAAAACATTTTTGAGGCTTGTTTTTTGGTTGACTTCTTCTTCTCAGCTTCAACCATCCACTTTACAATCCATCCCAGCAGAATGGCTCCAAAATTTATTTTCACCTTCATCTTGATGGTCGTCATGACTCTTAGTTGAAGATTACTGACAAAGTCATGTGTAGAATCTTTGCACAAAACACATTTTCCCATTATATCAGTGAGAAACTTATAGTGAGGAGGGAACTCCTTCTTTATCCCTCTAACCTCTGAATTCTCTTGGTAACCCATTTGTTTCATTCCTTCTTCCACATCGATTAAGTTAATAGTGGAGATACCTTCATGTGAGAAATCCAGAGCAGTGTTTACTTCTTTGGCCCTTAGGCGAAGATTCCTTCCTTTAACATTTGTGGTCAAAACTCCATCTACAACTTCTCCATTCTATTAGAAATCCCTCACCAGACTTGAGTAAACCCTTGTGTTGGTGTTTATAGCTTCATAGAATCCAGCTTTCTTTAACAACACCAGAACTTTTCTAAAATGTTTCTCTGAATTGAAAAACTTCTCATAGCATAGCTGGTTTCCAGATACAACTTGAGATGACGTCTTTCAAGGATTGATTTTCTCTGAAATAGAAACGAAAGTGTTTGAGGATCTAAAAGCTTTTGAAAAACTAAGGCTTGAATGTTTGAAAATTCGAAAGCTCAGATTGCAAAATGAGAAGTGTAAAAGTCAGAGGGTAATTTGAAATGATATATATAACAGTTGGTATGCAGTAACTTTTGGCTTTCATTTGATTTTCTCAAGCGTGAGCCTCACTTGCCAAAAAGTAACTACTTCAGTTTTTCGTAGAGTTACTTCATTAGTCTTTTCATTCTACGAACAACTGCTTTGCGAACCACTCGACGATGATTCTTTACTCAACAATTTCTTATCTTTTCTATGATTATTCTTCACTCAAAGATTTCCCATTTCTTCTATGATGGTTCTTCACTCAACGAACCATGAACAAACTTCATTCTACGATCATCAGATTAGTCTACGATTTTGTCCTGCATAGTTAAAAACTTCCAAAGAACATGGTATTAAGACTGTAAATTTAGCATTCCTAACTCACTGATTAACTTATTAAATCTAAATTCATTTAATGGCTTTGTAAACACATCAGTAAGTTAATTTTCAGTTGGAATAAAATGTAATGCAATATTTTCATTATGAACATGATCTCTGATAAAATTATATCTGATCTCTATATGCTTTGTCCTAGACAAGATTATGAGTTATACATATAGCACTAATATTATCACAAAATATAGGAATAGTCTTTAGATCAAACCTATAGTTAGCTAGTTGATTTTTCATTGATAAAATTTGAGCACAACAACTTCCAGCAGCACTGTACTCAGCTTCTACTGTTGAAGTTAATACAAAATTTTGCTTCTTGCTAAACCATGAGACTAGCCTATTTCTTAGTAGCTGAAATGTACCACTAGTGCTTTTTTTGTTAATTTTTCATCCTGCAAAGTCAGCATCTTAATATCCTATTAGATCAAAAGGAGACTCCTTGGGATACCACAATCCCAAATATGGAGTACCCTTAAGATATCTGAAAATCCTTTTAACAGTAACTAAATGAGATTCTTTAGGATTAGTTTGAAATCTAACACAAATACAAGTAGAAAACATGATATCTGGTCTACTAGCAGTTAAGTATAAGAGAGATCCTATTATACCTCTATATTGATTTATATCAATACTCTTACTAGTTTCGTCCTTATCAAGATTGGTTGCATATTTCATAGGAGTCTTCATGGGGGATATTGATTCTATGCCATACTTCTTAAGTATATCTTTAATTTACTTGGCTTGGTTGATGAATATTCCTTCATTAGTCTTCTTTACTTGCAGTCTAAGAAAGAAGTTCAGCTCACCCATCATACTCATCTCAAATTTACTTTGCATTAGCTTGGAAAATCTCTCACATAATTTTCAGTAGAACCAAAAATAATATCATCTACATAGATTTGAACTAAAAGAATCTTATATTTTTGCTTTCTTAGAAATAGTGTAGTGTCTACTCTGCCTCTAGTGAATCCATTTTCAATTAGAAAAGTAGTGTGTGTTTCATACCATGCCCTAGGTGCTTTTTTCAACTCGTAGAGTGCTTTATCTAATATATAGACATAATTTAAATGAGTTTTATTGATAAAACTTGTAGGTTGTTCCACATAAACTTCTTCTCGAAGTTCTCCATTCAAAAAAACACTCTTACATCCATTTGGAAGACGTTAAATTTCATGAAGGCTGCATATGCTAGAAACATCATGATGGCTTCAAGTCTGGCAACAGGAGCAAAGGTCTCATCATAGTCAATCTCATTATAGTTTTACTCGCCTGTCAATAGGAGTTCCTATAGCGATAGTAGTACAAGTGATCCTTGGACTTGAGATCATTATAGTACCTTGTGTATTCTGAGTTATACTTTGTCATATTCTTTAATACTTCAGAGTATATTATAAGGTATGTTCGGGTATAATAAAGTGTACATGGAGATAGATGAATAATCATCAAAGGATCTACCACTTCTAGTAAAGGGAGAGAATGTCATATTCGATTCGATAAGTGGCAACTCAAGAATCCCTGGCCAAGGTAAATGGAAATTTGAAAGGAGTTTCTAATTTACATTAACTAGAGTTGTGAATTTTTGAATCGAAATACATATGATCAAATAAATAAAATTTGACAAAAAATTCATATTTTATATTTGATCGGGACATTGTGTGGTAGAAGGATTGAATTGTACGATAACTAATTACTTTATAGGTTCTATGTGATTAAACGCTTATTTCATATTATACGGATAGTCATTATATACTGATGTAAGGTGTCCCTCATAATATAGAATAAATATTATTTATTTATATATGAATTAAAGGAGTTTAATTCATTATAAATAATATGAGAATGGTTCTAATTTATTTATTCTACTACCGGCATAATATTGAACCTAAAGGGTCACACTATAAAAGAGAAATATTATTTTAGAAGTAATTGACATAATAATATTAAATTAAGTGTATTTAATTTATTAGTAGAATAAATTAAATAGTTTAATATTTATAGTTAAGTATTTGGAGAAATACTAATTATAAATTAATAAGAGGAGTCTTATTATTATTTATTATTATAAATAATTTAGTTCCTAATTAGAATGGGAATTAAATTAAAACCCTAAGTCTTAAAGAGTTTAAGAAGAGGAGTTGTCGATATAAGGAGATGTCTTATGATAGATTAACTATCATTCTAATTGCTATTGGGATTATATAATTCTCTGCAACCTAAGGAGTTAGAAGAGGGAGAGAATTAGGGCTGGCCACCCAAGGTTTATAGAAACTGGCAAAAATGTCATTGGGTTTTAAAAGGTTGATTTTAAGGAAGGGCCAATTATATAGAATCATCAGTTAGTAAAGATTTAAGTGGATGTACCAATTTATCCGATTTTTTGGATTTAATCAAAATATGGCCCTAAATGTGACTCTATAAAATTAGTCTCAAAACTGAGATTCATAGAGTTCATGGGCTTGCTTAAGTGAGGGGAAGGTGTTAGGCACCCCTTCCCCCCGACATCCGTGAAAATACGGTTATCGATTTCTTAATGTTTTCCAAAGTGTGAAGTGTGCGTATGTGTGTGTGTGTGTGAGTGTGTGATTTGGAAGAATATCTAGGATATCGCTACCTAAATTAAGTTAAAATCGTGAAAAGTACGTTATTTTGAAAGCAATTTCGAGCATTTTTGAACCTATGCACAAAGGATTTGATTCGAGAAAAAAAGTTCATTTTAGCTTTGATTTTGATAAAAACCTTTTTGGGGTGATGTTTTGGAAAACATAATTTTCAAACCCTTCGTCAAATAGGAATTGACGTTCTTCATTACTTTTAATTATAGTTTAAGGTTGTTTTAATAACCCGGATCGAAATGGTTATAAAAGATCTTTATCTTTTGATTTGAAAATCATTTTTTGATGATAAACGGTAAAATCAAGCATCGAAATGGGGTCGGGACTACTCATGGGCATGTAAGCCATCTCAATAATCCTAAACATCTGCAACCATAATTTTTCACTATTACGGGCCTTAAATTCGATTCTTGTGAGATGGAACCCTCGATATTATTTTAAGGCCCGAATTTCCATGTACAATAATCGACTCGCAAATATTACTACCGAAACTAAGTCCATCGTGGGAATTTCATCAAGGTCTGATTTGAGGACCTCGATGTCATTCCTAGGCTCACATGATTCGAAATCATAATAAACAATGCATTGAAACGAAAGCAAAATCTAGAAAAAGGGCTCCCAAAGACCCTAATTACTAGATTACACAATGAAACTGACATTTTGAAGGACTGTTACGTATCGATGAGATATATCGGAAAGATTTAAAATTAAAGATAGGATATCCATAGATCTAAGATCTAGTAGATCTAAATAATAACGTAACAGGGATTCAACCGATAATATATCCCAAATTGGCTATCAGACGATTCAATTAATTAGAATCCCTTGACGGCTAAAAGGTGGGAATATGAATCTTAAATTTTTTGGGGTGAACCAAAATAGATAAAAGAAATCCCTAAATAAATAATTTATAAAAAGGATTAGTCTCACAATAAAAAAATTAAATCAAAAAACGGATATCATCAGATGATTAGGAGGAGATTTTAACCTTAGAAAATCCTCTCTAGTCACCCATAATCCTATGAAGAGGATCCCCGCACCCTAGATATTGATCTAGGGTGCAAGGAGAGCCTCAATAAAACATTAACCAAAAAATAAACAAATCCAAAGCATTACAATTGATATAATATATTAGATCTTGATCAAATCATTATGAAATTATAAAAAGATTAAATCTTTCACCTTTGGGAGAGTGGCTTAAGCTTCCTTTAACTTAGAACTAGGTGGGGAAATACTAATCTAACAAGATATTGGATAAGATTAGCTAGATCTAGATTACGTATGGAGAGTATTTTCTATTTCTCTCTCTAAATTCTCTTCTTTTTCTCCCA
The DNA here is from genome assembly GCA_020205555.1 of Panax stipuleanatus. NCBI lineage: Eukaryota > Viridiplantae > Streptophyta > Magnoliopsida > Apiales > Araliaceae > Panax > Panax stipuleanatus. The sequence continues at coordinate 17,218,706 of CM035118.1, read as the reverse complement.
ATTTTCTCTTTTTTTTCCATTCTTTTTCAAAAAATGCTTAAATTTGCCTTATATAGGCCTCGAGCCTGGCCGCAGGTTTACCTGCGGCTGGCTAGGGTGGGGCCCACCTCGTCGGGTTTTGTCATTGCGAAGTTAATTTTTGTGCTACGTGTTGAAACATCCGTAACTTTTAATCTGGCAAGAGTTGGGAGACGTGTCATACCATTTCAAAAAGGTCTTTCCGAGAGCTATACAATGTCATAAAGTTTGACTAATTTCAGATCAGGGAAGTTAGAGCAAAAAGTAGAAAAGGATCTTTCTCAATATGTCAGGTAGTCAACCATTTTGTCTTGAATAGTCTGATGCCCGGGAATCTTTGCGACAACTTCATATACTTGTTCTCAACTTATACTAAGCAATGACATAAAGTTTGACCAATTACGGGTCCAGGAAGATAGAGCAAAATGCAAAAAATCATAATCCCGAATACGCTATATCGTCAATCATTCTGCCTTGAGTAGCCTGCTACTCGGGAAATGTTATGATAACTTTATATATTTGCTCCCATCTTGTGATCCTTACTCAGATATCTTGGCTTGGAGTAAATTAATGTTTTTGCCATCCTGTTAGGGTTGGAAAACAAGTGAAAAAATTTGGGTGTCTACACTAGGCTCACATGATTCGAAATCACATCAAATAATACATCGAGATCTATAAATAGAGTTTAGAGTTTAGGAAAGGACTCTGGTACCCCCTAAATCCATAGATTGCCTAATGAAATAATAATATTATAATTATATCGCTAACTATATTGAGGGAATTGGATATCACCAACTATCAAAATCGCGAGGGACTATAGCGTATTGACGAGGTCTACTAAAAGAACTTTAAATCTAGGAAATGAAATCCATAAATCTAAGATTCCATAGATCTAGAAAATAACATAATTGAGATTTAATCAGAAATATATTCCTCATTGTCTAATTAAGAGGAGATTTCATCTGTGATAAATCTTCTCTAACCATCCATAATCCCAAAATTAGGATCCAAACACCTCTCGATATGATTTAGGATGCTAGGAGAGCCTCAAATGAAGAATTACCTAGAAACAAACAAAGCTCAAGCATAAAAATTTATAAAATAAGCTAGATCTTTGCTAGATCTAGGCTAAATCTAGTATAAAGAAGAGAAACCTAACCTTAGGAGTTATAGATTCTTCCTCCTTAAGCTTTGTATGGAAGGCTTGACTTTAGATTGGTGGGATATTTGATGGAAAAAAAAACTAGATCTATATTGGATTTAGAGAAGTTTTTCTCTTCCTTTCTTTATTTCTCTGTTGATAACACGTTTTCTCTCTCTAAAATGCCTCCTTTTTAAAAAAAAAGAGCAAAAACAACCTTATATAAGCAAGTTAAGGCAGCCCTAGGGTGGGTCCCACCTGCCTCGGTTTTCATACCACAATGTCAGCTTTTCATATTGCGCGCTGAAGCATCCATAACTTTCAAATCAGGAAGAGTTAGCAAACGTGTCATACCAATCTGAAAAGCTCTTTTTAAAATCTACACAATGGCATCAAGTTTGATCAATTTAGGATTTGGGAAGATAGAGAAAAAGGGAAAAAACCATCCTTCTGTAAATGTTTGTTAGTCACTCATCTTCCTTTGTGTAGTTTCTTGCTTGGAGGTCATCGTGGGGGCTTCGAATACTTGTTTTAAGCCTTGTAATCGTTTCTTAGATATCTCAACCTTGAGTTAAAATGATGTTTTTTGCTCTCCTGCCACTGTTAGAGAAAAGATGCACAAATTTTAGGTGTCTACAACAAGCAGTTTTAGTTGAACTCAGTTCTACAATATTTACCATGTACACATTGCCTTCTCTAGTTTCGGTCAGCTTCAAAGAGTTTGATTCCAGGTCTCTGAATTGACACTGGTTATTGAGGAAGATTACTTGATGCCCTTTGTCATATAGTTGACTAATGCTTAGGAGATTATGCTTCAAGCTTTTAACAAACGCCACTTCATTGAAGGATACAACACCATTTCCAATAGAGCCATATCTTCTAGTCTTTCCAAAGTTATTGTCTCCAAAGACAACTGCATGACCATCTTTTTGCTTAAAGTTCAACAAGAGAGATTTGTTGTCGGCCATATGCCTTGAGCCTTCACTATCGAGATACCAGATAGAACTAGTGGAGCTCTTTTTCTGCAATAAACATTAACCTTTATTTTGGTACCCAGATTTGCTTGGGTCCGTATTTGTTAGTTCATTTTGGGACCCTGATTTGCTTGATTCTAAGTCTATAATAAACAGGATAATCATCAAAATAACACATAGCAGCAACATGTCCATATTTATGACAGTTATAACACTTTATATAATGCATGCTTGTGTGGATTCCTTCTCTTTGAGAACACATGTGGATGATAGACACTTATTATCTTTCTTCTAGGCTCGTATTATCTGTACTTCCATACTGCTCTACGATTCTGAGATTTCATAGGTTGGAAGTTAACTCTACGTTTCTTGCCTGGTTAGTTCGTAGGGTGAGTATGACCTGACTCTATGATCCTTCAAGGCTTGAAGGTAGTGTTTTACTTACCCTACTGTTTCTTGAATCCTAGACCAGTGTGTGATTTGTTATTCTCAAGGATCACAACTTGATCGATAGAGATTTTATAGCTTGGAATAATTAGCTTAGCAACCTCTGTGGATTTCATAAACAAAATACTTCTATGGGGGTAGAAGTACTGTTATTGTTAGTCTCTAGCACTGTGTCCACACAAAGATATGAGGATAAATCCCTAAACCCTAATCCTGATCGATTCTAGATTAATCTCTAACTTGTGATCAGGGAGTCCATTGAAGACGAAGACCTATTTCATGTAGAGATAGTCTTCTCTAGTTCCTCAATCTTCGAGACTATAATTGATTCTTTCTGTGCAGATTGTTCAGTTATCTTTCTCAATATCTCATTCTCAACTTCAACCTTCGAGAGAGAGCTAGCATTTCATAGAGCTATTTCTAATTCCACTTGTTCTTTCTCTTTCTCCTCTTGAATAAGATTATGGTCCTTTGATAGAACCCTGAACCATTTCATATATTTATGTTGATAGGATGTAATGTCATCCAATGCAATTCTTAGATCATCTATATCTGCATCCGAAGAGTTAAAATCAAATAACTCAATGATATTAATTTCTTGATTATCAGTGGTGTTGTCCGATTATCTATGGCCATGAGACACAAGTTGACCATCTAGGGACTTTCATCTTCGCTGGACTCTGAACATGAATCATTTTCAAAGTCGCTCCATGATTCCTCTACAATAAGACCTTTGTCTTTCTTCTAATACTTCTTGTAGCCCTTGAACTCTTTCTTTGGAGCAGATTCATTCTTCTTTTTATCTTTCTTTAGCTCTTCTCTAAAAGGCTTGTTGCACTCAGTAATATAGTGACCTGGCTTCTTGCAATTATAGCATAGGTCCTTTTAGTGGTCTCGATTATTGTTATTGTTGTATCTTCTTGGCTTGCTACTTCTTCCTTTCCTCATAAACTTCCTTAGTCTTCTGGCAAGAAGAGAAAAATATCTTCATCATCATCAGATTCATTTTCACCATGAACTTTGGAAGATGCTTCTGAAGCTTTAAGGATGTCTCCTCTTTCTTTCCTTTTGGGTTCTGATGTAGTCTCTATCCTTTGATTTAGATCAAGCTCATAGGAAATGAGATTATCGTAGAGCTTCTGCACTGTCATTTCATGTAGATTCTTCGATTCTCTTATGGCAGTTATTTTTACCTCTCAGTTTCTTGGCAATGCTCTCATGCATTTAATATTAAGGTCTTTGTTGGGATAGACCTTTCACTACAAAAATAATGGTCATTGGCGACGGGGGCATCGCCGACGGCGTTACTGTCGTTGCTAATGGAGTCATTTACGATGGGGTTGTCGTCGCCAATGGATGTCGTTGCCAATGACCAGTTCCCTCCAAATCCAGTATATTGGTCGATGGGATGCCATCGAGAATGGGTCTATTGTCATCGCTAATGACATTAATTTGGCACCATAATTTCGTGGGGGAGGGAAACCCATTGGCGACGGGAGTAAAATGTTATTGTCGACGACAATGCCGTCGCCAATGACTCTATCTCGGCGGGGGTTATTATCGACAGCTAGCCCGTCGAGAATGACTTTATAATTTTAAGTCCTACCTTGATAGCAACGATCAAAATTTCAAAGACCCAAATTTTAGTGCCAAAGGCCAGAGTACTCTCTCTCCCTCCTTCCCTTGACGTCGAACTTACCGATGACTATAGTCGCTGTCGGCGGCCGCGGCGGCTAACGGAGGTGATTTTGAGGCTAACTAATTTGGGCGAATTAAGGCTTAGCTAGATATCTAATTTGGGCTACTGTGGCTAACTAATTTGGTGAAGGTTTTTCCCTCTTTCCTTGGCAACTATTCTTCAATCTTCCAATATTCAGCAGGTACGATTTTTCTCACCATCTTCATGAAACTTATTAGGGTTCATTAATGTTGTAAATTTATGATAGTAAGAGAAACCCCCCCCCCCCCCTTTATGTTATATATTTTTATTCTTTCGTATTATTGGGTTTATATGCTGGTAGTACTCAAGTAAAATGATGTATTCTGGGGGTGACCAAATTTATCTCCTATTTCTTTTACTAAGATGGTTATTCATTAATTCGTGTACCCTATAATTTGTATTGTGAATCCCTACTTCGATAGCTTCCTTTTAGATGTTTTCTTATATATGTTATGATATATGTTGATTAAGATGAAATCTGGAATATGTTAATTAAGATGAATTCTAAAATTAGGGCCAAACTAGCTCTGATATATCAAATAGTAAAATTTTTTATTTTATAATTCAGGAATAATTTATCTTTAAGAGCAATTCCTAATTTGTTAGTTGTTTGTCCTGATGGAGCCTTGGCCTAGTTCTTTCAATTGTATTGTATTCTTGATTGAGAGGATATATGAAAGTGATTCTTTCAATCTTTAGCCATGATTATATTAGATAGTGAGAATATTTCTTTTCTTGACGATGTAGAATTTTATTATTTAGTGCACTTTGATAAATATATTGAGTTTCTTTAGACCCCTGAGTTTTATGTATATCAGTGAACACTTTGACATGATGTTTTTGTATTTATAATATCTATACATAACTTCTCCAAAAATAAATAAATATTATAAGAGAGTCCACTTCATGTGTTCGTATAGAAGGGGGATGGTGCAGAATGCATGATTCTCAGTTCCCTAATAGTGCGATTCATTTATTTCTTAAATGAGGACTATACTTCATGTGGTCAAATTAGTTCAGAATGTAGTTACTCTTACCTTTGATTTTGTGTGTGTTGGGGGTGTAGACACTCGAATTTTTTGCATTCCTGTTACTAATCCTGCAGGAGGACAAAACTGTCTATTTCAACTCAGCCCCGGTCTCAACACGAGAGGTACAGGTCAGCCCCGATCTCAACCCGGGAGGTACAGGTCAGCCCCGGTCTCAACCTGGGAAGTACAAGTCAGCCCCGGTCTCAACCCGGGAGGTACAGTTCAGCCCCAGTCTCAACCTGGGAGGTACAAGTCAGCCCTGATCTCAACCCTGGAGGTACAGGTCAGCCCCGGTCTCAACCAGAGAGGTGCAGGTCAACCTCGGTCTCAACCCAATAAGTACAGGTCAACCCTGGTCTCAACCTGGGAGGTGCAGGACAGCCCCGGTCTCATCCCAGGAGGTACAGTTCAACCCCGGTCTCAATACCTGGATATCAACTCAGCCCCAGTCTCAACCTAAGAAGTACAGGTCAGCCCTTGTGTAATACCCGAGAATTTCCTAATATTATAAAATAAATATATTAATGGAAATGAGAATTCATTTGAATATAAATTATTTTGTGAGTTAACTCAATTATATTAAATTGAATAATTATAATAATTGAGGAAAATGTGGAGTTTATAATAAACTCGGGAAGCCTTGTGTGGCACCGTGATGAGATATATTAATTGACGAAGGAATTATTAAAGTAAACAATTAATCTATATTAATTGTTAATTATTATTAAAAAATATTAATTAATTGTTATAAAATATTTTATGGTGATTAATTAATAATATGTGATTATTATTATTGCAAGAAATATAATAATAATAAGCAATGTGTTTATAAAAATAATAAGATATTTAATCATATAAGTGTTAATCGATTATTATGAAAATTAATAATCAATGAGGAATGAATTAATTAATATTATCGTTAATTAATCAATGAACTAAATAATTTATTTATTTGACATTATGAATAATAAAACAAATAAGTAAGTTATTAATATAATAAGATTATATTAATTGTTATGTGCAAATGTGCAATACTTGAATATATAAAGTACATGGAATACAACTATATTATATAGTGTAGAGAGACACTTAAGTGTGACCATGCAAGTATATATAAACTATAGTGCAATGTGATTACACTACACATAGAAACCCTATATTATATGAAGCATAATGTGATTATATTATGTACATAAACTATATAGTAAAGTTATTGAATTGTGAAAAGATGCATGATAATGCCTATGTGACTATGTGAGTAGATGGACATCAAAATAATGTACATGGATTGTATGTGTACAAGTTTCCCTTACTATGTTGACATATTACTTATTCATTGGGAATACATTGTGGCATTTCATTATAGCCTAACTATACATTATACAACCTAAGTGGGTATATACATGTTAAGCCTTAGTGTTGTATATATGCATGAATGCTGTGTTTATTTTTGTTTGTCCCATATTAATAGACATTCTCCCTCACACGTGAAATGCTCAAGCTAGTATACTCCCTATCTCTTCCTCAAACTCAGTAAAATCATAGCTCATGATGATCAAGGGAGTGGGATTCATGATGAATCCAACAACCCTCTACCAACTTCTTCTTAACCTCCATACAATTCAAATTTTCATTGGTTTGATTCATGGGAAGATAGGAATGTCTGGATATTAGTTTTTCTATATATACGAACTCTTCTCCTTCACATTTCAAATTGCTGAAAATTGCTAGAGTGTTGAGTGAGAGCCTTATATATCAGTGTTAGTAGAGAAATCTATAGCAGAATTAGCAAGCTTAATTTGTGCTTCAAAGGTATAATTCCATTCCCTGTCTTTATTTTCATTCTCTGTTAAGAATTTCAATTTCTTGGACTTGGTATGTAATCTATGAAGTTATGATGAAATATTGTTTGTTGATTACTATATAAAACTTACAATCATATGTGTATACAATGTGACTTGCTAACAATCAAATGCATATAACAACTTCCATGTTCTTCATTTTGTTTCTCTGTCGAATTTTCATTCTCTGTCAAATTCAACTTCTTGATTATGTCAAATTAGGTGACAATTGGATTTTAGAATGTTTGTTTAGTTGTTTTATTGCCTTAGAAACATGTTAAAACTAAAATGTGGGTGATTAGAATCGATTTTGTGAAGTAACTTTGTGTTTGGGCTGGAAGTCTGTCGAAGCAGACTGCGTCTTGATTCGAACCAGGCACGGCGCAGCTGCGCCGGCATTACACTGCGGCGCAGCTCAGCTGCGCAGGGCCCTGAAACTAATTTCTGCAGCCTGGTTAAAAATCTGTTATGTATATATTATGAGGTTTGGTTTAAACAAGCATGCTAGCTTGTGTAACATATATATATAAACATAATGAGGCAATATAAGCATGTTTTAGTATATTAACATGCATGGTTAACAAAAACCGTATGGTTTTCGATATGAACTTAGAATTTTAAAATGGACGTTGATTCGTTGTATCCATTTTAGACATTCTGACTTTTGAGACACGTTTGTATGACCTAGAAACACCTGAAATGTATGTTCACTTGTGTAGATAAGTTTCATAACGAAATACGAACATGCAAACCTCATTAGTAACGGAAATGTAAGTTTTTACAAATGAACTTTTGACATGTTTATACCATATATGAGTTCTAATTTTTCAAGCATGTTTATATGGCCTTGAAATACGTGTCGGACCTATTGACTTATGTATACAGATTTTATGAATGTAACACGAACATGTTAGTAAGACTTACTGATGAAAATATGAGCTTTGATGGTGAACCTTAAAGTTATGATCATACTTGATAGTACTTTTAGACTTGTTAAAGTATCATTCATGTTTGCCTACTATGTTACATGTCGTGAACCAAGTTTAGCATAAACAAATCATATTTTCAACTAATAACTGTGATAGTTACATGTATAAAATGCGAATATTCATAAGCATGCCTAATATATGACTACCTTATATGTTTACAAGGTGAGCATGCTAGATTTCGTAACGTCACGACCTTGAATGACCGTAAGTCGTCAAAAGTATTAACATCGAACCTATATCATGTAAATTGGTCGTAAAAGGGGTGAACGAACATGGAAAGACTCTTTAATATATATACGTGCTATGTGGTATCATACGTTGATACTTGGATCCGATTTTGACGGTTAACTTATAGTAATGCTATAACTTGCTAAAATAGAATATGTTCGCTATTTGTGGTAGTCTCACATGATAGTAATGATGTATGAAGATGATTAACTTGAGAAAAGAGGAAAGTTAAGGGTAGAAATTATATTAATATAATACTATATAACTGTGTCACTAGGTCAAGACTTAGCTTATGTGATTATGGTATATACGAGATGAGATATAATGTTAAACTATATGACTAATGAATATCATATATACTTAACTATATTATGATAGGATTCGAAAAGTGTTGATTAATTTACGGGGAAAAACTACGCTTAAGGCAAGTTTCCTAACTTACACTCTTTTACGGTGCAAGTATTCTATACTTGTACAATGCAAGTTATCTTACTTACTCGTTCATTAAGCTAGTACGTTTAAAACTCTTGTGAAAGCTATTATTCATGTTGAACTTGGTATTGTTCTTGAATATTGTGAAAGTGTCTATGCCATTCGATTCGGCTAGACTATATGCATGTTTATAAACTGTCCAAACCTTTTTATTGGTGCAAAAATCTGAAAACTAACTTGACCAACCCTTATGGTAAAGGGAGTGTTTATTGTTGGAAGCCCCAACACACGCGTGATTATTACTTTGGTGTTATACATAACATAGAGTATTGTAGACTGATCATCTATCATACTTATTTTTTTTGGGTTATCAGTTTAATATTGATGATTCTAGTAGATGTTCGATAGTCCTTAGTGACTGCTCAGTATAAATTATTTTATCCAGTTGGATACGTTGATAGCCTTTGAACTCTTATATATCTGTTGATCTATATCGAATTTCATATTCCAAAGATTTGATTCAAGAATTGTTGATATTCGTTGGTCATGATATTATTCTAAAACTCTGAATTATCTTAGAGATTATACTTTGATATTTCAAACTCGTAATATAATACTCATTACCCTTATTGTATATTACTTGCTAAGCAATTTGCTCTCATTCTTGCTTTCCCTAAAACTTTTCAATGAAGGCAGAGCAGGGCGAACCTTCGAGTGTTGATAAGGGCAAGGGCAAGGCTACCAACTAGCTTGTTCCTTTATGTTTAAAATTGTTATGTTGTATTAAGATTGGATTTGACTATGTTTAAGCTTAAGTTAGATTATGTAATAAGTCTTTATTCGATATTATCATGTAATCTATTAAGTACTATAGGTTGCGAGACTTGGAGGAATAATTATAATAAATCATTGTAAATTATTCTAATTTAGATCTTCCGCTGTGAATGTATGATTTTAGTTATTAGTGTATTACCATGAGAACGTAGCGAACCGAATTCGAGTGACCAAGTGGCGATCCCGAATCTGGGGGCGTCACAGGTTGGTATCAGAGCTGTAGTTATAAACCTTAGGAATGAGTGTCCTTAGACTATAACTTAGGAGAACTTAGATGTTAGGAAAGTGATAAAACTCATATAGAGTTTTCCTTGAGAGACTTAGTTTGTTATGAAATGTAACTTCATTTTATACAATGAACTTATGTTTTGTTTAACATTCTAATGGGGTTGCTGTTTCTTGTCTTGTGTTTGTGATTGTAGATGGCAGATATGGGAGTACCCACTAGAGTGGCTGAGGACGAGCCCAGGGATATCCATATAATGTACGAGGCACCGATAGTGGCTGTTCCATTATAGGCTGTGGCACCATCCGAGTCTGATGACGAGGATGAGATAGAGGTAGAGTTTGAATCCGAGGAGGAGCCGATGGAGGACGAGCCGGTTGAGGATGAGCCTTCGGAGGAGGAGCCCATGGAGGACTCCTATGAGCCTGTGACATCCCGAATTTTTAAGAATTTATAAATGAGAATTTAATAAATAAAATTCTTATTTATGAGATGTTTTGAGTGTGAATATATGTATACGTGCCATATATTATGAAATATGTGAATTGATGTGAAGAGAATGTTATATATTAATTTTAATAAATATTGATTAAATCAATAATTTAATTAAATTATTTATTGGGTTAAATAAATAAGTATGTGATTATTATGGAGTAATATAATTAAGTGTAATATATAAATTAAATAAATATTTAATATTTTTTTAATGGATGTAATGATTTTATGTTATAGTTCTAATTTAATTGAGATAATTAAATTAGATGAGTTATATGATGAGTGTTATATGAAATTATAATTAGCGAGTAATTATAATTATGTGATTAATTGATGTTAGACTTTTAATTAATTAAATTATAATGTTAAGATTTAATTAATTAAAATGTAACATTAAGATTATGTGTTAAAAGTATTAAAAGTGTTAAACCGTTTTCCCAAACAAGACCCTTGTATTGTTTTAAATCTGTTTTGCCAAACGGGGCCTTACTACTCAAAACATATTTTTAAAAATTATGTTGTTTTGCCAAACAAGCCTTAGGGCTTTTAAAATTCAAATTGTAACTTATATATATTAATGGTACTTATTATAATTAATAAAGATAATTATGTAGTGGAAGTTATATATATCTTATAATTATGTATTGTATTATATTATATGTATATTACGTTAGATTAAAACAAGAGTCAGAAAAACAAAGTTAGTTTGCTAGAGAGAAAAAAAAAGAAATACAGAGAAAGAGAAGAGAAAACACAGAGAAAAGATAGAGAGAAAAGAGGAGTGAGAAAGAAGAAAGAGAAAGATGAAGTTTGAGAGAGTCAAATACATCACCATCTTCATCTTGTTCTTCTAAGCAAAGCAAGGTTATAATCTCAATTCTTGTTTTTAAATATGTTTTTATGATTATTCATAAGTAGTAGTTCTCTATGTTTGTGAGTTAACGAAAAATTTGTATAACCATGAATTGAATATATAAGTTGTATTCATATAAGTGAATTGTATGTTATGTATGATTTTTAGAAATCAAAATTTGTTATAAAACAAGTTTTTATGAAGAATTTGTGTTCTTAAGAAATATTCATATTTTGGTTGAGTTTAGAATGAAAAATTTATAATCACTTATGTGATATATGCATATTTAGATTTTTGTATGATACTATCTTCAATAATGAAAATAATGCATGAATTTCTTAAGAAATTATTTTACAGTGAATGGTTTTGTAAAATATATGAGTTTTATGAAAATATCAAAATTTGATTAACTAGAGTAATGGTTTAATTATAATTTAATACATGATGTAGTAAATTATAATTATCATAATTTGATTAACTAGAGTATTGGTTTAATTATAGTTTAATGCATGATGTAGTAAATTATAATTATCATAATTTGATTAACTAGAGTAATGGTTTATATTAAATTATAAATTGTTTAGTGATAATTTGATTAACATAAGATGTAATTTGATTAGTTATAATTAAAGTGGATGTTTTAAATTATAATTTGTTTAATTATAATTTAATATGAGTATGTAATTATTAATTGATTAATTATGAGAAGTTATATGATTATGTGATGTGATAATCAATTATTAATTTTTTAGTTAATGAGGAATAAGTTAACCTAAGTTGGTTAACTAGCGATGAGGATTAGCTATGTGATAATTAACTTATGTTGTTAATTATACATAAGTTTGACAGTGAGTGTCAAACGAGTAAATGGAAGAGAATTACGAAGTGTAACTTAGAAAGTATAAAGTAGAACTTACTTAGACGTTTGATAAGCGTTGCTAGGTGACTAATAATTGATGCGTATGGTAATACGTTATGTAGGATTCATGAATCAGATTATATTAAGCTATTTTTCGGTATTTGGTAATCTACGAGCCAGGCAAGTCTTTCGATTCCTATTTTCTATGTGAACTTGATGATATTATGAACTATTTTAAATTATTTTGCAAAGAGCGTGATATGTTATATATGTTGTAAACATGAATGTTAAAAGTCAATTTATGACTACATTGATTGATTAAATAATGTTGATTGAGTAAGGAACTCAATCTTTATGTTTGCTATGTGAATTAAAGCATGTATGCCATGTTACTTTAATTATTATGAGATGTATGTTGAGCATGTTATTATGTGCTATGCGATGCATGAAAACTGTTAGAACTTGCTGAGCTGTCGAGCTCACTCTTGCAAATAACCATTTTTGCAGGTCAAGAATGCAAAGTAATGATATGTGCCAGTTAAACTTTAATTGAGATCAATAGCGATGCGAGGAATTATTTATTCTAGATGAGTAATGTAATTGTTTTAAATATAACATGATTGATAAATTGTAAGTTGAGCTATCCGATGTATATGGATGTTGCTTTATGATGTAAGACTTGTATAGTCATTTTGTTGTAACGATTCATGATATAGATTTGAATCGAGGAAATGTTATGTAAATGTTGAGATTCAGGGCAATAAAGAATGGATTATATAAAAGTTTTAATTATTCCGCATTTTTAGTGATTTGAATATCGAATCATGATGTAAAGTTAGAATAAAGTTGTATTGTTAACGATCGAGAAGGAGAATTATATTGTACGAATTTTGGGGTCGTTACAGTTGGTATCAAAGCTGATAGGTTATACACCTTAGGTAAGAGTACCTTAGGCTATGACCTTAGAGAACGAGAAATTAAGTTACGTATAACGAAAAGGTGATTCCTTTCACATAAGTAGAAGTATAGGATGAGTTAAGTCCTAGAAATGTTATAAGAATAATGTGAGAATAACGAGGAATAAAACTCGAATAAAATGTTGAAATTTATGAACGAAGTTAGAAATTCTTAAAAGATGAGTTAATAAATAAACAAGAAGATTGAAAGAAGAATCTTGAAGAGATGTGAAGATGAGAATTAGGAGTTACCTAACTTCAATAATAAATATGACGAATAATGATGAATAGACAAAGTCTATAAGATTAAAGGCATAATGAAATCATGTTATGACATGATGATAAGTGAAGATAAGAAGTTTTTAAAACAAAACGATAATGAGATAAGAAAGAATCATAAGGGAGATGATTATAGAATAAGATCACGACGTGATCTTTTGAAGTTGTAAAAGACAGATGATCTGTAATGATTGAATAGTTATAGTTTAATGCTATAACGAGAATGTACTATGATATAGTACGAGGTTAACTCACGAGGAGTTATAAATGATGGGATACAGGAAGTCTGTATCGAGTATAGAACGAGATGTTATAAGTAAGATAGAGTTAAGTGGGATTTCAATTGAGGACTCATGTGGTGGTTGAGTTGTACAAACTTCTGTATGGGCAGGGTTTTGTGCTTACACTTAGTTTATCATACTAATAATCGTTGGAAGGTTGGTGTCGCGCTATCGATATATATATGACGAGAAGGTGATTCTTTTCTCATATTATATTTGATAGTTAGAGTCAATGGAGATTAGATTAGATGATATTAAGATTACATTAGATGATCTTAAGGTTAGGCGAGTTCTTAAAACTCATACTAAGGTAAGCTCGTGACTCATAATCGTATATATGTTTTGAACCCCTAAGCATATGGACAGTCGCTGATCAGTTCTTTGACTACGTATTGCTAGGACAAGTTCTTAAACTCATATTATTGTGGCAAGTTCCTGAACTTCCAAAGTGTGGTAAGTTTGATGAACTATACTGGGTATAGAAAGGTTATGTTATACAAAGCATTGATGTTGTTTAAGGTTGATAGAATGATTAAGTAATGATGGAGTAAAGATTTAATTGATGGAGAAAGTTTTATATTCTAAATCTCCTAGCTTTGCTAGATTTTTGAAATTTATTGGCTTCGTGCTGATGTTGCACTTCTGTTTTCTTGAAAAATATTGGATCAAATGATAGAACCAATGATTTTTTTTTAAAATAGTGCTATTATTCACATGTTTACGCTAATTGCTTTAGCTAGACAAAAATGATTTTAAATTCTTCAAAATGTATTTTTTATACATCATTTAATATGATGTACAAACAAAAATCGAGGAAGTTATCAATGCAGTTAAACCTAGTGTTGGATGTGATCGTATGATCGTCAAACCACTATGGTATGATGTAGTATGACGACGTTATGTAATGACGAAATCCTCAACGTATCAGTACTACGATACGGTATCAGGATATTGTGAAAAGATTTATTATTATTTTTAGTTTCCTTAATTTATAAAAAAAAAGAAGATTTATTTACTTTTAGTTTCCTTAAACGAAAAAAAATATATATATTTATTTTATTGAGTTGGTTAAAAATATATATATATATATATATATATATATATATTTCGATTGATGTCCGAATTATTGTTAGAATTCTATGCTACTTGATTCAGCTAGACAAATATTAAAAGATGTTTATGAAATTCGAGCGTTCTTGGTCAAACTATCCCAAACCAAATTATTTTGGTGCAGATTCAGATGTTAAGAAGCTGAGGTGAACAACCCTATAAAAGGGGGACATGTTATCGGAGACTATAGTTCCGAATGTAACGCATATAGTCGTTACGATGTACTACGTTTGGGCCCGACGTAGGGGTACGATAGGCTGGCCACCTAGAGTACTGATGTGATTTATAGTGTGAAGTACCAGGGGTGAAGTACTGTTAAACCTAAAAACAAAGCTCAAGGTCTTGTGACCACTCAGCATGATTTAGAATCTTTTAAATTCCTTAGTTGTTTATATCGCTTCCCAATCATTGAACAATTGTGGAAGATTCTTATTATTCTGAAGGTGAATGTGGTAAGAAGAACAGTCTTAGAAAGAAGTAGTTTTTGAACGCTTTAATCCAGTGAATAGAGATTAACGTAAAATCTATTTTGATAAATTGATATATGGAGATTTATAGATTAAAATTTCGATGACGAAATTCTTAGAAGAAAGGGTGAATGTGATAACCCAAACAATTATAGATGGTGAATTATGTAGTATATTAATTCTACGAGTAGAATATATGGTAATAATCCTTAGTAAGGGAATGAACGAGTTAGAGAAAATATATAATATTTGATATATGATTGTGTTTGATTGAAGGTTAAGTAATAAAACCTTAACCCTGTTGAAGAGGTGAATTTAGTAGAGATATATGTGTAGTTTATATAAATGTCGTTAAGATAATGTGTTAAAGTTATTCAACGATAATTATGAAGAGATTTTGTGAGAACCGAGTAAGGGAGATTTTCGTTCATTCCGAGGACGGAATCCTTATAAGGAGGGAAGGATGTGACATCCCTGATTTTTAAGAATTTATAAATGAGAATTTAATAAATAAAATTCTTATTTATGAGATGTTTTGAGTGTGAATATATGTATACGTGCCATATATTGTGAAATATGTGAATTGATGTAAAGAGAATGTTATATATTAATTAAATCAGTAATTTAATTGAATTATTTATTGGGTTAAATAAATAATTATGTGATTATTATGGAGTAATATAATTAAGTGTAATATATTAATTAAATAAATATTTAATATTTTTTTTAATTGATGCAATGATTTTATGTTATAGTTCTAATTTAATTGAGATAATTAAATTAGATGAGTTATATGATGAGTGTTACATGAAATTATAATTAGCGAGTAATTATAATTATGTGATTAATTGATGTTAGACTTTTAATTAATTAAATTATAATGTTAAAATTTAATTAATTAAAATGTAACATTAAGATTATGTGTTAAAAGTATTAAAAGTGTTAAAACCGTTTTCCCAAACAAGGCCCTTGTATTGTTTTAAATCTGTTTTTCCAAACGGGGCCTTACTACTAAAAACCTGTTTTTAAAAATTATGTTATTCTGCCAAACAAGCCTTAGGGCTTTTAAAATTCAAATTGTAACTTATATATATTAATGGTACTTATTATAATTAATAAAGATCATTATGTAGTGGAAGTTATATATATCTTATAATTATGTATTGTATTATATTATATGTATATTACGTTAGATTAAAACAAGAGTTAGAAAAACAAAGTTAGTTTGCTAGAGAAAAAAAAAAGAAATACAGAGAAAGAGAAGAGAAAACACAGAGAAAAGATAAAGAGAAAAGAGAAGGAGGGAGAAAGAAGAAAGAGAAAGATGAAGTTTGAGAGAGTCAAACACATCACCATCTTCATCTTGTTCTTCTAAGCAAAGCAAGGTTATAATCTCAATTCTTGTTTTTAAATATGTTTTTATGATTCTTCATAAGTATTAGTTCTCTGTGTTTGTGAGTTAACGAGAAATTTGTATAACCATGAATTGAATATATAAGTTGTGTTCATATAAGTGACTTGTATGTTATGTACGATTTTCAGAAATCAAAATTTGTTATAAAACAAGTTTTTATGAAGAATTTGTGTTCTTATAAAATATTCATATTTTGGTTGAGTTTAGAATGAAAAATTTATAATCACTTATGTGATATATGCATATTTAGATTTTTGTATGATACTATCTTCAATAATGAAAATAATGCATGAATTTCTTAAGAAATTATTTTACAGTGAATGATTTTGTAAAATATATGAGTTTTATGAAAATATCAAAATTTGATTTCTAAAACTTTTGATTCTTGTTATTTAGATGGTTTTTGTGTTTAGAAACATGTTATATGTGTGTATTATTTCAAGTATGTACTATACACTGTTTCAGTAGCTTGTAATTGTCGTTTGTTGGCATGAGTGGGTTAAACAGTGTCGTTGCTGCTCTGTTTCTGTCCACGTGCTGGCGCAGCTGCGCAGGCAGTAAGGGCAGAAGCAGCGCAGCTGCGCCGCTGGGTTTTCTCATGTTTGACACCTGCGCAGTTGCGCCGGTGTCAAGGCAATGTGTGGCGCAGCTGCGCCGTACCTTGAGCAGAGGCAGAAAATTTTAATTAATTGTATAGTTTTTAAAATCCAAATTGTATAGGTTAATGATAATGGTTATATGTTAAACATGAACTAAGATTTGCAATAAGATATTGTTAATAGGTATTTGACGATTTCAAAGTTTAAAAGAAAGAAGGTTGTGAAAATCTTAAATTAGTATTTGATTTATTAAACTAAATGGTTAGTTTAAGTTGTAATTTATTTAGTTATAATTTAGTTAACATGCTGTGTAACTGTAATTTGAAATAATTATAGTAAAGGTTTAATTTAAATTATAATTTGTTAAATTATAATGAATAAAGTTTGATTAATTATAATCAAAGTAAAAGTTTAACTTAAATTATAATTTTGTTAATTATAATTTAATTAATATGATATGTGATTATAATTGAGGTAAATGTGTAGAATAAATTGTAATTTATTTAAATGAGTGCATGAATTTAAATTGATTATTTATAATCTAAGTAATTGCTTAATTAAAATTATAATTAGTTTAATTATAATTTAATGCATGATGTAGTAAATTATAATTATCATAATTTGATTAACTAGAGTAATGGTTGCTATTAAATTATAAATTGTTTAGTGATAATTTGATTAACATAAGATGTAATTTGATTAGTTATAATTAAAGTGGATGTTTTAAATTATAATTTATTTAATTATAATTTAATATGAGTATGTAATTATTAATTAATTAATTATGAGAAGTTATATGATTATGTGATGTGATAATCAATTATTATTTTTTTAGTTAATGAGGAATAAGTTAACCTAAGTTGGTTAACTAGCGATGAGGATTAGCTATGTGATAATTAACTTATGTTGTTAATTATACATAAGTTTGACAGTGAGTGTCAAACGAGTAAATGGAAGAGAATTACGAAGTGTAACTTAGAAAGTATAAAGTAGAATTTACTTAGACGTTTGATAAGCGTTGCTAGGTGACTAATAATTAATGCGTATGGTAATACGTTATGTAGGATTCATGAAGCAGATTATATTAAGCTATTTTTAGGTATTTGGTAATCTACGAGCCAGGCAAGTCTTTCGGTTTCTATATGAACTTGATGATATTATGAACTATTTTAAATTGTTTTGCGAAGAGCATGATATGTTATATATGTTGTAAACATGAATGTTAAAGTCAATTTATGACTACAATGATTGATTAAATAATGTTGATTGAGTAAGGAACTCAATCTTTATGTTTGCTATGTGAATTGAAGCATGTTTGTCATATTACTTTAATTATTATGAGATGTATGTTGAGCATGTTATTATGTGCTATGCGATGCATGAAAACTGTTAGAACTTGCTGAGCTGTCGAGCTCACTCTTGCAAATAACCATTTTTGCAGGTCAAGAATGCAAAGTAATGATATGTGACAGTTAAACTTTAATTGAGATCAATAGCGATGCGAAGAATTATTTATTTTAGATGAGTAATGTAATTGTTTTAAATATAACATGATTGATAAATTGTAAGTTGAGCTGTCCAATGTATATGGATGTTGCTTCATGATGTAAGACTTGTATAGTCATTTTGTTGTAACGATTCATGATATAGATTTGAATCGAGGAGATGTTATGTAAAGGTTGAGATTCAGGGCAATAAAGAAAGGATTATATAAAAGTTTTAATTATTCCGCATTTTTAGTGATTTTAATGTCGAATCATGATGTAAAGTTAGAATAAACTTGTATTGTTAACGATCGAGAAGGAGAATTATATTGTACGAATTTTGGGGTCGTTACAAAGCCTAACTTAGAGGAGCATATACTAAGCGAGTATGAGGAGCGGATCCTAGAGTTGGACTACAGAGTCCAGGAGTTAGAGGAAGAGGCCAAGGAGAGAGAGTCAGAGTTCCAGAAACTACGGGACGAAGACCACCAGAGGAAGATGGCTATGCAAGAGTTGGAAGTAGAAATTGCTTATCGCAAAGAGGCGGGAATCCAGATGGGAAATCTATTTCACAAGGCAGTGGCTAGGAACGTGGATATAGTAGGGAAGCTAGAAAAGGTTGAACAGAGGAAATTAAGCGAGAAGACTGAGAAGGAAGTACTTCGCACTCAGTTGGAATTAGAGGTGATGGATAGGATGCACTTCGAGGAGAAGTGGGAGGCTGCCCATGAGAAAGCTGACGACCTGGAGGATGAGGTCCGATGTAAGAAGAGAAAAATGAACAAGATGGGGTACATATTCTGTTCGGCATTCGAGAGGGTGCTTGATGGTGTGTACCACTACCCAGCAGAGCAGGGACAGACTCTACATACTATGAGTCGAGAGTTGGTAGCTTATATAGCACAGTTAGAATATAAGAGCGCTGTAGAGCGTGGCATGATGGGATGAGATCCTTAGTCAGTCAAGTAGTAGTTTAATAATATTTTTTTTATGTGTTGTAGATACTATGTTGTAATCCCAATCTTTTGTGTAAGATGTGGGATAGTGATGTGCACCCCGTGTAAGCTTTTATTAGAGGGGTAGTATGGTAGTAGGTTGGTATATTCCCTATCTTTTGTGATGTTAAGGGGTATATGTGATAACATTTATAGAAATATACTAGGGAAAAATCATGTAATGAAACGATTGGCATATGAATATAAATGAGTTTATTTCAGAAATGTGTTATAAATTTTATTCTTTTAGTACTAAAGGAATGCTTAAGTAATATAATTAAGTAATAATATAGTGAAAATTTGTGATGCAGAAAATGTCGCCCAGACGTAGATTGACTGCACCCGAAGAATCCATTAACAACGAGAGGGAGAAAGTAGATCCCATCCAGAGGCTAGTTGATCTGTTAGGAGAGGCTCTTAGGGGGAGGAACAATGAACCTGTTCGCCCGAACCCTCAGGCTGTGCCAGTAACAACCTTTAAAGACTTTAAGAGTGTAGGACCCCCAGAGTTCGAGGGAACTACCGACCCAATCATAGCACAAACCTGGATCAAGGAGATCGAGAAAGCTTTCACTATAGCTCACGTAGGCGAAGATCAAAAGACGGTGTTTGCCACGTACATGATGAGGGGAGAAGCGAATTATTGGTGGGAAGCTAATCAACAGAGAGCTGGAGAGGAGACGATAGCATGGGAAAGATTCAAGACAGTATTCTTCGAGAACTACTTCCCGAAGAGCATGAAGAATAAGATGGAGGTGAAATTTTTGGAACTCAAGCAAGGTGAGATGATGGTGGCGCAATACGCGACTTGTTTTAACGAACTAGCCCAATTTGTGGAGCACCAGGTAGGAGATGGAGAGAGGAAGGCTAGACGATTCGAACAAGGACTGAAGCCTTGGCTATTCAATAAGGTGTCAGTTCTTCAGATTGATTCTTTTGCAACACTGCTAGAGAAGGCTATTATCGCTGAGGGAGGAAGTGAAGCTTTGAGCTTGTATAACAAAGAGAAGAAAGGAAAGAACACTAGAAGTGAAAATCATGGAGGAAGCAGTGGCGGAGGGAGTAACTCTGGGAAGAGAAAGTGGGACAACAACAACAACAACAACAACAACAGAAACAATAATCAAGGTGGGAGTCACCAGGGAAATTTTAAGAAAAGGAGTGGAGCTTGTAATAAGTGTGGGAAAAGTCACCAAGGGGAGTGCTGGAAAGGAAAGGGCATGTGTTATAACTGCGGCCAAGAGGGGCACATATCGCCAAACTGTTCGAAGCCAAAGAAGATCCAAGGGTGCTTTGTTTGCGGCTCAACTGAGCACCGTATTAAGGATTGCCCGAAGAAGGGAAGTGACGAAAGTGGTAGCCAACAAGGATTAGGGAACAAACTGATGATCAGCGGACCAGCACAATCTAACCGCCCAACCGCCAGAACATTTAACATGACCGTCCAGGACGCAGTGGCTGCGAAGGATGTGGTGTCAGGTATAATCCCAATCAATAATATAAATGCTTATGTATTATTTAATTCAGGTGCCACCTGTTCTTTTGTATCTGAAGAATTTGCTAGTAAACTTAGTACACCCCGAGAACTATTAGAAAATCCCTTGAACATAGAAGTTGAAAATAAGGAAGTGATCCCTGTAGAATACGTTTGACGAACTTGTCGCGCAAATATTAGAGAACATGAACTGAGCGTAGACTTGATTCCTATTAGATTGGGAGAATTTGACGTAATACTGGGAATGGATTGGTTGTATAACCATGCTATGATAATTGACTGTCAGAACAAATGTGTGAACCTTCAGACTCCGAGTAAGTCTAAGGTAGGGTTTTATGGTAGCTCATCGCTTAAGCAATCGTGTTGCGTTACGATGATGCAGGCCAAGAAATTATTAAGAAAAGAATGTGTAGGTTATTTAGCTTACATCGTAGATACTCGAAAAAAGGGAGTAAAAATTAAGAATATTTTCATCGTGAATGAATTTCAAGACGTGTTTTCGGACGATTTGCCTGGTTTTCCGCCAGACAGAGAAATTGAATTCGTAATAGACTTAGCACTGGGAACGGCACCGATTTCGAAAGCTCCATATCGTATGGCACCGATAAAAATGAAGGAATTGATGATACAACTGCAAGAGTTATTGCATAAGGGTTACATTCGACCGAGTGTGTCTCCTTGGGGAGCACCAGTGTTATTCGTTAAGAAAAAGGACGAATCGATGAGGCTCTGTATTGATTATCAAGAATTGAACAGAGTAACGATCAAGAACCGATATCCGCTACCGAGGATAGACGACTTATTTGATCAACTGAAGGGAGCAAAATGTTTCTCAAAGATCGACCTACGAACAGGATATCATCAACTAAAAGTGAGGGATGAGGAAATACCGACGACTGCGTTTCAAACCCGTTATGGACACTACGAGTTTTTGGTAATGTCATTCGGTTTGGCTAATGCTCCTGCAGTATTTATGGACTTGATGAACCGAGTTTTCAAGCTATACTTAGATAAATTTGTGGTAGTTTTTATCGACGACATTTTGATCTACTCAAGGACAGAGGAAGAACACGCCGAACATCTGAAGATTGTTTTAGAGGCACTAAGGAAAGAAAAGATGTATGCAAAATTTTCAAAGTGTGAATTTTGGATGGAGAAGGTTCAATTCTTAGGCCACGTAGTGGATAAGAATGGAATCTCAGTAGACCCTACAAAGGTCGAAGCAGTGAGTAATTGGGAACAACCGAGAACACCGACGGAGGTGAGACATTTCTTAGGGTTAGCTGGGTACTATCGAAGATTTATCCAAGATTTTTCTAAGATAGCAACCCCTTTGACTAATCTGACGAGGAAGACGATGAAATTTGTATGGACCGACAAATGCGAAGAGAGTTTTCAGGAGTTAAAAAAGAGATTGAGCGAAGCGCCTGTGTTATCATTACCAGATGATGCGAGAAATTTTGTGGTGTATAGTGACACATCGCTCAAGGGA
Organism: Panax stipuleanatus; assembly: GCA_020205555.1. Lineage (NCBI taxonomy): Eukaryota > Viridiplantae > Streptophyta > Magnoliopsida > Apiales > Araliaceae > Panax > Panax stipuleanatus. The sequence continues at coordinate 17,196,046 of CM035118.1, read as the reverse complement.
CTTGGTTGTGTGCTCATGCAACATGGCAAAGTCATTGCGTATGCATCACGATAATTGAAGGATTACAAAAAATGATACCCTACTCACGACTTAGAGTTAGCGGCAGTAGTTTTTGCGTTGAAGATTTGGAGGCATTATTTGTACGGGGAAAAATGTGAGATATACACAGACCAAAAAAGTCTGAAATATATCTTCACACAGAAGGAGTTGAATATGCGGCAGAGGAGGTGGTTAGAATTAATCAAAGACTATGACTGCGATATTTTTTATCACCCGGGAAAGGAAAACGTGGTTGTCGACGCTCTGAGCAGAAAAGGAAGGGAAAAATTATTTCATTTGACGACTAAGAAAGAATTGATAAGAGAGATGGAGAAATTGGAGATAGAAGTGAAAGGACCAGATAAGTCTGGTGAGAAGTTTTTTGTAATGGAAGCTTGTCCGACGTTGTTGGATAGAGTAAAGGAAGCCCAGGAAAAGGATGAAGAGTGTGAGAAAATCCAAAAAAAGATCACAAAAAATAAAGAACAGAAATTTCGAATGGATAAAGACGGTATCTTAAGATTTGAAGGAAGAGTGTGGGTACCAGCAGTAACCGAGTTAAGGGAAGAGGTTTTGCATGAGGCACGCAACATGACATATTCCGTTCATCCGGGAGGCACAAAGATGTACCGAGATTTAAGGCAACATTTTTGGTGGCCCAATCTGAAACGGGAAGTCGCAGAGTGTGTTAGTAGATGTTTTACTTGCCAACGCGTAAAAGTAGAGCATCAGCGGCCGAGTGGTTTACTACAACCATTGGAAATACCAGAGTGGAAATGGGAGCATATTACGATGGACTTCGTGGTAGGACTTTCAGTTACGCAGAAAGGTTATGATGCCATTTGGGTTATTGTGGATTGACTTACGAAGGCCTCACATTTTCTATCGATTAAGATCCGTTACAGTTTGAATCAATTAGCGAGTCTATACGTAAAGGAGATTGTTTCACGACATGGAGTGCCGGTGTCTATTGTCTCTGATCGAGATTCGTGCTTCACGTCAAATTTTTGGAAGAGTTTGCAAGAAAGAATGGGAACGCAGTTGAGGTTGAATACAACTTATCATCCTCAGACAGATGGACAAAGTGAGCGAACTATACAAACATTGGAAGACATGCTTAGAACTTATGTGATGGACTTCAAGGGGAATTGGGATGACCACCTACCCTTAGTTGAATTTGCTTATAACAATAGTTACCATGCGAGTATCGGCATGCCACCGTACGAAACTCTTTACGAAAAAAAGTGCAGAACGCCATTATGTTGGAACAAAGTCGGAGAGCGACGCATACTCGGACCTGAGTTAGTACAACAAACCGCAGACGTGGTGACAGTAATAAGAGCCAGACTTGTAGCCACTCAAGATCGCCAAAAGAAGTACGCAGATTTGCATCGACAGGACCGAGACTTTAAAGTTGGCAGTTTTGTATTTTTGAAGGTATCTCCACGGAAGGGAAAGATCTGTTTCGGCAAGAAAGGAAAACTGAGTCCAAGATTCATAGGACCGTTCGAGATACTAAAGCGAGTGGGCGAAGTGGCATACAAAGTTGCGTTACCACCCGAATTGGAGCACATCCACAATGTGTTCCACATATCCGTGTTGCGACTATACAAGGCTGACTACAAGCACGTGATTTCTTACGAGCCCATTTAAGTGGAGAAGAACTTGGCGTATGAAGAAATTCCTGTCCAGATATTAGATAGGAAAGAGAAAACCTTGAGAAATAAAATCATTTCATCTGTAAAAGTACTTTGGCGTAACCACGATGTCGAGGAGGCAACGTGTGAGTTAGAAGATAGGATGATGAGGGACTATCCCCATCTATTTGTGTAACCTTGTAGCAATTCCGGGTCAGAATTTTTATAATGGGGGGAGGATGTAATACCCGAGAATTTCTTAATATTATAAAATAAATATATTAATGGAAATGAGAATTCATTTGAATATAAATAATTTTGTGAGTTAACTCAATTATATTAAATTGAATAATTATAATAATTGAGAAAAAATATGGAATTTATAATAAACTAGGGAAGCCTTGTGTGGCACCGTGATAAGATATATTAATTGACGAAGGAATTATTAAAGTAAACAATTAATCTATATTAGTTGTTAATTGTTATTAAAGAATATTAATTAATTATTATAAAATATTTTATGGTGGTTAATTAATAATATGTGATTATTATTATTGCAAGAAATATAATAATAATAAGCAATGTGTTTATAAAAATAATAAGATATTTAATCATATAAGTGTTAATCGATTATTATGAAAATTAATAATCAATGAGGAATATATTAATTAATATTATCGTTAATTAATCAATGAGATAAATAATTTATTTATTTGACATTATAAATAATAAAATAAATAAGTAAGTTATTAATATAATAAGATTATATTAATTGTTATGTGCAAATGTGCAATACTTGAATATATAAAGTATATGGAATACAACTATATTATATAGTGTAGAGAGACACTTAAGTGTGACCATGGAAGTATATATAAACTATAGTGCAATGTGATTTCACTACACATAGAAACCATATATTATATGAAGCATAATGTGATTATATTATGTACATAAACTATATAGTAAAGTTATTAAATTGTGAAAAGATGCATGATAATGCCTATGTGACTATGTGAGTAGATGGACATCAAAATAATGTACATGAATTGTATGTGTACAAGTTTCCCTTACTATATTGACATATTACTTATTCATTGGGAATACATTGTGGCATTTCATTATAGCCTAACTATACATTATACAACCTAAGTGGGTATATACATGTTAAGCCTTAGTGTTGTATATATGCATGAATGTTGGGTTTATTTTTGTTTGTCCCATATTAATAGACATTCTCCCTTACACGTGAAATGCTCAAGCTAGTCTACTCCCTATCTCTTCCTCAAACTCAGTAAAATCATAGCTCATGATGATCAAGGGAGTGGGATTCATGATGAATCCAACAACCCTCTACCAACTTCTTCTTAACCTCCATACAATTCAAATTTTCATTGGTTTGATTCATGGGAAGATAGGAATGTCTGGATATTAGTTTTTCTATATATACGAACTCTTCTCCTTCACATTTCAAATTGCTGAAAATTGCTAGAGTGTTGAGTGAGAGCCTTATATATCAGTGTTAGTAGAGAATTCTATAGCAGAATTAGCAAGCTTAATTCGTGCTTCAAAGGTATAATTCCATTCCCTGTCTTTATTTTCATTCTCTGTTAAGAATTTCAATTTCTTGGACTTGGTATATAATCCATGAAGCTATGATGAAATATTGTTTGTTGATTACTGTATAAAACTTACAATCATATGAGTATACAATGTGACTTGCTAACAATCAAATGCATATAACAACTTCCATGTTCTTCAATTTGTTTCTTTGTCGAATTTTCATTCTCTGTCAAATTCAAATTCTTGATTATGTCAAATTAGATGACAATCGGATTTTAGAATGTTTGTTTAGTTGTTTTATAGCCTTAGAAACATGTTAAAACTAAAATGTGGGTGATTAGAATCGATTTTGTGAAGTAACTTTGTGTTTGGGCTGGAAGTCTGCCGAAGCAGACTGCGTCTTGATTAGAACCAGGCAAGGCGCAGCTGCGCCGGCATTACATTGCGGCTCAGCGCAGCTGCGCAGGGCTTTGAAACCAGTTTCTGCAGCATGCTTAAAAATCTGTTATGTATATATTATGAGGTTTGGTTTAAACAAGCATGCTAGCTTGTGTAACATATATATATAAACATAATGAGGCAATGTAAGCATGTTTTAGTATATTAACATGCATGGTTAACAAAAAATATATGGTTTCCGACATGAACTTAGGATTTCAAAATGGACGTTGATTCGTTGTATCCATTTTAGACATTCTGACTTTTGAGACAAGTTTGTATGACCTAGAAACACCTGAAATGTATGTTCACTTGTGTAGATAAGTTTCATAACGAAATACGAACATGCAAACCTCATTAGTAACGGAAATGTAAGTTTTTACAAATGAACTTTTGACATATTTATACCATATATGAGTTCTAATTTTTCAAGCATGTTTATATGGCCTTAAAATACGTGTCAGACCTATTGACTTATGTATACAGATTTCATGATGTAACACGAACATGTTAGTAAGACTTACTAATGAAAATATGAGCTTTGATGGTGAACCTTAAAGTTATGATCATACTTGATAGTACTTTTAGACTTGTTAAAGTATCATTCATGTTTGCCTACTATGTTACATGTCGTGAAACCAAGTTTAGCGTAAACAAAGCATGTTTTCAACTAATAACTGTGATAGTTACATGTATGAAATGCGAATATTCATAAGCATGCCTAATATATGACTACCTTATATGTTTACAAGGTGAGCATGCTAGATTTCGTAACGTCATGACCTTGAATGACCGTAAGTCGTCAAAAGTATTAACATAGAACCTATATCCTATAAATTGGTCGTGAAAGGGGTGAATGAACATGGAAAGACTCTTTAATATATATACGTGCTATGTGGTATCATATGTTGATACGTGGATCCGATTTTGACGATTAACTTATAGTAATGCTATAACTTGCTAAAATAGAATATGGTCGCTATTTGTGGTAGTCTCACATGATAGTAATGATGTATGAAAATGATTAACTTGAGAAAAGAGGAAAGTTGAGGAAAGTTAAGGGTAAAAATTATATTAATATAATACTATATAATTGTGTCGCTAGGTCAAGACTTAGCTTATGTGATTATGGTATATACGAGATGAGATATAATGTTAAACTATATGACTAATGAATATCATATATACTTAACTATATTACGATAGGATTCAAAAAGTGTTGATTAATTTACGGGGAAAAACTACGCTTAAGGCAAGTTTCCTAACTTACACTCTTTTACGGTGCAAGTATTCTATCCTTGTACAATGCAAGTTGTCTTACTTACTCGTTCATTGAGCTAGTACGTTTAAAACTCTTGTGAAAGCTATTATTCATGTTGAACTTGGTATTGTTCTTGAATATTGTGAAAGTGTCTATGCCATTCGATTTGGCTAGACTATATGCATGTTTATAAAACTGTCCAAACCTTTTTATTGGTGCAAAAATCTAAAAACTTAGTTGAACAACCCTTATGGTAAGGGGAGCGTTTATTATTGGAAGCCCCAACACACGCGTGATTATTACTGTGGTGTTATGCATAACATAGAGTATTGTAGACTGATCATCTATCATACTTATTTCTTTTGGGTTATCAGTTTAATATTGATGATTCTAGTAGATGTTCGATAGTCCTTAGTGACTGCTTAGTATAAATTATTTTATCCAGTTGGATACGATGATAGCCTTTGAACTCATATATATCTGTTGATCTATATCAAATTTCATATTCCAAAGATTTGATTCAAGAATTGTTGATATTAGTTGTTCATGATATTATTCTGAAACTCTGAATTATCTTAGAGATTATACTTTGATATTTCAAACTCGTAATATAATACTCATTACCAATCTCAACCAGGGAGGTACCTGTTAGCCTCGGTCTCAACCCGAGAAGTATAGATAAACCTCGGTCCCAATACCGGAAAGTCAATTCAACCCCAGTCTCAACCCGGGAAGTACAGGTCATCCCTGGTCTCAACCCAGGAAGTACAGGTCAACCCCGGTCTCAATATAGGAAAGTCAGGTTAACCTCGGTCTCAACTCGGGAGGTACAGGTCAGCCCTGGTCTCAACCTAGGAGGTACAGGTCAGCCCCGATCTCAACCCGAGAAGTACAGGTCAGCCACGGTCTCAACTCGGGAGGTACAGGTCAGCCTCGGTCTCAACTCGGGAGGTACAGGTCTACCCCGGTCTAAACCCAGGAAGTACAGGTCAACCCAGGTCTCAATACAAGGATATCAACTCAGTCTCGGTCTCTACCCGAGAAGTACAGGTCAACCCCGGTCTCAATACTGGGAAGTTAGGTTAGCTCCGGTCTCAACTCAGGAGGTACAAGACAGCCCCAGTCTCATCCAAGGAGGTACAGTTCATCCTCAGTCTCAACCCGGGAAGGTCAGGTCGAGCTCCGGTCACAACCCAGGAGGCCAACTCAACTTCGAAGACAACCCCGAAGCCTCACATCATCTCTAGAGATAAACCTGGAAGAACCAAGTTAGCCTCAGAGACAACCCTGAGGACAAATAGAATCGGTTGTGATCCAAACCTCGGAGACAACCCCGGGAAGTCAACCGAAGGCTATGCCAGCATTGAAGGCAACCCTGGGAGGGGAACAATGGTTATTTTACCAACTTAAAGCCGATTCGGTCAAACTTGAGCAAAATTGATGCCACCAAAATCTGAAAGAACCATAACAATGATCCCGAGTGGAAACAACACAAGATAACTCAACGGACAAACTGTGAGGAATCAAAGACCTGGTTATGAACCCATTTTTTTGGACTCAGAAAAGGTTTACTCCCATGTTATTCCGACACTCTCGACGAGGGCTCTTTGAAAAGGTACATCAAGCCTCAAACGGACGCTCCGATCAAAAGTTAGAAAATTTTGAATCTGACATTGCATTGCTCGGAGTGCACATACTTTGATGCAACAGGACCCGCCACGTGGGCCCTGCCATGTGGAGCCACACCTCTACCTGTGGCTGCTATAGGTAAAGCCACTTCCACCGGGTCTATATATATGAGTGCACCCCAGCTCATTTTATATAGAAAAACGCTCTGAACCTCTGTCTGTTTGGTTTCTCAACCCCACTCTTGTACTCCAAACCTAAATTTTATTACTCTAACACGTAGATATACTCATATACTACCACATATCAAAAATTAACCTGTAGAAACGGACGTTTAAAGTCTACGATTTGGTAAAAAGCCCGTGTAGTAGTCCATTGTGAGTATTTTTACGATCAAAAAATTTATATTACTTCATTGCACTTTTATACACTTGCACGTTAAGTTTCACTTTTTGATTATGTCGGAACTTAGTTCCGTGGCCGTTTTACTTACATTTTCGTATATTTTATTACATAAACTCTATTTCTGGTATTTATACAACTCGGATCGTCGATCCGTCGCTTCTAACAGCTTTTATATATAAATATCTTTGTTTATAGCAACTTCGCAGAACTGGGTTATCTTCCCAGTCCGGGTTTGGCTTTTTAATGTATATAGTTAACTGTATATATACTAACTTTTCAATTCTGTCAAGCCCGGATGTCAAATCCGAGATAGTTTACTGCTTTTATATATATAACTATATATATATATACACATTTTTTCTGACTTATTTGAGCCTGGATTTATACTTCGTGGCCTTTTTATTGCTTTATTATATATATTAACTATATATATTACTATTTACATTCCAGTTTGGCCTGGATCATTCTGTGACCTTTTTACTGCTTTTATATATATATATATATACTTACATTTCTGTCCGGGCAAAGGATAAAATATTTGTCACCCTTTATAACTTATATATATATATATATATATATATATATTTACATTATGTCCAGCCTGGATTATTCCGTGGCTTTTTACAGCTTTTATATATATATATTTACATTCCAGTCCGGGCATCGGAGTGAAAATCCACCACCTTTTTATCGCTTTTATACATACATATATATATATATATATCCATTCTGTCCAGCCTGGATTACTCCGTGGCTTTTTACAGCTTTTATATATATATATATATATATATATATATATTTAGATTCCAGTCCGGGCAACAGAGTGAAAACCCATTGCCCTTTACAGCTTTAGTATATATATAACTCTATATTTATGCTATTACTCATTTATGATTAAATTGTTGCTTTAAATATTCATTTGATATGAATCGGCACTGACATTTCTGCGGACGAACTAGATTTTTTTAAATCTCACCAACTATAGCTTTCAAACGGTTCAAAATAGGTCCAGATAGAACCGGGAAGCTAGAATGGCTGAGATTTACTTAAATATAGTATTTTTTCTGGTTTCAGTTATGAAAGCTACCTTGCGGCTCTTAGATAGCTATCTAGTGGGAACGAGACGCTTCAGGCTATGTGCGAGCCAGGATTTACTATGAATCCTTGGTTCTGGCGACATTTGGATATAAATATATATTTTCTGTGCATATTTGAGCTGTGCAGGTTTTATTGGCTTCCCTCTGTGAGCCTAGGAATCGTGGGATTCATGATCAAACTGATCAGAATCTGATTCCCACGATGGACAAACTCCACTTTACAGATGTACTCTGCCATTTTTTCTATAAAATGTACATCCGAAAGACCTTAAAACGGTTATTCGAGTTTAAGGTCTCAACATAATGAGAATATGATTTGTCGTGTCAGAATCACTCTGATGGCTGTCATGCCCATGAGAAGACTGACACTTGTATATATTCTGGGTCGAGGATGCTTCGCAGCCCGACAATCACCACTCAAATTGAGCCTAAAGGCTGAAAAGATAAAACTAAAATATCGATATGCTTCAATTTCTATGTTAGCGTAAGGGTTTGAAAACATGCTTTCAAAATATCATTTTAATAATCTTGTCTAAAAAAAGAGACTTTTGCAAATTCAATCAAACCCTTCGTATATAGGTTCAACGAAGCATGTCCATACTTTCAATCAATCAAACATAGGCCCAATTTCTTCCAGCATTCACACACACGTTGCAGATTTAAAAGGGAAATATTGAAAAGATGCGGTACCTTGTTTACACGGGAGTTTTGGGGTGCCTAACACCTTCCCCACACTTAACCAAGCCCCCGAACTTAGAACTTCGATTTCAAAGATCAAGTTTCGACAGTGTCTAGCAATTGGGCCTCCTTTCAAAACAAAACTCGGTTGAGTTGGTACAACCATTTCAAATCTACCAACTGGCGATTCTGTAAAACGTTCAAATCGTTGACATGATACATGTTGGCCTTTTCCTAAAAAACCCTTCAAAACCTTTGAATAAGGGTAGACAAAACTTAGGAAGAGATAAAGATTCAGGTCCAACTCGACTCGCAATTTTTTCCCGACGTCGACAGTAGAGGGCTTAGGCCGCATTCAAATCTTTTCAAAATTTCTCTTTTATATCTGCATATGCGTGAATGCTGCATCTCTACATTGAATGAATGCGTGAATGCTGCATCTTTACATTGAATGAATGTAAATAAATGCTTTCCTGCTTTATATTAGTGCTTCGCACAAATATTAATGCTTCGCACCAATGTCATCATATGCATACGGTGAGACGCGATGTATGTGAATGTATATTGTGTGATTCCTCCACTAGGAGGCAAACCCGTTGGTGACAAAGTAATGTCTTCGAGGACGGCTAAGTCTTCGGGGATCATGAAAAAGCACCACTCAGATTCGCTCTAGTTGAAAGATCGGATTAATTTCCCCACTAGTAGATTGCGATGATCTGGGGACCTACATGCCGAAAAAGCCGCGAGAGTAGCCTAAGATAGGTCATCCTCTAATTAACCAAATTCAAAGGGAAACCTCTTCATGCCTTCCTCTTTCAATTCAATGTCAAGTTTTCATTTCCAATGTAAATAGCACAATGTAGATATCATAATATACATTCCCTATGTAAAGCCTGTCATGTTATCCTGTCATCAAAACAACTGACCTTAGTTTTGCAGGATAAGATTAAAAAACCTCAAAAACACATTATGGCATGCATCCTATCCTTACATACCTCAGGAAATTGACACGCCTACGTTTTGTTATAGGTGAAAAATTGGTCCTGTCACTAGATCTAAGGCTAAGAAAGCACTAAATCCATCTTCGGACATGGCTTCCAGTGCTCAGCCAGAATCCACCCCTGTTTCTAGGGAAAAGTTTAAAGGACTGAAGAACCAGATAGCCGAATTGGCCAATTTTCTGAGAGAGCAAAGTAAAGCTCTTAAAGGGAAACAAGCACAAGGTCACACAGAACCCGGAAACACCCGATGGCAGTCAAGAGACTGGAAAGACAGACACTCAGATTCCTGATCCTCAGAACCAGGGTCCTACCAACAAAACCCCTAAAATCATCATCCTTAACAAAGATCAGGAAGCTAGTGAAATTCTGAAGAAAGTCCAACAGATGGAAGAAACTATTCGGTCTATCAAAGGGACTGGGGCATTCGGCAGTGTCAATTATTCGGACTTATGCATTTTCCCTGGAGCTCGTTCCCCTGAAAAAATTTTAGTCCCCAATTTTGAGAAATACAATGGATTGGGAGACCCCTACACTCACTTAAAGGTGTTCATTGGAGAGCTCGGATCCTATACAGAGGACGAGAAACTTCGAATGCAGCTATTCTAGAAAAGTTTGACCGGAGAGGCTAGAGCCTGGTATGCCCGTTTGGACAACTCTAAAATTCACAGTTGGGAAGAGCTGGCACATGCCTTCCTCAATAAATATAGTTTCCAGTCTCAATTGGCTCCAGACATATACCAAATAACCAAAATCAAGAAACAAAGTGCTGATTTATTCAGAGAATATGCTCAACGATGGAGGCGAATGGCAAAGTCGCTCCGCCTATGACTGAGTCTGAGATAGTCATGACCTTCATCGACATTCAAGAAGCCCCGTATTATGAAAAGGTCCTAGCAGGCATAGGAAAGCCATTCTCAGAAATGATCAAAGAAGGCGAAATGGCAGAAATGGGGCTCAAATTTGGGAAGATAAAGGATCTGACCGCCTTGGAAGCTGTTGTCGAGCATATTCAATTCGAAAGTTATGGGAATAATCCCCGGAGGACACACAAGAAGAAAGACGAAGAAGTTTACTTAGTATTGTAAGGACAAAATCAGAGGGGTGAATCAAGCAACTTGCCCATTCAAACAAAGAACTATTCCCCTTTTCAAACTCCAGCACAACCTTCAAGCCCGCCATTCCAGAAAAATTTGGAGGCCAGGCGTCGAAGAACGTTCACCCCATAGGGGATTCACTTGAAAATGTGCTAAAACTGTTGACGGCACAGAAAAAGATTGTGCAACTCCTTCCACCAACCAATACCGGTGGATAAAATTTTGACCCAAGAAAAAAGTGTGCTTACCATTCTGGATCTCTGGGCCATGATACACAAGATTGTTGGTCTCTCAAGCACAAAATCCAGGACTTGATAGACAATGGAGAGATTATGGTGAACAAACCGGGGCAACCGCACGTACAAGATAATCCCTTCCCTCAGCACAAAGAGGAGGGCGCCAATATGATTAGCAAGAAAAATGGAGAAGGATCCAAATACCTCTGATACGTCAGAGAAACAACTCAATCTAGCCCAGACAGTTGGGAGTTATCAGAAAGGTAATTCCTAATAGAACAGGAGATTAAGTCTATCAAGGAACAAATTGGATAGTTAGCAGAGCTGGTTGTATATCAACATCAAATAACTAGGCAGTTGATAAACCAATCCAATCAACAAGAGATAAGTCTGCCTACCCCTGAGATTAGTTCTATTGCTATGAGGGATCACTATCAATTTCATGAACAAGAACCCTGGGCCGACAAGATAGCCAAAGAGGAGAAGTTTTAGGCTGGTCGGGAATTCGCCTTTCAAAGGAACTTCACCAATTTGAATCAACCTATGAAAAAAATCCTCTAAATGTTAATCAATGAGGGAATGGTTGCAGATTTATTACCCCCAGTAAATCCTTGATCCAGGAAATTCAAGCTTGATTGAATCTGTCAGTATCACTCCAATGCGCCCGGTCATGACACTGAAGATTGCTGGGAACTTCATAACCTGATTCAGAAATATAATTGAAAGCGGTGAACTGATAAAGAGGGAATCAGTATTATGGCCTCCCAGATGAAGAAACTCTCTTTATTCCCACTACTTGGAGTCAGGATACAATGGCTGTTATTTCCTGTGATAAGGAGCCAGCCCTCACACCTCTAATGCTACCAGAGAAAGGGGTCCAAAAAATATAAAATCCTGTGAAGTTGGCGGCGCCTAAACCTTTGATATTACCATTCAGACCCCAGTATCCAGTGATCAGTCTGAAGAAAGTTCCATGGAACTACGGGAATGATGAAGGTTCCACCTCAAACAATATTGTCATTGTACCAAAGGAGAATCCATTGTACCTGCCTTAGTGGGTGATCAAAGCAGTCATCAAGGCCAAAAAAAGGTGGCTGAAGAGAAAATTGAAGAGTTCCTCAATAAAATGGGACACAATGAAATCAAAGTGGTGCAAAGCCTAAAAGATGCACCCAAGAAGATGTTCATCCTAGATCTGGTCTTATCATCAGTGGATCATCGCAACATTATGGTGAAAGTACTGAAAGAAGCCCATCTGCCAAAAATAGTGGATGCCGAGAAATTCTGTCACTTGGTACAACACATCTTCAATAGCAATGTGATATCTTTCATTGACGATGATATACCTACAGAGGGGACGGGTCATCGCAAGTCCCTGCATATAGCAGTGATGTCATCAGGATATGTGATCGGAGGTGTGCTAATAGATGGAGGGTCATCCCTAAACATTTGTCCCTACGACACCTTGGAAAGAATGAAGATCAACCCGAACCGGATCATAACCAGTCATGTGGTCATCCGGGCTTTCAATTGATCTCGCCGGGAGGCTATGGGAGAAATTGAACTTCCTCTGAAGATTGATCCGCACACTTTCTATGTATCTTTCCAGGTGCTCAACATCACCACCGGATATAACTTATTACTGGGCAGGCCATGGATCCACATGGTAGGAGCCGTTCCATCTACCCTTCATCAACAAATCAAATCTATTATCAATGCCAACCTAATCACGGTGAATGCCGAACTGGAATACCCTGTCTGCATACAGGGAGATATTCTAGTGATTAGTGGTAGCTGTCGTCTAGCACTACAAAATTTACATTACTTAGGTTCTACTAATTCAAGAATTAGTATAACAATAAGCAAGGATCGATCCCACAGAGAGTGGATTGTATTTTAATTATCCAATGATTTCCAATGAATTGGGGGATTTTTGTTTGAATAACTTTATTTAACAAAAGTAAGTTTAAAGAAAATATCAATGACTAAAAAGATCAATTCTTCAGTTCAGTATCCCTTTTTAACAATTATGATTTAACCAAGTGATTACACTATTTATCTTCCACTGAGATTAATAACCCTAGATAACCGCGATCGCAAATTACCCGAAATTCTCCTTAAGTATAGATCTAATGATACGATCGCCAACAAGAGATTCTAACTAACATACAACCTAGAACTATCAGCCTAAATTTAATATGATAGAAACATTAAGCATGAGAATTAGATTATTCCAAGTAATAATTACATATTCAGGAATTATTTAACTTGTCTTCTGAAAACCTGAACAATATTTCAAAGCTTGACCACAATAAAATACTGTTAATCACAACTTAGGTTAGACACACTTCGTTTGCTTAAAATTTGTCTTAATCTAGCAGATGAAATCAATTTATTAATTTAATCCTGCAGAAATCAAATCAATCAATTAGATAACATATATGAAAGTTCATATGGATAATCAGAATAAATCTCAAGATAGAATAATAAATAGAATAATTTGATCAAATCATTAATTAATAAATAAGTTCAACATCCCTTCAGAATTGAAATAGAGAACTTAGCCTGACATGCTTGAATCTCCAAAACAAAGGTTTGTAGCCTCCAAGCAATCCAAGAGAATGCAGAATCAAAGCTGATAAAAGATAGATAAAACTAATAAAATAACTTCTATAAATAGGCTAGACAAAACCCTAATCAAATAAGGTAAGTTTACAATCCCTTTCCAAATCAACTTGTGATTAAAACCCTAATTTCCTGTCAAATTCGACTGCCTAGCTTGCCCCGTGCCGGTCTCTTTCTATACCTGGCGCACCCCGCGCTATGTAGGCAACAACAATGATCCCATTGTGGTGCGGCCCACGCCTCTTGTACTCTTGAGACAGCGCACCTCGCGCCTGGCTATCAGAAATGTTGACCTGCAATTCTTTTGTTCTCTACTCCTCTCTTTTATCCCTTTACGCTTAGCTTCACTCCAATCCTGCACATGCACACAAAACATATGAAAAGTAACATGCACACTTAAGTATTAACAAAATATCAAGCCAAGAAATACCTATTAAGTAGGTTAAAAACCTACTTATTAAATACCCCCAAACTTGAACATTTGCTTGTCCTCAAGCAAACAAACACAATGAATGCAACTAAACAAATGAATGCAACCTAACACAATCGAGCAGACATCTTATTAAACAAATACAAGTTGTATATACTTTACGAATAAACACTTAAACTCACAATTCATCTTCACTCATGATCAATCACAGACTCTCACATCATCATATAACATACATGACCCCAATTCTCTCTCGTGTGTGTGTGTCCAATTGTATATCAGCAATTCAAAGTAGTTCATAAGATTATTCCCAACAAACAACCTACTCAAACACAGATACCTACACAATCATGGCATCCACATAAGTATATCAAAAATCAGGATAAATAAGCAATAATATAATAAACATCAAAGCTCATGCTTCGTGGGTGCGTTTTAACGCTCTATCCCACCAATTATTTCATAAATCTGATTTATACAATGTTCAACCCCCTTAGGCTATTCAATGTTACCCATGTAACGGACTTTCGGCCAACGACTCCCAAACCCGAAGGCTTTAGGGCGCTAGGTGTTAAGACATCCCCTAGGGTTTACTTGTCTGAGTAACAAAGGCCACGAGATCAAACTAAATTAGTTTTTATTTCACAATATATTTTTTTTATTCTTTTTTTTCCTTGCTTTATTTTCTTTTTTTTCTTTTTTGAGCCTTAATTCCCCCAAACTTATGTTTCAGCCAATTCTTTATCTTTCATCTGTGATCAAGTAAGTGTTCATGTTCCTAATACATATGAATTCCTAATCACCACTGATAATTTATTGGTGTGCTTGAAGGTTGAGAGAAAACTACAATCATGAAATGATGTTAATATGTTTGAAACTAATAAGATCATGAAGCTTAATTTTATATAAGATTTAGTGGAAGTTCAAAATTATCAACCATATCTTTCTTTACCTTGACTTACTGCTCAATCTTTATGTACTATGCATGCTCCTACTAACAGAATTTCTATTATGAATGCAATGATTTTATATATATATATATATATGCATATGAATTTAAATGAATGAATTTAAACTAATAAAAATATACTCTATATGCAACCTAATCTATATGCTAAAACACAAAAATTCACAAAAATTTGAATTATTACTCCCCCCCCCCCCCCACACTTAGATCAAGGAATGTCCTCATTACTTGGCATAGACAATAATAAATACGAGGACTTCCCTGCGCGATGAGTTAAAACTCGTCGGATTCATCACCCTCAGGTGGAGGGTAGATAGGCAGAACTGGAGGAGTAGGTAGCTGGACTGGGTCGAAGTTTAGAGCAAAATGCGAGAATGCGTCAGCTAGTGCGGTAAAGTCCCCAAAATTGTAGATGTGCATCATAGCTTGGCGTTGGGCCAATCACATACTCCTTTGTAGATAGCGTTGCTGAAACACGGTTGGGGACTCGGCTTCGTCCACGTCCTCTGATGGCTCGTCATCTTGTGGTGGTGAAGTTGGTGTGGATGGCGAAATCATGATAAACCCTTCACCCCTCGGATGTGACATCGCCCCTGTCCAAGGTCTGTACTACTAAATGGTGCGATGGCCGATGACGACCATAGGATGTTGAATCGGCTCCAAAATATGCCACTGAACTCCAACTTGGCTGCACAGATCGGTGATCAGAAACCCATGCAATAGTCCACCTGTTGTGCTCCCTCGCAGTGCTCGATCAATTGACTGTTGAATGCAAAGGCCGACGTCCTCATTGAAAATTTCAACCTCATTATTATCACCGACCTCCTGAGTGACAATTTCGTATAGAAGCCTTGCTCGTTCTTTGGTGACGTCATTTTGATGACGCGTTGGCATTAACCGTGTGACGAATAAGATTTTTGTAATTTAATGTGAATATTTATTGAATTAAATAAATATCAATGATTTGATTATTGAGTTAAATAATTAATTGATGAAATTATGGTAGATTAATTTAATTATATGTGTCACGTTAGTTAAATTAATGTGGTGAATTTTATATTCAAAGTATGTATTTAGTTGAGCTTATTTGATTAATATATTAATTAATAAGCATAATGTTATTCTAATTAATTTAATAATTAATTAGAGATTTAATGATTTGACATAATTAATAAATAAGAATTTTAATTATGTGACTATGTGAATTATTGTGGAATTATGCAATTTTATTTAATTGATTTAAATAGGATTATTGATTAATTAAAAGTGTGACATTATTAAACTATATTATAGTAAGTTAATTAAATTAATGGGAAAGGAAGAATAAAAGGGGCAAGCAAACAAAGCCTTATTGGGGGTTGGGGTCAGTTAACCCATTATGGGATTAACGGACGACCCATAACTCCACTATTATATACGTATATCATATTAGTGGTATATCATATATCATATATTACATTCATCAGTTAAGAAAGTAAAGAGAAAACACAGAGAGAAAAAGAGAGAAATTGAGAGAAAAGACTTGAGAATTAGTTAGAGAAGAGATTGAAGAATTTAGTTGCATCATCATCACTAACTAGCCAGGGTAATTCTTTCTCCTACGTTTTTAAATTCAAGTTCTTACAGTTTTCATTAACGTATTCTTAAAAAGTTCTCTGTGAATGACTAATTTGATGATTAATGCATGATATGGTTTTATATGTGTTATTATATGATCATAACATGTTTTATATCATGTATGCATGATTTAAAGTAATAAATTTCATACAATTATGCTTGATTTGATTTTATAAAAGTCACAGAGTAGAAAAGTTGTATATATGGCCATACGACCTTTATGTATAATTTTTATACTATGAATCGATGATTTAACTTTGAATTAGCACTTGCATATAATTGTACACGTTTATACGAACAAAGCAGAAGTTAAACGAACGGATTCGGTGTTATAACGAATCCGTAAAGTTAAATTTCGTGATTTTCCTTCAAAACATGATAAAGTATGAAAACAGTGAAATTAGATGCATTGGATTGTGTGATTACATGATTTAGAATGCTAAGATCATGCTAGAAATGTTGTATAGTGTTTATGTGAAGTCCATATTTCATGGGTAGCAATTAAATTGTTGTGGTAGCTTTTATTCTGGGCCTGGTTCTCTGTTATTCGTGAACTGCAGATTCTGAAAATGGCGTTTGGAGCTGCAGCGCCAACTTTAAGCCTAAGAGTGGGGCTGCAGCGCCAGTGGAGCTGCAGCGCCAGACTTAAGCTTAAAGTCCGAGCTGCAGCGCCAGTGGAGCTGCAGCGCCATTTTTAGTTCAAATGGTGGAGCTGCAGTGCCACTTGGTAATTTTTCCCAAAAATGAGATTTTAATTATTCAAGTTCAGAAAATGTAATTGGAACCTAATGTAATAAACATGAAGACATGATTAAACATATAATAAGAGGTTAATAACATATATTACGTGAGTAATTAATAAGTTAATTACATGACTTGAATCGTTAATTGTATAGTCCAATAACGTGCTCAAGACCGATGTGTGTGATTCGATACGTATATCGAGTTATTGATTAATGTGTATTGTGAACGTATTGATATGTAGGATTTAATAAAGAACGTGAATTATAAATTGTAGCTTGTGCAAGAGGCAAGTTTCCTATCCTTAAACTTGTTTAATATTTTGCAAGTTTCCTAAACTCAAATCTTACTTTTACATTGAGCAAGTTCTTATCCTTGTTTATTCAAGTTGAGATTTTCATATGAGATATTACTATTTTTTTAAGCACGATTCAGCTATACAATACTTATTCGATTGTATACTCTCGAGATTTACCATTCAAGTTGAATATCGATGATATTGTTGAACTTATAGGACTAGTGAACCCTTATTTATTCGACTAGTCCATAGTTGATGTACGTTCTAAATTCTAGAATACTTATTGAGCTTATCCAAACCAAACTTCCTTTGGTGCGGACTCTGATGTCAAAACTGAGATGAACAACCCTTTAATAGGGGATTATTTACGCTTTAGCGTTGAGATATTGTGCACAGTATGGTACTAAGGGCTGATCCCCCTAAGTACGAGAAGTAGAGTCCATAGTCTTATGACTGTTAAAGGTTTAAAGCATAAACACTTTACAACCTAAGACATAGTTCAAGGTCTTATGACCCTCAGACGTTCTTTTGATTCCTGTTATTCATTCTTGAGTCAAAAGTTGAGTTTCTTTATTCAGATGTCTTTGATTCACTCGCATGTTATTATATTATTGTCATATTATTATACTTGTGGGCAATCGTGCTCACTCTTGCGTAATAATAACATTGCAGTTAAGAACGAAAGGTCCGACGAGCCTTCTACTAGCAAAGGCAAAGGCAAAGTCAACAAGTGATGAAGACTTGTTGTTTATTTTAATTGTTATGTTTCAGACTTATATTAGAGTTGTGTAAGACTTATTTATTTGTTTATGTTCCGCACAGATGTTTAAGGTTAGTATTACCTGGGATTTATTTTATTTATTACTCAGATGTTGTAACCCCATAAGGGGAGGATTTAATTCTACTTATTGTATGGTTTGCATTTACTATGGGTAGATAGATAGATGATATTTGTACAGTGAACACCAAGTCCCGTGGAATTGAAGTACCCGGATTTGGGGGTGTCACAGGTTGGTATCAGAGCCGTAGGTTATGAACCTTAGGTTGGGGGAAAACCTTAGGATAGTAGCCTTTTTAGAGATCGAGAACATAGTAATGATAACTCTTATCGAGTTCTAAGAAAGATAATAACTTACCTTATGTGTTATGTGCTTATACTTATATATTCGAGTATCGATTAGCATCACGTAATTACTAAAATTTAAAATTTTATTTGTCAGGATGACAGATACTGGAGAACCTAGTCAGTCCAGGGACCTTGTACCCCTAGAGGCTAGAGAGGAGGAGCCCCGAGATATTCACGTAGTCTGGGAGCAGTTAGTCCAACGAGAGCCATCACCCTTGATCACAGTCATTGGTCAGGAGTATGTGCCGGTGTCTGATTCAGAGGAGGACTCTGAGGAAGACCCTGAGGAGATTGAGGTTCAGGCTGAGGCAGCCGAAGAGGAGGAGGAAGACCCTGAAGAGTTCCCACCGAGTTCTATCAGTGCTGAGATGTATGATGAGCTGTATGACCGTAACATAGAGTTACGTGATACTGTTCAGGAGCTGAGGGATACTGTTCAGGAGCTGAGGGAGCGGTCGGTTACTCAACAGTCTACCATCGAGCTGAGGGATGGAGAGGTTGAGGCTCTTCACACACGTTTGGGAAATGTAGAGTGGAATTTGGTTCACGAGAAAGGCCAAACTGAGCAGAAGTCAGAGGAAATAGAGGAATTGAAGAATGAACTGAAAGAGAAATTAGCAAGGCTAGCCATAGCAGAGGAGGCTTGGGTAAGGGAATCACGACGAGAAGATCTCGCAGAAGATAATTGTCGGGCGAAGAAGGCCAAGCTTGAAGAGACGTACTCTACACTTCAGTATGCAATTGACGAGGCCCAGGATCGGGTTATGAGGTACCCAATTTAGTTCGAAGGACTACCTTCGTACATGCTAGATCGCAGGACGATGTCCCGAATTATGGAAGAAGAGCATGGAAAAGCTGTTCGTCGCCTTAATGGGCAGTGATAGGAACATTTGATTTTGTAAAACCTATCTGGTAGTTAATAATGTAAATTCCAATGTGTTTATAAACAGAGGAATATTTTATGTTTTAAATCCTGTAGATTCCTTATCTCGGGATAGTTGATGTAAATAGCAGTGATGCTATCGTATTATGTTAAAACTTTTGATTTAGTAATATATCAGAGTTTAATTGAGATAATGTGTTGACTGATTGTGTCTAAATGTTTAAGTTAAGCCTTAAATATTTAAAAGATTGAATAAAGTTCTAATAAGCGTATATCTTAACAGAAATATGCCGCCAAGGAGAAGACCAAACCGTAGACCGGCCCAGGAAGGGTCAACTAACAACAACGACGACGCCAATGCTAACCCCGTTCAGCAGTTGGCAAACTTACTTGCTGGAGCGCTTAACAACCAACCTCAAGCTCCACCGAACACAACGTTCAAGGACTTCAAGGCGGTGGGACCGCCAGAGTTTAAAGGCACCACGAACCCGATAGAAGCTCAAACCTGGGTCATGGAGATGGAAAAAGTTTTTGACGTCGCCAGAGTCAGAGAAGACCAAAAAACCGCCTATGCAACGTTCATGCTGAAATCCGAGGCCAACTATTGGTGGAAAGCGAATAAGGTCCGGGGAGGTGAAGGTGTGATTACCTAGGAGAGGTTTAAGGAGATGTTCTTCGAGATGTACTTTCCGACCAGTTCGCAGAATCAAATGGAAATTCAGTTTCTAGAACTGAAACAGGGAAATATGTCCGTACTAGAATATGCGGCGAAATTCAATGAGTTGGCTAGGTTTGCCACGTATCAAGTGCACACCGATCAAAGGAAGGCAAGGAGGTTTGAGCAGGGCCTGAAGCCCTGGTTGTATAGCAAAGTGTCAATGTTCCAATTGAACACTTTTGCTGGGGTGTTGGAGAAGGCCATTCTCGCTGAAGGCGGGAGTGGCGCTGTTACAAAGTACAATCAAGACCAAAAGAAGAAAAAGAGTGAGGGTGAAGGAGTTAACAAGGCTAGTGGTAGCAACATGGGAGGGAGTAATAATCAGAAGAGGAGGTGGAATGATAACTCATCAACTGGGAATCAGCAAGGAGGTCAAAAGAAGAGGATTGAAGCTTGTTCGACCTGTGGAAAAGCTCACCTGGTGTATGAAGGGAAAACGAGTATGCTACAATTGTGGTCAGGAAGGCCACATAGCACCTAACTGTCCGAACCCAAAGAAGGGCGCTTGTTTCACTTGCGGCTCAAAGGACCATCTAGCAAGGGACTGTCCCAAGAAGGGATCTGGAGGGGCAGGATCAGGAGGGAACAGGGGAAACAGCGGTGGAAGTGCTCTAACTATCACGGGACCAACCGCAACCAATCGACCAACCGCCAGGACCTTCAACATGACCGTGCAGGATGCTGTATAGTCTCGCGATGTGGTGTCAGGTATCATTCCGATCAATAAAGTTAATGCTTATGTACTATTTGATTCGGGTGCTACTTGTTCATTTATATCCGATGACTTTGCTAAGAACTTAGAACTTCCTATGGACGAGTTAGAATACCCCATGAACATAGAGATTGCGAATAGAGAAGTGATCCCTGTTAAGTATGTACACAAGAACTGTAGAGTAGATATTAAGGGTAACATTATGAACGTAGATCTTATCCCGATTAGACTTGGGGAATTCGATGTTATTCTGGGAATGGATTGGCTAGTCAATTATGGGGCTGTAATTGATTGCCAGAGAAAGTGTATTAACCTTATGACCCCGTCAAAGGTTGTGTTTTATGGCAGCAAATCGCCTAGACAAGCGAGTTGTCTGACGATGATGCAGGCCAGGAAGTTGTTAAGACAAGGCTGTGTAGGATATTTAGCCTACATAGTCGATAGTCGTAAAGAAAACCCGAAAGTGGAAGATATACCAGTCGTGAGGGACTTCATTGACGTATTTCCTGATGATCTACCAGGACTTCCGCCAGACAGAGAGGTTGAGTTTGTGATCGATTTGGCGCCAGGGACGGCCCCAATATCGAAGGCACCATACCGGATGGCTCCGGTAGAGATGAAAGAGTTGATGGTACAACTACAAGAGTTACTGGACAAGAAGTACATCCAACCGAGCGTATCGCCGTGGGGAGCGCCGGTGTTGTTTGTGAAGAAGAAGGACGGGACGATGCGGCTTTGCATCGACTACAGAGAACTGAATAAGGTCACAATTAAGAATAGATATCCATTACCAAGGATCGACGATCTGTTTGACCAATTGAAGGGTGCAAGGTACTTTTCAAAGATAGACTTGAGGAGTGGCTATCATCAGCTGAAGGTGAGGCCAGAGGATGTCCCAAAGACAGCATTTAGGACTCGATATGGTCACTATGAATTTCTGGTGATGCCATTTGGTCTAACGAATGCTCCTGCAGCATTCATGGGCTTAATGAATGGAGTGTTCAAGCCGTTTTTGGACAAATTCGTGGTGGTCTTTATCGACGATATTTTGGTATACTCGAAGACCAAGGAAGAACATGTAGAACATCTGAAGTTAACATTAGAGGTATTGAGAAGAGAGAAGTTGTACGCTAAATTTTCGAAATGTGAATTCTGGATTGAAAGAGTGCAATTTCTTGGACATGTGATCGACAAGGACGGAATTTTGGTAGATCCCTCTAAAGTCGAAGCTGTGATGAACTGGGATCAGCCGAAAACACCATCAGAAGTGAGGAGTTTTCTTGGAATGGCGGGTTATTATAGAAGATTCATTTAGGACTTTTCCAAGATCGCAACTCTGCTGACGAATTTGACTAGAAAATCGGTGAAATTCGTTTGGACGGAGAAGTGTGAGAAAAGTTTCCAGGAGCTTAAAAGGAGGTTGAGTTCAGCACCTGTGTTATCCCTTCCGGATGACACAGGAAATTTTGTGGTTTATAGTGATGCGTCGCATAAAGGACTTGGCTGTGTGCTTATGCAAAACGGCATGGTCATTGCGTATGCGTCACTACAATTGAAAGACTATGAGAAAGGGTATCCGACCCATGACTTGGAGTTAGCTGCAGTGGTATTTGCTTTGAAAATTTGGAGACACTATCTCTATGGGGAGAAGTGTGAAATATATACAGACCACAAGAGTCTGAAATATATTTTTACACAGAAGGACTTGAATATGCGCCAGAGAAGGTGGCTGAAGTTAATTAAGGACTATGACTGTGAAATCTTATACCATCCGGGTAAGGCTAATGTGGTTGCAGATGCCTTAAGCAGAAAGGGTCGGGAGAAATTGATGATGTTGACTGCTCAAGAGGAGTTAATTTCAGCAATGGAAAAGCTGGAATTGGAAGTGAAGTATCCGATGGAGATTGACGAGAAATTGTTTCAGATGCAAGCTAGTACAACCCTATTGGATAAAGTTAAGGAAGCTCAACTTCAGGACGAAGAATGTGAGAAGGTTAAGAAAAAGATATCTGAAGGAACCGAACCGAGATTCAAGATAGACAGTGAGGGACTACTGAGATTTGAGAATAGAGTGTGGGTACCGTCAGTGCTAGAGATTAAGGAAGACATTTTGAGCGAGGCTCATAGCTCACGGTATTCGATTCACCCCGGTAGTACCAAGATGTACCAGAATCTTCGACAGCACTTCTGGTGGCCAAATTTGAAACGAGATGTTGCTGAGTGTGTTGCAAAGTGTCTGACCTGTCAGAAAGTAAAAGCAGAACATCAGAGGCCTAGTGGTTTGCTACAACCCCTGGAAATCCCAGAATGGAAATGGGAACACATTACGATGGATTTCGTGGTTGGCCTTCCGTCGACTCAGAAAGGCTACGACGCAGTATGGGTTATCGTTGACCGACTGACGAAATCAGCACACTTCCTTCCGATCAAAATCAGGTTCAACTTAGACCAGTTGGAAAGGCTATATGTGAAAGAAATTGTTTCGAGGCACGGAGTTCCGGTGTCAATAGTTTCCGACAGAGATCCGCGCTTCACATCAAACTTCTGGAAACGACTACAGGAATGCATGGGGACACAATTAAGAATGAGTACGGCTTATCACCCTCAGACAGACGGGCAGAGTGAAAGAACGATCCAGACATTGGAAGATATGTTGAGAGCATGCATCATGGATTTTAAAGGAAATTGGGATGATCACCTACCGCTTGTGGAATTCGGTTACAACAACAGTTACCACTCTAGTATTGGCATGCCGCCTTACGAAGCGTTGTACGGAAGAAAATGCAGAACTTCGCTATACTGGGATGAAGTTGGCGAGAGACAATTGCTAGGTCCAGAGTTGGTACAACAGACAGCAGAGATAGCCAAAGTGATCCGGACAAGACTGGTAGCCGCTCAGGATAGGCAGAAGAAATACGCTGATCCACACCGTAAGAATATTGAGTTTGAATCGGGTAGCTTTGTATTTTTGAAAGTCTCTCCCTGGAAAGGGAAGATCAGATTCGGAAAGAAGGGAAAATTGAGCCCGAGGTTCATTGGACCCTTTGAGGTACTGCGAAGGATTGGAGAAGTTGCGTATGAGGTAGCCTTACCTCCGGCGCTAGAAAATATCCACAACGTCTTTTATGTTTCAGTTTTACGCCCCTACAAACCCGATTACAAGCATGTGATTGAATATGAACCCTTACATTTTGAAAAAGACTTATCCTATGAAGAAATTCATGTTCAAATTATTGACAGGAAAGAACAAGTCCTCAGAAACAAAGTTATACCTTCTGTTAAGGTAATTTGGAGGAACCACAATGCTGAAGAAGCTACGTGGGAACTCGAAGAGCATATGATGAAGAATTATCCACATTTATTTACTTAATTTATGTGTATGCGATTCTGGGGACAGAATCTTTGTAAGGGGGGGAGAATGTAACGGGACGAATTTTTAATTGAACCGTGATTCTGAGGACAGAATCCTTTTAAGGGGGGAAAGATGTGACGAACAAGATTTTTGTAATTTAATGTGAATATTTATTGAATTAAATAAATATCAATGATTTAATTATTGAGTTAAATAATTAATTGATGAAATTATGGTAGATTAATTTAATTATATGTGTCACGTTAGTTAAATTAATGTGGTGAATTTTATATTCAAAGTATGTATTTAGTTGAGCTTATTTGATTAATATATTAATTAATAAGCATAATGTTATTCTAATTAATTTAATAATTAATTAGAGATTTAATGATTTGACATAATTAATAAATAAGAATTTTAATTATGTGACTATGTGAATTATTGTGGAATTATGCAATTTTATTTAATTGATTTAAATAGGATTATTGATTAATTAAAAGTGTGACATTATTAAACTATATTATAGTAAGTTAATTAAATTAATGGGAAAGGAAGAATAAAAGGGGCAAGCAAACAAAGCCTTATTGGGGGTTGGGGTCAGTTAACCCATTATGGGATTAACGGACGACCCATAACTCCACTATTATATACGTATATCATATTAGTGGTATATCATATATCATATATTACATTCATCAGTTAAGAAAGTAAAGAGAAAACACAGAGAGAAAAAGAGAGAAATTGAGAGAAAAGACTTGAGAATTAGGTAGAGAAGAGATTGAAGAATTTAGTTGCATCATCATCACTAACTAGCAAGGGTAATTCTTTCTCCTACGTTTTTAAATTCAAGTTCTTACAGTTTTCATTAACGTATTCTTAAAAAGTTCTCTGTGAATGACTAATTTGATGATTAATGCATGATATGGTTTTATATGTGTTATTATATGATCATAACATGTTTTATATCATGTATGCATGATTTAAAGTAATAAATTTCATACAATTATGCTTGATTTGATTTTATAAAAGTCACAGAGTAGAAAAGTTGTATATATGGCCATACGACCCTTATGTATAATTTTTATACTATGAATCGATGATTTAACTTTGAATTAGCACTTGCATATAATTGTACACGTTTATACGAACAAAACAGAAGTTAAACGAACGGATTCGGTGTTATAACGAATCCGTAAAGTTAAATTTTGTGATTTTCCTTCAAAACATGATAAAGTATGAAAACAGTGAAATTAGATGCCTTGGATTGTGTGATTACATGATTTAGAATGCTAAGATCATGCTAGAAATGTTGTATAGTGTTTATGTGAAGTCCATATTTCATGGGTAGCAATTAAATTGTTGTGGTAGCTTTTATTCTGGGCCTGGTTCTCTGTTATTCGTGAACTGCAGATTCTGAAAATGGCGTTTGGAGCTGTAGCGCCAACTTTAAGCCTAAGAGTGGGGCTGCAGCGCCAGTGGAGCTGCAGCGCCAGTGGAGCTGCAGCGCCAGTGGAGCTGCAGCGCCAGATTTAAGCCTAAGAGTGGGGCTGCAGCGCCAGTGGAGCTGCAGCGCCAGACTTAAGCTTAAAGTCCGAGCTGCAGCGCCAGTGGAGCTGCAGCGCCATTTTTAGTTCAAATGGTGGAGCTGCAGCGCCACTTGGTAATTTTTCCCAAAAATGAGATTTTAATTATTCAAGTTCAGAAAATGTAATTGGAACCTAATGTAATAAACATGAAGACATGATTAAACATATAATAAGAGGTTAATAACTTATATTACGTGAGTAATTAATAAGTTAATTACATGACTTGAATCGTTAATTGTATAGTCCAATAACGTGCTCAAGACCGATGTGTGTGATTCAATACGTATATCGAGTTATTGATTAATGTGTATTGTGAACGTATTGATATGTAGGATTTAATAAAGAACGTGAATTATAAATTGTAGCTTGTGCAAGAGGCAAGTTTCCTATCCTTAAACTTGTTTAATATTTTGCAAGTTTCCTAAACTCAAATCTTACTTTTACATTGAGCAAGTTCTTATCCTTGTTTATTCAAGTTGAGATTTTCATATGAGATATTACTATTTTTTTAAGCACGATTCAGCTATACAATACTTATTCGATTGTATACTCTCGAGATTTACCATTCAAGTTGAATATCGATGATATTGTTGAACTTATAGGACTAGTGAACCCTTATTTATTCGACTAGTCCATAGTTGATGTACGTTCTAAATTCTAGAATACTTATTGAGCTTATCCAAACCAAACTTCCTTTGGTGCGGACTGTGATGTCAAAACTGAGATGAACAACCCTTTAATAGGGGATTATTTACGCTTTAGCGTTGAGATATTGTGCACAGTATGGTACTAAGGGCTGATCCCCCTAAGTACGAGAAGTAGAGTCCATAGTCTTATGACTGTTAAAGGTTTAAAGCATAAACACTTTACAACCTAAGACATAGTTCAAGGTCTTATGACCCTCAGACGTTCTTTTGATTCCTGTTATTCATTCTTGAGTCAAAAGTTGAGTTTCTTTATTCAGATGTCTTTGATTCACTCGCATGTTATTATATTATTGTCATATTATTATACTTGTGGGCAATCGTGCTCACTCTTGCGTAATAATAACATTGCAGTTAAGAACGAAAGGTCCGACGAGCCTTCTACTAGCAAAGGCAAAGGCAAAGTCAACAAGTGATGAAGACTTGTTGTTTATTTTAATTGTTATGTTTCAGACTTATATTAGAGTTGTGTAAGACTTATTTATTTGTTTATGTTCCGCACAGATGTTTAAGGTTAGTATTACCTGGGATTTATTTTATTTATTACTCAGATGTTGTAACCCCATAAGGGGAGGATTTAATTCTACTTATTGTATGGTTTGCATTTACTATGGGTAGATAGATAGATGATATTTGTACAGTGAACACCAAGTCCCGTGGAATTGAAGTACCCGGATTTGGGGGTGTCACAGGTTGGTATCAGAGCCGTAGGTTATGAACCTTAGGTTGGGGGAAAACCTTAGGATAGTAGCCTTTTTAGAGATCGAGAACATAGTAATGATAACTCTTATCGAGTTCTAAGAAAGATAATAACTTACCTTATGTGTTATGTGCTTATACTTATATATTCGAGTATCGATTAGCATCACGTAATTACTAAAATTTAAAATTTTATTTGTCAGGATGACAGATACTGGAGAACCTAGTCAGTCCAGGGACCTTGTACCCCTAGAGGCTAGAGAGGAGGAGCCCCGAGATATTCACGTAGTCTGGGAGCAGTTAGTCCAACGAGAGCCATTACCCTTGATCACAGTCATTGGTCAGGAGTATGTGCCGGTGTCTGATTCAGAGGAGGACTCTGAGGAAGACCCTGAGGAGATTGAGGTTCAGGCTGAGGCAGCCGAAGAGGAGGAGGAAGACCCTGAAGAGTTCCCACCGAGTTCTATCAGTGCTGAGATGTATGATGAGCTGTATGACCGTAACATAGAGTTACGTGATACTGTTCAGGAGCTGAGGGATACTGTTCAGGAGCTGAGGGAGCGGTCGGTTACTCAACAGTCTACCATCGAGCTGAGGGATGGAGAGGTTGAGGCTCTTCACACACGTTTGGGAAATGTAGAGTGGAATTTGGTTCACGAGAAAGGCCAAACTGAGCAGAAGTCAGAGGAAATAGAGGAATTGAAGAATGAACTGAAAGAGAAATTAGCAAGGCTAGCCATAGCAGAGGAGGCTTGGGTAAGGGAATCACGACGAGCAGATCTCGCAGAAGATAATTGTCGGGCGAAGAAGGCCAAGCTTGAAGAGACGTACTCTACACTTCAGTATGCAATTGACGAGGCCCAGGATCGGGTTATGAGGTACCCAATTTAGTTCGAAGGACTACCGTCGTACATGCTAGATCGCAGGACGATGTCCCGAATTATGGAAGAAGAGCATGGAAAAGCTGTTCGTCGCCTTAATGGGCAGTGATAGGAACATTTGATTTTGTAAAACCTATCTGGTAGTTAATAATGTAAATTCCAATGTGTTTATAAACAGAGGAATATTTTATGTTTTAAATCCTGTAGATTCCTTATCTCGGGATAGTTGATGTAAATAGCAGTGATGCTATCGTATTATGTTAAAACTTTTGATTTAGTAATATATCAGAGTTTAATTGAGATAATGTGTTGACTGATTGTGTCTAAATGTTTAAGTTAAGCCTTAAATATTTAAAAGATTGAATAAAGTTCTAATAAGCGTATATCTTAACAGAAATATGCCGCCAAGGAGAAGACCAAACCGTAGACCGGCCCAGGAAGGGTCAACTAACAACAACGACGACGCCAATGCTAACCCCGTTCAGCAGTTGGCAAACTTACTTGCTGGAGCGCTTAACAACCAACCTCAAGCTCCACCGAACACAACGTTCAAGGACTTCAAGGCGGTGGGACCGCCAGAGTTTAAAGGCACCACGAACCCGATAGAAGCTCAAACCTGGGTCATGGAGATGGAAAAAGTTTTTGACGTCGCCAGAGTCAGAGAAGACCAAAAAACCGCCTATGCAACGTTCATGCTGAAATCCGAGGCCAACTATTGGTGGAAAGCGAATAAGGTCCGGGGAGGTGAAGGTGTGATTACCTAGGAGAGGTTTAAGGAGATGTTCTTCGAGATGTACTTTCCGACCAGTTCGCAGAATCAAATGGAAATTCAGTTTCTAGAACTGAAACAGGGAAATATGTCCGTACTAGAATATGCGGCGAAATTCAATGAGTTGGCTAGGTTTGCCACGTATCAAGTGCACACCGATCAAAGGAAGGCAAGGAGGTTTGAGCAGGGCCTGAAGCCCTGGTTGTATAGCAAAGTGTCAATGTTCCAATTGAACACTTTTGCTGGGGTGTTGGAGAAGGCCATTCTCGCTGAAGGCGGGAGTGACGCTGTTACAAAGTACAATCAAGACCAAAAGAAGAAAAAGAGTGAGGGTGAAGGAGTTAACAAGGCTAGTGGTAGCAACATGGGAGGGAGTAATAATCAGAAGAGGAGGTGGAATGATAACTCATCAACTGGGAATCAGCAAGGAGGTCAAAAGAAGAGGATTGAAGCTTGTTCGACCTGTGGAAAAGCTCACCTGGTGTATGAAGGGAAAACGAGTATGCTACAATTGTGGTCAGGAAGGCCACATAGCACCTAACTGTCCGAACCCAAAGAAGGGCGCTTGTTTCACTTGCGGCTCAAAGGACCATCTAGCAAGGGACTGTCCCAAGAAGGGATCTGGAGGGGCAGGATCAGGAGGGAACAGGGGAAACAGCGGTGGAAGTGCTCTAACTATCACGGGACCAACCGCAACCAATCGACCAACCGCCAGGACCTTCAACATGACCGTGCAGGATGCTGTATAGTCTCGCGATGTGGTGTCAGGTATCATTCCGATCAATAAAGTTAATGCTTATGTACTATTTGATTCGGGTGCTACTTGTTCATTTATATCCGATGACTTTGCTAAGAACTTAGAACTTCCTATGGACGAGTTAGAATACCCCATGAACATAGAGATTGCGAATAGAGAAGTGATCCCTGTTAAGTATGTACACAAGAACTGTAGAGTAGATATTAAGGGTAACATTATGAACGTAGATCTTATCCCGATTAGACTTGGGGAATTCGATGTTATTCTGGGAATGGATTGGCTAGTCAATTATGGGGCTGTAATTGATTGCCAGAGAAAGTGTATTAACCTTATGACCCCGTCAAAGGTTGTGTTTTATGGCAGCAAATCGCCTAGACAAGCGAGTTGTCTGACGATGATGCAGGCCAGGAAGTTGTTAAGACAAGGCTGTGTAGGATATTTAGCCTACATAGTCGATAGTCGTAAAGAAAACCCGAAAGTGGAAGATATACCAGTCGTGAGGGACTTCATTGACGTATTTCCTGATGATCTACCAGGACTTCCGCCAGACAGAGAGGTTGAGTTTGTGATCGATTTGGCGCCAGGGACGGCCCCAATATCGAAGGCACCATACCGGATGGCTCCGGTAGAGATGAAAGAGTTGATGGTACAACTACAAGAGTTACTGGACAAGAAGTACATCCAACCGAGCGTATCGCCGTGGGGAGCGCCGGTGTTGTTTGTGAAGAAGAAGGACGGGACGATGCGGCTTTGCATCGACTACAGAGAACTGAATAAGGTCACAATTAAGAATAGATATCCATTACCAAGGATCGACGATCTGTTTGACCAATTGAAGGGTGCAAGGTACTTTTCAAAGATAGACTTGAGGAGTGGCTATCATCAGCTGAAGGTGAGGCCAGAGGATGTCCCAAAGACAGCATTTAGGACTCGATATGGTCACTATGAATTTCTGGTGATGTCATTTGGTCTAACGAATGCTCCTGCAGCATTCATGGGCTTAATGAATGGAGTGTTCAAGCCGTTTTTGGACAAATTCGTGGTGGTCTTTATCGACGATATTTTGGTATACTCGAAGACCAAGGAAGAACATGTAGAACATCTGAAGTTAACATTAGAGGTATTGAGAAGAGAGAAGTTGTACGCTAAATTTTCGAAATGTGAATTCTGGATTGAAAGAGTGCAATTTCTTGGACATGTGATCGACAAGGACGGAATTTCGGTAGATCCCTCTAAAGTCGAAGCTGTGATGAACTGGGATCAGCCGAAAACACCATCAGAAGTGAGGAGTTTTCTTGGAATAGCGGGTTATTATAGAAGATTCATTTAGGACTTTTCCAAGATCGCAACTCTGCTGACGAATTTGACTAGAAAATCGGTGAAATTCGTTTGGACGGAGAAGTGTGAGAAAAGTTTCCAGGAGCTTAAGAGGAGGTTGAGTTCAGCACCTGTGTTATCCCTTCCGGATGACACAGGAAATTTTGTGGTTTATAGTGATGCGTCGCATAAAGGACTTGGCTGTGTGCTTATGCAAAACGGCAGGGTCATTGCGTATGCGTCACTACAATTGAAAGACTATGAGAAAGGGTATCCGACCCATGACTTGGAGTTAGCTGCAGTGGTATTTGCTTTGAAAATTTGGAGACACTATCTCTATGGGGAGAAGTGTGAAATATATACAGACCACAAGAGTCTGAAATATATTTTTACACAGAAGGACTTGAATATGCGCCAGAGAAGGTGGCTGAAGTTAATTAAGGACTATGACTGTGAAATCTTATACCATCCGGGTAAGGCTAATGTGGTTGTAGATGCCTTAAGCAGAAAGGGTCGGGAGAAATTGATGATGTTGACTGCTCAAGAGGAGTTAATTTCAGCAATGGAAAAGCTGGAATTGGAAGTGAAGTATCCAATGGAGATTGACGAGAAATTGTTTCAGATGCAAGCTAGTACAACCCTATTGGATAAAGTTAAGGAAGCTCAACTTCAGGACGAAGAATGTGAGAAGGTTAAGAAAAAGATATCTGAAGGAACCGAACCGAGATTCAAGATAGACAGTGAGGGACTACTGAGATTTGAGAATAGAGTGTGGGTACCGTCAGTGCTAGAGATTAAGGAAGACATTTTGAGCGAGGCTCATAGCTCACGGTATTCGATTCACCCCGGTAGTACCAAGATGTACCAGAATCTTCGACAGCACTTCTGGTGGCCAAATTTGAAACGAGATGTTGCTGAGTGTGTTGCAAAGTGTCTGACCTGTCAGAAAGTAAAAGCAGAACATCAGAGGCCTAGTGGTTTGCTACAACCCCTGGAAATCCCAGAATGGAAATGGGAACACATTACGATGGATTTCGTGGCTGGCCTTCCGTCGACTCAGAAAGGCTACGACGCAGTATGGGTTATCGTTGACCGACTGACGAAATCAGCACACTTCCTTCCGATCAAAATCAGGTTCAACTTAGACCAGTTGGAAAGGCTATATGTGAAAGAAATTGTTTCGAGGCACGGAGTTCCGGTGTCAATAGTTTCCGACAGAGATCCGCGCTTCACATCAAACTTCTGGAAACGACTACAGGAATGCATGGGGACACAATTAAGAATGAGTACGGCTTATCACCCTCAGACAGACGGGCAGAGTGAAAGAACGATCCAGACATTGGAAGATATGTTGAGAGCATGCATCATGGATTTTAAAGGAAATTGGGATGATCACCTACCGCTTGTGGAATTCGGTTACAACAACAGTTACCACTCTAGTATTGGCATGCCGCCTTACGAAGCGTTGTACGGAAGAAAATGCAGAACTTCGCTATACTGGGATGAAGTTGGCGAGAGACAATTGCTAGGTCCAGAGTTGGTACAACAGACAGCAGAGATAGCCAAAGTGATCCGGACAAGACTGGTAGCCGCTCAGGATAGGCAGAAGAAATACGCTGATCCACACCGTAAGAATATTGAGTTTGAATCGGGTAGCTTTGTATTTTTGAAAGTCTCTCCCTGGAAAGGGAAGATCAGATTCGGAAAGAAGGGAAAATTGAGCCCGAGGTTCATTGGACCCTTTGAGGTACTGCGAAGGATTGGAGAAGTTGCGTATGAGGTAGCCTTACCTCCGGCGCTAGAAAATATCCACAACGTCTTTTATGTTTCAGTTTTACGCCCCTACAAACCCGATTACAAGCATGTGATTGAATATGAACCCTTACATTTTGAAAAAGACTTATCCTATGAAGAAATTCATGTTCAAATTATTGACAGGAAAGAACAAGTCCTCAGAAACAAAGTTATACCTTCTGTTAAGGTAATTTGGAGGAACCACAATGCTGAAGAAGCTACGTGGGAACTCGAAGAGCATATGATGAAGAATTATCCACATTTATTTACTTAATTTATGTGTATGCGATTCTGGGGACAGAATCTTTGTAAGGGGGGGAGAATGTAACGGGACGAATTTTTAATTGAACCGTGATTCTGAGGACAAAATCCTTTTAAGGGGGGAAAGATGTGACGAACAAGATTTTTGTAATTTAATGTGAATATTTATTGAATTAAATAAATATCAATGATTTAATTATTGAGTTAAATAATTAATTGATGAAATTATGGTGGATTAATTTAATTATATGTGTCACGTTAGTTAAATTAATGTGGTGAATTTTATATTCAAAGTATGTATTTAGTTGAGCTTATTTGATTAATATATTAATTAATAAGCATAATGTTATTCTAATTAATTTAATAATTAATTAGAGATTTAATGATTTGACATAATTAATAAATAAGAATTTTAATTATGTGACTATGTGAATTATTGTGGAATTATGCAATTTTATTTAATTGATTTAAATAGGATTATTGATTAATTAAAAGTGTGACATTATTAAACTATATTATAGTAAGTTAATTAAATTAATGGGAAAGGAAGAATAAAAGGGGCAAGCAAACAAAGCCTTATTGGGGGTTGGGGTCAGTTAACCCATTATGGGATTAACGGACGACCCATAACTCCACTATTATATACGTATATCATATTAGTGGTATATCATATATCATATATTACATTCATCAGTTAAGAAAGTAAAGAGAAAACACAGAGAGAAAAAGAGAGAAATTGAGAGAAAAGACTTGAGAATTAGGTAGAGAAGAGATTGAAGAATTTAGTTGCATCATCATCACTAACTAGCAAGGGTAATTCTTTCTCCTACGTTTTTAAATTCAAGTTCTTACAGTTTTCATTAACGTATTCTTAAAAAGTTCTCTGTGAATGACTAATTTGATGATTAATGCATGATATGGTTTTATATGTGTTATTATATGATCATAACATGTTTTATATCATGTATGCATGATTTAAAGTAATAAATTTCATACAGTTATGCTTGATTTGATTTTATAAAAGTCACAGAGTAGAAAAGTTGTATATATGGCCATACGACCCTTATGTATAATTTTTATACTATGAATCGATGATTTAACTTTGAATTAGCACTTGCATATAATTGTACACGTTTATACGAACAAAACAGAAGTTAAACGAACAGATTCGGTGTTATAACGAATCCGTAAAGTTAAATTTTGTGATTTTCCTTCAAAACATGATAAAGTATGAAAACAGTGAAATTAGATGCCTTGGATTGTGTGATTACATGATTTAGAATGCTAAGATCATGCTAGAAATGTTGTATAGTGTTTATGTGAAGTCCATATTTCATGGGTAGCAATTAAATTGTTGTGGTAGCTTTTATTCTGGGCCTGGTTCTCTGTTATTCGTGAACTGCAGATTCTGAAAATGGCGTTTGGAGCTGTAGCGCCAACTTTAAGCCTAAGAGTGGGGCTGCAGCGCCAGTGGAGCTGCAGCGCCAGATTTAAGCCTAAGAGTGGGGCTGCAGCGCCAGTGGAGCTGCAGCGCCAGACTTAAGCTTAAAGTCCGAGCTGCAGCGCCAGTGGAGCTGCAGCGCCATTTTTAGTTCAAATGGTGGAGCTGCAGCGCCACTTGGTAATTTTTCCCAAAAATGAGATTTTAATTATTCAAGTTCAGAAAATGTAATTGGAACCTAATGTAATAAACATGAAGACATGATTAAACATATAATAAGAGGTTAATAACTTATATTACGTGAGTAATTAATAAGTTAATTACATGACTTGAATCGTTAATTGTATAGTCCAATAGCGTGCTCAAGACCGATGTGTGTGATTCAATACGTATATCGAGTTATTGATTAATGTGTATTGTGAACGTATTGATATGTAGGATTTAATAAAGAACGTGAATTATAAATTGTAGCTTGTGCAAGAGGCAAGTTTCCTATCCTTAAACTTGTTTAATATTTTGCAAGTTTCCTAAACTCAAATCTTACTTTTACATTGAGCAAGTTCTTATCCTTGTTTATTCAAGTTGAGATTTTCATATGAGATATTACTATTTTTTTAAGCACGATTCAGCTATACAATACTTATTCGATTGTATACTCTCGAGATTTACCATTCAAGTTGAATATCGATGATATTGTTGAACTTATAGGACTAGTGAACCCTTATTTATTCGACTAGTCCATAGTTGATGTACGTTCTAAATTCTAGAATACTTATTGAGCTTATCCAAACCAAACTTCCTTTGGTGCGGACTCTGATGTCAAAACTGAGATGAACAACCCTTTAATAGGGGATTATTTACGCTTTAGCGTTGAGATATTGTGCACAGTATGGTACTAAGGGCTGATCCCCCTAAGTACGAGAAGTAGAGTCCATAGTCTTATGACTGTTAAAGGTTTAAAGCATAAACACTTTACAACCTAAGACATAGTTCAAGGTCTTATGACCCTCAGACGTTCTTTTGATTCCTGTTATTCATTCTTGAGTCAAAAGTTGAGTTTCTTTATTCAGATGTCTTTGATTCACTCGCATGTTATTATATTGTTGTCATATTATTATACTTGTGGGCAATCGTGCTCACTCTTGCGTAATAATAACATTGCAGTTAAGAACGAAAGGTCCGACGAGCCTTCTACTAGCAAAGGCAAAGGCAAAGTCAACAAGTGATGAAGACTTGTTGTTTATTTTAATTGTTATGTTTCAGACTTATGTTAGAGTTGTGTAAGACTTATTTATTTGTTTATGTTCCGCACAGATGTTTAAGGTTAGTATTACCTGGGATTTATTTTATTTATTACTCAGATGTTGTAACCCCATAAGGGGAGGATTTAATTCTATTTATTGTATGGTTTGCATTTACTATGGGTAGATAGATAGATGATATTTGTACAGTGAACACCAAGTCCCGTGGAATTAAAGTACCCGGATTTGGGGGTGTCACAAACCGAGCACATATGAAAGCGTACCAGGCTTTACCATAACGACTTAATGCGGCGTGTGGAAAATGGACTTTTTCCTCGATTTCTGAATTAGTCACCCATTGAGTGTCGGGCTTGCAAAGGCGCACTATTATCTCATCCAAATTTGGAAGACAATATTCGTAGCGTTCCGTATGCGGTGTCTCCAACCCAAAGTAATCATTGATTTCCCCTGCTCGGAATGATACCGGCTTGCCCCTGACTGTGACCACGCGATCAACCTGTTCTATTACATTGGCATAGAACTCCTTCACAATGTTGATCACCGCTGGCCTTGGTTTCTCTACAAACTGAAACCATCCACATTCCGCAATCATCTGTGATATATCGCCGTTGAGGTTAGCATCGGGCTTTAGTCCTCATTCTAGAACCAAGGTCTTTTTGTCTATGACCTTGGTGTAACGTGTTGCCGTTCCCTCGCTCATGAATCCAGTGGCATCAAAATGTGGCGGAGCCTGAGAGGATGAAGTCCTTGCTCTTTTGGAAGTCATGATGAAAGGTGTGTGTCGAATTGCTCACAATAAATTGACAATAACCTGTGAAATCCTGTTAAAGCAATATATCGAACACGTGGTGGGTGACAAAGTCTCTCCCTCAAACTTAGTACACTTTGTTAGTTCAAATATCCCAAATATAAGCAATTTAACCTTAGGTCATTCAGTAACCCAAGGATTCCCAATTCAATTAATAAAGGAAATTAATGAAAGTATGGATACAAAACTCCAATATTAATGAAAACTTGTGTTTACCTTGTGGCTTTAAGTTCTTCAATGGGATGGATGTGGATTGTTGAACTACCTCTTAGTGCTTCCAATTTCTATGCTTTTCACTTGCTCTTTCTTCCTATTGATGAAGATTGGTATATGTGATTGAGCAAATTCGGGAGTTGGGGATATGTGGTGGCCGAATTTGTGAAGATGGGTTGAATTGGATTGATAGATTTGTAGTGGGGTTAGGTTTAGAGAGAGAAAGTAGAAGTAGATTATGATTTGGATTGGGAGCTATGTACTTAAAATAGGATTTGGGTGTTTGTATAAGAGGAGGGATTAGAGAGAATGAAGTTGACTTGGGTTAGAAGAGTGAAAAGAGAGCCAATTTCGTATTTAAAAACTCTGATTTTCGACCGGCGAGCCCCGCGTCAGGTGCTAGTATGTTGTCGCGCGGCTCGCGCTCTATAGGAAGCAAAATGATTTGTACTTTCTGGACTGTAAGACCCCAGATTTTATGAAACAGAAGTATTCAATTTTTCATATAATTATTATTCAGTAAATGGTTAAATTGATAAAAGGTCAAAGTTGAGGGTGATGTATGTAAATTTTTCAAAATAAGCAAGTGGTAATAAAATATTCATTGTGTCGGGGAATATTCGTTTGGTCGTGGGATATTCTTATTGTCGGGGAATATTCGTACGACGGCGCAGCCATTTGTGGGCCCCACAACAGAATAACTGTCGGATGAAGAAAACGACAAGAATGAGTTTTCTAAAATAACGGCGTAGTTGTTACCGTTAGAACTGTTGAAATACCCGGTAGTTAAAAGAACAGTACTACACAGTGTTGCACTGTAGCGCACGGTATTGTACAGTAATTCTAATTATTGATTCTTACGTAAAAAGTCACAACTCAATAATTATTAAAGTAATTACTGTTCAATATTTTATATTATTGGTTCAATAATTGCTACATTGATAATTACATAATATTTTATTGATTTAATAATTGTCATTGCACAGTATTTCAAATTATCAAATCAATAATTCATATTATTTGAATAATATTATTAGATAGCATTATTGGCAATGTCCAAGGAAGTTCTGTCGAGGAAAGGGGTTAAGTTAATCTAATTGCGCGCCAGTAAGGAGAAATCTATATCGAAAAGCCCCCTCTTTTCTAAGAATGACCTGGTTGTCAATATTGTGGTTCTGTAATATTATTTGTGAATAATTAATTATTGATAATAATGATAAGGAAATATTTATTCAATGTGCATATAAATGGAAGAATTTTTAGTAGAGTGACAATTGTTAAAAAAATTGATATTTTATCTTTTCTGATAAAATAATTCATTCGAATATATTATTATAATATTACATTATAAGTGTATAATGTGATAATATATTAATATAATA
This sequence comes from Panax stipuleanatus, assembly GCA_020205555.1. Lineage (NCBI taxonomy): Eukaryota > Viridiplantae > Streptophyta > Magnoliopsida > Apiales > Araliaceae > Panax > Panax stipuleanatus. Next base: position 17,157,628 of record CM035118.1, on the reverse strand, counting down.
ATGGTGATATATTTTTACAATAAATTCATGGTTTATGAGTAAATGAGGTGAAAAAGAGGAAATGGATTTTTTTAATAATTGTAAATATTTTAATATATATATATATATATATATATATGTGTGTGTGTGTGTGTGTGTGTGTGTGTGTGTGTGTGTGTGGAGGAAATGATGAGGGTGAGAGAAGAAAAGGGGGAGGGAGAGAGAAGAGAGAGAGTTAGTGGGAATTGGTGGGGGAAAAAGAAGGAAGAAAAGAGATAAAGAAAAAGAAAGGAGGAGGAAGAAGGAGAAAAGGGGGAGAGAGAAAAGAATGAGAGGAAAATTAAAAAAAATCATCTATATGTGAATTTCGGTCATTTTTTGTTCGAAATTTAAAAAAACGTTCTTCTACAAAGTTGTAGAGAATTAAATTTCCTATGGAATGAACATAAGATTCGTATTTTTCTGATAAAAGGGCTATTTATTATGAATTATTGAAGTTTCGGAATAAAATATTTATAAAAAATATGGGTGGGCCCCATTTTTGATTTTTTGTGAAATAAATGTTGAACTTGCAAAAGGTGTGCGTTCAAATTCAAAGGAGTAAAAGCCTCCGGTAGCAGGTTTGGTCAACATAGGTATTCTGGCATTTTCCTATAAATAGGGTGCTTAGTTAGAAATGAAAATCACACTAGAATCAGAAAATTTTCTCTCTATAATATCGAGCGTATTTCTTGTGAATATTTAGATACTTTGAGTGTTGATAACAGTGCAAGTGTTCGTCAGCATAATATCTAATAATCCAAACAGATTGAGTATTATACTGAGGTAAGGGATAGTAAAGGTTATCATTGTTGTAAGGGATGCTATTATGTTTCGTAAAAGAGGTTATTTTTCATAACTAATATTATTCTTCGTAAATGATATTATTTTTCGTAAATGATAATATTTTTGTGAAAGGGTATTTTGGTAAAGGGCGTGATTTTAAACTCGTTAGGGGTATTATTGTTTTCATATTCGTAAGGGATGGTAAGGGATGTTATTTTTCTTGTAAATGATGTTATTTCTTTCAATATCATTTCACCGGAATATTGGTTTGAACTTTATTATGAAAATTTTACATTTTAATATCGGAATTACTATTCACGAGTTACTATTCATGAGTTACTATTTATGGGTTAATATTCACGAGTTGCTATTCATGAGTTGCTATTCATGAGTTACTATTCACGAGCTACTATTTACGAGTTACTATTCACGAGCTACTATTCATGAGTTACTATTCATGAGTTACTATTCACGAGTTACTATTTATGAGGTACTATTCACGATAAAAAAAATTAATATTTTTTTTCATGTCCAAATTATCTTTGATTTATGAATCTTACTCTTGAAATTAGATCCATGTTTTGATTATATTGTTCTTACTGTCATATATAACATTTTTATAATCATGGTGATGGAAGTTCTCTTTGACTTGAGTGTAAAGATGGGTAGATTATTGGTATGACCATGACTATGGGTTCTCTTTGGCCAGTAGTGCAAAGATGAATTGTTGACTGGTATAATCATGACCATTGAGTTTGCAATTGAATATCTTTAGCTTAAAGTGCAAAGGTGAATTGATCAACATGGTTATAAATGTTATTTCTATAAATTCTAAAATGATTAGATATTTCTTTGAGATTTGAATATCTTTGGCTTGTAGTGCAAAGATGAACTATTGATGAATATCTTTGGCCTGTAGTGCAAAGATGAGCTGTTGATGTATGAATATCTTTGGCCTGTAGTGCAAAGATGGGCTGTTGATGTATGAAATCTTTGGCCTGTAGTGCAAAGATGAGCTGTTGATTTATGAATATCTTTGGCATGCAGTGCAAAGATGAGTTGTTGATTTATGAATATCTTTGGCCTGTAGTGCAAAGATGAGCTGTTGATGTATGAATATCTTTGGCCTGTAGTGCAAAGATGAATTTATTAACATGATTATGAACAGGAACTGTGATTTGGTATAACCATGATCTTTGGTGTTTCAAGTAAAGACAGACGATGAAAATTATCTTCGTCTTGGGTGCGAAGAGGAATTTATCAACATAATTATGATTATGAACTATTTACATGATTATGGATAGGAATTATTGATTGATGTTACAGGAGTGCAATATTGTTGGTGGACTTTTAACGTAGAGGAGATAATAGACATTATGGTCTAATTGACTCTTCTAATGGATTGTTCGTTCCGCTGCAACTATGGTTGGAAAGTTTTATCATCTACCATATGTTCTAAATCTCTAATTTATTACTAACGAATGCTATTGATAATTTGATTATCTTTAGTTATGATATTCTTTACTGGGCTATTTGTGCTCACCCTTTTGCTTCACAATTCCTTTCAGGTAATAAGAGTGTAGCTGGGTCGAGCGGGGATAACAGGGGAATAGAACGAGGGTTTATAAGTATTGAAGTTTCCCACCAAATAGTATGAAAATAATTCTATTGAAAATTTTAGATAAGTGTGTCGTATTTTATACGTCATTTAACCGTTAATTTTGGTGACCCGACTTAGGTGAGGTGAACCCAACTTTGGAAGGGTGTTTTGCCACTATCATACAAGATGTCTAACCACATACGACTTCATGTTATCACAAGACATGATTGTACACATCCACTTGCTGATTATATCCATGAGCACTACCTATATAATCTTGGAGTATGGTTGGAATATAATTCTTAGTTTGAGACAACAGAGATAATTATATGGCAAGAGAAGACCCACCATTGGAATGAACAAGATAGTAATCTTCTCGTTTTTCTTTGGGGTCTATTGGGTCAACCAAGGATAATTCTCAAGTCCTACGATATCTATTATAACTTAGATGCATGGCCACCCATGTACAAAGGTTTCCTTGAGTATTTTCCAAAGATTTTAATTCCTAAAATAGTTATTGACTGTACCTTTATGTAATGTATCATTGATAGGAGTGTGGGTACTATATTTATATTAAAACTCACACTTTATTTGTGGTCGTATTGTGCACGACAATTGGATATAAAAGATTTGTATTTGGATTCTGTATCATGTATTTCTTGGCGACCAAGAATAGGTGGGTTATGTATTGAACCTATTTTGGGGGCGTCACATGGACCCCTAGCGCGCTCAATGCATGGGGAAGCGCGCCTCGTGCCTGCCTGCTATTTTTGGCCTTGACTTGCTGTATAGGCAGCGCACCTCGCGCCCCACATAGCGCGCCCTGCGCCATCCTGTGGATGTTTTCTTTGAGTTACTGGAAGGGTAGTGCGCTCCGCGCACGGTGGCTGAGTTGATAGGCGCGGCCCGTGCCTGTCTGATGTTTTTGGGACTCTGGTGCTCTCTCTTCACGCTATCCTATCACATAAAATTGTCAGCACAAAAGGGATTTAAAACACATAACCTATAAGAATAAACTATATATAAGGACTCAAATAATACAAACTACTAAGGATTTAAAAAGTTTGGTTGCCTCCCAATTAGCTTCCCGTGTTTAACGTCGTTGGCTCGACTGTAGAACACTCGATTATCCAAAAGTTGGATTCGTCAGTATCACAACCTCGACCTCCTTAACTTGGCTGCTATCCAAAATGGCTTCAACCTATGCCGATTCACCTTGAACACATTTCCTGTATTCGAATTCTGGCTATCTACTGCACCATGGAGAAAAACATTTGTAATCACAAATGGTCCCTCCCAGCGAGAGCGCAATTTTCCTTGAAATAACTTCAATCGTGAATTAAAAAGTAGAACTTTCTATCCCATAGTGAAAGTCTTTCTCAAAATTTTCTTATCATGGAAAGCTTTGGTCTTTGACTTGTACAACTTAGAACTCTCGTATGCCTCAGTGCGCAACTCCTCGAGTTCTTGTAACTGCAACTTCCTGTTGACGCCAGCCTGATCCATGTTCATATTGCACTGCTTGATCGCCCACAAAGCTTTATGTTCTAACTCCACAAGTAGGTGGCATGGTTTCCCGAACACTAGCCTATAAGGTGACATACCTATCGGAGTTTTGTATGCCATCTTATACGCCCATAGTGCATCTTCTAATCTCAGACTCCAATCCTTTCTATTCGGGTTGACTATTTTTTCCAAAATGGATTTGATCTCCCGGTTGGAAACCTCAGCTTGGCCATTGCTCTACGAATGGTAAGATGTCGATACCCTATGAAGAACGTTGTACTTCTTTAACAAGCTGCTAACACCCTATTACAAAAATGAGTGCCGCGATCACTGATGATGGCCCGCAGTGCTCCAAAATTGACAAAAATGTTAGTCCTGACAAAATCTGCAATAACTTTAGAATTGTCAATCCTAGTGGCTTTAGCTTCCACCCATTTTGAAACATAATCAACTGCCAGAAAGATATAAATATTTCCAAAAGAAATAGGAAACGGTCCCATAAAATTAATACCCCAAACATCAAAGATTTCTACAATTAGTATAGGTGTTTGTGGCATTTGATTTTTATGAGTTAGGTTACCAGTTCTTTGACAATTTTCACATCATTTACAGAATTCATACGAGTTTTAAAAATGGAAGGCCAAAAGAAACCATTCTCTAACACCTTACGTGTTGTCCTCTTAGGTCCAAAATGACCCCCACAAGCTGAGGAATGATAGAAAGTTAGAATAGAGTTAAATTCATTATCAGGTACACAACGTCTAACTATCTAATCAGCACACAATTTCCATAAATATGGGTCATCCCACACATAGTGTTTTGCATCACTCCTAAGCTTTTCTTTTTGAGATCTAGAAAATTCACTTGGTAAATACTTGCTCACCAAAAAATTCACAATATCGGCATACCATGGAGTTGTGTTGCCAATGGATAGTAGATGCTCGTCCGGGAACATGTCATGTAAAGGTAGTGCTTCCTCTTCCTTGAGAATTCTGCTCAACTGATCCGCCACCAAGTTGTCCGCACCCTTCTTATCTTTGATTTCCAAGTCGAATTCTTGCAGCAGCAAGATCCACCGTATGATTCGAGGTTTGGACTCCTTCTTGGTTAGCAGGTACCTGAGAGCAGCATGGTCAGAATAGACTATTACTTTAGTACCAAGTAAATATGATCTGAATTTGTCTAAAGCAAATACAACAGATAAAAGTTTTTTTTCAGTTGTTGAATAGTTTATCTGAGCTGCATTCAACGTCCGAGAGGCATAATAGATGGCATGGATAGCTTTTTCACTCTTTTGGCCCAAGACGGCGCCGACAGCATAGTTGCTTGTATCACACATTATTTTGAACGGGAGCTCCCAATTCGGTGGTTGAATGATAGGGGCTGACGTCAATAACTTCTTCAAGGTATCAAAAGCCACCTTGCATTCATCACTAAACTAGAATTCCTCATCTTTCTGAAGCAACTTGCATATAGGCAATGCTATCTTGGCGAAATCCTTGATAAACCTGTGATAAAAACTTGCATGTCCAAGAAAAGAACGAATCTCCCGCACACCGACGGGGTAAGGAAATGCAGATATAATATCAATTTTTGCTTTATCGACTTCTAAACTGTCGACTAACACGACATGACGAAGCACTATTCCTTGTTCTACCATAAAGTGACATTTTTCCCAATTTAGTACAAGGTTTATTTCTAAACATCTATCCAGTACACATGTTAGATTGTCTAAACAGGCATCTAATGAATCACCATGAACTGTGAAATCATCCATAAAGACTTCAATGCATTCCTCTAAAATATCTGAAAAGATGTTCTCCATGCATCGTTGAAAAGTACCTGGGGCATTGCACAGTCTGAAAGACATTCGTCGGTAGGCAAAGGTTCCAAAGGGGCACGTGAATGTGGTATTTTCCTGGTCTTCGGGGGAGATCACAATCTGGTTATAACCTGAAAAACCATTTAGAAAACAATAATAAGAATGCCCAGCTAAACGTTCTAGCATTTGATCAATAAAAGGAAGGGGAAAGTGATCTTTTCTAGTTACGGTGTTCAACCTCCTATAGTCGATACACACTCTCCAACCTGTTTGCATTCGTGTGGGCACTAATTCATTATTGTCATTCTTGACAAACGTTATACCGGATTTCTTAGGCACAACCAACATCGGACTTACCCATTGACTATCGGAGATGGGGTAGATGACTCCTACAAAAAGTAATTTAATTACCTCTTTCTTCACCACCATCATTAGTGGGTTCAATCGTCTCTGTGCATCTCTCGTTGGTTTAGCTCCTTCCTCTAACAAGATCCGATGTATGCACATCGCGGGACTAATACCCTTGATGTCCGCTATAGTCCAACCAAACACTGTGATGTGGTCCCTAAGGACGCTCAACAATTTTTCTTCCTACACTTTGGTTAGGTTACTAGCAATTATCACAAGTAAAGTTTCGTTAGACCCTAAATATGTATATTTCAAGTGTGTCGACAATTGTTTTAATTCAAGAGTTGGAGCTTGCTCCACAGACGGTAATAATTTTTGATGAGTTACAAGTAATTGAATTAATTGGATTGCATGCTTATCTGTGTGTTTAGGCAATGAATGTAGTGCAGCCACAGTTTCCTTCAATTCCTGACTATGTTCAAGTTCATATATCCCATCCAGGTGCAAACTGCTGGAAATAGCCACCTCCAAACTATTTCTTTGAATTTTCTCAAAAGTCTTTTGCACTAGAGAGTCACACATATCAATTGCAAAAACCTGACAAATATCATTACGGTACCTCATAGCATCGTAGATATTGAATTGGATCTTCTCGCCATCGAACTCCATTGCCAAGGTCCCATTATGAACATCGATCATAGTCCTTGCTGTCTTTAGGAAGGGTCTTCCTAGCAAGATATGTGATGGGTTCGGGGATGTATCATCTTCCATGTCCACAATGTAGAAATCTGCAGGAAAGATTAGTTCGTTCACCTGCACCAAGACATCTTCAACTACCCCTCGGGGGTAGGTGTTAGTACTATCAGCCAATTGAATAATAACGCCAGTAGTTTTCAAAGGTCCAAGATTCAGAGACTTATAAACAGATAATGGCATTACATTAATTGAAGCACCTAAGTCTAGAATGGCTTTTTCAAACCTAGTGTTTCCTATTTTACATGGGATCGTAAACATGCCTGGATCTTTACATTTAGGTGGCATTTTTCTTTGCAACATTGCTGATACATTCTCCCCAACTGTGACTTTCTCATCGTTTTCCAATTTACGCTTATTAGTGCACAATTCTTTCAAAAATTTAGCATACCGTGGCACTTGTTTAATCGCGTCAAGTAGTGGAATATTCACTTCTACTTTCCTAAAGGTTTCTAGAATTTCTTTATCTTTTTCATCTTTCTTTGACTTTCTAGAATTTCTATGAGGAAAGGGAAGTGAAATATCATTAATTTGACAAGGAGGGTTAGGGTGTACCTTTGTTCTCACCGATTCCTCCGTTTCTTGCTTTTTCTCATACTCAACTGTTGCTGTTGGTATATCCATCTATTTTCCACTCCGCAAGATAATAGCACTGGCATTCTCCTTTGGGTTCACAACAGTCTGCGATGGCTTCCCTAAACCTTGAGAGTCCAACCGACCTACAGTAGTGGCTAATTGGCTTATTTGACTCTCCAAGCTGTGGATGGAAGACTTCGTCTCTTGTTGAAATTGTTGTGTCTGTTGCATGAATGCCTTGAACATATCCTCCAAGGACATTCCAAGATTGGCCGGTGCTGCTGGTCTGGGTTGATACTATGGTTGATTTGGCTGAAACTACGGTTTAACTGGGTAAAACCCTTGCGCCTGCGGCCTAGCACCCCCATAACTGAAGTTAGGATGATCACTCCATCCTGGATTGTATGTGTTGGAGAAAGAGTCATATTTCCTCTGCGGCTGAGCTTGGTAGTTTCCCACTGCATTAGCTTGTTGTGTGCTATCCTCCTCTTATAATGTCGGGCATGCATTGGTCGGGTACCCCGCCATTAAACAAATCTGGCAAGCTTGTGCAACTAGTGCATTACCTGTAGCTAATTGTTTCACCAAAGCAGTTAAGTCAGAAATCTATTGCTCTATATTCGTTATGCTTACCTCACTTACCCTTTGCGTCGGCTGATCATTCTGTGTTCCATACTGTTGTGTATTAGCGGCCATATTTGCAATCAGATTATTTGCAGCCTCTGGTGTTTTATCCACCAATGCTCCTCCACTAGCAGCGTCGATCATATTCCTATCCATCGGTATGAGTCCTTCGTAAAAGTAGATGATGAGGTGTTGATCGTCGATCTGGTGGGGTGGACAGCTGGAGCACAGCTTCTTGAATCGCTCCCAGTATTCATGAAGTGTTTCACCACTGAATTGTCGGACTCCGCAAATTTCCTTCTTGATGTTGGCTACTCTTGAAGCAAGAAAGTATTTCTCCAAAAATAGCCTCTTCATGTCGTTCCATGATTGAATTGATCCCGCGGGGAGATAAAGCAACCAATCTTTTGCTAAGTCTCCGAGTGAGATTGGAAAAGCTCGCAGCTTGATCTGATCCTCCGTGACATTGTGTGGCTTCATAGTGGAACACACAATATGGAATTCCTGCAAATGTTTGTACGGATCGTCACCTGTAAGACCACGAAAAGTAGGCAAAAGGTGAATTAGTCCAGATTTTAGTTCAAACGAAACATTCAAAGCAGGGTATTCAATACAAAGAGGTTGTTGAGTAAGATTAGAAGTTGACAACTCTTTCAAAGTCTTGTTATTTAGCACCGCCATTTCCTCTTCTGATTTGCTTGAAGAAGATTGGTCCGAAAGTAGTGTGAGTACGATGTTAAGGTCCGGTGATGGAGCTTCTTCGGAATCTGCAAGTGAACCTTAGTTTTTCCGAGCTTCCGTCCTAAGCCTTCGGTGCAGTTCTCTCTATTTCTGGATCAAATTTCAAATCAAGAGAGTGAGAGGATCAAGGCATAAAAAAATAAAAAAATGAAAACAATTGAATTAATAAAATTCAAATAATACTCCTCGGCAACAGCACTACAAAAGTTACCTTACTCAGGTTCTACTAATTCAAGAATCAGTATAGCAATAAGAAAGAATCGATCCCAGAGAGAGTGAATTGTATTTTAATTATCCAATTATTTCCAATGAATTAGGGGATTTTTGTTTGAATAACTATATTTAACAAAAGTAAGTTTAAAGAAAATATCAATGACTAAAAAGATCAATTCTTCAGTTCAGTATCCCTTGTTAACAATTATGATTTAACCAAGTGATTATACTATTTATCTTCCACTAAGACTAATAACCATAGATATCTGCGATCGCAAATTACCCGAAATTCTCTTTAATTATAGATCTAATGCGACGATCGCCAATAAGAGATTCTAACTAACATACAACCTAGAACAATCAGCCTAAATTTAATATGATAGAAGCATTAAGCATGAGAATTAGATTATTCCAAGCAATAATTACACAATCAGGAATTATTTAACTTGTCTTCTGAAAACCTTAACAATATTTCAAAGCTTGACCACAATACAATACTGTTAATCGCTACTTAGATTAGACACACTTCGTTTGGTTAAAATCTGTCTTAATCTAGCAGATGAAATCAATTTATTAATTTAATCCTACAAAAATCAAATCAATTAATTGGATAGTATATATGAAAGTTCATATGGATAATCAGAATAAATCTCAAGATAGAAGAATAAATACAATAATTTGATCAAATCATTAATTGATAAATAAGTTCATCATCCCCTCAGAATTGAAATAGAGAACTTAGCCTGACATGCTTGAATCTCCATAACAAAGGTTTGTAGCCTCCAAGCAATCCAAGAGAATGTAGAATCAAAGATGATAAAAGATAGATAAAACTAATAAAACAACTCCTATAAATAGCCTAGACAAAACCCTAATCAAATAAGGTAAGTTTACAATCCCTTTCCAAATTAACTTGTGCTTAAAACCCTAATTTCCTATAAAATTCGACTGCCTAGCACGCCCCACGCCCGTCTCCTTCTATGCCTGGCGAAACCCGCGCTATGTATGCAGCAACAATGATCCCTTTGTGGCGCCGCCCGCGCCTTTTGTACTCTTGAGCCAGCGCGCCTCGCGCTTGGCTATCAGAAATGTTGACATGCAATTCTTTAGTTCTCTACTCCTCCCTTTTATCCTTTTATGCTTAACTTCACTCCAATCCTACACATGCACACAAAACATATGAAAAGTAACATGCACACTTAAGTATTAACAAAATATCAAGCCAAGAAATACCTATTAAGTAGGTTAAAAACCTACTTATCAATTAGTTTGGATGTAGGGATTGAACCTGCTAGTTTTCAAGCCTTAGAGGTAAGCGATACTCATTATATACCAGTTGGGGCACCAGCCTTGAAGCCTAAAGTCTCCCCCGAAGTGATGACAGTGGGCCAGGAGATGGTATCTTTGGGTTTCAGCCCTGGAGAAGAGTTAGGAAAGAATCAGCAAGGTATCAAGAGTCCAGTGCAAATCCCGAGTCATCTAGGGAGAGCCGAATTGGGTTATTCATCTGGGTCCAACCACCGGAACCCACATAAGCATCCTAAGGCTTATGCTTCCACCATACTGCTGTCAAACCTCACTGATGCTGGATTTGTGAAACCAATGAGGAAGATTCCTGTTGTGGTATCAGCCATGTTGTTTCCTCCCATCATACCAGTAGGTGAAAGAAAGACCCCAAAGCCTAAAGGGGAGAGCAAAAAGGGAAAAGAAAAGTTCATGTACGAAGGACAAAACCCATTTGCTAACATGCGTGTTCTCATACACTACGAAGGTATGAATGATGACATCCCAGACAGTGACGAGGAGGATCAGATCCAAATTCCTCACATCAAGAAAGAGAAGGGATGCAGTTCCAAGAAAAACCCCGGCCATATTTTGAAGGATGTCTCAGTCATTATCTGAGATGAGGCAGACGAGCACAATTCCTTGATCCTCCCTGTGCATGAGGATCTGACCCTGGATAACTGGAGCAGCGTCCCTTGCCTCATTCAAAAAGGGTAAAAGGGCAGAGAATCTATTTGCCCTGTAACGTGGTTTCATTTACTACTTGTTTTATTGCACAGCTATAGCAGTAACTTTTGTCATGCTTTGCCAAATGCTTTGTATGTTTAAACAGTTGCATATATTAAAGTGAAAGCATTTTGTTTTCAGGACTCCAAGATTGGATTTGTTTGTCCCTGCTAATGAGATGCCAACTTGTCATAGTGACTACAACTTTGATGTAGAACTGAACTTCGACTTGATGGAAGTTGATCAAGAGGAGGAAGATGACTATGAGGTGCCCGAGGAAATCAAAGAATGGGTCGAAGACAAACCCAAGCCAAACCTCGACCAAACCACCACTATCAATATCGGAACCTCCAAAAATCTCAAAGAAATCCAGATAGGCACAGACCTCGCACAAAACCAAAAAATCGACCTAATTGAACTCCTAACACAGTTTCCAGGATGTGTTTGCATGGTCACATGAAGACATGATTGGCCTGTCTACTAATACTGTCATCCATCGAATGCCCATCAAAGATGGATTCAAGCTAGTCAAGCAGAAGCTCAAGCGATTGAAACCTGAATGGAGTCTGAAAGTCAAAGAGAAAGTTGTTAAACAATTCAAAGTCGGTATCATCATGGTATCAACATACCCGGAGTGGCTGTCAAACATAGTTCCCGTACCTAAACCCAGAGGGAAAGTACGAGTATGCATGGATTACAAGGATTTGAACAAATCCTGTCTCAAGGATAATTTCTCGGTACCTTTCATCCACATCTTGATAGACAACACAGTACAGTACGACATGTATTCTTTTGTGCATTGCTTTGCTGGCTACCATCAAATCATGGTCGCTGAGGAAGACAGGGATAAAACAGCTTTCATCACTCCCTGGGGAACTTTCTGTTACAGACGATTGTTCTTCAGCCTCATCAATGCTGGAGCCATATACTAGCAAGCCATGATGGCCCTATTTCACGACATAATGCATAATAAGATAGAGGTCTATATGGATGACATCATCATCAAATCCCGAAAGGAGGACGATCACATTGATCATCTCAGGAAGCTGTTCAACAGGTTACGCAAGTACAACCTCAAATTGAATCTAGCCAAATGTGCTTTTGGCATCAAATCGGGTAAGTTGTTGGGATTTCTAGTGAGCAATAGGGGCATTGATCTGGACACCGCCAAGATTAAAGCCATCACAGAGATACCAGTACCTCAAACAGAGAAGGAGATACGCGGGTTCTTGGGAAGGATCAATTTCATAAGCCGATTCATTTCCCAGCTCACAGCAACTTGTGAACCCATCTTTAAGCTACTAAGGAAGAATTCCTCCACAAAATGGAATGAGGATTGCCAAAAAGCCTTCTTTGCCATCAAGAAGCAGCTGATTGAAGCACCAGTCTTGGTACCCCCGAGGAATAGGGTTCCCCTATTCATGTACCTATCAGTCATTGCCAATACAATGGGCTGCATGCTAGGACAAAAGGATGATACTAGCAAGGAGAGAGCTATCTACTACATCAGCAAAAGGTTCAGCAGCGGTGAGCAAAAGTACACTCTAATTGGAAAGACATGATGTACGTTAGCATGGGCTGCCATGAGATTGCAACATTATCTGTATGGGCACACGACCTACCTCATATCCCGCATGGATCCACTGAAATATGTATTCAACAAGATAATGTTGAATTGTCGACTGTCCAAATGGTAGTTGATCCTACAGCAGTTCGACATTGTCTATGTAACTCAAAAGTCCATAAAAGGTCAAGGCATTGCAGATCAACTAGCCGAGGCACCATCAGTAGGGTTCAAACCTCTGGAAACTTATTTTTCGGATGATGGGATCATGAAAATTCAGTAAGGTCTTCAAGAAAATGCAGTCCAACCATAGAAAATGTATTTCAATGGAGCAGTAAACATGAAAGGTGCCGGAGCTGGGGCAGTCCTTATCTCCGGTACAGGAGAACAATATCCTGTGGCTACCAAGCTGCAGTTTGTCAACACTAACAACACGGCTGAGTATGAAGGCTATATAATGGGGTTGAAACTTGTCCAATCCATGGGTATCCAACATCTACAAGTCTTTGGAGATCCTGAGTCGGTCATCAGATAAACCACCGGGGCATATCACACCAAAGAACTGCATTTGCTGCCTTATCACCGGCAGGTCATCAACATATCCATGGATTTTAAAGAGATAACCTTCATCCACATCCCTCGGGGAAGCAACGACTTTGCGGATGCATTGGCAACTTTGGCTTCCCTGATCAATGTATCGGGTAGGAGGGGAATTCCCGACATCAAATGAGGTATTCGACTCCAGGGATGAATCGAAAAAAAATTTGGATTAAGAATCCCTTTTTGGTTTTATCTCTTCTCCCACCTTCAGAAGAATAAAGCATAGGCATTTCTGCCTATCGTTAGAATTTTCTTAAAGGTAATCTCCGTCCGGCCCGAGGAAACCTTTGCATGCCTCCGTTACCTTTTGGGAGGCCTACGCCCCATAGAAACTGTCTACCTGAGACTGTCCCGGTTCAAATCCAATATAGCACCTATGGGTACATAAGAAATGTAAATTTTTGCGACAAGAAATGAATCCTATTTGATTGTATCGAAAGGCCCAATGAATTGGAAAGGAGGATCCGGACAAAATCGATGAATTATAAGCCAAAAGACCCTGACATATGGGAATTACATTGGAGAAGTATTAGATGAAATACCTCCTATCAAACAGCCTTGGTATCAAGATATCAAAAAATATCTCTGAGATGGATCTACACCCATTGGGGCATGCCACTTCGAGCGAAAGCGGATTCACAAGATGGTCCTGAAGTTCTATCTGAGCGGAGATGCACTCTATAAGAGGGATGCTGGAATAGGGCTCTTAAGATGCCTTGATAAAGAGCAATCCCAGAGATTGATGGATGAAGTCCACGGCAGAATCTGTGGTCCACACATGAACGGTCATCTGATGGCCAAGAAGATATTAATAACACGACATTATTGGATCTCTCTCAAAGCTGACTGTGATGATCATGTCAGGAGATGCTATCAATGCCAAGTACATGGAAATGTCATCCACGCTATTCCAAATGAGCTTCACAACATGAGTTTGCCATGGCCTTTCTCTATATGGGGAATGGATGTGATAGGCCCTGTAGAACCCAAAGCTAGCAATGGACATCGGTTCATCTTCACCATGATCGATTACTTTACTAAATGGGTTGAAGCGGCCTCTTTTCCCAAGGTCACCAAGGAGGTAATCATTAAGTTCATCAGAAATAATGTCGTCTGTCGATATAGACAACTGGAGGTGATCGTATCAGATAACGCCAAGAACCTAAACAATCAAATGAGTAGAGAACTGTGCAGCAAGTTCCACATCAAGCATCTCAATTCTGTCATCTATCGGCCCAAGATGAAAGGTGTTGTCGAAGAGGCCAACAAGAAAATCAAGAAGATCATATAAAAAATGTTCGCCAATCACAAAGAATGGCCTGACCTGTTGCCTCTAACCCTGTTAGCATACAGGACGTCAATGCGTACTTCTACTAGAGTTATCCCCTATTTATTAGTCTATGGCATGGAAGTAGTCCTTCCCATAGAAGTAGAAGTGGAGTCCTTGCGAGTATTAATAAAGGCTCAGATGGAAGAAGACCAGTAGTTGCTAAAGCGGTACCACCAACTGTCCCTGATAGATGAAAAAAGAGCTACAACCATTTTCCACGGGCAGTTATATCAGCAAAAGATTGCTCGATTATACAACAAGAAAGTCTGAATTCGGTGATTCCAAGAAAATGACTTGGTGCCGAAGAAAGTTTTGGCCAATCAAGATGAAGCCAAATAAAAGTTCGCCCTAAATTGGGAAGGCCTTTTCATTGTCAAGGAAGTGTTGACAGGAGGAGCTATTAGATTGCAAGAGATGGATGATGAGTGGGTTTTATACCCACTGATCGGTATTCGTTATAGCTTGATTTTTGTTATTTTCAAGAAATTTTCTCATCATTTTAGTGGGTTTTATATTATTGTGTGCAGAAAATGGATTGAATGCAAAAAGAGTTTAAAATGATAATTTTCAGCACACGTGAAGGGCTTACTAATGACATGCTCGTATCCATGCAAAGCCTTGCATGTATTCAATTGAAGGATTCTAAGGGCAGCACATGGGGGGCATATTCAATCTGGACACTAGTCATGAAATCATGCAAGTAGGATAGTATCATTGGCAAAGGCAGCAGCTTGCAAAGGCTTTCATGCAATCCTGTTGCTTGCCTTATTACGTGGACAGCACATGCAAATAAATTCGGTGCTGGACAGGGACATGACCCGCCGGGGCGGCTGATTACTAAGAGAACTCCCCGCTAGAGAGGGGAGGCGCACGCTGCACTCCTTTTCTGACTTTGATTGTGACGTGCTGAAGCGAATTCAAGGCTACTAGTGGAATAAGGAGATAAAGTGGGATACAAGTATTATATATGTAATCGCCTCATGATATAACGTGGGCTGAACCCATTAGAAATAAAGGTAGTTGGCTGCTCTCCGTTACCGGTTCGGATTCGTGCAAAGCAGAGAGATAGTGGGCCAATTGTTGATCTATTTTATGCCTTTGCCAAATTGGAGTTGATGCATGTTATGGGCTTAATTCATGCAAGCCACGAAGTAGCTGGTTAATTTCTTTTAACAATTCGGATTGTGGGTACACGTGGGCAAGCTGCTGACTCCTTTTCTCATTCGGATATGCAAGAAATAAAGGAGGGCGTGATATTATTTTAATAAAGAAAAAGGGGACTTGCATTATATGGGGCCACGAGACTTGGAATTAAATGGGAGCAGCTTGTTATATATAGAGAGTGACGAGACCAGCTTAAGGGATTCCTGGAGCTTAGTATATATATATTAGATATTAGTAGCTAAGGATTAGTCTATTATTCTATTAGATTAGTTTTTAGTTTAGTTTTCAAATAAAAAAATAACAAACCCTAGTTGAAAAGGGATCTGGGAGATTGAAATAAGTGGAGGCCATTGGAGATCTAGATCAAGAGCAAGAAGGAGGATGAATTTGCCGGCAACAGATTCAATTCTTTTCCTTAATTTTATTCTTATCTTTTAATGTGCATTCAATTGTGGATTCTTAGTTTTAATTCAATGAACTAATTCTTTGTTTGAGATTGTAATGGATCTTATTGTGTAATTTATTTTAATATGTTTCGCTGTCAATTATTGTGATCTATTATTGCGAATTGTATATTATGATTTGGAATAATTGTTTAATTAATTGGCCATCAACTACCGTGATAATCTATATGAAATCGATTGATGGGTATATATTTAGATCTGGTCATGATAGCATGTGTTTGTGATTTCTTCATAGATGAAAATCATGATTCGTATTTAGGGTAGAAGTATGCATTTACGTCATATATAATCTTATAGAGAACTTGTGATTAAATTCTTTTTAATTGTAATTCACATAGCAATATAGTGGATTAGTTAATTAGGGTGTCTTGCTTAATTCTATCATCTGTGGATTTGAGTGAGTATGGTATGATGCATCGTGAGGTGGTTATATTCGCTTTCGTGTTCTTGATTAACAATTCAGAATTGAGAGAATAATTGATAAGAAGTATGTTAACTTGAATGAAACAATAAGTGAAGTTGTGATTTTAAATCTCCGTAATCTTAATTTAACTAGTGAAATTTAATATTAGTTTAATTATATAAATTGAAATTCATTCGTTTACATAAGATTGAGTTGGTTACGGGTTAGAACTTGGTGATTCTTATTAAATAATTCCTCGTGGGATCGACACTTTACTTTTACTCTATTACTTGTTGACCACGTATACTTGCGTGTTGTGCGTAACTAGATTTTATCCAACAAGTTTTTGGCGCCGCTGCCGGGGAATTAATTTACTAATTATTTGCCAATATTAATTTCAATCAAATTAGTCTTAATTTAAATAATTTTTTTATTTTATTTAATTCTCTTTCTATTTTACTCTTTTTACAGGTACCATGGCTGGATTCAATTATCAATGGCCATACACGAACATGACTCAACCAATGGAAACAAGGATTGATGGACTTAATACATTTTCTACAATATCAGCACAACTTGAGGCAATTGTGAGGAATTTGGATGTTATTGAAGCCCAATGTAGTCAAAGGATGGCAGTTACGTGTGACTATTGTGCTGGCAATCATTCGAGTCATCAATGCACCGTCAGTTTTGAACCGGTACAATATAGTGATGATTACCTCAACAACTATGTTGATCCTAACTATCACCAAGATTGGGGGTACCTCCCGGATTCTTCATGGAGCTACAATTATGATGACCAATACTATGCTCCAAATCCATCATACACACCGAAATTTTCATGTCCACTTCCATTGCCACAAGAAGAAAATCCAAATCTGAGGGAAGAAATATTGAAGGGCATAGTAGACTTAGAGGAGAGGAGGATTTTATTGAATACTCAAATAGAGCAAATGAACAACGCCTCAAATAATTGCCCTCCAAGTACTTGGATTGATGAAATGAATTTCGAAACTGATGGAGAGCCAAAATCAAATCTACTATTGGATGAGCCACAAGAAGAAAAGTCAAATCAGGAGGAACTAATGTCAAACGTCATAGCAGATCAAGAGGAGGGGAAGATTAGTCAGGAGTTGTCAAGTTAAGATCTTCATAATCAGATGGAACAACTCACCAACGCCTCAAACAAATGTCCTCCAAACACTTGGCGTAATGACATGAATGATAAAACTGACGGAGAATTCGAACCAAATCTGCGACTAGATGAGCCACAAGATATCGAAAGTGTGGAGACAATTGGGGATAATGAAATAGAGGTCGACGAAGATCTAAATGGGTCTCCACCAAAGATCAAAGAGTCAATCAGATTTGCAAAACCATGCCCGCTTGGTAGTCATGTCGTCGGCGAAGTTCTTTATGACTTAAGAGCGAGTACAATTTTGAAGCCATGGTGGGACGAGAGAGAGAAGATAAACGAAGAGCCCATTGTGTATGACAAGCTTCCATGCCCTAAAGTAATGACATACACAATGGAGAAAACACCTAGTTGGGAGACGTTCTTCACGGAGATCATACTGAATAAGAGCATGCTAGGTGACTTTGATGCACTGGCCATCGCGTGTGGGAACCTCCCAAAGGATAATTTGTTACTGATGGATGGAGGGTTCCTCAACTTTTGAAGATGAATTGGATAGCGTTGACCAGACAAAGTCCGGCTGAAGGACTATAAATCAAGCGCTTATTGGGAGGCAGCCCAAATTTAATTTTTATTTTCAATTTTTTGGTTTCATATTAGTTAATAAATTTTCCTTTTTTGTAAGGATTTAATAAACTTGCTTCTACCATGTTCACAGGTTAGTCGAACCCAACTCAAGTGTGGTGCCCGATTCATTTTAATGTGCCTAGAATATTCTTCAGACTTAGCAGACAAGGAGGAACATTGCTATATTTTCAGAAAAGTCCTCTCTTTTAATTTTTACTATCTTAGCCATTGAGGACAATGTTTGTTTTAAGTTTGGGGGAATTTATCATGTTTAGTATTCACTTGGGCAATGTTTTGATGGAATTTGATTGTGGCCTATGATAAGTTGGTGGTTAATGTTGTTAACTCTTAGAGAATTGATGAGCATGCTTAGTCTATATTTCAACTCATTAATTGGTTTTCACACTACTTGCGAAATTTTTTAAAATTTTTACACATATCCATTTGTTTAGCTAGTTGGGATTGAAATTTTTTGACTAAATGCTTATGAAAAATATCATTGCATCTTGAGAGACCTTATTTGAGCATCATTCAAAGTGAAAATTAGGCACTCACATAAGTTTGTGGGAAATCTTGGAGAATTTTTGAAAAAAAATTATTGGAACCTTCCCGAGTTGAATAATTAAAGCATGTGGTGGGTCGAGATGGAGCATAAAATGCACTCCCCATAAACACAGGCACGAGATGGAGCGTAAAACGCACTCGTTCAATGAAAATTGGAAGGTGAGATGGAGCGTAAAACGCACTCACTAAAAAGAAAAAAAACAAAAGAGAAAAAGAGTAACTTTGAAGTACTTGGGAAGGGTTCATATGTGCTTAAATGTTTAAATATCCGGTTGATCCTCAAGAAAAAAAATTGCGCTTTGTCTTTATTAGCATAGATTGATGTGGTAAGAAGTTTTGAAAGTTGTTTTTGAAAATCTTTTATGAGTATTGGTTGATTTTATCTAAATCATGACTAGTTTGACAAGTTGGATGCACATACGCACTTAAAGGATCATGAGTAGATGTGAAACTGATGAAAGTTATTGAAATTGTAGACAAGGCAATGTTTTGAATTTTTCTTTGGGTTATCATTTGTTGTAACCTTTGAGGCCAGTGTTCAAATTCATAGTGATACATTGTTTGAATGGATCATTGCTAGAGAATTTCTAAATTGTGTTTTGCTTGAGGACAAGCAAAGTCTCAAGTTTGGGGGTATTTGATGAGTGGGTTTTATACCCACTGATCGTTATTTGTTATAGCTTGGTTTTTGTTATTTTTAAGAAATTTTTCCATCATTTTAGTGGGTTTAATATTATTGTGTGCAGAAAATAGATTGAATGCAAAAGGAGTTTAAAATGACAATTTTCAGCACACGTGAAGGGCTTACTAACGACATGTTCGTATCCATGCAAAGCCTTGCATGTATTCAATTGCAGGATTCTAAGGGGAGCACATGGGGGCCATATTCAATCTGGACACTAGTCATGAAATCATGCAAGTAGGATAGTATCATTGGCAAAGGCAGCAGCTTGCAAAGGCTTTCAAGCAATCCTATTACTTGCCTTATTACGTGGACAGCACATGCAAATAAATTCGGTGCTGGACAGGGACATGACCCGCCGGGGCAGATGATTACTAAGAGAACTCCCCGCTGGGGCGGGGAGGCGCGCACGCTGCACTCCTTTTCCGACTTGGATTGTGACGTGATGAAGCGAATTCAAGGCTGCTAGTGGAATAAGGAGATAAAGTGGGATACAAGTATTATATATATAATGGACTCATGATATAACGTGGGTTGAACCCATTAGAAATAAAGGCAGCTGGCTGCTCTCCGTAACCGGTTGGGATTCGTGCAAAGTAGAGAGATAGTGGGCCAGTTGCTGATATATTTTATGCCTTTGCCGAATTGGAGTTGATGCATGTTATGGGCTTAATTCATGCAAGCCACGAAGCAGCTGGTTAATTTTTTTTACCAATTCGGATTGTGGGCACACGTGGGCAAGCTGCTGACTCCTTTTCTTATTCGGATATGCAAGAAATAAAGGAGGGCGTGATATTATTTTTATAAAGAAAAAGGAGACTTGCATTATATGGGGTCACGAGACTTGGAATTAAATGGGAGCAGCTTGTTATTTATAGAGAGTGACGAGACCAGCTTAAGGGATTCCTGGAGCTTAGTATATATATATATTAGATATTAGTAGCTAAGGATTAGTCTATTATTCTATTAGATTAGTTTTTAGTTTAGTTTTCAAATAAAAAAATAACAAACCCTAGTTGAAAGGGGATCTGGGAGATTGAAATAAGTGGAGACCATTGGAGATCTAGATCAAGAGCAAGAAGGAGGATGAATTTGCCGGCAACAGATTCAATTCTTTTCCTTAATTTTATTCTTATCTTTTATTGTGTATTCAATTGTGGATTCTTAGTTTTAATGCAATGAACTAATACTTTGTTTGAGATTGCAATGGATCTTATTGTGTAATTTATTTTAATATGCTTCGCTGTCAATTATTGTGATCTATTATTGCGAATTGTATATTATGATTTGGAATAATTGTTTAATTAATTGGCCATCAACTACCGTGATAATCTATATGAAATCGATTGATGAGTATAGATTTAGATCAGGTCATGATAGCATATGTTTGTGATTTCTTCATAGATGAAAATCATTATTCGTGTTTAGGGTAGAAGTATGCATTTACGTCATATGTAATCTTATAGAGAACTTGTGATTAAATCCTTTTTAATTGTAATTCACATAGCAATATAGTAGATTAGTTAATTACGGTGTCTTGCTTAATTCTATCATATGTGGATTTGAGTGAGTATGGTATGATGCATCGTGAGGTGGTTATATTCGCTTTCGTGTTCTTGATTAACAATTCAGAATTGAGAGAATATTTGATAAGAAGTATGTTAACTTGAATGAAACAATAAGTGAAGTTGTGATTTTAAATCTCCGTAATCTTAATTTAACTAGTGGAATTTAATATTAGTTTAATTATATTAATTGAAATTCATTCGGTTAGATAAGATTGAGTTGGTTACGGGTTAGTACTTGGTGATTCTTATTAAATAATTCCTCGTGGGATCGACACTTTACTTTTACTCTATTACTTGTTGACCACGTATACTTGCGTGTTGTGCGTAACTAGATTTTACCCAACAAGTTTTTGGCGCCGCTGCCGGGGAATTAATTTACTAATTATTTGCCAATATTAATTTCAATCAAATTAGTCTTAATTTAAATAATTTTTTTATTTTATTTAATTCTCTTTCTATTTTACTCTTTTTACAAGTACCATGGTTGGATTTAATTATCAATGGCCATACACGAACATGACTCAACCAATGGAAACAGGGATTGATGGACTTAATACATTTTCTGCAATATCAGTACAACTTGAGGCAATTGTGAGGAATTTGGATGTTATTGAAGCCCAATGTAGTCGAAGGATGGCAGTTACGTGTGACTATTGTGCTGGCAATCATTCGAGTTATCAATGCACCGTCAGTTTTGAACCGGTACAATATAGTGGTGATTACCTCAACAACTATGTTGATCCTAACTATCACCAAGATTGGGGGTACCTCCCGGATTCTTCATGGAGCTACAATTATGATGACCAATACTATGCTCCAAATCCATCATACACACCGGAATTTTCATGTCCACTTCCATTGCCACAAGAAGAAAATCCAAATCTGAGGGAAGAAATATTGAAGGGCATAGCAGACTTAGAGGAGAGGAGGATTTTATTGAATACTCAAATAGAGCAAATGAACAACGCCTCAAACAATTGCCCTCCAAGTACTTGGATTGATGAAACGGATTCCGAAACAGATGGAGAGCCAGAATCAAATCTGCTATTGGATGAGCCACAAGAATAAAAGTCAAATAAGGAGGAACTCATGTCAAACGTCATAGCAGATCAAGAGGAGGGGAAGATTAGTCAGGAGTTGTCAAGTCAAGATCTTAATAATCAGATGGAACAACTCACCAACGCCTCAAACAACTGTCCTCCAAACACTTGGCGTAATGACATGAATGACGAAACTAACGGAGAATTCGAACCAAATCTGTGACTGGATGAGCCACAAGATATCGAAAGTGTGGAGACAATTGGGGATAATGAAATAGAGGTCGACGAAGATCTAAATGGGTCTCCAGAAAAGATCAAAGAGTCAATCAGATTTGCAAAACCATGCCCGCTTAGTAGTCATGTCATCGGCAAAGCTCTTTATGACATAAGAGCGAGTATAATTTTGAAGCCATGGTGGGACGAGAGAGAGAAGATAGACGAAGAGCCCATTATGTATGACAAGCTTCCATGCCCCAAAGTAATCACATACACAATGGAGAAAACACCTAGTTGGGAGACGTTCTTCATGGAGATCATACTGAATAAGAGCATGCTAGGTGACTTTGACGCACTGGCCATCGCGTGTGGGAACCTTCCAAAGGATAATTTGTTACTGATGGTTGGAGGGTTCCTCAACTTATGAAGATGAATTGGATAGTGTTGACCAGACAAAGTCCGGCTGAAGGACTATAAATCAAGCACTTATTGGGAGGCAACCCAAGTTTAATTTTTATTTTCAATTTTTAGGTTTCATATTAGTTAATAAATTTTCATTTTTTCATAGGATTTAATAAACTTGCTTCTATCATGTTCATAGGTTAGTCGAACCCAACTCAAGTGTGGTGCCCGATTCATTTCAATGTACCTAGCATATTCTTCAGACTTAGCAGATAAGGAGGAACATTGCTATATTTTCAGAAAAGTCCTCTCTTTTAATTTTTACTATCTTAGTCATCGAGGACAATGTTTGTTTTAAGTTTGAGAGTATTTATCATGTTTAGTATTCACTTGGGCAATGTTTTGATGGAATTTGATTGTGGCCTAGGATAAGTGGGTGGTTAATGTTGTTAACTCTTGGAGAATTGATGAGCATGCTTAGTCTATATTTCAACTCATTAATTGGTTTTCACACTACTTGCGAAAGTTTTTAAAATTTTTACACATATCCATTTGTTTAGCTAGTTGGGATTGAAATTTTTTGACTAAATGCTTATGAAAAATATCATTGCATCTTGAGAGACCTTATTTGAGCATCATTCAAAGTGAAAATTAGGCACTCACATAAGTTTGGGGGAAATCTTGGAGAATTTTTGAAAAAAAATTATTGGAACCTTCCCGAGTTGAATAATTAAAGCATGTGGTGGGTCGAGATGGAGCATAAAATGCACTCCCCATAAACACAGGCACGAGATGGAGCGTAAAACGCACTCGTTCAATGAAAATTAGAAGGTGAGATGGAGCGTAAAACGCACTCACTAAAAAGAAAAAAAAACAAAAGAGAAAAAGAGTAACTTTGAAGTACTTGGGAAGGGTTCATATGTGCTTAAATGTTTAAATATCCGGTTGATCCTCAAGAAAAAAAAATTGCGCTTTGTCTTTATTAGCATATATTGATGTGGTAAGAAGATTTGAAAGTTGTTTTTGAAAATCTTTTATGAGTATTGGTTGATTTTATCTAAATCATGACTAGTTTGACAAGTTGGATGCACAGACGCACTTAAAGGATCATGAGTAGATGTGAAACTGATGAAAGTTATTGAAATTGTAGACATGACAGTGTTTTGAATTTTTCTTTGGGTTATCATTTGTTGTAACCTTTGAGGCCAGTGTTGAAATTCATAGTGATTCATTGTTTGAATGGATCATTGCTAGGGAATTTCTAAATTGTGTTTTGCTTGAGGACAAGCAAAGTCTCAAGTTTGGGGGTATTTGATGAGTGGGTTTTATACCCACTGATCGTTATTCGTTATAGCTTGGTTTTTGTTATTTTTAAGAAATTTTTCCATCATTTTAGTGGGTTTTATATTATTGTGTGCAGAAAATAGATTGAATGCAAAAGGAGTTTAAAATGATAATTTTCAGCACACGTGAAGGGCTTACTAACGACATGTTTGTATCCATGCAAAGCCTTGCACGTATTCAATTGAAGGATTCTAAGGGGAGCACATGGGGGCCATATTCAATCTGGACACTAGTCATGAAATCATGCAAGTAGGATAGTATCATTGGCAAAGGCAGCAGCTTGCAAAGGCTTTCAAGCAATCCTATTACTTGCCTTATTACGTGGACAGCACATGCAAATAAATCCGGTGCTGGACAGGGACATGACCCGCCGGGGCAGATGATTACTAAGAGAACTCCCCGCTGGGGCGGGGAGGCGCGCACGCTGCACTCCTTTTCCGACTTGGATTGTGACGTGATGAAGCGAATTCAAGGCTGCTAGTGGAATAAGGAGATAAAGTGGGATACAAGTATTATATATATAATGGACTCATAATATAACGTGGGTTGAACCCATTAGAAATAAAGGCAGCTGGCTGCTCTCCGTAACCGATTCGGATTCGTGCAAAGCAGAGAGATAGTGGGCCAGTTGCTGGTCTATTTTATGCCTTTGCCGAATTGGAGTTGATGCATGTTATGGGCTTAATTCATGCAAGCCACGAAGCAGCTGGTTAATTTTTTTTACCAATTCGGATTGTGGGTACACGTGGGCAAGCTGCTGACTCCTTTTCTCATTCGGATATGCAAGAAATAAAGGAGGGCGTGATATTATTTTTATAAAGAAAAAGGAGACTTGCATTATATGGGGCCACGAGACTTGGAATTAAATGGGAGCAGCTTGTTATTTATAGAGAGTGACGAGACCAGCTTAAGGGATTCCTGGAGCTTAGTATATATATATATTAGATATTAGTAGCTAAGGATTAGTCTATTATTCTATTAGATTAGTTTTTAGTTTAGTTTTCAAATAAAAAAATAACAAACCCTAGTTGAAAGGGGATCTGGGAGATTGAAATAAGTGGAGGCCCTTGGAGATCTAGATCAAGAGCAAGAAGGAGGACGAATTTGCCGGCAACAGATTCAATTCTTTTCCTTAATTTTATTCTTATCTTTTAATGTGTATTCAATTGTGGATTCTTAGTTTTAATTCAATGAACTAATACTTTGTTTGAGATTGCAATGGATCTTATTGTGTAATTTATTTTAATATGCTTCGCTGTCAATTATTGTGATCTATTATTGCGAATTGTATATTATGATTTGGAATAATTGTTTAATTAATTGGCCATCAACTACCGTGATAATCTATATGAAATCGATTGATGAGTATAGATTTAGATCAGGTCATGATAGCATATGTTTGTGATTTCTTCATAGATGAAAATCATTATTCGTGTTTAGGGTAGAAGTATGCCTTTACACCATATGTAATCTTATAGAGAACTTGTGATTAAATCCTTTTTAATTGTAATTCACATAGCAATATAGTGGAATAGTTAATTAGGGTGTCTTGCTTAATTCTATCATCTGTGAATTTGAGTGAGTATGGTATGAAGTATCGTGAGGTAGTTATATTCGCTTTCGTGTTCTTGAATAACAATTCAGAATAGAGAGAATAATTGATAGGAAGTATGTTAACTTGAATGAAGCAATAAGTGAAGTTGTGATTTTAAATCTCCGTAATCTTAATTTAACTAGTGGAATTTTATATTAGTTTAATTATATTAATTGAAATTCATTCTGTTAGATAAGATTGAGTTGGTTACGGGTTAGTACTTGATGATTCTTATTAAATAATTCCTCGTGGAATCGACACTTTACTTTCACTCTATTACTTGTTGACCACGTATACTTGCGGGTTGTGCGTAACTAGATTTTACCCAACAATGGACGGAAGCGAATTTTCCCAACTCAGACACCATAAAAAGGTACTATGTCTGAAACACATGCATACCAGCTTCCTGGTTCTGTGAATCAAATCAGTTCGGTTTCCACTAGAATACTGAACTACGAATGACCTGATCTCCCTCAACCCAGGAGTACGTAGGCAGCCATTCCTGGTGCGGTCAAACCAAACAAAAAACTCAAAAACTCATCAAACTAAACTCAAAAGAGACACTTCTCAAACCTCTCTCACACAAAAAAAATTGAACTACGAATGACCTGATCTCCCTGAGTACGGTGTGACCTTCAAGAAAATACAAAAACCAATAAAAACCAGTCCTAAGACATCGAGACAAAAATCCTATCAAGCCTCCCTGATCCATAGGCCCGTCTGAGATATTCTCCGACATCTTAATGTCAGTCCATCAAGGAGAAGCTCATGATACATCAACAACATCAAGTTATGAAAGAAGTGGTAATCACTCAGCAGTGACAATACATATCCTAACAGAGAAGTGAATCAAAATATATTTCTCTGATATATAATACTATTTGATATATGCAATGTGTCCTGTACATGACAAAAATTGCTGATCTAGTATGTGCGGGAAAAATAAGGCTAGTCTATGGACCCAAAGATAAACGGGACAGCAGTGCCAACATGGCATCTCTCTCGGAGGATGGAGGAGCCGCTGTAAGTGCAATACCCTCAGCCTTCATACATGCCAGAACATCCACAGCAATCTACATAGTGGCACTATGATCATCAATATCAACACTCATATCGGCAACCAGGCCATGAGTATATGATCGGAGAGTAGTACTGTCGGCAATGTAAAAATCTGGGGAAGCTATGGCCTCATCCCTCTCTACAAAAGCAGCATCCCTGGCAATCAAAGTCTCCTCAATCTCAAAAAAAGCAACATCTCGAGAAGATCGAGCCTCATCCCTCTTGACCAATGACGTATCCCGAGTGGCTCGAGCCTCATCTCTATCAACAAAAGTTATATCTCTGCCAGACAGGGCAGTTAACATCAGCGCCCTAGCCTGATCTCTCTCGATGGTCATCCTAGCTAGTGAATCTGCTAAAGCTGGATCTGTCCTGGCATGAATGATCGGCGGGTCACTAACTAAGGCTGCTGTCAGATCCATAAACAAATCATCCTCCATATAAGAATCAGGATCCTCCATAGGCTCCTCCTCATCTGAATCCACAATCAGAGCTGACTGGATGAATGCAACTGATGCTATATTAGTCTCTAACCATACCGAATACTCTGGAGAACGATCCAGATGGCTAGTAGAGAAATCAGCTCTCTCCCTATGAGTCCAACACTCATAAATCCTGATCAGGTCAGCTGATGACATAGAAGAAGCTGACATTCGCTGATCAATAGCCCCATCAAACTGGTGTAGGCTCTGGAACTGATCGAACTGAGCCATAACTGCCAACGAATGGTAAGTGGTCACCTCTCTCAATCTCGCTAGGGGCAAGTAGTCCATGCTAAATGCATGGGTGATGAAGCCATAAGGGACGACTAGCCCAGTGTATGGCAGAATCAAAAAAGGATGCTCAATATCTGACAGAAAAACTGACCAGGTCTCTACATCCGAACACTTCGCTGGCTGAAAGGAGTAGGACATAGCTATCTCGTGGGTGAAGCAGTACCCCTGATATCTGTAGAAGCCAATCGGGTGCAAATGGGTCATGAGCCATGCATACAGAAGGACAGAGCTACCTCTAAAAGACCCCTCTGGATGGGTACTGTAATAGGTAGCTGACCTCAATGTCTCGGCCAGTATCATCGACAGAATGGTGCTACCCTGTCTAAGGGCACGGACCACGACCATCAACCCAACGTCCAAGTGGTCCAAATACAGTGGCATGTATACATAGGCCACGATGCACATCAGCAAAACATCTATCCTGGTTGAATGCCACGCCTCTGCTGAGATAATAAAATCACCAGCATGTCGATCGTAACTATCTAGTCTGCCAAAACGATCGATTAAAAAGTTAATAGAGATCACACATCCGGAAATGATCTCATCCGTGACTACAGTCTGACGTAGACCCGACATCCGCAGGAATGGTCTCCTCATATCACTAATAGTAGTGCGCGCACAAGGCAAGTCCAAAGCCAAACCAGTAAGCCGCTTGTACTCCTCCAAAGTCGAAGTCAGCTCATGTCGCCCAAAGTGAAAAACCTGCCTCTCATGTATCCAACAGGATAAGAGGCCATCTAGGAATCCATATAGAACCTGGACATCCACTAGGGCTAATGAATGCCCTAGCATCTGATCCACTGTCCCTCTGGCTGGGAAGGGCAGACTATGCTACCACGATCGCAATGATGATGCCACCACAGATGGTGGTAAATGCTCGATGCGACTGACTGTTGAGGACGACATCTGTATCACCGTATCACAAGACCATCCAGGGGTCAAATCTGAACTCATCTGTCTAAATGCATATCTATGACATAATACATGCATAATGACAATGATAAACATGATGTAATAGATAGGAAATATCATGCATATTTACAATAAATTATTTACTGCAAGCATCATCTCTATCTGCTAATAAAGTACAAAATAAAAAGTACAAGGATATGGGGCATAACCCCCAACTACTAATAGTGGCCTATCAAAATGGGGCACAGCCGCCCAATAGCCAAAATAGTGGTCTATCAAAAGATATAGCTAGAAAAGCTATCCAAAAAGGTCAAGATAATCTACACTCAGGCTGTTAACCTGCTCCATCTCCTCCGTGGACACGAAGTCTCAGCCATCGGGAATGTCAGGGTGGTATAAGAGAGGATCAGCCCCTATATAACTGCTAGAAAATAGACCTGTAGAAGGGCTCGCTCCAGAGCCAGAAGGATCAAAAGAAGATGCCTCTGATGGATCTCTACCAAGATGCCTGATAAATAAATAAGCTCTCTCCAACTGCTGGGTCAGTCCTGTAATCTGGTCTAAGTGGGTAGGTTCTCGAAGGCACGCTATCCAGTCTGTCATCATCATAGACCCCGACACCATATCTGCCATGAACTGGGTAGCACGAGTCTGAGCCCCAATAGTGCGAGGACTCCACCAGCTGCTAAATGCCTCCTGGTGTATAGACCCTCTGACAGGGTAAAGCCATCTAGGCCCTCCATCAGAATGTCTGTGAGTGGCTGAACTAGTGGCCAATGATGCCAAGTAGGAGGAACAAAGGGAATGCAAATCTGCCCCATGATGCTTCTGATAGCACGCTCTCCTAAATAGAGCTCCCAACCTCCCTCTGTCAAGAATGGGACTCAGCGAGTGGACAATGCAAACTCCCTGCTAGTGGGGAAACTGCCCTCAAACCCGACTGTTAAAAAGTTTAAGGAATACGGTACCCATGATATCGATCCTGTTGTCAAAAGCTCAGGCTACAGGCGGGAGTGTGTGAATCCCTTAGCTACAGGGACCTCTGTCAAAGTGGAGTGGTGCCAACGTCGTCCCTGAGGATAAGTCTCCAGGCCTAAAGTAGTGGCGGGACGTAGGCAAGGAAGCCTCTCATATGCCCAGAACTAGCCATGTAAATATCAAAAGTCCTCAGTGACCAAGACTGACAAATATAAATACAAAAATCAAAAAGGTACAAGAAAGATGTACTCACCAGCAGGAATGGGTAGAACCCTAACCAAGCCTCCGTCACACCCTCTGAGCGCATGCGCATACCTCGGAGAAAATAGGCAAAGGTGTAGGTACCCCAATCAAAGTCACAGAGGCACTCTACATGTCGAGTGGCACTGACTAGGGCAAAGGACACTGTCGTAGAGTTGTCAGTTAGGAAACAACCCCTGATGATCACCAGAAATAGTCACCACAAGATGCGATCCCTAACCCTCTGATCATCAGGCAGAGGCTCAAGCAAAGCCCCACTCTAGGCGTTTACGCTTAAGGGACTAGATCGGACTGTCCGACCATTGATCACCATCGCAAGAACCCCCAACAATGACCGGACTGCAGTGAGTATAATGTCTGCCACAACAGGCACTGGCTCACCCTCAAACTCTATCCCGATGATGAACCTTCAATCCATCAGCGTCATCATCACCTCGTAATCCAGTAAGTGGAGAGACTGAGTCTAGTGGAACCAGCGCTCAGATAAAGCCCTCATATAACCCCAGGGGCAGCGGCGGGGAAGGATAGAAAAGAACGCCTGAAACCCCCAGGTGTTAATAATGTCCCTGTAATCCTGGTGCAGAGTGTGATAAAGAGAATGCACATTAAATCAGTTCCCTCGAGGCTGCGTGAAGCCAGGAACCTGCATTAAATGCCAACCTATATCAAACCTATGCCCCGAGAATGGAAAAAGAAAGAAAAAAAATCCAGAAAGAAGGAAACATCGGTCACCTCGTTGGTATGAAGGAACCTCGATGGATGGTGACTCAAATCTCCCATCAGATCCTGGACTGGCACAACAATGCCTGGGAGCTCCGCACGTGGAGCCTGAGCTAGGGCAGGAGCAGCAAATGGAGCCTCCTCATCATCTATGTCTACCGGCGGCTCAGCCCTGATCGGACGAATCACTGACTCAGCCAATCTACGAGGCGGCTGGGCTGGCCGTGGCTAAGGAACATTGGAGGCTCTCCTCTGTCTAACTTCTGGAACGACCCTACTTGCACACCCGGGTCTATCTCGGTCCATCACCTGGAACATCACCTATGGCTTATTAATTTAAATCAGTATTTTATGCATTTTTAAATCCTAAAACATGCATGGGCCCCAGTAGAGTCAAAATTACATGTTTATTAAATGCTTAGGCTTTTGAAAAAATTTCGGCAGAGTCTCCTTTGTAAAATGGACTGTCCGCATGCACACGGGCATGTCTAGGTGGCCATGCAGTAGCACACCTTCCCAAAACTAGAAACAGTTCATATTTAGGAAAGAATCAAAAACAAAATACACATGGTAGCCAAATTACCATAGACATTTTTTAGTTGAAAATCTTGGCTCACTAGGCCTCAAAAAGGATGAGTAAACTGATCAAAAAAGAGCAAAAATTGACTGTCTCAGAATCCAAATTTTCTTACATCAAAACGTGCATTGCAGTAAAATATGCATACTTATGAAGTCAAAAAAAATTTAGCAAGTCATTTAAGCGTACATTTTTGATACATTGTGTTTAAAAGCACCCTACGTGGTTTACATACTTCTAACGGTCAAAACTTGAAAAGAATGGATGTAAATGTTACCTGAGATGTGAAGAACGCATGGCCACTGACGGAATCTAAAAAAAGCTTCCTGAACTCTGTAGATCTGAAAAAGAAAATCGAATTCCGTTTGAAACTCAAAACTGAAAATGAGTCCCAATATAAATTCGCAGGAAGCAGCAGGCCCATCTGTGGCTGTCGCACCCCTACCTAAAGCTCCCTAAGGTGGGTCCCACCCGCTCTGGCTCAGTCCAATTTGAGTTAAAATAGAGTTTACATAAGATGAAAAGTCAAATCTGAGAAAAACCTGCTACGCGATTGAGCGATTTGTCCTGAAATCTTGCGTTTAAGCAGCGGATTACTGACAAAGGGTGGAACTTCATGAAAGCCATTGGTATTCATCCAGAAGCATTATTCGGGCACCAATGATGAAAATTGCTAAAAAATTGCCAAAAAACTGCATAAAACTGCCGAAAACTGCCACTTTCATAGCGTTGGGTCCTGCCCGATGACAGTTCAGCCGTTGGCTCAACCCCAGCGAAGTGTCGGGTCCTGACCGATGACAGTTCAGCCATTGACACAACCCCAGCGAAGTGTTGGGTATTGACCGATGACAGTTCAGCCTTTGGCACAACCCCAGCGAAGTGTCGGGTATTGACCGATGACAGTACAGCCATTGGCACAACCCCAGGGAAGCATCGGGTACTGACCGATGACAGTTCAGCCGTTGGCAAAGCGTCGGGTACTGACCGATGATAGTACATCCGTTGACACAACCCCAGCGAAGCATTGGGTACTGACCGATGACAGTTCAGCCGTTGGCACAACCCCAGTGAAGCTTCGGGTACTGATCGATAACAGTTCAGCCGTTGGCACAACTCCAGCGAAGCGTCAGGTACTTACCAATGACAGTTCAGTCATTGGCACAACCCCAGCGAAGCGTCAGGTACAGACCGGTGATAGATCAGCCGTTGGCACAACCCCATCGAAGCGTCGGGTACAGACCGGTGATAGATCAGCTGTTGGCACAACCCAAGCGAAGCGTCGGGTACAAACCGATGATAGTTCAGCCGTTGGCACAACCCCAGCAAAGCGTCGGGTATAGACCGATGACAGTTCAGCCGTTGGCACAACCCCAGCGAAGTGTCAGGTACTGACCGATGATAGTTCAGCCGTTGGCACAACACCAGCAAAGCGTCGGGTACTGACCGGTGACAGTTCAGTCGTTGGCTTAACTCCAGCGAAGCATCGGGAAAGATCCAGTGGCAAAAATAGTATATCAATCTATCCCCACAAAGGACAGAAGATGGAATCTGTTATACACATCCTCAGAAGGAGCACCAAGAAGGATTGGTGATTCAACCCCCTGTTGCAAACTACCGGTGTAAATTATCGTCAAGATAGGCATCAAAAGCACCCACTTAGGTAACTCGGTAACCAAGATATATCCCTAGCAGAGGAGCCTTTAGAAATGTACAACGACATCAACCGAAGGGAAATATGCCTTACGGAGAGTATTGACTGACGTGGGAAACCATTGGTCTCAAACTACGATAGCATCAATAATGTTATCCCTATCAGAGTCGACAGGGCTATCATAAATGACGTCATCCCCAGCAAAAAATGACGAGGACAATTGGAGATAGCTTATCAGTAACCGCCTGACAGTGCTGCCCCAAGGGTTATCATGAATTACGTTATCCCTAGCAGAGAATAACGTAAACATTCAATGATAACCCTAACCCCTCAAAGGCATCTAACATTCATCACATATCATGTCATGCATTGCCTTGCCTTTGTATTTGCATTTCTAGTGTCTAGCAATCTTTATCCTGTTCATTCCACTACATTGCATGAACATGATAAAGAGGGGCATATGTAGAAACTCAAAATTTTCTTCAGTCCTGTTGTAGCCACTCGAATTTTTTGCATTCCTATTACTAACCATGCAAGAGGGAAAAATTGACTATTTTAACTCAGCCCTGGTCTCTACCCGAGAGGTATAGTTCAGCCCCGGTCTCAACATGGGAGGTATATGTCAGCCTCGATCTCAACCCGAAAGGAACAGGTCAGCCCCGGTCTCAACTCGGGAGGTACAGGTCAACCCCAATCTCAACCTGGGAAGTATAGGTCAACCCCAGACTCAACCCGGGAGGTGCAGGATAGCTCCGATCTCATCTCGGGAGGTACAGTTCAACCCCGATTTTAGTACCGGGAAGTCAGTTCAGCCCCGGTCTCAACCCGAGAAGTACAGGTCAACCCCGATCTCAACCTAAGAAGTACAGGTCAACCCCGGTCTCAATACTGGGAAGTCAGGTCAACCCTGGTCTCAACCCGGGAAGTACAAGGCAACCCCGGTCTCAACCTGAGAGGTACAGGTCAACCCCGGTCTCAACCCGGGAGGTACAGGTCAGCCCCAGTCTCAACCCGGGAGGTACAGGTCAACCCTACTCTCAACCCGGGAAGTACAGGTCAGCCCCGATCTCAACCTGAAAGGTACAGGTCAACCCCGGTCTCAACCCGAGAGGTACAGGTCAGCCTCGGTCTCAACCCGGGAGGTACAGGTTAACCCCGGTCTCAACCTGAGAAGTACAGGTCAACCCCGGTCTTAATATCAGGATATCAACTCAGCCCCGGTCTTAACCCGGGAAGTACAGGTCAACCCCGATCTCAATACCGAGAAGTCAGATCAGCCCCGGTCTCAACCCGGGAGGCACAGGACAACCCCGATCTCATCCCGAAAGGTACAGTTCATCCCCGGTCTAAACCCGGGAGGTCAGGTCGATCTCCGGTCACAACCTAGGAGGCCAACTTAACTTCGAAGACAACCCTGAAGCCACACATCATCTCTAGAGACAAACCTAGAAGAACCAAGTCAGCCTCAGAGACAACCCTGAGGACAAATAGAATCGGCTGGGATCCAAACCTCGGAGACAACCCCGTGAAGTCAGCCGAAGGCCATGCCAGCACTGAAGGCAACCCTAGCAGGGGCAAAATGGTCATTTTACCAACTTAAAGCCGATTCAGTCAAACTTGAGCTGAATTAATGCCACCAAGGTTAGAAAGAACCATAACAATGATCCCGAGTGGAAACAGCACAAGTCAACTTAACGAACAAACTGCGAGGAATCAATGATTTGGTTATGAACCCATCTTTTTGGACTCAGAAAAGGTTTACTCCCATATCATTGCGACACTCTCAGTGAGGGCTCTCCGAAAATATACAGCACGCCACAAACGGACTCTCCGACCAAAAGTTAGAAAGTTTTGAATCTGACATCGCATTGCTTAGAGTGCACATACTTCGATGCAACGGGACCCGCCACGTGGGCCCTGTCACGTGGAGCCGCACCTCTTCCTGCGGCTACCGCAGGTAGAGCCGCTTCCACCAGGTCTATATATATGAGTGCACCCCATCTAATTGTATATAAAAAAATGATCTGAACCTCTGCCCGTTTGGTTTCTCAGCCCCTCTTGTACTCCAAACCCAAATTTTATTACTCTAACACGTAGATATACTCATATACTACCACATATCAAAAATTAACCGGTAGAAACGGACGTTTAAAGTCTACGCTTTGGCAAAAAGCCCGTGTAGCAGTCCATTGTGAGTATTTTTACGATCAGAAAGTTTATATTACTTCATTGCACTTTTATACACTTGCACGTTAAGTTTCACTTTTTGATTATGCCCGGAACTTAGTTCCGTGGCCGTTTTGCTTACGTTTTCGTACATTTTATTACATAAACTCATTTTATAGCATTTCTACAACTCGAATCGTCAATCCGTCGCATCTAACAGCTTCTATATATATATATATCTTCGTTTATAGCAACTTCGCCGGACTGGGTTATCTTCCCAGTCCGGGTTTGGCTTTTTAATGTGTATATTTAACTGTATATATACTAACTTTTTAATTATGTCAAGCCCGGATGTCAAATCCGAGGTAGTTTACTGATTTTATATATATAACTATATATATATATATATATATACATTTTTTCAGACTTATTTGGGCCTGGATTTATACTTCGTGGCCTTTTTATTGTTTTAATATATATATATATATTAACTATATATATTATTATTTACATTCCAGTTTGGCCTGGATCATTCTATGACCTTTTTACTACTCTTATATATATATATATATATATATATATATACTTACATTTCTGTCCGGACAAAGAATAAAATGTTCTTCGCCCTTTACAACTTATATATATATATATATTTACATTATGTCCAGCCTGAATTATTTCGTGGCTTTTTATAACTTTTATAAATATATATATATATATATATATATATATATATATATATATATATATATATATATATTCCAGTCCGGGCATCGTAGTGAAAATCCACCGCCCTTTTAACGCTTTTATATATATATATATATATATATATATATATATATATTTCCATTATGTCCAGCCTGGATTACTCCGTGACTTTTTACAGCTTTTATAAATATATATATATACATTCCAGTCCTGGCATCGGAGTGAAAATCCATCGCTCTTTACAGCTTTCGTATATATATAACTATATATATATGCTATTACTCATTTATGATTAAATTGCTGCTTTAAATATTTATTTGATATGAATCTACACTGACATTTCTGCGAGCGAACTAGATTTCTTTAAATCTCGCCAACTCTAGCTTTCAAACGGTTCAAAATAGATCCAGACAAAATCGGGAAGCTAGAATGGCTGAGATTTACTTAAATCTAGCATTTTTTTCTAGTTTCAATTATGAAAGTTACATCGTGGCCATTAGATCACTATCTAGTGGGAACGAGATGCTTCGGGTGCGAGCTATGATTTACTGATGAATCCTTGGTTCTGGCGACATCTAGATGTAAATATATATTTTCTGTGCATATTTGAGTTGTGCAGGTTTTATTGGCTTTCCGCTTTGAGCCTAGGAATGATGGGATTCATGATAAAACTGATCAGAATCTAATTCTCACGGTGGACAAACTCCACTTTACAGATGTACCCTGCCAGTTTTTCAATAAAATGTACATCCGAAAGACCTTAAAACGATTATTCGGGTTTAAGGTCTCAACATAATGAGAATATAGTTTGTCGTGTTAGAGTCACTCTGATAGTTGTCATGCCTGTGACGCCCCCAAATTTGGACCGCCACAGTCTCGAATTCGATTCGTCACGTGCTAA
This sequence comes from Panax stipuleanatus, assembly GCA_020205555.1. NCBI lineage: Eukaryota > Viridiplantae > Streptophyta > Magnoliopsida > Apiales > Araliaceae > Panax > Panax stipuleanatus. The sequence continues at coordinate 17,121,225 of CM035118.1, read as the reverse complement.
CTCTAATAACAACTAAAAACTCAAATAATGAAATAATAGAATAATTTACATTGATATAACATAATTATTCTCGTTCCAAGTCTCAAAACTATTACTAATACACTTCATAACTTAATCCAAACATACCTTAATCCATAACATTAATTAAGTCTTAATACAACATAAAGGAAACATCCTAATATAAAAGAGCACAGCTACTTCATAGCTTTGCCTTCGCTCTTGTCCTGTCCTGGAGTTCCACCTTGCCCTGCCCTAACTGAAATGTTTATGGGAAGCAAGAGTGAGCAACAAATTTGCCCAGCAAGTAAAATGCCAATAAATGTGAACAGGTGTATATACAGTTCTTAATCTAAAGGGTAAACGGTAATTAATAACTCATGAATTCAAATAAGAATGTAGTGAACAAAATAAATATCAATGGCTTCCAAATCTATTCTAAGAAGGTAAATAAGAACCACTACGGGTCGAGAAGTTATTAAAGGATTAAAAGGTTTCAACAATTTCAAGTGAATGAATAGATATCAGTGAGTGTTACTGTGGACCAAGAATTTATAGAAGAATCCAATGAATTCAAAGTTTCAAGTTAATAAATACTGGATACTGAGTGGTCGCTAAGAACCACGAACTTCTACTAGAATCACCAAATATATTCTTGGTAACCAAAACAAGTACAATTAGGGGATCAACCTACCGTATCTGGTGTTATGCATAACCTATCCTACTATTGTCGGCACCCCGACTATATAGTTCCCCTTTTTATGAGGGTTGTTCATGTCAGTCAATTTATAAGAGTCCGCACCAAGGCAATTGGTGTGGATCGCTTTCTAATTCATGAATATGGGTATAGCCGAATCAAATGGCATAAATAATTTCAACAATGTATATAAGAACAATTTATAAGTTCAATACTAGCAACATAATTTGAAGAATATAATTGTAATTTAAATCAAGCTATAAAATATTAATTTATAAGACAAGAATTAATCTAGCACTTACTTACTCGTACGATCAATAATGGTGCAAGCTCAATAAGGAGTATGGTTCGAATACTTGCTCAATTAAAAGAGTAGTCTGGATACTTGCATTCAATATATAAATCAAATGAAGTTAAGAAATTTTCTTACAAGATCTATTGCATAAAGTAAATGCAACGGTTAGGATACTTGCATAATATTCAAAGTTATGTAAGATAGAGAACTTGCCTTATGCGTAGTTTACCAAAGTATAGCTTATCAACACTTCAACGAACTAAGATATCCTATTTGTAACATAGTCACATGTATATATATATATATATATATATATATATATTAGTTACACCGATTACCAACATACATTATATAGCCAACACACATGTTAAGTCTTATCATTGCTTATACAATCATACCACGTATAGTATTGTATTTAATCACAACTCTCAATTGATATCGTCTTTACTATCTTTAGAATTCTTTTTACAAGTTAAACATCTTCATAGAATGTCATTATCACATATCAGTACCACTTAGATTTTGTTTAGCAGCTTAGAGTATTATTATAACTAACTGACAAAATCAGAAAAACAAGCAGAATACTCAGATCAGATTGCAGGCTGGCGCAGCTACTCCCTGGTTAAGCCTAGGGACGGCGCAGTTGCGCTGTCCCCTGGCCAGACCAAAGTTAGCTTTGCTCTTTCTGTTTCTGTCCCGCTCATAAGTATATAATATATACATTTCTAAAAATGTTTTACATGCTTTTAAGGTCCATCAAATGTTCAACCTACACGTTATAGTCCTAGATTGGTATTTCTAATGTCGTGAGGCCAAATGAGGTCATGAATCACAAGTGCTACTATGCTTACCATGTAAACATACGAGATAGTCAAGAAATTAATTTAGTATGCATGCTCTCAAAGACTTTCATCATATGCACATATTTAGTCTTGTTCATCCTTTGAAAACTTGTATGAATTACGTTTAAACGATCTTATATCATATCATACTAGATGGATACACATAGCACGTACATATGGTAAAGGTCTTTCATTCTTTTACAATCATTCTACGCTCACCTTAATATGTTAGGATTCTCGTTCAGGATTTCTAATGAGTTACGGTCAATTGAGGACACAAAATCACAAGGTTTCTATGTTTACCATATAAACCTATGAGGTAGTTATATAATTTGTAATATGCATGCTTGCATTCATTCGATTTACTTACGCATAGTTATTATCGTTTATCACTTTAAAACATGTCTAGACTCATGCTTGGCTAACTTCCATTGTATCTAACAAAATGTGTGTACATATAGGCTAGCTTAGTGATGTTAAAAGTACTAGCATGCGAGACCCAAAATATCATAATATAGCTACACCCCGTTCATGCATTTTAGTTTGTAAAACGTCCAAGTTTGGCTTTCAAAATCATTTCCAACTTAAACCATGTGTTCTAGTATATACCCAATACCTTAGACTCATGTTTCATGTATATCTAGATCATACAAACATGCTTGCAAAGTCAAAACATAAACATCATTATTATATGCCAAAGTCTATTTTAAAACTATAACTTTCCTTTAGTAAACATATACTAACATAACCACTATCAATCATGCCATGTCAAGGAGCACATATATATATGTTAAACCAATTTTCCATACATGTTAAAGTGTTATTACTATGCTAGAATTCATCAGCTTGCAAACAGAACTGAAAACCAAAACAGGTGCCTGGCTCAGCCGCGCTGTGCTAAGCCTTGGGAACGGCACAGCTGCGCTGTCCCGGGTTAGGCTCAGACAGTAGCAACTGGCGCAGCTACGCTATTTTGAACTGCAGGGGAAGCGCAACTGTGCCATCTGTGTAATTCAAGCTAGCTTCTGTAACGGCAGAACTCAGAACCCAAACACAAATTCTTCATGAAATCGATTCTAATTTAGCCACCTTGCAATCCTAACATGCTCTTTAGCTTAGATAACAAGCTTATAACATTTACTCAATCTAATTAACATATAATTCATGCTTAATTCAAGAATGTAGTAAATTCCAAAATGAAGAACATGTGGAGTTATACCTCTGCTAAGGTTTGAACGAATTCCTCCAATTGATCTCTCTTTCTCTTCCTATCTCAGGGAACACATACTAGCTTATACTTAACATATTTTCAGCAAATGAAAAAAGAGGAGAAGTTCTTCCTTTTATAGAGAATGAATTACACAGTCAAAGCTTTTCTCTACCAATTCAAACTAACAGAAAAGAGAAGAACACATTAGATAATTGGTTGGTTAGGTAGAGTAATTGGATTTGCACCATTAGAGCCACTGCCCATGGCATGATTGCTATGATGCTGAGACTTGCAAATGAAGGAGAATAGGCTTAGGCCACTCATGGCTATACACGTGAATGAGAAAATGCCATTTAATTTGGGACAAGGCTTATAAAAGCTCAACAACTTGCAAGTAGAGAGTGAACTAATATCATATACTATAGACTTATATACACATAACATACTTAGGTTATAAATCAAATTAGAATTACAATGTAGTTTTAATGAGGAAATAATATTACATGTAGTAAGTTTAATATACACATCGACATATAATTCATCTATATTTCATACTACCGAATATAATCTAATTGAGTATTATCTTTCCTCATTACCATAAACTATATTATTTCAATTATTTATAATCATGAAAATAATTATTATTTTCATTCCACATCAATATTAAAATAGATAACCATTTATTTATTTCCTCTCATATTATTAAATATACATTTAGTTTAATTTAATCATCCATAAGTACACCTTTAATGTATCCATATATACATGTTGTCACATAACATCATTACAACTCTTATTATTTCAATCACATTAAACTATTGAAATAATCATTAAGTAACAATTGTTTATTTAATACTCATGAGGTACATATTTAATGTAGTCACGCATCATATTTTGTCACATAAGTATTATTATTTATTTCACACAATTCATTTAATCATAATATATAGTTCTTATATATTATATAGTTACATTAAAGTGTCACACTATACTTTATAGTTTGATTTAATATTGCACAATGTACACATATTCGGTATTCACATAAATCCATTTGTGTAGTTCATGTGACTTACTTCAATTACCATATAGTTCATATATTTCATAGTCATATCCCAATGTCACACTATATTTTATATAATATATGTGTAGTTATTATATAATATGTGATTACATAACGGTATACTTAGTAATTAATCGAACAAGCATTGATCTATTATATAAATTAATTATTTATTCATTAATCTATTATCATTCATCAATAAAACATTAATTATTCATTTACTCAATAATATTCTATTACTCGCAATAACAATTAATAACATTATTATACGATTAACTATCACATGTATTGCACACAACAAATAATTAAATAAATATAACTCTTATTATATTCATCAACTATTTACTCATAAATATTTTGTTACTTACAATAACATATTATTAATTAATTACTCATTAATAGGCTATCACTAATAACAATAATTAATTAATAATATAATATTAATTAATTTTTCACTTATTGATTTCCCTCTTGAATTAATTAAATCATCATTTCCATTCTCATGCCACACAAGGCATTCTACAAGTTCATCGCAATTCTCCATATTTTCTTAATTATTATAAATTTAATCGAATTACTTCTCTCCTAACACATAAACATTTATATTCAAATAAATATTCATTTTTTATTAATATCAAAATTTATATTTATTCCTAAAATTCACAGTTCTTACATCCTCCCCCCTTATAAAAATTTCGTCCTCGAAATCGGTACAAGGTTACACAAATAGATGGGGATAGTCCCTCATCATCCTATCTTCTAATTTCCACGTAGCCTCCTTGACATCGTGGTTTTGTCAAAGTACTTTTACAGAAGATATAACTTTATTTCTTAATATCTGTTCTTTCCTACCAAGTATTTGGACAGGAATTTCTCTATATGCTAGATTATTCTCTACTTGAATGGGCTCATAGGGTATCACACGCTTATAATTAGGCTTATATGATCGTAAGACAAAAACATGAAACACACTGTGCATATGTTCCAGTTCAAGAGGTAAGGCTACCTCGTACGCCCTTCTGCCTACTCTCTTCAATACTTTAAAAGGTTTCACGAACCTCAGAATTAATTCTTCTTTATTACATAATCTTATATTCCCCTTACAGGGAAACACTTAAGAAATACAAAACTACCGACTTCAAAATCTTGATTATAATGATGCCAATCTGCGTATTTTTTATGTTGATCTTGAGCTGCTACTAATCTGGCTCTTTTTATCTTCACAACGTCTGCCATTCGTCGTACTGAATCCGGTCCCAATTAAAGTCTTCGTTCTCTGACCTCATCCCAACATAGCGGTGTTCTGCACTTTCTTCCGTAGAGAGCTTCGTAAGTTGGCATACCGATATTCGAATGATAACTATTACTATAAGCGAATTCTACTAAGGGTAAGTGATATTCCAAGTTACCTTTGAAATCCATTATGCAAGCTTTAAGCATGCTTTCTAACGTTTGTATTGTTTGTTTACTCTACCGTCGATTTGAGGATGAGAAGCAGTACTCAGCCTCTGCTCTGTTCCCATTCTTTCCTGCAAGCTCTTCCAAAACTTTGACGTGGAGCGCGGGTTTCGATCAAAAATAATTGACACCGATATTTCGTGTCGCAAAACGATTCCCTTTACGTATAATTTCGCTAACTGATTTAAATTGAATTGAATATTTATTGGTAGAAAGTGCGTCGTCTTTTTCAATCGGTCGACGTATTCTACAAATTTTCATCTCATATTGACCACCAAAAGTGTCTTCGAAGATCCTGGTACGTTTTCTTGCTTCCTGGGTGAACAAAATATGCCCAATTATATGCCTCATGAAAACTTTTATGTTACAATTTAGTTACGGTTGGCTCTCACACTCGATCTACAAATCTCAAAATATCATCATTATTTCTTCTGAACTTTTCTTCTTTATCTTATTATTCCTTTACTCTATCCAACAACGTTGGACAAACCTCCATTACAAAACTTCCCTTTAGACTTTCTGGGTCACTTCACTTCTATTTCCAATCTCTCCATCTTTCTGATTAGCGCCTCTCGAGCTATCAACTTGAATAATTTCTTCATTCCCTTTTTCTACTTAGTATGTCGGCTACTACGTTCGCCTTTTCCAGGTGATGGAGAATTTCACAGTGGTAGTCTTCGATTGGTCCCAACCACCTCCTTTGTCGCATGTTTAACTCCTTTAGTGTGGAGATATATTTCAGACTCTTGTGGTCCGTCTATATCTCACATTTCTCTCCGTATAATTAATGTCTCCAAATCTTTAATGCAAAAACTACTTTCGCTAACTCTAAGTCGTGAGTAGGGTATCGATTTTCATAGTCCTTTAATTGCCATGATGCATACGCAATGACCTTACCATGATGCATGAGCATACAGCCAAATCCCTTGTACGATGCATCACTATACACCACAAAACCTCACGTATTATCTGGTAAGAATAATATAGGCGCCTCGCTCAACCTCTTCTTCAACTCCTCAAAACTTTCTTTGCACTTCTCCGTCCAAATAAATTTCGCCGTCTTCCTCGTTAGATTGGTCTACGGGGTCGCTATCTCAGAGAAATTTGGGGATAAATTTTTGATAGTACCCAGCTAACCCTAAGAAACTACATACTTCCGTTAGCGTCTTTGACTGCTCCTAATTACTTACTGCCTTCACCTTTGCCGGATCTGACGTGCCTTAAAACTAACTTTCTCCATCCAAAATTTGCACTTCAAACTTTTGCGTACATCTTCACCTTTCTAAATGCTTCTAATACCCTCTTCAGATGTTTAGCGTGCTCTTTCTAAATCTTGTCGTCTATTCTTGGTAACAGATCACTTTGTTCAACTCTCAATAGTTGATACAAAGCCTTCTTGATCCATCTTTCTCCTTGACAAACAACATTGGTGCTTCCCACGGAGACATACTCGGTTGAATATATCCTTTATCTAACATATTTCTTGCAATTGTATTAATAATTCTTCATTTTTACAGGCGCCATAAGATATGGGGCTTTCGAAATCGGTGTAGTTCCCGATACTAAATCTATTACGAATTTATTTTCTCTGTCTGGCGAAAGACCGGGCAGATCGTCTGGGAATACGTCTTGAATTTCTGTTTTTACTGATACATTCTTTATTTCTACTCCCGTTCTCTTAGTATATAGAATAAAGGTTAAATAATCTACACCAACTTTTCTTAACAATATCTTGGCCTGCATCATCGTAAGGCAACACGATTGCCTAAGCGACGAGCTACCATAAAACACTACCTTAGACCGGTTTGGAGTCTGAAGGTTCACGCTTTTCTTCTGACAGTCAATTATCGTAGCATGGTTATGTAACCAATCCATTCCTAGTATCCCATTAAACTCTCCAAGTTTTATCGGAATCAAGTCTATGCTTAGTCTATGTCCCCTAATTTATGCGCAAACATTACTGTAAATAATTATGCAGTGATTACTTCCTTATTTAAAACTTCTATGATCAAAGGATCTCCTAATCGTTCTTGGGGTAACTCAATCATTTCGCAGTTCTTCAGACACAAAGGAACAGGTAGCTCTCGAATCAGATAATACATACGCATTTATATTATAGATTAGGACATCACCTGGCATTACAACTCGGAACGCCATTATATCATATATCATAACGTTAGTCGTACGTGGCATTGGTTCACTCGATTGAGCTGGTTCGATTATCGTCAGCTTCCCGCTATGGTTGCCCTTGCTGGCGTCTTTTTCCTTCCTTCCTTTCTTTGGGCAGTTCTTAACCTGATGTTCTGTTGACCTACAAGCGAAGCATCCTTTGGTCTTCTTCGAGTTTGGGCAATTTGGGGAAATATGCCCTTCCTGGCCGCAGCTATAGCAAACACCTCGTCCCTTCCAGCACTTTCCTTGATTACTCTTTCCACATTTTGGTCAAGCCTTGTTCTTTTTCTTGAGTCCTTCCTGGTGACTTCCCTTCGTATTGTTGTTGATGTTGTTATTATCTCGTCTTATTTTGTTTCCATTTCCCTCATCGTTTGTTTCCATCTGCCAATTACGTATTTGACATTCTTCAGATCCATACGCAAAACACTTTTTGGTTTTCTCCTGCCTAGAACAGTTAGGAGAAATATGACCCTTCTCACCGCACTTATAACACACATGTTTTCCTCTTAAACATACTCTAACGTAGTTCTTTCTACATTCCTTACAGGCTTCTACCTTCTTCTTCCGTGGTTGTCCTTTTCCTCTTACATACTTAGCCTCATTCCACTTTCTCTTGAAATTCTTACTGCTACCACTACTACTCTCTTCCATCCTACCTTCTTTTGTTTTCTTTGAAATATTAACCTCTCCTCCTTTAGTCAAATTAATATCTTTTCCTACCTCTAAAGTTTTCGTCTGTCTCTTCCTAAAATCATTGATTCCCTCTTCAAAAGCACTTACTATGAGATTTACCAATTGTCGTAAGGGTTCTTGATTCAATTCTCTATCTCCATTCTCCATCGTTTGACGAGTCTCTCCTTCTTGGGGTATCGACATTTCTGTTATAGAAATAAAATGGTATTATCATTTCTTTGTTACACATTTAATTTTTCTTAATACTTCTTAAGACGTATAAGTTTTATTGCTATTCCCCCTTGTCATTATTTAACAAAATCTGGTCACTACGCGGACGTTTAATAAAAACACGCCACATGAAAACATATCACATCGTATAGCATTCTGCTAGTTTCATTACATACCCCTCTCGGGTACTACTAAAGTTGGGGTTAGAAAGATACTTCCCTAAAATTGAGATTTACAACAACTGTTCCATATCTATAAACATCTATTGTATCACTCGCGACACTTATTACCTAACTACCCTTCCTTTCACTATGTCTGCATCTAATAGTTACTAATCTAAAAGTCTAGGACTTTCGCCTCCAACTATTGCATCTTATTCTTCATTTCTGAGTTCTTAGTTACAAAGTTTCTTGCACATGCCCCAATCCCGAAAGAAAACTTTAACCGTGGATTTTTGCTTGGATTCCAACTCCACTTATGACTCCATCTTTTCCTATGTTAGGGTTACTGCCGTAAAAGGCTCAACTACAAGGGGTGTGGCGGACACCACATGTATATCACATGGTTTCTCCTCCATGGCCTTACTAGGTTTACCTATCTCTGACATCCATAATCACAAAACCAATAAACTTTATTATCATCTTCGAATAAAATATAATTTCATTGTATGGAATGAAAATATATTTCATAACACTACTAGCTCTCTAAGAAAACTCTACATGAGTTTTATTTCCTACTATTTTCTAAATCCCTTTTAAGGTTATAGCCTAAGGACTCTCGCTCCTACAGTTTATAATCTACAGCTTTGATACCAATCTGTGATGCCCCCAAATTTGGACCGCCACAGTCTCGAATTTGATTCGTCACGTGCTAACTCTAATAACAACTAAAATCTCAAACAATGGAATAATAGAATAATTTACATTGATATAATATAATTATTCTCGTCCCAAGTCTCAAAACTATTACTAATACACTTCATAACTTAATCCAAATATATCTTAATCCATAACATTAATTAAGTCTTAATACAACATAAAGGAAACATCCTAATATAAAAAAGCACAGCTACTTCATAGCTTTGCCTTCGCTCTTGTCCTGTCCTTGTGACGCCCCCAAATTCAGGTCCCAAGAACCTCGGACCTGGTACATCATTTTTATAACTATTACGGAAGATATAAATATAAATTATTTATACAATAACCTTTACACATAAATCCCAAGGTCGGTAACCTTAACTTAATACACATATTCATTTTCTACACGACATACAATGTCATATGCCTCCAATACTAATACAATTTTAACCGTACAATAATCCAATCATGTAACTTATCTTTGCCTTTGCCTGTGTCCAAAGTTTCGTCTTAATCTGAAATGGTTATCATGATATAGCAAGGGTGAGCAACAAGTTTTCCTAGCAAGTTTAAGTTCAAATGAAGATATATCATGATTGAAAAGAATAATAAGTTGACAAACTTTCAAAAATATAATAATTGTGAAAGAATATAAATCAAATTTTTTATAACTGAATGACCGAGTCAATAATGAAGAATGACCAACAATGAAGATGAACAAATTTAATTGAACCAAATGGTAATGAAGGTGATCAGCCTTTCATACCTGATGAACATATACAACATGCACTAAGTGCGAATCAATAATCAGTATAGATGTGAATAATTAACAATAATTATTCAAGAACATGCTTTGAAATATAACTCAAAGTTGAGTTAGAGAAAAACTTGCATGTACCATCGATTACTGCTACGTAATATAATTTAATCACTTTATTGTAAAGACCTATCAGTTATAAGATTGATCTTTCAATTAGTATAACATATTTATTCCATCATACTATTACTTTAAAGTAAACCATCTAACACTTAACCACATAGTCAAATATTAGATAATCTTAACACTAAACATATTCACAAGTCTAAACCTACTACAAATCGAGTCTTTAATAGTATTCAATACAGTATACTGAGCTGTTTCCCACAAATAACTAACAAATTACTTTCCGTCTCATCTACACTATTTTCATAGTGAGTTAGATCGGTTACTAATTCGTATATCTTCCCCATATGAAGGAGTCGTTTAGCCCAGCTACTATACATTAACCATTAAAGGGTACGATTGCACTAACTTAGACTTAACACTTACTCGTTCATTTATAAGTTATTAATATAACTCGGTAAACTATTGACTATTTTAACAAATCAATTTCCTCATTTCAGAATCAATCTATATTCTCTTCCTAACCTTATTAGTTTTCATTTCAGCAAGCTGAAACCAAATTGTCTTCCTAACATTTTCAGTTCCCATTTCAGCACCCTGAACTGTTCATTTCAGGAAGCTGAAATTCCTTTTTCACGAAAATACCAAAACAGCTTATTATTTTCCAATCCTTTGGCCAATCATATATACATATATTCCATACACAAAAAGTATTTTTCTAAAAATTTTCAACTCCCTTAAATATTTTTCAAAAATTCATTTCTAGTTATTTCCTTAAGAAATTAGCTACCTCACGCTTAACTCCAGAAATTTCAAACTCTTGGCGGATTCTTACACATGTTAACGTGAGCTTATAGTTTAAATTTCATGGCCATCGGAGTTATACAACTCCGGTTATAGCGATTTTTGTTAGAAAAATACAAATATTGAAATGGTCATAACTTGGTCAATTTACGTCGGAATAAGCTCATTTTTGGATACAAGCTACTTTATCTCATATATTTTCATGTCCCAAAAGATTAGAATTTTGTTCATAAATTAAGTTGCCGAAACAGTTCCTACAAATTCTAGATAGAATGCTTTTTAGCATTTTTTAGCTTTTGCTTCCTTTACAAAATTCAGTCCACACAAAAATCTATAATTCCTGTTTGAGTGATTCCACTTGGAAAAGTTAAAAGACTTATATATCTAACTCTAGAAATTGACCACATGCAAAAATTCAAAACAGAATGAGAGATATGGTCGGTTGAATTTCATATTGCATTTTCTAAAAATCTGATTTTTCCATCCTTTGGTGATTTTTAAGAAATCTTCTATATTCTCACATAATAACTCACATAACCCATCATCAAACATCATAATACCTATTAAGACCTCATATACTCATGGATCTATCATGATTCATGATCTAATACCTTAAATAATCACCAAACACAAGATAAACACAATCAAGGCTAAGAAAAATTAAGTTTTCTAACTTTTGAAAAACCAAGAAAAATTAACTTTTTTAACTTTTGAAAAATCTAATCTCCATTTCTTAGTTTAGATCTAATTTTTGATCCATAAAAGGGTTAGATATAAACTTGAAACACTATTAAACACATAGATATAAGGTTCTTGAGCCTCAAAATCCTAACTTTACAAAAATCAAAACTCAAATCAAATAAAGAAAAATTGGACTACAAAAGTAGAATCCTTTGTTATACCTTAGCTTCCCCATTCCCATCTTCTTCCCAAGATTGATTTAGGAAACTAAGAGAATAGCAAATACCCTCCCTCTCCCTTCTCTCTTGTGGCCGAACTCCACCCCTTCTCTCTCTCTCTCTTGGTTATTTGTTTTCTCTCTCTTCAACTTAGGAAATGAAAGAAAAATAAAATTAAGAGTTATATCTAATTTACTTAAAAAGTATAGATATATTTTTTGTATCTACACAATTTCACCATCTTGCTTCCATCTCTCTCTCATCATTAAGTAAGTTGATACTTGCAAGCAATCCCATAAGGGGCTCCTTTATTTAATTGACAACTCAAAAGTAAATACCAACTAAAGTGACATTTAATCATCACATTCATCTCACTTTCTCCTCTCCTTGCCCAACCGGCCACTTGGCCATATCATCTCCACCCCAATTTGGTTTTATTATATGTTTCCCCTAATAACTAATATACCCTTGCTCATGTGGGCTAATAGTTGGGCCACTCCTTTAATCCTTTGGGCTAGCAAATTTTAATTATTTTGCTTCCTAACTCAAATGAACTTGGGCTTTTAATTAATTTCTTTTTGGGCTTGCTAATTTAATCCTTTAAAATCTTATACATTTTCGAGTTGTCACAGTCCTGGGGTTCCACCTTGCCCTGCCCTAACTGAAATGTTTATGGGAAGCAAGAGTGAGCAACAAATTTGCCCAACAAGTAATATGTTAATAAATGTGAACAGGTGTATATACGGTTCTTAATCTCAAGGGTAAATGGTAATTAATAACTCAGGAATTCAAATAAGAATGTAGTGAACAAAATAAATATCAATAGCTTCCAAATCTATTCTGAGAAGGTAAATAAGAACCACTACGGGTCGAGAAGTTATTAAAGGATTAGAAGGTTTCAACAATTTCAAGTGAATGAATAGATATCACTGAGTGTCACTGTGGACCAAGAATTTATAGAAGAATCCAATGAATTCAAAGTTTAAAGTTAATAAATACTGGATAATGAGTGGTCGCTAAGAACCACGAACTTCAACTAGAATCACAAAAATATTCCTGCTAACCCAAACAAGTACAAGTTAGGGATCAACCTACCGTACCTGGTGTTATGCATAATTATCCTACTATTGTCGGCACCCCGACTATATAGTTCCCCTTTTTATGAGGGTTGTTCATCTCAGTCAATTTATAAGAGTCCTCACCAAGGCAATTGGTGTGGATCACTTTCTAATTCATGATATGGGTCTAGCCGAATCAAATGGCGTAGGCAATTTCAACAATGTATATAAGAAAATTTTAGAAGTTCAATACTCACAACATAATTCGAAGAATATAATCGTAATTTAAATCAAGCTATGAAATATTAATTTATAAGACAAGAATTATTCTAGCACTTACTTACTCGTACGATCAATAATGGTACAAGCTCAATAAGGAGTATGGTTCGAATACTTGCTCAATTAAAAGAGTAGTCCGGATTCTTTCATTCAATATATAAATCAAATGAAGTTAAGAAATTTTCTTACAAGATCCATTGCATAAAGTAAATGCAAGGGTTAGGATATTTGCACAATATTCAAAGTTGTGTAAGACAGAGAACTTGCCTTATGTGTAGTTTACCAAAGTATAGCTTATCAACTGTTACGAACGAGATTTTTGTAATTTAATTTGAATATTTATTGAATTAAATAAATATTTTTTCGATGATTTAATTATTAAATTTAATAATTAATTGATGAATTCTTGGTAGATTAATTTTATTTTATGTGTTACATTAGTTAAATTATTGTGGAGAATTTTTATATTCAAAGTATGTATTTAATTAAGCTTATTTGATTAAATGAATTATTTAATAAGCATAATATTATTCTAATTAATTAATAATTTATTAGAGATTTAAAGATTTGACATAATTAATAAAGGAGAATTTTAATTATGTGATAATATGATTTAATGTGAAGTTATAATATTTTATTTAAATATGATTATATGATTACTTAGAAGTGTGGCATTAAACTATATAATAAGCATGTAATTAAAATAAATGAAAAGGAACTCTTATCATTAACCAAACATGGCCCTAGTAGAAGTTGGGGCAGTTAACCCATTATGGGATTAACTAACCACTTACCACTTACATATCTGTTATATAATATATACGTATCATATATCTATACATATATTACAATCATATTAGTTTCTATATTGATATCTTTTATCAAAGAGAAAAGAGAGAAGGTTTGAGAGAATAATTGAGAGAGAATTGTGAATTGAAGAAGAAGTAGAGAAGATCTTAATCATCTTTGAATCATCTAAACAAAGTAGCAAGGGTAATCTCTTCATCTCCATGGTTATAATTCACGTTCTTATGTTTTCTCCATAAAAAGTGTTTTCAAGTTCTCTGTGAAGAATGATTTTTATGATTAACTTAAGATACGATCATATATGTGTTATTATATGTTAATGACATGTTTTATATCATATATTCATGAATTAGAGTAATCTATTTCATGTAAACATGCTTTAATCAAAGTTTCATGAATTATAGAGTATGAAAAATATGAAGAACACGTATATATGGCATTATATACAATTTGTATGCTTTAAATTGGTTGTTTAACTTAAATTTGATAATGGATTATGATTATACATGTTAAAATAAAAAAACAAACTTTAAACGGACGGATTCGGAGTTATAACGAATCCGTGACGATGATTTTCGTGTTTTTCTTCAAAACTGTCAAGAACACCAAGAACGGTGAAATTTCATGATTTGATTCTAGTAATTGTATAATTTAAGATGTTAAAAATATGTTAGTAACATTGTATGATGTTTCTATGAAGTTCAAACTTCATAGAAATCACTGTGTTAGTTTAATTTGCATTTAATTAGAGTATTTGGGCTAAAAACTGTCAAAATCGCGAATTGGGGCTGAACCGCCAAGGCACGCCAGCCCTAGAGGCTCTAGATCGGCCCTAGCGGGCCCCATGCAGCACTACACCCTCCCCAGCGGGCCTAACCCCCGCCCTAGTGGGGGTAGTGCAGGGAAAATTTTTGTTTTGACCTCTTGTAGTAAAATAAGCATAACGTTTTCATACGAACTCCGATTAAGGCGATTCAAGATAATTCAGAAAGATAACGAGTAGACCTACAACTTTTGTTCTTTAATTTTTTCGATTTGAAATCGTTTAAATGGGTAAAAATGGTCATCTTTGTGACTAATGCGTATTCGAAGGCAATCAGAGGGCTTCGAACATGCACGCACACAAGTGTACTGTTCTCGATAATAAAAGATGTTGTTCTAAGTTACATACATGAATATTATATGATTTGAAGTTCATAATTAATAAACTAAGTTATTGACATGTATAAGATAATGTGAAGGTTCAAGTTAACAAACTAAGTGCGAACTTGAATATTGTGATTGTAAAACTTGATTATGATTGTTTAAAGGGTTATACATGTGTGATATGCATGTTGTGAGTTTACATTCATGTTATGTGGTTAGTCATCGAGTAATATTATAAACCAAGTTGTAAGTTGAACTTAAGTGAATAGTTCAACAGTTAAACATGGTAGTTATGAAAACTAATCAACATCGTATGCATAATGTAATGTGTAGGACGTTGAGGAATTGTATTATAACTAGTTTTGTAGCTTGCGCACGAGGCAAGTTTCCTTACCCTAACTCGTTTACGATTATGTAAGTTTTTAAACCTTACTTTTACATTAAGCAAGTATTCTATCCCTAACTCATTATCGTTAAGCAAGTTCCTTATCTAAACTCTTTAAATTGAATAAGCGTTCTATTCCTTATTCTTATGTCAAGCAAATTACTAAATTCAAAGTTATTATTCAATTTGAATATCATTTATTACTAAACCTTGTAAGACTAGCAAACCCTTATTGATTCGACTAGTCCATAGTTGATGAGCGTTCTAAATTCTAGAACTATTATTGAGCCTATCCAAACTAAACTTCCTTTGGTGCGGACTCTGATGTCAAACTGAGATGAACAACCCTGTATAGGGGATTATTTACGCTTTAACGTTGAGATATTGTGCATAGTATGGTAGTAAGGGCTGATCCCCCTAAGTACGAGAAGTAGAGTCCATAGTCTTATGACTGTTAAAAGTTTTTAGTATACACACTTTACAACCTAGAACATAGTTCAAGGTTTTATGACCCTCAGATGTTCTTTTGATTCTTATTATTCACTCTTGATTCAAAAGTCGAGTTTCTTATTCAGAAGTCTTTGATTCACTAGCATGTTATTATATTGTTGTTATATTGTTATACTTGTGAGCAATTGTGCTCACTCTTGCGTAATAATAACATTGCAGTTAAGAACAAAAGGTCTGAAGAGCCTTCTACTAGCACAGGCAAGGGCAAGGTCAACAAGTGATGAAGAGTTGTTATTTATTTGATATAT
Source organism: Panax stipuleanatus (assembly GCA_020205555.1). Taxonomy (NCBI): domain Eukaryota; kingdom Viridiplantae; phylum Streptophyta; class Magnoliopsida; order Apiales; family Araliaceae; genus Panax; species Panax stipuleanatus. The sequence continues at coordinate 17,104,712 of CM035118.1, read as the reverse complement.
TATTGTTTAAGACTTATGTTAAAGTTGTGTAAGACTGTTTATTTGTTTACGTTTCCGCATTTAAGATTTAAGGTTAGTATAACCTGGGATTGATGTATTTATATTCAGATGTTATAACCCCATAAGGGGAGGATTTATTCCTATCTATTGCATGGTTTGCATTTATTTATGGGTAGATAGATAGATGATATTTGTACAGTGAACACCAAATCCCATGGAATTGAAGTATCCGAATTTGGGGGTGTCACATCAACACTTCAACGAACTAAGATATCCTATTTGTAACTTAGTCACACGTATATTAGTTACACCGATTAGCAACATACATTATATAGCCAACACACATGTTAAGTCTTATCCTTGCTTATACAATCATACCACGTATAGTATTGTATTTAATCACAACTCTCAATTGATATCGTCTTTACTATCTTTAGAATTCTTTTTACAAGTTAAACATCTTCATAGAATGTCATTATCACATATCAGTACCACTTAGACTTTGTTTAGCAGCTTAGAGTATTATTATAACTAACTGACAAAATCAGAAAAACAAGCAGAATACTCAGATCAGATTGCAGGCTGGCGCAGCTGCGCCCTGGTTAAGCCTAGGGATGGCGCAGCTGCGCTGTCCCCTGGTCAGACCAGAGTTAGCTTTGCTCTTTCTGTTTATGTCCCGCTCATAAGAATATAACATATACATCTCTAAAAAGGTTTTACATGCTTTTAAGGTCCATCAAATGTTCAACCTACACGTTATAGTCCTAGATTGGTATTTCTAATGTCGTGAGGCCAAATGAGGTCATGAATCACAAGTGCTACTATGCTCACCATGTAAACATACGAGATAGTCAGGAAATCAATTTAGTAAGCATGCTCTCAAAGACTTTCATCATATGAACATATTTAGTCTTGTTCATCCTTTGAAAACTTGTATGAATTACGTTTAAACGATCTTATGTCATGTCATAATAGATGGAAACACATAGCACGTACATATGGTAGAAGTCTTTTATGCTTTTACAATCATCCTATGCTCACCTTAATATTTTAGGATTCTCGTTTAGGATTTCTAATTAGTTACGGTCAATTGAGGACACGAAATCACAAGGTTTCTATGTTTACCATATAAACCTACGAGGTAGTCATATAATTTGAAATATGCATTCTTGCATGCATTCGATTTACTTACGCATAGTTATTATTGTTTATCACTTTAAAACATGTCTAGACTCATGCTTGGCTAACTTCCATTGTATCTAACAAAATGTGTATACATATAGGCTAGCTTAGTGATGTTAAAAGTACTAGCATACAAGACCCAAACTATCAAAATATAGCTACACCCCGTTCATGCATTTTAGTTTGTAAAACGTCCAAGTTTGGCTTTCGAAATCATTTCCAACTTAAACCATGTGTTCTAGTATATACCCAATACCTTAGACTCACGTTTCATACATATCTAGATCATACAAACATGCTTGCAAAGTTAAAACATAAGCATCATTATTATATGCCAAAGTCTATTTTAAAACTATAACTTTCATTTAGTAAACATATACTAACATAACCGCTATCAATCATGCCATGTCAAGGAGCACATATATACATGTTAAACCAGTTTTTCATACATGTTAAAGTGTTATTACTATGATAGAATTCATCAGCTTGCAAACAGAACTGAAAACCAAAACTGGTGCCTAGCGCAGCTGCGCTGTGCTAAGCCTTGGGAACGGCGCAGCTGCACTGTCCCGAGTTAGGCTCAAACAATAGCAACTGGCACAGCTGCGCCATTTTGAACTGCAGGGGGAGCGCAGCTGCGCCATACCCTGTGCAGTTCAAGCTGGCTTCTGCAATGGCAGAACTCAGAACCCAAACACAAATTCTTCATGAAATCGATTCTAATTTAGCCACCTTGCAGTCCTAACATGCTCTTTAGCTTAGATAACAAGCTTATAACATTTACTCAATCCAATTAACATATAATTCATGCTTAATTCAAGAATGTAGTAAATTCCAAAATGAAAAACATGGGGAGTTATACCTCTGCTAAGCTTTGAACGAATTCCTCCAATTGATCTCTCTTTCTCTTCCTATCTCAGGGAACTCATACTAGCTTATACTTAACAGATTTTCAGCAAATGAAAAAAGAGGAGAGGTGCTTCCTTTTATAGAGAATGAATTACACAGTCAAAGCTTTTCTCTACCAATTCAAACTAACAAAAAAGAGAAGAACACATTGGATAATTGGTTGGTTAGGTAGAGTAGTTGGATTTTCACTATTAGAGCCACTCCCCATGGCATGATTGCTATGATGCTGAGACTTGCAAATGAAGGACAATAGGCTTAGGCCACTTATGGCTATACACGTGAATGAGAAGAGGCCACTTAATTTGGGACAACGCTTATAAAAGCTCAGCAACTTGCAAGTAGGGAGTGAACTAATATCATATACTATAGACTTATATACACATAACATACTTAGGTTATAAATCCAATTAGAATTATAATGTAGTTTTAATGAAGAAATAATATTACATGTAGTAAGTTTAATATACACATCGACATATAATTCATGTATATTTCATACTACCGAATATAATCTAATTGTGTATTATCTTTCCTCATTACCATAAACTATATTATTTCAATTATTTATAATCATGGAAATAATTATTTTTTTCATTCCACATCAATATTAAAATAGATAACCATTTATATATTTCCTCTCATATTATTAAATATACACTTAGTTTAATTTAATCATCCATATGTACACCTTTAATGTATCCATATATACATATTGTCACATAACATCATTACAACTCTTATTATTTCAATCACATTAAACTATTGAAATAATCATTAAGTAACAATTGTTTATTTAATACTCATGAGGTATATATTTAATATAGTCGCACATCACATTTTGTCACATAAGTATTATTATTTATTTCACATAACTTATTTAATCATAATATATAGTTCTTATATATTATATAGTTACATTAAAGTGTCACACTACACTTTATAGTTTGATTTAATATTGCACAATGTACACATATCATGTATTCACATAAATTCATTTGTGTAGTTCATGTGACTTACTTCATTTACCATATAGTTCCTATATTACATAGTCATATCCCAATGTCACACTATACTTTATATAATATAGGTGTAGTTATTATACAATATGTGATTACATAACGTTACACTTAGTAATTAATCGAACAAGCATTGATCTATTATATAAATTAATTATTTATTCATTAATCTATTATCATTCATCAATAAAACATTAATTATTCATTTACTCAATAATATTCTATTACTCGCAATAACAATTAATAACATTATTATACGATTAACTATCACTTGTATTGCACACAACAAATAATTAAATAAATATAACTCTTATTATATTCATCAATTATTTACTCATAAATATTTTGTTACTCACAATAACATATTATTAATTAATTACTCATTAATAGGCTATCACTAATAACAACAATTAATTAACAATGTAATATTAATTAATTCTTCACTTATTGATTTTCCTCTTGAATTAATTAAATCATCATCATTTCCATTCTCATGCCACACAAAGTATTCCACGAGTTCATTGCAATTCTCCATATTTTCTTAATTATTATAAATTCAATCGAATTACTTTTCTCGTAACACAAACATTTATATTCAAAGAAATATTTATTTTTTTATTAATATCAATATTTATATTTATTCCTAAAATTCACGGTTCTTACAATTCCCATGAGAAGACCGACACTTGTAGATATTATGTGGTCGAGTATGCTTCACAGTCCGACAATCACCATTCAAATTAAGCCTAAAGGCTGAAAAGATAAAACTGAAGTATCGATATGTTTTAATTCCTATGTTAGCGTAAGAGTTTGAAAACCTGCTTTCAAAACATCATTTTAATAATCTTATCTAAAAAAAGAGACTTTTGCAAATCAAATCAAACTCTTCGTATATAGGTTCAACGAAGCATGTCCATAATTTCAATCAATCAAACATAGACCTAATTTCTTCCAGCATTCACACACACATTGCAGATTTTAAAGGTAAATATTGAAAAGATGTGGTACCGTATATACACGGGAGTTGTGGGGTGCCTAAAATCTTTCCCACACTTAACCAAGCCCCCAAACTTAGAACTTCGGTTTCAAAGATCAAGTTTCGATAGTGTATAGTAATTGGGCCTCCTTTCAAACAAAACTCGGTTAAGTTGGTACAACCATTTCAAATCTAACAAATGGCGACTCTATAAAACGTTCAAATCGTCGGCATGATACATGTTGGCCTTTTTCTAAAAAACCCTTCAAGACCTTTTTCACAAATAAAAATAATAAGGGTAGATAAAACTTAGGAAGAGAGAAAGATTTGGGTCCAACTCGACTAGCAATTTTTTCCCGACGTCGACAAGGGGTGTTGAACTTTAGAGGAATCTATTGGACAACTTTCTAATCTTAATGTGTACCTCCAGGAACTAGGTAGTTTATATAATTATATTGAAAGGCATCTCAAGTTTGAAACTTTGTTCAATTTTATTTTTTTCTTCTGCATTAAACTTTAAAGCAACAGAAACCTCAACAACTAATTAATCTCTCCGAAAACGACAATGATTCATACTCTATTTTTACATATGAGATCAAATGTCCTATTTACGGACTTTATTTTTCTTTCATCTTTTTTATGAATTTTAAAACGGTAATATTAAGGTTTTATATCAAATTTAATCAATTAAGCAAAACATTAATTATATATTAAAATAGGGAATTAGGAAAAACTCAATTTTGTTTAGGTGATTCTTTTAAATTGTGCAACAAGTATAGACTAAAGAACCGTTTAGTGTTAAAACTTCTATTTTAAGGGAATATGACTCCTCACTAGTTCTAAAAGTAAAACTCTACGTGAATATATATCAAATTACTAGATAATCTAGTCATGTGGATAATATTGATGTGTTTTTCCTTGGTGTATGTTGATAAGTTTTTTTCTATTAAAAGTATGTTGATGAGTTATTTTTTTAATGTGTTTAGCAGCTTGGGTTGGAAAGAAAATGAAAGGATTTGAACAATTTCATTGAAGAAAACATGAAAGATTTTTGCTAATAGTCCTTCTTGTTCTAGGAAAAGAGTATAATTTCATATGCACATATATTTTTATATAGTTTAGGAAGCTTAGAAACCCATTTGTGATTCACTTAGTATGAGTAAATCTCAAATAGTCCCCGTTTTGGGACTGTTCCTGTATGTTTCGATCTCACTTAGGTCAGTGTTAACAACTTGAGCACATATTTATATTTTGAGAATTTTCGGTCAGTATATATCTCTTGATGTTCTTCGGGTGCATATTTAGACTACGGTGTGTTAGTCTATTTCGTGTACTTGAAGACAATGGGGAGGTACTGCGAAAATTTCTAAAAAATTTAAAGATGTGTTCAAGTTGTTGGCATCAGTGAGGTGACACATCCGGGAATGGGATAGAAGTCTGACTCGTTAAAGTGGGAGATGAAGTTAGAAAACTCATAAGCTTGCATATACATTAACTTGGAGACTTAATTGTGTTTGTCTAACTTTCCATATATATAGCAGACCGTTGTCCAATATTTTTGTTCATCGAAGTTGGATGGAACGTAGGGTAGCCATTGATAAGAGTGGGCTTAGCTCTGAGTACCATAGTGGGGTTGAACAGTTTCTCAATTTTGCGTTAGAGCAAGTCAGCGGCGATGAGATTATATGTCCTTGTAAGAGGTGTGTGAATGAAATATGGAAGTAAAGGAGTGATATCATGTGCGACCTATTTGCGTATGGGTTCAAGAAGGGTTATACGACAATGATCTATCATGGGGAAACCTGGTTGGATGAATATAAATCCAAACCGGAATCCAGAGGTGACGAAACCTTTGACTGTAATAATATGATAGTCGAAGCTGCTGGTTCATTCTTTCAGTGGAACATAGACAGGGATGACGGTAGCATCGAGCAAGAGTCGAATAACAGGGCTAAGGGTTTCTATGAGTTATTGCATGAATCAACGACGCCACTGCATAACGGGTATGAAAACCACACCGTCTTATCCGCAGTGACTAAGCTTTTACACTTCAAGAACGAGCATGATTGTAGCGAGAGAGGTTTTCATGAACTGCTAAAGATTGTAAAGGAGTTCTTACTGGCAGACAATAAGTTACTGGAGTCATACTATGATTTGAAGAAAACGGTCAAAAGGCTCAATCTAGGGTATGAGAAAATTGATGCTTGTGAGAATGATTGTATGTTGTATTACGGTGATGTAAATAAAGATAAGAGGTCATATGATATCTGCGGTACAAGTAGATAATGTGAACGGCGCAAGAAAAAGGGAAAAGACGTGCCCAGAAAGATCTTATGTTACTTTCCCATTGCACCGAGGCTTCAACGGTTGCTCATGTTAAAACATACCGTCGAGTATATGAGGTGGCACTCAGCATGAGACATAGTCAAAGGTCAACTGACGCACTCGGCAGATGGGCTTGAGTGGAAAATTTTTGACAGAAAGCACCCCTTTTTTTCTGAAGAGGTTCGCAATGTTAGCCGTAGACTTTCTACGGATGGCTTTAATCAGTTTAATGGGCCTTACACCAAGCCCTACTCAACTTGGCCGGTGATTATTGTTGTGTATAACCTCCCACCTTCGATGTGCATGAAAGATCCCTACATGTTCATGCCTTTACTAATTTCGGGTGATAAGAGCGCAAGAAAAAGGGAAAAGACGTGCCTAGAAAGATCTTACGTTACTTTCCCATTGCACCGAGGCTTCAATAGTTGCTTATGTCAACACATACCGCCGAGTATATGAGGTGGCACTCAACACGAGACACAGTCAAAGGACAACTGACGCACCCAACAGATGGGCTTGAGTGGAAAATTTTTGACAGAAAGCACCCCTTATTTTCTGAAGAGGTTCGCAATGTTAGGCTTGGACTTTCTACGGATGGCTTTAATCCGTTTAATGGGCCTTACACCAAGCCTACTCAACTTGGCCGGTGATTATTATTGTGTATAACCTCCCACCTTCGATGTGCATGAAAGATCCCTACATGTTCATGCCTTTACTGATTTCGGGTGATAAGAGTCCAAGTAAAGGCATCAATGTATACCTCAGGCCGTTAGTTGATGAGTTGAAGATGTTGTGGGATAAAGGGGTTCAAACTTATGATATATCTCTTAAACAAAACTTTGACATGAGGGAAGCTTTAATGTGGACCATAAATGACTTCCCAGCGTTAGGAATGATTAGTGGATGGTCGACTCACGGGGGCTTGTCATGTCCAGTGTGCATGAGGTCAATTAAAGCTATGAAACTCAAACATGGGGAAAATGAGTTTCTTTGCAACATCCAGACAATTTTTATCAATTGATCATCGTTATCGACGGATGGGTAGACAATTCAATCGAAAAATAGAGAAACATCAAGTTCCTGACCTTCTTTCTAGGACAACAGTGTTGAGTTGGATTAGTCACTTGAATTTTCCATCTCTAGGGAAGAATCATAGATTAGAGCGAGCTTATGGTTACGACAAGGTTCACAACTGGACACACCATTACATGTTCTTTGACCTGCCTTATTGGGCTACACTATGCATCTGTCATTGTTTAGATCTGATGCAAACTGAGACGAACGTATTTGATAACATTCTTATACAGTCCTAGATGCCAGTGGTAGAACAAAGGACAACAACAAGTCGAGGCTTGATTTGGTAAAAATGAACATTAAGGAATATATGTGGTTGTATCAGGATGGTAGTAAGATGGTAATGCCTAAAGCTGATTATACTTTGACCAGAGAATAGTTGATATTGATATGTAATTGGATCAGTTGACTGAAGCTCCAAGATGAATATTCTTCGAATATAACAAGGTGTTGTAAAGTCAAAGAGCTGAAGTTTCAGGGTCTTAAAATTCATGATTGTCATGTATTCATGCAGAAGTTGATCCCCGTGGCATTTATCGACTTGTTACCGAAATATGTGATTGAAACACTGACAGAGCTTTCTAATTTCTTCAGAGATCTATGCTTGAAAGAGCTCCAGCTCAAAGACATAGATAAAATGGAGATGCATATAGTGGAAATATTGTGAAAGTTAGAAATGATCTTCTCTCCATCGTTTTTTGATTCAATGGAGCATTTGCCTATTCACCTACTATACAAAGCTAAGTTTGGCGGTCCCGTGCAATATAGATGGATGTATCCATTCAAGAGGTAATGACATTAATGTTTTTAATAAGCTAAAATGTTCATTATTGTTTGCTAATCTATACATGCATATATAACACATAGGTATATGCGATGTCTAAAGCAAAAGGTGAAGAATAAAGCCCGTGTAGAGAGGTCAATTGCTTAAAGTTATGTTATGGGGGAACTTGTTAATTTCTGCTCTTTGTACTTTGAGCTGAATGTTCAGAAGAGACAATCACTTTCGTCAGAATGAGGTTGTTGCGCATGAGGAAAATGGAGAATTAACGGCCTTTAGTCATCATGTACAACCATTCGGCGGGAAAAAATGGCGATTCTTGACCGATAGTGAGTATGCAACTGCCACATTGTATGCACTTGTCAACATGAATAAAGTAGCGACAAACATTAAGTAAGTAGTCATAAATATATATGTCTTGTGTAATTGTTATAAGTTCCTTGCATACACATTAAGTATATAACTGTACTGCTGTCAATATGATGCTGAAGTACGTGAAGCAAATTCAATTATATAGGATGGGGATTTGCAAAATTTGAGAAATAAAGAATTTGTGCAATGGTTTAAAGATCATATGAGTCTAACTAATAAATAGCTAAATGCATTTACCATTATGAATGATTATTATGGCGTAATTAACTTTAGAATATGTTGTGTTACTGTAGATTAGGTTCTCACAGATGATAAAGCTGACATTTGGCTAAAGCTTATAGCCGACGACCCTGAAAGATCTGTAGATACTTATACATGATGTGTTGTTAATGGTTACAGATTTAAGTGTTACGATATTGGGGAAGTCGCTTTATCTGATTATGGTGTTGTGGTTAAAGGTAGCTACTACGATAATCTTTGGGATGACTGGAATGGACGATTGCTAGAAGTTGTCATTCTCAAATATTGGGGTCATAAAGAGTTAGTTTGCTTCAATTGTCATTGGTTTGATGTTGAAAATGGAGTTAGAGTAGATAAAAATTCAGGACGGGTGACTGTTAATGTTAAATCAAAACTAAACTCAAACGAGCCTTTTATTTTAGCAAGTCAAGCAATGCAGGTGCACTACACGCGGAGTTTTAAGACTCCTGTAAGCTCATGGTATGCGGTTATAACCACCAAAGAGAATGGTTTTCAAGGCACAGCTCCTCGTCCAGACGATGAACCTTTATAAGTCGAGTCTACTAGTGTCACACCTGTTGATGTGACAATTATTAGTGAGTCTAGTGAAGACAAGGATGATGTCGTTACTATTGAAAATGAAGACGATGTTGTTGAGGAGGAAGATATAAATGAAGAAATCTTTGAGGATTAAAAAAATGGTGATGATAACGATATTAAAGATCTACTGCTCAAAGATGACGATTCTGATATTGATGACTTTGATTATATAAATGATTATGAGTATATACTCTTTATATCCTTTTAGTTGTATTCAAATATAATAGTTTGTAGTATTGTAATCATTATCTGAAACTTATATTATTCTATTATTTAAGGCGCTAGTGGTTTTAGGTTACTATTTATGTTTTCTAAGTTGTATCCATATGTTATCTTCTTTGTTACTGTGCAAAATTATTATGATTACGAATGTCTAATAATAGTATGTTAATTTCTTGACAGTATATATACATATGGCGTGTACACCACACGATGATTGTGGTGGGCATGCTGGTAGTACAGGTCGTGGGGTCATGGAGGTATTGGGGGTGATGATTAGGCTGACTCATCAGGTATAATTACATATTAAGTTGTTATACATCTTATTGTTTTAAATTTTATATAGTATTGACATTATATTCGTTTATATAAATATTGATGTATTTCACTACATAGGTGATCGGCGTATGCCTCCGCAGGGACTAGCATGTGGCTTGCTAGGGAATCCACCCCCCCAGACGCCGCTAATATGCCGTGTTGGGACTAACAGATAATTTTATAATATGTGTGTAGCATTTAACATTTGTTTTACATAATTATTTAGTTCTTATATATTCTTTGTAACTTGTAAATGTATTAATTTCAATTATAGTATCCTTGACGCAACGAAGGAACACGGATAGATTGGTACATACGTTTCTTGCTCATTGGATGAGGATGATCGATCTCATAATCATTTGTGTGGAGACACTAAAGCAAGTATGTAGGTGTATATTGGAGAATAAGTACACTGAACGTGGCTCGTTAAAGAATACCTAATGGAGTTTTACTTGCTTATCAATAGGAATTCCTTTAGTAATAGTAGTACAAATAATCCTTAGACTTGAGATACTCATAGTATCTTGTGTATGATGAGTTATATTTTGACATGTTCCTTAAGACCCTAAGGGTATATCAAAGGGTATGGTTGGGTATAATAATTTATACATGGAGATAATGAATGATCAATAAAGAATCTACCGCTTCTAGTAAAAGAAGAAAATGTCATATGTAATTCGATAAATGACAACCCAGTAGTCCTTGGCCAATGCAGAATGAAATTAGAAAAGAGTTTCTAATTTGCATTATTTGGAGTTGTGCATTTTAGGATCGAAATACATATAATTAAATAAAATAAGACTTGATAGTAATTTCATGTCTTATATTTAATTGGCATATTGTATGGTAGAAGAAATGAATTGTACGGTAAATATTTACTCAAAGGTTCTTTTATGATTAATGTTGAAATATATATTATCTGAAAAGTCGTTGATCGCTAAGGGGGCTTACCCTTATTGTAAAATAAATATTATTTATTTGAATGAATTATTATTTTAATTTATTTATTTAAATAAGATTAGACTTGTCCTAATTAATTTATTCACAATCGGTTTAATATGGAGAACCTAAAGGGCCATACCATAAAAGGAATAATATTTATTTAATAAGCAAATGGTATAATCGTAATAATAAGTTAAATGTATTTAATTTAATCTATGGTAATAAAATAAATTAAATAGGTTAATATTTATTATTTAATATTATGGAAATATTAAATATAAATTAATAAGAGAAGTCTTATTATTATTATTATACTATTATTATTATTATTATTTAATTCCTAAATGAGTTTGGAATTAATAAGATACTTTCTCTCTCTCATATATATATATATATATATATATATATATATATATTCCTAAATAAGATTAGGAGGCTAGTTAATTAAAAGAGTTTAATTATTCCCAATAGGATTAGGAAGCCTAATTAATTAAAAGGGTTTAATTAATTAATATAAAACCCTAATCCTAAATAGTTTAGGAGGGTTGCCTACATCTATAAATAAAAAAATCTTATTATAGAACAAGGTTAAACGCTTAATTCTTAGAGTTGGAGAGTACAGATATTCTATAGAGATAAAATTAGGGTTTAAAGCCAAACACCCACCTTCTTAGTACTTCTTCTTCCTTGGTGGATCACCTCTAGAGGCTAAACACTTGGATAGCTTACATTAATCAAAGGAAGAAATCAATCTCGTGGATTCAAGTTGAACGTGAAAGCAATCAGAGTAGAACTCATACCTGAGGAAGCTAGATCTACGAGGTTATGATTCTCATCTTCCTCTCTTTCATGCATGAATTAATAACTAAGAATATAGGATGATCATTGTGATGGTTTATATTAAAATTTTAAAATTCCCTTTTGTCGCGCTTCTGCTTTATTTACGCAATTTGATTTCGTAATCGCGCTATATACAAACCTAACAGTGCTATCAGAGCCTACCTAGATGCTTATTATCAATCTTTGTGATTCTATATATGTATCATATATGATAGGATCGAATTTTGGGCATAATGAAAAAATAATTCAGGTTCTACGACCTGGCGCAGCTGTGCCGCCTCCAGTTCATTCTGGAGCTTAGCTGCGCCGTTCTACAGTTTCAGCTCACCTGGCAGAGAAGCGCAACTGTGCCGCGACCCAGTTCATTATAGGCGCAGTTGCGCCCTCCCCTAGACAAAATCTAAAAATTTTATTTTTTCCTTAATTGAAATAAATAGTGTATTTAATTGATAAAAGTTTAAAATAAAGAAGTTTATTTTATCTAAAATATGATTTCAGATTGCTATAAGAATTAAAGGAGTTTAACTTGGATTTGATTTTTGATTAAAATAAAAGAGTTTATTTTGTTACAAAACTGAATATTAGCAAAACTTTTGCCCATTAAATGATATCAATGCATATATGGAATGGATTTATGATTCACGAGATGAATGTTATTTATTGATACATATGTTGATATGTATGAAAATAAATGGGGTTGATTATGGACTATTGACCAATGTGATTGAATTTTATTTTAGTTGAATGCATGAATGTATGGGTTTTATTAAATGGGGTATGTGTACCTCGTCTTCTCTAAAAAAAAATTTGATGTAATTTCTATCTCCCTCATGTGTACTTCCCCTTGATTGCTGATCAAGGTTTCTATTTATTATAAATAGTTTATGTAATAGGATTAGTTAGAATTACTTGAAGAATTAGAGACCAATGAGCAAGGAGCGCATGAAGACCCGTTTATAATGGAGCCCGGGATTTAAATGTAATATTTAAATTTAAATTTAATTCTTGCACCCCTAGGTTTAACCTTTTGGTTCACTTAGTGGCTCTAGTGAACCAAACTAGAATAAAAGTCCATAATTAATCCGGGTAGAATATAATATTCTATATGCATGCTTATACTATATATATATTATATATTATACAACATGCTTCGCATGTCAATTAATATAACACGTATTATATATATATATATATATATATATATGTGTGTGTGTGTGTGTGTGTGTGTGTGTGTGTGTGTGCATGCGTGCTAAACAAGATGATACAAATAATAACAAACCCCTCAAAGAATTTATATTAAATCTTAAGCGTTCAAAGATATTTGGAATATCGAATGTCGCCTTCTAACATGATAAATTAATAGAGTATTACATATTTAATATGAGTTTGTTGTGTCACCACAAGGAAAGTATTAAATATTTAAGATATTGATTTATCACATTCGATGCTTATAAAGAAATTGAATAATACTGTTTTGTTGTGTCACCATAAGTATGGTATTTTTCTATTTAAATATATGAAAGTGCTAGATTGGACTTAACTTAGATAATTTTGATTCGAATGTGTCACTACTTGATCAAAATAATCTAGGAGGCATAAAAGGAGTTACATGATGATGTAATTGACAAGAGTTGTCTACCTATTTATTTATATATAGTTTGTTGTGTCACCACAAGGCTATATACATTTGAAATAGAACCTTATTCTCACTAGCAAATCTTTAAATAGATTTGCCGAACTTTATATTATGAGGGTAATATAGTTTGAAAAAAATAGTGGGAGATACCAATTTAAAATAAGAACTAAATTATTTTGGTAATTAATTAAATGAATGTATGCTAAAATGTTATTTTATTTCACATGCAGAATTTGAAAATATTACACTGACTATCATGGCTTATCATACTTGATGCTAACAAACTGACCGAACTGAATTACACGGACTGGTTAAGAAATCTGAGAATTATTCTCATTACTGAAAAGATTTCTTATGTCCTAAATTCGTTCGTCCCTGTAAAAGTTACAGAAATAACCTCTGAGGAAGAGATTGCTACTTTTAAGAAGTGGCAAGATGATGCATTTGTGGCTCAATGCATCATGCTCGCATCCATAAGTAACGAGCTTGTAGACACTCGAAAATTTGCTTTTTTGTACTAACCTTGCAGAAGGGAAAAAATATAATTTTACTTCGGAGACAACCCCGAGGTAGAGCAAAAGAGCCAGGTCATCTTGGAGACAACCCCGGAAGTGATGCAAAGGGCCAATGACGTTTGAACATATCGCGAACCGAACGAGGATTGCCGAGTTGAGACAGTGTTCACCGAAAACCACCTCAGCAAACCTCAAACGGCATGCCATCAAAGATAAGCCAACTAACTGATATCTGGACCTGGAGGATATATCTTGGCTACGAGTATCGACTTCCCTAACCCTAATTTAGTCAGACTCGATCTTATCCCGCTGCATTCATCAAAGACTGTCCGAAAGGTCGAGCTGCGGAGGTCAACTTCTTTCGAACCAAGACCGAAGGAGGACCTTTCGAGAATGTGGGGCCCACCTAGCCTAGCCGCATCCATACATGCGACTAGTCGCATGTATGTATGCGGCTGGCTCGGCCAGCTTATATCACCCACACTAGTTCATTTGTAAAGAGAGAGATATAATTTTTAGAGAGAGAAAAGACATTTTAGAGAGAGAGAGGCTCGGGTTTAGCACATTAACACCAACTTGAAGCTTAATCATCTCATTTTGTACTTATTTGAAGTCTCGGGAGTGTTCCACGTTGGCCACGCGTCCCCCAAGGTGAAACAACGCACTTTCTAGCTTTGTTCTTTGTAAACGTTGTTTAAATACTAGATTGATGATATATCTTGTTTAAATATAGTTAAACTTATTGTATTTTAAGCATATTGTGTAATAGTTGGTAGATATTACGTTTCAATCGGTTATATTGTGCTTATTACGTTATAAATCGATCACGGAGGCTAGATCTACCTAGATCTAAGCCGAATCTAGCCTTTGAGAGGTTATTAAGAAAGAAGCTTTAACCCGTGTGCTGGATTGGCTTAGAGTCATGGTAGATATATCGATTTATTACTTTAAACGGTCCCGATTACCATGTATAACCCTAAATTTATATTTAGAGGTGAAAGGGGTCCGAAATGGCTTAAAACGGTGATTTTAACCGATGAAATCACCTAATATCAAAGCCGAGGACATTGTATATATGTAACCCCTCCCAAATAATGTGAGCCTAGGAATCCCAGTGTTGAGATCCCCGAATGGATCTGACTTGATTCCCACGATGGACCGGTTTTTATGTTGTAATGTTTTAATAGCGTAAATATCGCTGTATATGTAATATTTGGATCTTTTAGACGAGCTCGACGGGTTAGTCCCGAGAAGTCGGATTCAAGATCCCGTGATAGTGAAAACTTTAATTGTGGGAACTCGGTTCATCGAGATGGCTTATATGCCCGATGATGATCCGACCCTTTTTAACGCTTTTGCATGCATATCATCAAAATGATTTCTAATAAAACCGCAAAGAGCTTTCAATCATAATAAAGCGATTCGGGGTAGATCACCTAATGAACGTAAAGAATAAAAGGAAGTATCGAAGTCCTAGATTCCTAGTCGGGCAAAGGATTTGAAAATCTTGCTCTATAAAACATCATTTAAATTTATAAATTTTGTTAAAAATGAACTTTTTATCAAATCAAATCCTTCGTACCTAGGCGTCATCACTACTTTCAAGTCACCCAAAATAAAGACTTCGAATAAAAACTAATAAGCTTTTGAAATAAAACACACACACACATACACACACTTTATGCATAAAAAATCAATAAGATGCGGTACCGTGTTTTTACGAGAGTCGGGGGGTGCCTAACACCTTCCCCCCGCTTAACCTAGCCCCCGAATTCTATGAATCTCGGGTTTCAAGACCAATCTTTTGGAGTCACATATTGGACCATATTACAAAAACTATTAAACTTCGGATGAGTTGGTACATCCATATAAACCATACCAATTGGCGGCTCTATCTCATTCGGTCCAATCATCAAAATAAAAAATCAATCTTTTCAAAGTCGTCGACACTTATGTCGGTACCTCTTTCCTAAAACCTCGCCCTTCAATAAAATCCATAGACATAGCAAATGGAAAAGGGTAGACAAGAAAAAGGAAAGATAAAAATCAAAACCAAAGAAAAAGGACCTCTTTTAAAAGAAAAAGGAGCAAGATTTTTTTCCGGCATCGACAGGTGGCAACTCTGCTCGGGAAGTAAGAGGGCTTAATCCGCGATCAAACTTTCGATTTTCGTTCTGCATATGCATTTTATGTGAATGATCTCTGTGTGTATCAATCTTTAAGCATTAATACCTCGCACAATATATTATTGCTTCGTACAATGTCATCATATTACATACGGTGAGGACGTGAATGTATGTGAATGTATGTTGTGTGGTACCTCCATTAGGAGGCAATCCCATCGGTTATTTATTACTAGACTCCTCTAGGTGTTTCCATTGTGAGGCTCAAAAAAGGCACCACTCAGATCCGCTCCAATTGAAAAATGAATGTTTTCATCAAGTAAACTGCGAAGATCTGGGAACCAATTTCAAACAGCCCGTGAGAGTAACCCTAAGATAGGTCAGCCTCTGATAAACCAAACGCGCGGTGTGCTTCTTCATGCCCTATTTACTCTTTCGCGTATATATAAATGACCATCATCTTGTACTGTCATTTGTACATTTTTCATATCCTGTCATCAATTCGACTAACCCGTTGTGTTTCAGGATAAGATTAAAAAACCATTAAAATGATGCATAATATATCATGCATCCGTGTCCACCAATATCCAGTCTAAACTAGATATCGGTTTTGTACAGATTGGTCCTAGAACTCGATTTTGAGCCAAGAAGGCCCGTTCACCACCGTTCAAGATGGCTGAAAAAAGTTCGTCTAAACATATCCCTATATCTCGAGATGAATTCGAGAAGTTTAAGAAACAGATGGCCGAAATGACGACCCTATTAAGAGAACAGTGCGAAGTATCTCAAGAATCTAAGCATAAGAGTCAGACTGAACCCTCTGTGCAAGGAGACATGAAAATACCCGAAAAGGAAGGTGATACCCAAATGTCCACACCTATCTCTCCCCTCGATGTTAAAGTACCCAAAGAGACTCTGATCCAGAAGACGACACGGGAAATCATAGACCTCCTAGAGGACAAAGACACTGGAGATATTAGGAAGAAAGTTAGATAAATGGAGGACGTTATCCAGTTTATGAAAGGGACAGGATCCCATGGGAGCGTGAATTATTCGGATCTGTGTATTTTCCCAAAGGCAAGATACCCGAAAAAGTTTCAAGTCCCCGAGTTCTAAAAATATAACAGACTGGGAGATCCATACACTCACTTAAAATTCTACATAGGTGAACTTGGAACTTATGCCGAGGATGAAAATTGTAGACGCACGAAATTTCACTTTCTTTATACTAACCTTGTAGAAGGGCAAAAGCGTAATTATACTTTTGAGACAACCCTGGGGTAAGGCAAAAGAGCCAGGTCATCTCGGAGACAACCCCAGGAGTGATACAAAGGACCAATGACGTCTGAACATATCACGAATCAAGCGAGGATCTCCGAGCTGAGACAGTGTTCACCGGAACCACCTCAGCAAACCTCGAACGGCGTGCAATTAAAGATAAGCCAGCTAACTGATACCTGGACCTGGAGGATATATCTCGGCTATGAGTATCGACTTCTCGAACCCTAATTCAGTTAGACTCGATCTTATCCCGCTGCATTCATTAAAGACTGTCCGAAAGGTCGGGCGGCAGAGGTTAACTTCTTCCGAACCAGGATCGAAGGAACACCTGTCGAGCTTGTGGGACCCACCTAGCCCAGCTACATCCATACATGTGGCTAGCCACATGTGGCTAGCCGTATGTATGTGACTGGCTCGGACAGATTAAAACACCCACATTAGATCATTTGTAAAGAGAGAGATAGAATTTTAGAAAGAGAAAGATATTCTAGAGAGAGGCTCGAGTGGAACTCATGAATACCAACTTGAAGCTTAATCATCTCATTTAGTACCTATTTGAAGTCTTAAGAGTGTTCTACGTTGGCCACGGGAGTTAAAACGCTTGTTCACGCGTACCCCAAGGTGAAATAACGCACTTTCTATCTTCGTTCTTTGTAAATGTTGTTCAAATACGAGATTAATGATATATCTTGTTTGAATATAGTTAAACTTGTTGTATTTTAAGCATATTGTGTAATAGTTGGTAGATATTATGTTTCTATCGGTTATATTGTGCTTATTACGTTGTAAATCGATCACAGAGGCTAGATTTACCTAGATCTAAGTCGAATCTAGTCTTAGAGAGGTTATTAAGCATGAAGCTTTAACCCGTGTGCTAGATCGGTTTAGATTCATGGTAGATCTATAGATTTATTGCTTTAAATAGTCTTGGTTACCCCGTATAACCCTAAATCTATATTTAGAGGTGAAAGGGGTCCGAAATGGCTTAAAATGGTTATTTCAACCGATGAAATCACCTAATATCAAAGCCGAGGACATTATATATATTTAATCCCGCACAAATAATGTGAGCCTAGGAATCACGATGTCGAGACCCCCGAATAGATCCGACTTGATTCCCATGATGGACCGATTTTTATGTTGTAATGTTTTAATAGTGTTAATATTGTTATATATGTAAAATTTGGATCTTGAAAATGAGCTCGAGGGGTTAGTCCCGAGAAGTTGGATTCAAGATCCCGTGATAGTGAAAACTTTAATTGCGGGAGCTCGGTTCATCGAGATGGCTTACATGCCCAATGATGATCCGACCCTTTTTAACGCTTTTGAACGCATATCATCAAAATGATTTCTAATAAAAACCGCAAAGAACTTTCGATCATAATAAAGTGATTCGGGGTAGATCATCTAACAAATGTAAAGAATAAAAGGAAGTATCGAAGTCCTCGATTCCTAGTCGGGCAAAGGATTTGAAAATCATACTTTCTAAAACATCATTTTAATTAATATATCTTGTTAAAAAAAGAACTTTTTGTCAAATCAAATCCTTCGTACCTAGTCGCAAAAGAGGTATAGCACTACTTTCAAGTCACCCAAAATAAAGACTTATAATAAAAACTAATAAAGCTTTTAAAATAAAACACACACACACACTTACACACTCTATGCATAGAAAATCAATAAGATGTGGTATCGTGCTTGCACGGGAGTCGGTGGGTGCCTAACACATTCCCCACACTTAACCTAGCCCTCGAATTCCATGAATTTTGGGTTTCAAGACCAATCTTTTGGAGTCACGCATTGGACTATCTTGCGAAAAACTATTAAAACTCGGATAAGTTGGTACATCCATTTAAACCATACCAACTGGTGGCTCTGTTTCATTCGGTCCAATCATCAAAATTAATAAAAACAATCTTTTCAAAATCGTCGACACTTATGTCAGTACCACTTTCCTAAAACCTAACCTTCAATAAAATCCATAGACATAGCAAAAATGTAAAAGGGTAGGTAAGCTCAAGCAAAGGAAAGATGGAAATCAAAACCAAAAGAAAATGACTCCTCCTTCAACAAAAAGGAGCGAGGAGGATTTTTTTCTTGGCGTCGACAGGTGGTGACTCGTCTGGGGATCAAAGAGGGCTTAAGCCGCGATCAAACTTTTTGATTTCATTCTGCATATGCATCTTGTAATACCCAAGAATTTCCTAATATTATTAAATAAATATATTAATGGAAATAAGAATTTATTTAATATAAATGATTTTGTGTAATGAGATGAATTAATGCAATTATATAAAATTGAATAATTATAATAATTGATAAATTTATAGAGTTTGCGATAAACTCGTTGGAGCCTTGTGTGGCACAGTGATGAGAATTATTAATGATTATATTAATTAACGAATGAATTATTAAGTAAACAATTAATCTATATTAATTGTTAATTGTTATTGTAGAATATTAATTAATGGTTATAGAATATTAACTGTGATTGATTAATAATACATGATTATTATTATTGCAAGAAATATAATAATAATAAACCAATTGTTTATAAACATGTTGAGATTTATAGTTGTTAAGGTGATAATTAATCCTACGATTATTAATTAAGTGTTATTGATAATTACGAAGAATGGATTAATTAATATTATTAATTATTTGATAAGATGAATAATTTATTTATTTAACATTATGAATAATAAAATAAATAAGTAAGTTATTAATATAATAAGATTATATTAATTGATATGTGCAAATGTGCAATACTTGAATATATAAAGTATATGGAATACAACTATATTATATAGTGTAGAGAGACACTTAAGTGTGACCATGCATGTATATATAAACTATAGTGCAATGTGATTATACTACACATAGAAACCATATATTATATGAAACATAATGTTATTATATTATGTACATAAACTACATAGTAAAGTTATTAAACTATGTGAGTTACATGATTAATACTTATGTGACAACAAATATGTGGGTATACAAGTGATAATTAATCATATAAGGGTTAATTAAATTGTTATGGAGATTAACAATTATATTGATTGATGAAGGATGGGTGTATATTATTAATTAATATTTAATTAATAAGATGAGTAATTCTATGTACAAGCATGCGAATTAAATGTGTAACATATAGTAGCTAACTATGTATTATATGAAGTGTAATATGATACTATTATATAGTAAGGTTTATTAAATTATGGGAGTTGCATGAAATGCCTATGTGACAATTTGAATATACATTAAAGTAGGACATCATGATTATATGATAGATAATTTAATAATGCTTAACTAGCTTATGTTATCTTCATTAATTATTAAAATGTGGAACCAACGTACATGGGTTAAACGATAATAGTACATATATAACCCCTAAACCTTCTATTTATAGTAATGATATGCATTGGAATTACATGTGGGAACCAAAATGAGAACTAAAAATAACTACATTGAACCAATACTCCTTTCAAATGCTGAGATATATGGCTTGTCCATTCCTCATCCTCTCCCACACGTGAAAGCCTATGCCTACTCTCCCTTCTCATTTTCAGCAAACTCTTAGCTTTATAGCTCATGATGAACAAAGATGTTGGCTTCATGATTTTCTCCACCAACTTCGTCATTGTAAGAACCGTGAATTTCATGAATAATTTTTTTTTATTGATATAATAAGAAAATGAATACTTATTGGAACATATATGTGTACGAGTTATGAGAAAAGTAATTCGATTATATTAAATTGAATTTATAATAATTGAGGAAATATGGAGAATTGGGACTCGTAAAATGCCTTATGTGGCATGAGAATGGAAAAGATGATGGTTTAATTAATTCAAGAAGGAATTAATAAGTGAAGGATTAATTAATATTACATTATTAATTAATCGTCGTAATTAGTAATAGCATATTAATAAGTAATTATTTATAATGTGTTATTATGAGTAACAAAACATTTACGAGTAAGTAATTGATGAATATGATAAGAGTTATATTTAATTGATTATTTGTTGAGTGCAATACATGTGATAGTTAATCGTACAATAATGTTATTAAGTGTTGTTATGAATAATAATCAGATGAATTATTAAGTGAACAGTTAATCTATATTAATTGTTAATTATTATTATGAGAAATATAATAATAATCTGTTGATTTATTATTTTTGCAAGTAATAGTATAATACTAAGAAAATGGTTTATAAATATAATGAGATTTGTATTTATTAAACTATTGGAGAATGTGATGATTTGTCGTATAATAATAATTGATAATGGTAAAGTCATGAGGGAATTACTACGTGAACAATTAATAGATATTAATTGTTATTTACATTCTATTATGAGAAAATAGAATATTAATGGTGATTCATTAATAATAATATGTTGATTATTATTATTACAAATAATAGAATAATAATAAGTAAATTGTTTATAATTATAATAAGATTATGTTTACTCGATTAATTATTATGTGCATAGTATGCGATAATTAAACATATAAGATATAGTAGTTACCTCTATATTATAATGTGACGTTCAATGTGATTATATCATATATAGAAACTATATGTTATGACTAAATAAATTACATGAGTACATAATGAAGTCATGTGACAATATGAGTATGAGATTACATTGAAAATGTACCTCATGGGTATTAAATAAACAATTGTTACTTAATGATTATTTCAATAGATTAATATAATTAGAAATAATAGAATTGTAATGACATTATGTAACAACGTATATATATGGATACATTATAGGTGTATCTTATGGATTATTAAGTTGAACTAAGTGTATATTTAAATATATGAGAGGAAATAATAAATGGTTATCTATTTTAATATTAATGTGAAATTGAAATAATAATTATTTCAATAAATATAAATAATTGAAATAATATAGTAATGTGGAAAGGTAATACCCAACTAGATTATATTCGAAATTATAAATGTACATGGATTATATCATGTGTATATTAAACTTACTACATCTAATATTATTTCCTCATTAAAACTACATTGTAATTCTAATTGGATTTATAACCTATGTATATATTGCATGAAATTGTACAAAGCCTTAATGTTGATACACTTTATGTTACCAAATGTTGAGCTTGTATATTGTTGCCCCATAATTAAGAGTCATCACTCATTCTCTTCACGTGAAAACTCCAAGCTAGTCTACTACCTCTTCTCTCAAAATCAGCATTCTAGCTAAAATAATCAATGGGGGAGTGGCTTTCATAATTGCCTTCACCAACTAATTACCTACTCCTCCTTAACCTCCACACAATTCATATTTCTGTTAGTTTGATTCAAGTGAGGAAGGCTTTGTGTGGAAATTGGTTTTCCTATATATATAGCCCCTTCTCCTTCACAATCCAATTGCTGAGAATCTGTAAGTATAAGATATAGAGTTAGTGCATTGTATTAGTAAGAAGTCTTTGAATTGAGAAGTTCAAATTGCAGCAAGCTCTCTATCTAGCTTAATAGAGGTATAACTGTTGCTCTTCATTCTTATTTTCTGGGATTTCATGGATTGTTGATTCGAGTTGAATTAGATGATAATATGATTTGGGTAATGTTTACTAAGTTATTATATAACCTTATGAGTATGTTAGTAAAGTAATATGATTGTTTAGAATCAGAATTATGGTGAAAATTTGGAGATTGGCCTGCATTCTGCCGAATCAAAATTTTTTTGGCACAGACTAGTAGTGGCGCAGCTGCGCCAGTTAATAACTAAGGCGCAGCGCAGCTGCTCCGGCCTCTGTGTCCTGCTGCTGATTTCTACAAACTGCTAAAATCTGTCAAGTGTTAGCTTATTGTTATAACCTAAATGAGCATGCAAACATGTGTAGTGTCTATATGTGAGGATGTTATATTAGGATCGCTTGCTTGAATGGTGAAGTTATAGATATCACAACGAACTTAGAGTTCAAAATGGACATTTACTATTTATATCCGTTTTAAACATTCTGACTTTTGACACATATTATTGTGACCTAGAAATGTATGAAAAGCATGCTAAATTGTGTATATATGTTTCATAATGTAACATGAACATACGAGCCTCACTGGCGGACATTTCTAAACAAAAAATTTAAGTTTCAAAGGTGAACATTGGCATGTAGGTATCATATATGTAATCTGATTTTTGCGAGCATGTTAGTATAATGTAAAGATGCATGAAAGATGTATTACCTTGTGTATATAGGTGTCATATTATAACTTGAGCATGTGGACCTTAATAGTGAATATTTAACTAAAGGAAAGTATACGTTGAGAATGGACTTGGACATATAAGTATGATATTCATATTTTGATCATATGAGCATGATAATATACTTATATGACTAATTATGACCATAAGCTAGCATGATTAGTAATACATAGTTTCCTTGCTCGTGTCCAATTGTTTAACTTTAAACTAAATGGTTTTTCAAAGAAAACTTGATATATTTCAAACTAATATCTATGAATACCATATGAGAGATGTTCTAACCTTGTGAGCATGTAAATTTGACTTAACTACCTATGCAATGTGAATATAAGGTGTTGTGTTTACGCTAGCATACATGATTAAGTCGTAACGATTTCAAAAGCAAAGTTCGGACTTTTTGCAAATTAAGTTGCATGATCATAGTGTAATAATATCGCTAATATATCATGTATGTACACATACTTGTTAAAAATAATGCGAGTTAATCAAGTATGAGGTTGATTAACTTTTCAAACCAATAACGGTGCTAGTTATATATATATGTGAATGTTGCATTTATGACCGGACAAAAACAACAAGGCAACAGCTCAGCCATGGCTTGGCCAGAGGGCTGCGCAGCTGCGCCGGCCCTAGGCTTAGCCATGGCGCAGCTGCGCCAGACTGGAATCAGGATTAAGTCAGTTTATTGATCTGATTTTGACAGTTAGCTTATATGATTACTTTAACTTGTAGTATATGACCAGTATGCTAAGTAATGTGTTAAGAGGCAGGCAAAGTGATAGAATTGAATGTTTGATTATAAACTTCCCAATGATAGGTCTAAAAGGTGTTTGTGAACTATAAAGCAACGATTAGAAACTATGTTGATGACTTCATGATGTTTTATAATCTGATGTCGTGCTACGTGTGTACAAGTACGTAATGACATACTATGAAGATGTTTAAACTTAAGAGAGGAAATTCCATAGAGAATAATAACATAATCAGTTAAGCGTTATGATTTAATACAATGCTATAGGTGGTATACCTATGTAGCAAGGATAAGACTTATGTAAGCATTGCTTATATGAAGTAGTATATGTTGATTAACTATGTAACTAATGGATATAATTATAATTATGTTACTTGATTCTATAATGTCTTATAAACTATTTATGTGTTAAGGGTATGTGTAACTTACATATCGAGCTTGCTTACCGAATGTATTTAGCTAATGAATATTCTAAACATGTAAATATGTTATAATAGGATTCAAAAATTGTTGATAAGATTTACGTTGGTAAACTACGCATAAGGCAAGTTGTCTAACTTACACTCTTTTAAAGTGCAAGTTTCCTGACTTACACTAATTTATAGTGCAAGTATCTGAACCCTACTTTTATTGTGTTGCAAGTATCCTATCCTTGTGGTTACTTATTCGAGGAACGTCGTAAGCAAGTTCCCTAACTTATACTCTTTCATTGTGCAAGTTTCCTTGAAACCGTTCTTGTATATTAATTGCAAATATATGACTACTCTTTTATTGTGCAAGTATTTGATTCATACTCTTTATTGAACATATATTCGAGCTTGTACTAACTTGGTCGTACGAATAAATAGGTGCTAGAATAATTCTTGCCTTACAAACTTATGTTTCATAGTTTGATTTAAATCACGATT
The DNA here is from genome assembly GCA_020205555.1 of Panax stipuleanatus. Classification (NCBI taxonomy): domain Eukaryota; kingdom Viridiplantae; phylum Streptophyta; class Magnoliopsida; order Apiales; family Araliaceae; genus Panax; species Panax stipuleanatus. Next base: position 17,079,453 of record CM035118.1, on the reverse strand, counting down.
ATATTCTTCGAATCATTGTTGTGAGTATTGAACTCATAAATTGTTCTTATATACATTGTTGAAATTGTCTACACCATTTGATTCGGCTAGATCAATATCATGAATTGGAAACAAATCCACACCAATTGCCTTGGTGCGGACTCTTATAAATTGACTGAGTTGAACAACCCTAGTAGAAAGGGGAACTATATAGTCGGGGTGCCGACAGTGGTGTGGTAGGTTATGCATAACACTAGGTACGATAGGTTGATCTCCTAATTGTACTTGTTTGGGTTACCATAAATATTTTTGGTGATTCTAGTAAAAGTTCGTGGTTCTTAGCGACCACTCAGTATCCAGTATTTATTAACTTGAAACTTTGAATTCTTTGGATTTTTTTATTAATCTTTGGTCCACAGCGACACTCAGTGATGTCTATTCATTCACTTGAAATTGTTGAAACTTTCAAAACCGGTAATAACTTCTCGACCCGTGGTGATCCTTATTCAACTTCACAGAATAGATTTGGGAGTCATTGCTATTTATTTTGTTCACAACATTCTTATTTGAAATCCTGAGCGATTAATTACCATTTCACCCGTGAGATTTAGAACTGCATATATTCATGTTCGCATTTATTGGCATATTACTTGCTGAGCAAATTTGTTTCTCACTCTTGCTTCCCATAAACTTTTCAGTTAGGGCAGGGAAAGGTAGAACCCCAGGATAGGACAAGTGCGAAGGCAAGGCTATGGAGTAGATGTGCTTTTCTATATTAGGATGTTTCTGTTATATTGTATTAAGACTTATTTAAATGTTATGTATTAAGAAATGTTTGGTTTAAGTTATGAAGTGTATTAGTAATAGTTTTGAGACTTGGGACGAGAATATTTATGTTATATCAATGTAAATTATTCTGTTATTCCATTATTTGAGATTTTAGTTGTTATTAGAATTAGTACTTGATGAACCAAATTCGAGATCAGTGACGGTCTGAATTTGGGGGCGTCACAGGTTGGTATCAAAGCTGTAGGTTATAAACCTTAGGAGCGAGAGTCCTTAGGATATAACCTTAGAAGAATTTAGAGAATAGAAGGAGATAAAACTCATGTAGATTTTTCTTAGAAAGCTAGAAGTGTTATGAAATATATTTTCATTCCATACAATGAAATTATGTTTTATTCGAAGATGATGAAGTTATTGGTTTTGTGATTATGGATGTCAGAGATAGGTAAACCTAGTAGGGTCATGGAGGAGGAACCACGTGATATACATGTGGTGTCCGCAACACCCCTTGAAGTTAAGCCTTTTACAGCAATAACCTTAACCTGGGAGGGGATGGAATCGAAATCCAAGCAGAAATCCACGGTGAAAGTTTTCTTTCAAGATTGAGGCATGTGTGAGTTACTTTAAGATGAAGAAAAAGACACAATAGTGGAAGGCGAAGTTCTAAAACATCAGTTTAGTAACTGACAGATATAAACATAGTGAAGGTAGTAGGTAGATAGTGGAATAAGTGTCGCGAATGATACTATAAAAATTTATAGATGAGAAACAGTGTTATAGATCCCAATTTTAGGGATAATGTGGGAAGTATCTTTCTAACCCCAACTTTAGTGGTACCCGAGAGGGGTATGTATTGAGACTAGCAGAATGCTATACGATGTGATATATTTTCTTGTGGAATGTTTTTATTAAACGTGCATGTAGTAACCAGATTATGTTATATAATACCAAGGGAGAATAGATATAAAACTTATACGTCTTAAGAAGTATCAGATGTTTAACAAAGAGATGATAATACCATTTTATTTCTACGCAGAGAAATGTCAATACCTTAAGGAGGAGAGACTCGTCAAGCAATGGAGAATGGAGATAGGGAACTGAATCAAGAACCCTTACAACAATTAGTAGACCTTATAGTAAATGCTTTTGAAGAAGGAATCAATGATTATAAGAAGAGACAGATGAAAACTTTTGAGGTAGGAAAAGATACTAATTTGACTAAAGAAAGAAAGGTTAATAATTCAAAGAAAGCGAATGAAGGTAGGATGGAAGAGAGTAGTAGTGGTAGCAGTAAGAATTTCAAGAGGAAGTGGAATGAGAATAAGTATGTACGAGGAGAAGGACAACTATGGAAGAAGAAGATAGAAGCCTGTAAGGAATGTGGAAAGAACCACATGGGAGCGTGTTTGAAAGGAAAACTTATATGTTATAAGTGCGATGAGAAGGATCATATTTCTCCTAACTGTCCTAGGGAGGAGAAAACCATAGATTATTTTGCGTATGGATCTGAAAAACATCAAATACGTTATTGGCAGAAGGAAACGAACAAGAAGGGAAACAGAAACAAAAGAAGACGGGACAACAACAACATCAACAACAATCCGAGGGGAAGTCACCAAGAAGGACTCAAGAAAAAGAACAAGGTTTGCCCGAAATGTGGAAAGAGTCATCAAGGAGAGTGCTGGAAGGGACGAGGCGTTTGCTATAACTGCGGCCAGGAAGGGCATATTTCCCTTAATTGCCCAAACCCGAAGAAGATCAGAGGATGCTTTTCTTGGAGGTCAACAGATCATTAGGTTAAGAACTGCCCAAAAAAAGGAAGGAAGGAAGAAAACGACAACAAAGGAAGCTATAGAAAGGAGATAACGATAATTGAACCAGCTCAATCGAGCGAACCAATGCCACGTACGACTAACGTTATGATACATGATGCAGTGGCGTTCCAAGTTGTGATGTCAGGTGCGGTCTTAATCAATAATATAAATGCGTATATATTATCTGATTCGAGTACTATTTTTCCTTTTTGCATCTGAAGAACTATGAGACGACTAAGTTATCCCAAGAGCGATTAGAAGATCCTTTGAACATAGAAGTTGCGAATAAAGAAGTAATTCCCGCAGAATTCGTTTGCCGATATTATTGCGCATAAGTTAAGAAAGTAAGCTAAGCATAGACTGGATTCTGATAAAATTTGGAAAGTGTGGTGGGATACTAAAAATGGACTGATTATATAACCGTACTACGATAATTGACTGTTAGAAGAAAAATGTGAACCTTCAAAATCCAAACCGGTCTAAGGAAGGGTTTTATGGTAGCTCGTCGTTTAGGTAATTGTGTTGCCTTATGATGATGTAGGCCAAGATATTGTTAAGAAAAGTCGGTGTAGATTGTTTCACTTTTATTATAAATACTAAAAGAACAGGAGTAGAAATAAAGAATGTATCAGTAAGAATAAAAATTCAAGACGTATTCCCAGAAGATCTGCCCGGCCTTCCGCCAGATAGAAAAAATAAGTCGTAATAGATTTAGTACCGGAGACTGCACTGATTTCGAAAGCACCTATCTTATGGCGTCGGTAGAAATGAAGAATTGATAATAAAATTGCAAGAAATGTTAGATTAAGGATATATTCAATCGAGTGTGTTTTCCCTTGGGGAGCACCAGTGTTGTGTGTCAAGGAGAAGGTTAGTTTTAGGGCACATCAGATCCGGCAGAGATGAAGGCGGTAAGTAAATGGGGAGCAGTCAAAGAGTACCACGACAAAATTCTCTATCACCTAGAAAAGGCAAACGTAGTTGCCGATATGCTAAGTAGGAAAAGGGAATGGAGAAATTATTCAAGTTGATAACTTGAGAGGAGCTAATCAGGAAGATGTAGAGGTTGGAAATAGAAGTGAAGGGACCCAAAAAGCCCAAAGAGAAGTTTATAACAAGGGTTTGTCCATCGTTGTTGGATAAAGTAAAGGGATGACAAGATAAAGACATAAAGTGCAAGAAGGTAAAGAGGAAAAGTTAAGAAGAAATAATAATGGTATCTTGCAATTTGTAGATCGAGCGTGAGAGTCAACCGTAACTAAAATTTGCGAGATAAGAGTTTTCATGAGGCATATAGTTGGACATAGTTCGTTCACCCAGGAAGCACGAAAACGTACCGGGATCTTCGAAGACACTATTGGTGGTCAATATGAGGCGAGAAGTTGTAGAATGTATTGACCGATTAAAGAAGACAACGCGTTTTCTACCAATAGATATTCAATTCAATTTAAATCAGTTAGCAAAATTATACGTTAAGAAAATCGTTTTGCAATACGAAATATCAGTGTTAATAATTTTCGATCGAGACCCGCGCTCCACTTCAAAGTTTTGGAAGAGCTTGCGTAATGGATTTCAAAGGTAACTTGGAATATCACTTACCCTTAGTAAAATTCGCTTATAGTAATAATTATTATATGAATATCGGTAAGCCATCATACAAAGCTCTCCACGGAAGAAAGTGCAGAACACCGCTACATTGGGATGAGGTCAGAGAACGACTACAATTGGAATCGAATTTAGTACGATGAATGGCAGACATTGTGAAGACAAAAAGAGCCATATTAGTAGCAGCTCAAGATCAACACGAGAAAAACGCAGATTGACATCGTTATAATTAAGATTTTGAAGACGGTAGTTTTGTATTTCTTAAATGTTTCCCTATAAAGGGAAGATAAGATTAACTAAGAAAGAAGAATTGAGTCTGAGGTTCGTGAAACCTTTTGAAGTATTGCCGAGAGCAGGAAAAGTGGCGTACGAGGTAGTCTTACCTATTGAGCTGGAACATGTCCACAGTGTGTTTTATGTTTCTGTCTTACAATTGTATAAACCTAATTATAAGAGCATAATACCCTATGAACCCATTCAAGTAGAGGAGAATTTGACATATGAGGAATTCCTGTCCAACTACTAAATAGGAAAGAACATATATTAAGAAATAAAATTATATCTTCTGTGATAGCGCTTTGGCGAAACTACGATGTCAAAGAGGCCACGTGGGAATTAGAAGATAGGACGACGAGGGACTATACCCATCTATTTATGTAGCCTTGTACCAATTTCGAGGACGAAATTTTTATAAGGGGGGAGGATGTAAGAACCGTGAATTTCATGAATAATTTTTTTTATTGATATAATAAGAAAATGAATACTTATTGGAACATATATGTGTACGAGTTATGAGAAAATTAATTCAATTATATTAAATTGAATTTATATTAATTGAGGAAATATGGAGAATTGGAACTCGTAAAATGCCTTGTGTGACATGAGAATGAAAAAGATGATGGTTTAATTAATTCAAGAAGGAATTAATAAGTGAAGGATTAATTAATATTACATTATTAATTAATCGTCGTAATTAGTAATAGCATATTAATAAGTAATTATTTATAATGTGTTATTATAAGTAACAAAACATTTACGAGTAAGTAATTGATGAATATGATAAGAGTTATATTTAATTGATTATTTGTTGAGTGCAATACATGTGATAGTTAATCGTACAATAATGTTATTAAGTGTTGTTATGAATAATAATCAGTTATAGAGTAAATGAATTATTAAGTGAACAGTTAATCTATATTAATTGTTAATTACTATTATGAGAAATATAATAATAATCTGTTGATTTATTATTTTTGCAAGTAATAGTATAATACTAAGAAAATGGTTTATAAATATAATGAGATTTGTATTTATTAAACTATTGGAGAATGTGATGATTTGTCGTATAATAATAATTGATAAGGGTAAAGTCATGAGGGAATTACTACGTGAACAATTAATAGATATTAATTGTTATTTACTTTCTATTATGAGAAAATAGAATATTAATGGTGATTAATTAATAATAATATGTTGATTATTATTATTGCAAATAATAGAATAATAATAAGTAAATTGTTTATAATTATAATAAGATTATGTTTACTCGATTAATTGTTATGTGCATAGTATGCGATAATTAAACATATAAGATATAGTAGTTACCTCTATAATATAATGTGACGTTCAATGTGATTATATCATATATATAAACTATATGTTATGACTAAATAAATTACATGAGTACATAATGAAGTCATGTGACAATATGAGTATGAGATTACATTGAAAATGTACCTCATGGGTATTAAATAAACAATTGTGACTTAATGATTATTTTAATAGATTAATATAATTAGAAATAATAGAATTGTAATGACATTATGTAACAACGTATATGTATGGATACATTAGAGGTGTATCTTATAGATTATTAAGTTGAACTAAGTGTATATTTAAATATGTGAGAGGAAATAATAAATGGCTATCTATTTTGATATTAATGTGAAATTGAAATAATAATTATTTCAATAAATATAAATAATTAAAATAATATAGTAATGTGGAAAGGTAATACCCAACTAGATTATATTCGAAATTATAAATGTACATGAATTATATCATGTGTATATTAAACTTACTACATCTAATATTATTTCCTCATTAAAACTACATTGTAATTCTAATTGGATTTATAACCTATGTATATATTGCAGGAAATTGTACAAAGCCTTAATGTTAATACACTTCATGTTACCAAATGCTGAGCTTGTATATTGTTGCCCCATAATTAAGAGTCATCACTCATTCTCTTCACGTGAAAACTCCAAGCTAGTCTACTACCTCTTCTCTCAAAATCAGCATTCTAGCTATAATCATCAATGGGGGAGTGGCTTTCATGATTGCCTTCACCAACTAATTACCTACTCCTCCTTAACCTTCATACAATTCATATTTCTGTTAGTTTGATTCAAGGGAGGAAGGCTTTGTCTGGAAATTGGTTTTCCTATATATATAGCCCCTTCTCCTTCACAATCCAATTGCTAAGAATCTGTAAGTATAAGATATAGATTTATTGCATTGTATTAGTAAGAAGTCTGTGAATTGAGAAGTTCAAATTGCAGCAAGCTCTATATCTAGCTTAACAGAGGTATAACTCTTGTTCTTCATTCTTATTTTCTAGGATTTCATGGATTATTGATTCGAGTTGAATTAGATGATAATATGATTTGGGTAATGTTTACTAAGTTATTATATAACCTTATGAGTATGTTAGTAAAGTAATATGATTGTTTAGAATCAGAATTATGGTGAAAATTTGGAGATTGTCCTGCATTCTACCGAACCAAAAAAATTCTGGCACAGACTAGTAGCGGCGCAGCTGCGCCAGTTAATAACTAAGGCGCAGCGCAGCTGTTCCGGCCTCTGTGTCCTGCTGCTGATTTCTGCAAACTGCTAAAATCTGTCAAGTGTTAGCTTATTGTTATAACCTAAATGAGCATGCAAGCATGTGTAGTGTCTATATGTGAGGATGTTATATTAGGATCGCTTGCTTGAATGGTGAAGTTATAGATATCACAACGAACTTAGAGTTCAAAATGGACATTTACTATTTATATCCGTTTTAAACATTCTGACTTTTGACACATATTATTGTGACCTATAAATGTATGAAAAGCATGCTAAATTGTGTATATATATTTCATAATGTAACATGAACATACGAGCCTCACTAGCGGACATTTTTAAACAAAAATTTAAGTTTCAAAGGTGAACATTGGCATGTAGGTATCATATATGTAATCTGATTTTTGCGAGCATGTTAGTATAATGTAGAGATGCATGAAAGATGTATTACCTTGTGTATATAGGTGTCATATTATAACTTGAGCATGTGGACCTTAATAGTGAATATTTAACTAAAGGAAAGTATACGTTGAGAATGGACTTGGACATATAAGTATGATATTCATATTTTGGTCATATGAGCATGATAATATACTTATATGACTAATTATGACCATAAGCTAGCATGATTAGTAATACATAGTTTTCTTGCTTGTGTCCAATTGTTTAACTTTAAACTAAATGGTTTTTCAAAGAAAACTTGATATATTTGAAACTAATATCTATGAATACCATATGAGAGATGTTCTAACCTTGTGAGCATGTAAATTTGACTTAACTACCTATGCAATGTGAATATAAGGTATTGAGTTTACGCTAGCATACATGATTAAGTCGTAACGATTTCAAAAGCAAAGTTTGAACTTTTTGCAAACTAAGTTGCATGATCATAGTGTAATAACATCGCTAATATATCATGTATGTACACATACTTGTTAAAAACAATGTGAGTTAATCAAGTATGAGGTTGATTAAGTTTTCAAACCAATAACGGTGCTAGTTATATATATGTGAATGTTGCGTTCATGACCGGACAGAAACCACAAGGCAACAGCTCAGCCTTGGCTTGGCCAGAGGGCTACGCAGCTGCGCCAAACTGGAATCAGGACTAAGTCAATTTATTGATCTGATTTTGACAGTTAGCTTATATGATAACTTTAACTTGTAGTATATGACCAGTATGCTAAGTAATGTGTTAAGAGGCATGCTAAGTGATAGAATTGAACGTTTGATTATAAATTTCCCAATGATAAGTCTAAAAGGTATTTGTGAACTATAAAGCAACGATTAGAAACTATGTTGATGACTTCATGATGTCTTATAATCTGATGTCGTGCTACATGTGTACAAGTACGTAATGACATACTATTAAGATGTTTAAACTTTAGAGTGGAAATTCCATAGAGAATAATAACATAATCGGTTAAGCGTTATGATTTAATACAATGATATAGGTGGTATACCTATGTAGCAAGGATAAGACTTATGTAAGCATTGCTTATATGAAGTAGTATATGTTGATTAACTATGTAACTAATGGATATAATTATAATTATGTTACTTGATTCTATAATGTCTTATAAACTATTTATGTGTTAAGTGTACGTGTAACTTACATATCGAGCTTGCGTACCGAATGTGTTTAGCTAATGAATATTCTAAACATGTAAATATGTTATAATATGATTCAAAAAGTGTTGATAAGCTTTACGTTGGTAAACTACGCATAAGGTAAGTTCTCTAACTTACACTCTTTTAAAGTGCAAGTTTCCTGACTTACACTTATTTATAGTGCAAGTATCTGAACCCTACTTTTATTGTGTTGCAAGTATCCTATCCTTGTGGTTACTTATTCGAGGAACGTCGTAAGCAAGTTCCCTAACTTATACTCTTTCATTGTGCAAGTTTCCTTGAAACCGTTCTTGTATATTAATTGCAAATATCTGACTACTCTTTTATTGAGCAAGTATTTAATTCATACTCTTTATTGAACATATATTCGAGCTTGTACTAACTTTGGTCGTACGAGTAAATAGGTGCTAGAATAATTCTTGCCTTACAAACTTATGTTTCATAGTTTGATTTAAATCACGATTATATTCTTCGAATCATTGTTGCGAGTATTGAACTCATAAATTGTTCTTATATATATTGTTGAAATTGTCTACGCCATTTGATTCGGCTAGATCAGTATCATGAATTGGAATGCGATCCACACCAATTGCCTTGATGCGGACTCTTATAAATTGACTGAGTTAAACAACCCTAGTAGAAAGGGGAACTATATAGTCGGGGTGCCGACAGTGGTGTGGTAGGTTATGCATAACACTAGGTATGATAGGCTGATCCCCTAATTGGGTTACCATAAATATTTTTGGTGATTCTAGTAGAAGTTCGTGGTTCTTAGCGACCACTCAGTATCCAGTATTTATTAATTTGAAACTTTGAATTCTTTGGATTTTTTTATTAATCTTTGGTCCACAGCGACACTCAGTGATGTCTATTCATTCACTTGAAATTGTTGAAACTTTCAAAACCTGTAATAACTTATCGACCCGTAGTGGTCCTTATTCAACTTCACGGAATAGATTTGGGAGTCATTACTATTTTATTGTTCACAACATTCTTATTTGAAATCCTGAGCGATTAATTATCGTTTCACCCTTGATATTTAGAACTGCATATATTCATGTTCACATTTATTGGCATATTACTTGCTTAGCAAATTTGTTGCTCACTCTTGCTTCCCATAAACATTTCAGTTAGGGCAGGAAAAGGTAGAACCCCAGGACAGGACAAGTGCGAAGGCAAAGCTATGGAGTAGATGTGCTTTTCTATATTAGGATGTTTCCGTTATGTTGTATTAAGACTTATTTAAATGTTATGTATTAAGAAATGTTTGGTTTAAGTTATGAAGTGTATTAGTAATAGTTTCGAGACTTGGGACGAGAATATTTATGTTATATCAATGTAAATTATTCTGTTATTCCATTATTTGAGATTTTAGTTGTTATTAGAATTAGTACTTGATGAACCGAATTCGAGATCAGTGACAGTTTGAATTTGGGGGCGTCACAGTCATAACCTTCATACAATTCATTCATCCGTTAGTTTGATTTAGAAGTTAGAAGCATGGACCGTATTTTGATTTTGCCTATAAATGAAGCCTCCTTCCTTCACATTTCATCTTGCTGAGAAATCTGTGGAGTGAAGTATTGCTAGTTCACTAAAATACATATAGATAGAGAGTCAGTTGAGAAAGGAATCAAGTTACAGCTAACTCAATTCATATAGCAGAGGTATAATCCTTTCCATGTTCTTCATCTCATGTTCTCTGAGATTTTCAAATTCTTGAATTAAGCATGGTTATCCTATTAAGTTGAATAGGATATACTTGTTAGTTGTTATATAGTCTTGGTAGCATGTTTAAACTATAATATGACTGCTTGGAACTGATTTTGTGAAGTAAGTTTGTGGTTGGGCTGGAATCCTGCCAAAGCAGGTTGTCCTTGGCTTGAACCAGGCGTGGCGCAGCTACGCCGGTAATACACTGGGGCGCAGCAGCTGCCCTGAACCCAGTTTCTGCATTCTGCTTAAAATCTGCTAAGTGATAGTTTATTTGCATAGCTTAGACGAGCATATTAATGGGTTTAACATACTTATATGAGTATATGGAGATAACGTAAACACGATTTGGCTATGATTACATGCAAGAATTATGAAACGACAAATAGTGTTGAAGTAAACTTAAAGTTTCATGAACGATCGTTAACATATATGAAGCATGTTAGTATTCTGACTTTTGAGACATGTTAGTATAACTTAGAAACATATGAAATGCATGCTAACTTATGTATATAGGTTCCGTGATATAATATGAACATGTGAACCTAACTAGTGCACATTTCTAACGAAAATGTAAGTTTTGAAGGTGGATCTTGATATGAAAATACCATATACACATTCTGATGTTATGAGCATCTTTAGATGACTTTGAAATGCATGAGGGGCCTGTTGACGTGCTTATATATGTTATATAATATGACATGAGCATGTGGGCTTCATTTGCGAACATTACTAGGTGAAAGTATAAGTTTGAAACATAAATCTTGACATGTTATATCGTAGCCAAGATTCTAAAAATTTTGGACATGTTTGGTAGTGCTCATAACCTCATTAAAATGTCATAAATATACACATGCCATGTTCGATGCCATGAGAACTAGTTAGGCACAAGTGAAGCATGAATTAAGTTGTAATGGTGCTAGTTATATGTGTATAATATAGATTCTTGCAAGCATGCTTAAAACAAGTTATGTGATCACCTCGTATAACAAAGCATGATAGGCTTTGTGAATTCCATGACCTTGAATGACCCTAAGTTGTCGAAAGGGTTAACTTAGAAGTTATATCACATATGTTTGGAACGAGGGAAGGTTATACAAACATAAAAGTATTCTTTAACGTATATATGCTATGTGATATTATATGTTGTTATTTGAAACCGATTTTGACGGTTAACTTATAGAAATGCCATAACTTGCTAAAATAAAATGTATTTAGTTTTGATTGTGGTTTTATGTGATATTAATAAATATGAGAGTATGTTGCTAGTTGTTGCAATCTCATATGATATGAGAATGTGTTTTAACTCAAAAGGAGGAACGTTAAGGATAGAAATTATATTAATATAATATTATCTAACTGTGTCGCTAGGTCAAGACTTAGCGTATGTGATTATCGTATATACGAGATGAGATATAACGTTAAACTATATGACAAATGAATATCATATATACATAACTATATTACGATAGGAATTCGAAAGTGTTGATTTGCTTTTCGTGGATAAACTATGCTAAAGGCAAGTTCTCTAACTTACACTCTTTTAAAGTGCAAGTTTCCTTACTTACACTCATTTATAGTGCAAGTATCCTAGACCTTCGTATTTACTTTATTCAAGGAACGTTGTAAGCAAGTTTCTAACTCTACTCTTTATTGAACATTCAATTGGCTTATGCAATTATTGTCGTACGAATAAACTCTTGAGATTAAATTCAGATATTCTGAACTATATACTTCATGAATAGGATAAAAGTCGAACTATATTCTTCGGACTTTAAATCTTAAAATTGAATTTATAGCTGTTGAGATCTATGTCATTTGTTTCGGCTAGACTTATATTATTGAAAGGCGACCCAAACCGATTGATTGGTGTGGGATCTTGTATTTGACTGAGAAGAACAAAATATAACTGTCGGAGAACCGACGCGCGCACATTAGTATGATTGAGTGTTATGCATAACATAGGGTACTTTAGGCTGATCACCTGTTGTACTTGTTTTTGTTGGATTTTCAGTTTATTACTGTCAATTCCTGTGGAAGTTCATAGTCCTTAGTGACTGCTCAGTATTCAGTTATCTTGAAATCTTGAATTGATTTATTATTGAATCACATTGATATTATTCTGTCCTTAGCGACTATTATTAAAAACTGTTGATATTTTTGTTATCCTTGAACTATCAAACCTTGCTATACCCTTTTGAGAATTGAGAATTATATTATAAACCCTTATTGTATATTACTTGCTGAGCAATTTGTACTCATTCTTGTTTTTCCTAAAATATTTCAGTTAAAGTAGAGCAGTGCGGACCTTCGGACACAGATAAGAGCTAGGGAAAGCTACTGAGTAGCTTAAATTATGTAGGACTTATGATTGTAATAAAGAACTTATGATATTATGTACTAGTTAAGGTTATTTATACTTAAGATATGTCTAAGCTATGTAATCACTGTTTAAGTTACGAGACCTTGGGACGTGAATAAATTATATTATTTAAATGTAATCTATTCGGTATTAGTTGTGTATTATTTCTGCTATGCAATGCGACATTTAGTCATATTATTATTGTGATGTATTACCATGAGCACGTGACGAACCGAATTTGAGCGACCCCGTGACGGTCCTGGAATTTGGGGGCGTCACAGGTTAGTATCAGAGCTGTATTTATAAACCTTAGGAACGAGTGTCCTTAGACTATAACTTAGGCGAACTTAGAAGTTAGGAAAGAGATAAAACTCATGTAGAGTTTTCCTTGAGAGACCTAGTCTGTTATGAAATGTAACTTCATTTTATACAATGAATATATGTTTTATTTAACATTCTAATGGAGTTGCTGTTTCTTATCTTGTGTTTGTGATTGTAGATGGCAGATATGGGAGTACCCACTAGAGTTGCTGAGGACGAGCCCAGGGATATCCATGTAGTATACGAGGCACCCTAAGAGGCTGTGCAGGTACAGGCTGTGGCACCATCCGAGTCTGATGACGAGGATGAGATTGAGATTGAGATTGAGATAGAGTCTGATCCAAAGGAGGAGCCGATGGAGGATGAGCCAGTAGAGGACTCTGATGTGGCTACTGTAGAGGAGCAGATGTTAGGCGAGTATGAGGAGCGGATTCTGGAGTTGGACTGCAGAGTCCAGGAGCTAGAGGCAGAGGCCTAAGAGAGAGAGTCCGAGTTCCAGAAATTGAGGGACGAAGACCACTAGAGGAAGCTGGCCATGCAGGAGTTAGAGGTGGAGATTGCCTACCGCAGGGAGGCAGGGATCCAGATGGGAACTTTATTTCATAGGTTGGTGGCGAGAAATGTAGATCTGGCAAGGAAGCTGGAAGAGGTTAAACAGAGGGAACTAAGCGAGAAGACTGAGAAGGAAGCATTCCGCACTCAGTTGGAATTAGAAGTGATGGATAGGATACACTTCGAGGAGAAGTGGGAGGCTGCCAATGAGAGAGCAGATGACCTGGAAGATGAGGTCAAATGCAAGAAGAGGAAAATGAACAAGATGGAGTACGTGTTTCGTTCAGCATTCTAGAGGGTTCTTGATGGTGTGTACCACTACCTGGCAGAGTAGGGACAGACTCTACATACCTTGAGTCGAGAGTTGGTTGCGTATATAGCGCAGATGGAGTACAAGAGCGTAGTGGAGCGCGGGATGATGTGATGAGATTTCCTTAAATGGTCTAGTGGTAGTTAGTAGCATTTATCTTTATGTGTTGTACATACTATGTTGTAATCCCTATCTTTTGTGTAAAATGTGGGATAGTGATGTAAACCCCGTGTAAGCTTTTGTTAGAGGGGTAGTATGGAAGTAGGTTGGTATATTCCCCATCTTTTGTGATATTAGGGGATACATGTGATAACATTTATAGAAATATGCTAGGGAAATCATGTAATGAAACAGTTGGCATATGAATATAAATGAAGCTTATTTCAGAAACGTGTTATAAATTTATTCTTTTAGTATTAAAAGAAATACTTAAGTAATATACTTGAATAATAAAATGAAAATTTGTGATGCAGATCATGTCGCCAAGACGTAAAATGATTGCGCATAAGGAAACAGTTAATAGCGAGAGAGAGCATGTAGTTCTCATCCAGAAACTAGTTGATCTACTAGGAGAGGCCCTTAGGGGGAGGAACGACGGGCCCATTCACCCCAACCCCCAAGCCGTCCCATTTTTGGTTCCATTTGCTACATTTACGACAAATGGCAAAGCAAATCACTGGTGGGAAACCTTAAGTTGGTATGACAAGAAGAAGGAATGTAAGGACACGGGAGGAAAAAGTCTTGGAGAAAACAGCAGCGGGGAAAGTAACTTAGGAAAGAGGAAATGGGGGAGTAATGAACACAACAACAACCAAAACAGTAATCAAGGTGGGAGTCACCGACGAAGCTTTAAGAAAGGGAGCAAGATTTGTAATAAGTGTGGGAAAAGTCATCAGTTGGAAAATTTTCGTGGAGGAGTTGAGAAGAGGATAGAAGGATGCCCGAGAAATGGAAAGAACCATCAGGGCGAGTGCTGGAAAGGAAAGGGCACGTGTTATAACTGCGGTCAGAAGGGTCACATATAGCCCAACTGCCCGAAACCGAAGAAGGTTAGAGCATGTTTCGCTTGCGACTCAACGAAACACCAGATAAAGGATTGCCCAAAGAAGGGAAATGGGGGAAATGGCGAAAATGGTAGCCAACAAGGAGGAGGTAACAAGTTAATGATTGGAGGACCCGCACAACCCAACCGATCGATCGCCCAAACATTTAACATAACCGTCCAGGATGCCGTGGCTGCGAAGGACATGGTGTCAGGTATAATCCCAATCAATGATATAAATGCTTATGTATTATTTGATTCGGGTGCCACCTGTTCTTTTATATCTGAAGAGTTTGCTAGTAAACTTAGTACACCCCGAGAACGGTTAGAAAAACCTTTGAACATAGAAGTTGCGAATAAGGAAATAATCCCTGTAGAATACGTTTATCGAGATTATCGCGCAAACATTAGAGAACATGAACTGAGCGTAGACTTGATTCCTATTAAACTGGGAGAATTTGATGTGATACTGAGAATGGATTGGTTGTATAACCATGCAGCGATAATTGATTGTCAAAATAAATATGTGAACCTTCAGACTCCGAGTAAGTCTAAGGTAGTGGTTTATGGTAGCTCATCGCTTAAGAAATCGTGTTGCGTTACAATGACGCAGGCCAAGAAATTGTTAAGGAAAAGATGTGTAGGTTATTTAGCTTACATCTTTGATACTCGGAAAAAGGGAGTAGAAATTAAGGATATATCCGTAGTTAATGAATTTCAAGATGTGTTTCCGGACGATCTGCCTGGTCTTCCGCCAGACAGAGAAATCGAATTCGTAATAGACTTAGCACCGAGACAGCACCGATTTTCAAAGCTCTATATCGTATGGTGCCAGTAGAAATGAAGGAATTGATGATACAATTGCAAGAGTTGTTGGATAAGGGTTACATCCGACCGAGTGTTTCTCCTTGGGGAGCATCAGTGTTATTCGTTAAGAAAAAGGACGGATCGATGAGGCTCTATATCGATTATCGAGAATTGAACAGAGTAACGATCAAGAACTGATATCCGCTACTGAGGATAGACGACCTGTTTGATCAACTGAAAGGAGCAAAATATTTCTCAAAGATCGACCTACAGACAGGGTATCACTAACTGAAGGTCCGGGATGAGGACATACCAAAGACTGCGTTTCGAACCCATTATGGACACTACGAGTTTTTGGTAATGTCATTTGGATTGACTAATGCTCCGACAGCATTTATGGACTTGATGAACCGAGTTTTCAAGCCATACTTGGATAAATTTGTAGTGGTTTTTATCGACGACATTTTGATCTACTCAAAGACAGAGGAAGAACACGCCGAACATCTAAAGATTGTTTTGGAGGCACTAAGGAAGGAGAAGATGTATGCGAAATTTTCAAAGTGCGAATTTTGGATGGATAAGGTTCAATTATTAGGCCACGTGGTGGATAAGAATGGAATCTCTGTAGACCGTGCGAAGGTAGAAGCAGTAAGTAATTAGGAACAGCCGAGAACGCCAACGGAGGTAAGAAGTTTTTTAGGATTAGCTGGGTACTATCGAAGATTCATCCAAGATTTTTCTAAGATAGCAACCCCATTGACCAATTTGACTAGAAATACGGTGAAATTTGTATGGACTAACAAATTCGAAGAAAGTTTTCAAGAACTGAAAAAGAGATTGAGCGAAGCACCTGTGTTATCATTACCAGATGATGAGGGAAATTTTGTGGTGTATGGTGATGCATCGCACAAGGGACTTGGCTGTGTGCTTATGCAGCACGGCAAGGTCATTGCGTATGCGTCACGATAATTGAAGGATTACGAAAAATGATACCCTACTTACGACTTAGAGTTAGCGGCAGTAGTTTTTGCGTTGAAGATATGGAGGCATTATCTATACAGGAAGAAATGTGAGATATACACGGACCATAAAAGTCTGAAATTTATCTTCACACAGAAGGAGTTGAACATGCGGCAGAGAAGGTGATTAGAATTAATCAAAGACTATGACTGCGATATTCTTTATCACAGGGAAGGCAAACGTGGTTGCCGACGCTCTGAGCATGAAAGGAAGGGAGAAGTTGTTTAATTTGACGACTCAGGAAGAGTTGATAAGAGAGATGGAGAAATTGGAGATCAAAGTGAAAGGACCAGAAAAGTCTGGTGAGAAGTTAATTGTAATGGAAGCTTGTCCGACGTTGTTGGATAGAGTGAAGGAAGCCCAGGAAAAGGATAAAGAGTGTGAGAAAATCCGAAAGAGGATCACAGAAAATGAGGAAGAGAAATTTTGAATGGATAAAGACGGTATTTTGAGATTTGAAGAAAGAGTATGGGTACCAGCTGTAACCGAGTTAAGGGAAGAGATTTTGCACGAGGCACACAATACGACATATTCCGTTCATCCGGGAGGCACGAAGATGTACCGAGATCTAAGGCAACATTTTTGGTGGCCTAATTTGAAACGGGAAGTCGCAGAGTGCGTTAATAGATGTTTGACTTGCCAACGCGTTAAAGCAAAGCATCAACGGCCAAGTGGTTTACTACAACAGTTGGAAATACCAGAGTGGAAATTGGAGCATATTACAATGGACTTCGTGGTAGGACTTTTAGTTACACAAAAAGGTTATGATGCTATTTGGGTTATCGTGGATTGACTAACGAAGACCTCACATTTTCTACCAATCAAGATCCGCTACAGTTTGAACCAAGTAGCGAGTCTGTACGTAAAGGAGATTGTCTCACGACATGGAGTACCGGTGTCAATTGTCTCTGATCGAGATCCGCGCTTCACGTTAAATTTTTGGAAGAGTTTGCAAGAAAGAATGGGAACGCAGTTGAGGTTAAGTACGGCTTATCATCCTCAGACAGACGGACAAAGTGAGCGAACTATACAAATGCTAGAGGACATGCTTAGGACTTGCGTGATGGATTTTAAGGGAAATTGGGACGACCACCTACCCTTAGTCGAATTTGCGTATAACAATAGTTACTATGCAAGTATCGGTATGCCACCGTACGAAGCTCTTTAAGGGAGAAAGTGCAGAACGCCATTATGTTGGGACGAAGTCGGAGAACGACGAATACTCGGACCAGAGTTAGTTCAACAAACCACAGACGTGGTGACAATGATAAGAGCCAGATTAGTAGCAGCTCAAGACCTCCAGAAAAAGTATGCAGATTTGCATCGGTAGGACCGAGACTTCAAAGTCGGCAGTTTCGTATTCTTGAAGGTACCTCCATGGAAGGGAAAGATCCGTTTCGGCAAGAAGGGAAAACTGAGTCCCAGATTCATAGGACCGTTCGAGATACTGAAGCGAGTGGGCGAAGTGGCATACAAAGTTGCGTTACCACCCGAGTTGGAGCACATCCACAACATATTCCACATTTATGTGTTACGACCGTACAATGCCTACTACAAGCACGTGATTTCTTATGAGCCCATTCAAGTGGAGAAGAACTTGGCGTACGAAGAGATTCCTGTCCAGATATTAGATAGGAAAGAACAAACTTTGAGAAATAAAATTATATCTTCTGTAAAAGTACTATGGCGTAACCACGATGTAGAGGAGGCAACGTGGGAGTTAGAAGATAGGATGATGAGGGACTATCCCCATCTATTTGTGTAACCTTGTAGCAATTCCGGGATAGAATTTTTATAAGGGGGGAGGATGTAATACCCGAGAATTTTCTAATATTATTAAATAAATATATTAATGGAAATGAGAATTTATTTAATATAAATGATTTTGTGTTATGAGATGAATTAATTCAATTATATAAAATTAAATAGTTATAATAATTGAGAAATTTATGGAGTTTGCAAAAAACTCGTTGGAGCCTTGTGTGGCACAATGATGAGAATTATTAATGATTATATTAATTAACGAATGAATTATTAAGTAAACAATTAATCTATATTAATTGTTAATTACTATTGTAGAATATTAATTAATGGTTATAGAATATTAACAGTGATTGATTAATAATACGTGATTATTATTATTGCAAGAAATATAATAATAATATATTATTGCAAGAAATATAGGAATTCGAAAGTGTTGATTTGCTTTTCGTGGATAAACTACGCTAAAGGCAAGTTCTCTAACTTACACTCTTTTAAAGTGCAAGTTTCCTTACTTACACTCATTTATAGTGCAAGTATCCTAGACCTTCGTATTTACTTTATTCAAGGAACGTTGTAAGCAAGTTTCTAACTCTACTCTTTATTGAACATTCAATTGGCTTATACAATTATTGTCGTACGAATAAATTCTTGAGATTAAATTCAGATATTATGAACCATATACTTCATGAATAGGATAAAAGTCGAACTATATTCTTCGGACTTTAAATCTTGAAATTGAATATATAGTTGTTGAGATCTATGCCATTTGATTCGGCTAGATTTATATTATTGAAAGGTGACCCAAACCGATTGATTGGTGTGGGATCTTGTATTTGACTGAGAAGAACAAAATATAACTGTCGGAGAACCGACGCGCGCACATTAGTGTGATTGATTGTTATGCATAACATAGGGTACTTTAGGCTGATCACCTGTTGTACTTGTTTTTGTTGGATTTTCAGTTTATTACTGTCAATTCCTGTGTAAGTTTATAGTCCTTAGTGACTGCTCAGTATTCAGTTATCTTGAAATCTTGAATTGATTTATTATTGAATCACATTGATATTATTCTGTCCTTAGCGACTGTTATTGAAAACTGTTGATATTCTTGTTATCCTTGAACTATCAAACCTTGCTATACCCTTTCGAGAATTGAGAATTATATTACAAACCCTTATTGTATATTACTTGCTAAATAATTTGTGCTCATTCTTGCTTTCCCTAAAACATTTCAGTTAAGGCAGAGCAGTGCGAACCTTCGGGCACAGATAAGGGCAAGGGAAAGGCTACTGAATAGCTTAAATTATGTAGGACTTATGATTGTAATAAAGAACTTATGATATTATGTACTAGTTAAGGTTAATTATGCTTAAGATATGTCTAAGCTATGTAATCACTGTTTAAGTTATGAGACCTTGGGACGTGAATAAATTATATTATTTAAATGTAATCTATTCGGTATTAGTTGTGTATTATTTTTGCTATGCGATGCGACATTTAGTCGTATTATTATTGTGGTGTATTACCATGAGCACGTGACGAACCGAATTCGAGCGACCCCGTGATGGTCCTGGAATTTGGGGGCGTCACACGTCTTGTGTGAATGATTTTTGTGTGTGGCAACTATATCAATCTTTAAGCATTTTGTATTAGTGCCTCGCACAATATATTAGTGCTTCGCACAATGTCATCATATTATATGTGGTGAGGACGTGAATGTATGTGAATATATGTTGTGTGGTACCTTAACTATGAGGCAATCCCATCGGTTATTTATTACTAGACTCCTCTGGGTGTTTCCATTGTGAGGCTCAAGAAAGGCACCACTCAGATCCGCTCCAATTGAAAAATGGATGTTTTCTTCAAGTAAATTGAGAAGATCTGGGAACCAATTTCAAACAGCCCGTGACAGTAACCCTAAGATAGGTCAGCCTCTGATAAACCAAACGCGCGGTGTGCTTCTTCATGCCCTATTTAATCTTTCGTGTTTAAATAAATGGTAATAATCTGAAACTGTCATACATACATCTTTTATATCCTGTCATCAATTCGACTAACCCGTTGTGTTGCAGGAAAAGATTAAAAACCCATTAAACTGATGCATAGCATATCATGTATCCCTATCCACCAATATCCAGTCTAAACTAGATATCTGTTTTATGCAAGATTGGTCCTAAAACTCAATTTCGAGCCAAGAAGGCCCATTCACCACCGTTCAAGATGGCTGAAGGAAGTTCATCTGAACATATCCGTGTATCTCGAGATGAATTCGAGGAGTTTAAGAAACAGATGGTTGAGATGACGACCCTGTTAAGAGAGCAGTGTAAAGTATCCCAGGAATCTAAGCATAAGAGTCAGACTGAACCCTCTGTCCAAGAGATATGAAAATACCAGAAAAGGAAGGTGATACCCAAATGTCCACACCTATCTCTCCCCTCGATGTTGAAGTACCCAAGAAGGCCCTGATCCAGAAGATGACAAGGGAAATCATAGACCTCCGGGAAGACAAAGATACTGGAGACATTAGGGAGAAAGTTAGACAAATGGAGAACGCTATCTGGTTTATGAAAGGGACAGGATCCCACGAGAGCGTAAATTATTCGGATCTGTGTATTTTCCCAAAGGCGAGATACCAGGATAAGTTTCAAGTCCCCGAGTTCAAGAAATATAATGGACTGGGAGATCCATACACTCACTTGAAAGTCTACATAGGTGAACTTAGAACTTACGCCGAGGATGAAAACCTCAGGATGCAACTGTTTCAGAAGAGCCTTACCGGTGAAGCCCGAACGTGGTACGCGCGGATAGACAATTCCAAAGTTAGAGGTTGGGAAGATTTGGCCCATGCTTTTCTCAACCAATACAGTTTCCAATCCCAGATGGCACCTGATCGTTATCAGGTTACCAAAGTCAAAAAACTGAGCCATGAATCATTCAGAGAATATGCATAGCAGTGGAGGCGAGTGGCGGCCCAAGTTAACCCACCAATGGATGAAGGTGAGATGGTGACAACCTTCATTGATATACAAGAAGCCCCTTTCTATGAGAGAGTTCTCACCGGGATAGGAAAATCCTTCTACGAAATGATAAAACACGGCGAAATGGCAGAAATGGGTTTAAAGTCTGGAAAAATTAAGGATCTCACTGCCTTGAAAGCCGTGGCTGAGCACATACAATCGGGAAATTATGCAAGTGCTCCCAAAAGAGTATCGAAGAGAAAAAAAGAAGATGTCTCTTTAATATTGCAAGGACAAGCTGCTAACAAGAGCCCTAACTCGCCTATTCAGAGGCAAAACTCTCATCCATCAAATTCTCAAAATTCTACAGCACTGAAAGTTGGGGAAAATAAGCAAAGAAGGATATTCACTCGTTTGGGGGACTCCTTGGAGAATATATTAGCACTACTGATCACCCAGAAGAAGATCGTTGAGTTCACTCCAACTTTCGATCCAAACGAAAGGCAATTCGATTCCAGCAAGAAATGTGCTTACCATTCCAACTCACCGGGGCATGATACTCAAGAATGTTGGACGTTAAAACTCAAAATTCAAAACTTGATTGACAGCGGGGAGATTATAGTCAAAGCGCCCTAGCAGTCGAATGTCAACAACAACCCTCTGCCTCAGCATACGGAGGAAAGAGTCAATATGATCAGTGCCGGAAGCAGGAAAAATCGCAAATATCTGAGGAAGATGGGAGAAGCACCCTCTATGCATGACCCTGTAATATGGGGATACCCTAAAGAAAAGTATGGGGTAGAACAAGACTTAGCTTTAATCAAGGCGCAAATGGATCAGTTGGCAGAATTGGTTGTATACTAACACTAGTTGACCCGACACCTAATAGACCAGGTCCGACCTAGGCCAACCAACCCCATATCTGTCCAAGATGTTTCAACCACTAGATGGCCCGAGAAGCTAGACTGCAGAGCTGACGAGAATTTGCCGCCAAATAGAAATTCTCCCCTTTGAGACAATCCAGGGAGAAAATTCTATGCACCTTGATCGAGGAAAAGAAGATCACAGAATTTCTGCCACCCCCAGATCCGCGATCGAAGTGTTTCGATCCTTACAAATCCTGCCTCTACCATTCAAATGCTCCTGGACATGCCACGGAGGAATGTTGGGCCCCGCAACATTTAATCCTTAACTTAAATGAATCAGGAGAGCTGGAGTTAATGAACAAAGCTGAGATTTTCTCTAAGGAAGAGACAATCTACCCTCGAGGACCAAGGAATTTGGAGGGTATGGTAGCGGTTATCCTTTGCATGGAAGGAACATCTGGCGAACCCATAATCATCCAAGGATTATCTAAGCAGAGAAACAAATCCACTCTAGAGATACCGATGCTGAAACCTCTGATGTTGGCTCCTTGGCCGCAACTTCCAATCCTTAGCCTGAAGAAGGTACCGTGGAATTACGAGGAAGGCATAAAATTAGCACCCGAATGCACTGCCCTCATACCTAGGGAGAATCCATTTCACCTCCCAGGGCGTTTGGCAAAACCGGAAACCAAGGTATTGGGGAAGGTATCGACTGGAAAGATCATAGAGTTCCTCCATAAGATGGGGCACGACGAAGCAAGGATGGTGAAGCAATTAGAAGCGGAACCACGTTAAATATCCATCCTGGATTCGGTATTAGATTTTGATGACCATCGTCAAATTATAATCCAAGTATTGGAGGAAGCACACTTGCCCAAAACTATCGATACTGAGAATTTTCAGCACCTAATCAGCCATGTACTGGACAGTAATGTGATATCATTCACCGATGATGATATATCAGCCGAAGGAACAGGGCAACACAAACCATTGCATATTACTATCGTTTCATCAGGATATGTGGTAGGTGGAGTGCTAATCGATGGAGGATCGTACTTAAACATCTGCCCGCAGGATACTCTAGAGAAGATGAAGATCAACCCAAACCGTATTTGGGAAAACCATGTGGTGGTATGAGCATTCGGTGGATCAAGAAGGGATACCGTGGGGGAGATTGAACTTCTTTTGGAAATTTGCCCTTTCACTTTCAACATACCTTTCCAAATCCTGAAGATCACTACCGGGTATAATCTGTTGTTGGGACGACCATGGATCCATATGGCTGGCGCGGTTCCTTCAACTCTTCATCAACAATTGAAATATATCGTCAATGGCAATCTGCTGACTGTCAGTGCAGAACCTGATTATCCTGTTCATGATTTGGGAGATATGCCCCTGGTCAGCGTGAATGAGGGTATTGAGCCCGCCAGTTTTTAAGCCTTCGAAATAAGCAATCCGCTATATAACTCTGTGGGGGCCCCAGTCTTAATTCCCCTGATATCTTCAGAGGTGATGGAAATTGGCCAAGAGATGCTTTCCCTAGGACATCGACTAGGCCGAGGATTGGGGAGAAATGGTCAAGTAATCAGGAACCCAATCCGTATACCCACGCAGTTGGGAAAGGCTGGATTAGGATATTCTGGTGGATCCAAACATCAGAATCCTCACAAGCACAAACCAGTTAATCAGCTGATTCACATCAAGCCAGACCTCAGTGAAGCCGGATTTAAAGAGCCATTAAAGAAGATCCATGTCTTTATCTCAAGTCTTCTGATTCCTAAAGTCAATTAGTGTGGACATCAGCAGGTTGGGGATGAAAAGCCTCTCAAGGATGCGGCCCTGAAAGCCAAAGACAATAAGTTTCTGGAGGATATTCAGTTGCAATTCTTGAGCAGTTTTTGCCTTTCTGAAGAGGACCTGAAAAAGTCCAATGGGGCAGATTTGTCAAGTGATCAACCCATCTTCCAGGTCCTTAATTGGGGAAATGTAAACATCCAAAACAAAGATCTAGGGACCAGTTTCAAACCAGTTATGGCCATCCTGGAGGACGCCGATAACTCCAGTAGTGCGTCCATCTCAACGACTCCCCAGGATCTCATGACCAGTAATTGGACGATCACCCCACAGATCGTCCAGAAAGGGTAAAAACTAGGAAGTGACCGCTGACAAGGAGCTCTACCTTTATCTATATTTATGTCTGTTTTATTTTATCTGTAGCTTGTTATTGCTTGTTGTCATATTAACTGATGAATCTTTTTTGTAGTTAACAACCACTTGTATATATTTAGCAATCAAGTTTTTGTCTCAGGTTTCCAAATTTGCGTATTTCTAGCCACGTCCTATAACTTGCCAAATTTGAGTAATGATTATGATTTCGATATAGAATTGGACTTTGACTTGATGGGAATCGAGCAAGAGGAAGGGGATGATGATGAGGTGCCCGAGGAAATCAAAGCATATGTCGAAGATAAACCTAAACCCAACCTCGATGAAACCACCACCGTAAATATCAGAACCACTGACAATCCTAAAGAAATACAAATCGGAACCAACCTTCCCTGTTACCAAGAAAAAGAACTAATCCAACTCTTAACCCAATTCAAGGATGTTTTTTCCTGGTCTATCCACCAATATAGTTGTCCATCGACTACCAATTAAAGAAGGGTTCGAACCAGTCAAGCAAAAATTGAGACGGTTGAAACCAGAATGGAGCCTGAAGGTCAAAGAAGAAATTATCAAACAGTTCAAAGCGAGAATCATTATGGTGTCAACGTACCCTGAATGGTTGTCCAATATAGTCCCAGTGCCGAAATCTGGGGTAAAGGTGCGAGTATGTGTAGATTATCGAGATCTTAACAAAGCCAACCTTAAAGATGACTTCCTAGTGTCGTTCATCCATGTATTAATCAACAACACTGCACAGTTCGAGATGTATTCTTTCGCTGATTGCTTTGTCAGATATCACCAGATCATGGTTGCTGAAGAAGACAGGGAAAAGACCGCCTTCATTACCCCTTGGGGAACCTCTTGTTATCGAAGACTAGCTTTTGGCCTTACCAATGCTGGTGCTACTTATCAAAGGGCCATGATGACCTTATTCCATGACATGATGCATAAAGAAATTGAAGTGTATATGGATGATATCATCGTAAAGTCTCGACAGGCTGATGACCATTACACCCATCTTCGGAAGTTGTTTGAACGACTCCGCAAATTCGATTTGAAGTTAAACCCAGCAAAGTGCTCTTTTGGTGTGAAATCCGGTAAACTGCTAGGATTTCTTATGAGCAACCAGGGTATTGAATTGGATCCTGCCAAAATCAAAGCCATCACGGAAATGCCCTAGCTAAAGATGGAAAAGGAAATCCGAGTTTTCCTGGGAAGAATAAACTTCATCAGCCGGTTCATATCGCAGTTGACAGCAACCTGTGAACCCATTTTCAAATTGTTAAGGAAAACCTCTTCGGGGAAATGGAATGAAGACTTCCGAAAAGCTTTCCATACCATCCAGAAGAGGTTGATTGAAGCGCCTATTTTGGTACCCCTAAGGGATGGAATTCCGTTGTTCATGTGCATCTTAGTCAACTCCAATGTTATGGGTTGCCTACTGGGCAAAAGGATGATATGGGGAAAGAAAGGGTGATTTATTATATCAGTAAACGCTTCAGCAGCGGAGAACAGAAATATACCCTGATAGAAAGCACCTGTTGTGCATTAGCTTGGGCAGCCACGAGGTTACAACATTACCTACACGGCCATACCACTTATCTCATCTCGAGGATGGATCCTTTGAAATACATCTTCAGCAAGCTGATTTTGAACTGCCGTTTATCCAAGTGGTAGTTAATCCTTCAACAGTTCGACATCATCTATGTAACCCAAAAGTTTATTAAAGGGCAAGGGATTACGGATCACCTGTCAGCTGCACCAGTAGGGGGTTTTGAGCTTCTGGAAATATATTTCTTGGAGGAGGAAGTGATGACTGTTTAACTAATCGATAGGGAGGATCAAGGTTAATTCTGGAAAATGTATTTTAACGGCGCATCAAACGCTGAAGGCGCTGAAGCCGGGGCAGTCCTGGTATCTCTTAAGGGAGATAAATACCCCGTGGAAACCAAGTTGCATTTCAACAACTCCAACAATACTGCAGAATATGAAGGGTGCATTGTGGGGTTAAAGCTGGCTCAGTCCAAGGCAGTAAAACGTTTAGCGGTGTTTGGAGAGTTGAAGCTAGTCATCAGATAGTCTACCGGGGCATACACCACCAAGGAACTGCATCTACTGCCTTATCATCAACATGTTCTCAGATTGGCAGAGGAATTTAAAGACATTGCCTTCATGCATATCCTCTAGAACAGGAATGATTTCGCCGATGCATTGGCCACATTAGCTTCGTTGGTGAACCTGTCAGCAAGAAGGGGAATGCTGGTCATCACTTTCACTGTACAAAATACGCCGTCATATGGAAACAATGTAGGGGAGATATCAGATGAGATAGCACCTCCTAGACCACCTTGGTACCACCATATTAAAGAATATTTGCGAGATCAGTCAACCCCTGAAGGGATGAGTCAGGCCGCGAAGAAGCGAATACAGAAAATGGCCATGAATTTCTACCTAAGTGGAGATGCTCTCTCTATAAGAGGAACCCAGGTGTAGGCCTTCTGAGATGTCTCGACAAAGATCAAGCCCAGTGACTTATGAATGAAGTACATGGTGGGGTATGCGGAGCACATATGAGTGGACCTCTGCTTGCCAAGAAAATTCTGAGGACATCACACTACTGGATATCCCTCAAAGAGAATTGTGATGATCATGTCAAGCGTTGCTATCAATGCCAGATCCATGCCAACATTATTCATGCACCTCCAAATCAACTTCATTACATGATATCACCATGGCCTTTTTCCATGTGGGGAATGGACGTGATAGGACAAGTTGAGCCTAAAGCCAATAACGGTGATCGATTCATCTTCACTATGATTGACTACTTTACCAAGTGGGTGGAAGCACCTTCTTTCCCCAGGGTCACCAAGGAGGTCATCATTGGTTTCATTAGAAATAATGTCATCTGTCGGTATGGACAACCCGAGGTTATCATATCAGACAACGAGAAGAATCTGAATAACGAGATGATGAGGGAACTGTGTAGTAAGTTCAGTATCAAACACCTCAATTCTGTTATTTATCGTCCGAAAATGAATGGCGCGGTGGAAGCGGCTAATAAGAACATCAAGAAGATAATGATGAAGATGTCGGCAAATCACAGGGGATGGCATGATATGTTGCCGTTAACCCTACTCGCATACCAAACGTCGACTCAAACCTCGACTGGGGCAACACCCTACTCTCTGGTATATGGGATGGAGGTAGTACTTCATGTCAAAGTGGAGATGGAATCACTGAGAGTGATGCTAGATGCCCAAATAGAGGAAAGCCAATGGATACAAGATTGATACGATCAGTTATCCCTGATAGATGAAAGGAGGGCCGTGGCTATCTTCCACGGTCAACTTTATCAGCAGCTAATGTCACGTTCTTATAACAAGAAGGTGAGACCTCGAGAATTTAAAGAGCATGATTTGGTGCTGAAGAATATCATTCCGAGCCAGGATGCAGCTAAAGGAAAATTTGCCCCAAATTGGGAAGGACCTTTTATTATCAAAGCAATCCTATTGGGCGGAGCTTTGAAATTGGAAGAGATGGAAGGTGAAGAATTCCCGCAACTAATCAATTCCGATTCGGTGAAACGGTATTATGTCTGAGACCCCTTTCGCTTTCAAACTGAAATACTTTGTCTTGATAAAAAAAACAAATAAAACAAAGAGAAAAAAAAAATAAAAAAATAAAAAAATATATCAAGTCTAGTTTTTCAGGTCTGAGCCTGAACTACGAAAGACCTGATCTCCTATCTATGGGAGTACGTAAGCCGCCATTTATGGTGCTGTCTAAACCTTGACAAATCAAATCAAAACTTATCAAATCAAACCAAAAACATCAAAATCCCATTAAACCAAACTCAAACCTAAATAAACCCTTTTCAAACTTTTCAGGTTTAAGCCTGAACTACGAAAGACCTGATCTCCCATCTGTGGGGGTACGTAGGCAGCCATTTATGGTGCGGTCTAACCTTCAAAAAAATCCAAACACTTTCCTCTTATTCAAAATCCTAACCTATACAGAAATTAAAATTTTATCCATAAAGCCCGCCCAATCGACGGCTCATGCGGAGAAGACCTAGCGACATCTCAGCATCACTCCCGTCGAATCTGATGCCATATGACGAGACCAGCTCTATGTCGACATAATAAGTCATGAAACAAAAATGGTAACAGTGGACAAGGCTAGACATGCTCAAACAAGGGAAGTGAACTGAACTTGTTCCTTCTTATATATACAACTGTTTAGAATACAAAAGTTGATTCTAACCTATGACAAGCGATAATAACAAAGTCTATATAAGGAAATAAAGTAGAGCTATAGATCGGCAGTAAGATGAGCCAACATAGCCAAATATCCAGCAGTCTCTGCAGTCGAAGAAGCATCTCTGAGCTCGTACTCTAGTATCTCAACCTGTCTCAGCATCTCTGCCTCCATATGATAAACCTCCTCCTGACTCTGCACTACACCCTGTACGTGGCCAATGAGTCCATCTGAGAAAGTTTGGGTCGAGTATCTCTCCACGAGGGCCTGGTCTCTGGAAGCAAGGGTTGCATCTCTCTCAGCGATAGCAGCATCCTGACCAGCTACGGCGGTATACATCAGAACTCAAGCCTGATCCCTCTCAAAGGTCACCAAGTGAAGCTGTGTATCCATCGCCTCTACGGAAACTAAGGCCAAGTGAGGGACAGTGCTCACTAGGGAAGCTGTCAACTCTACAAAAAATCATCCTCAGTCAGAGATATAGGATCCTCAATGGGCTCCTCAGCATCTGTGGATCCACCATCATCCCCGAATAAAGACCTGTCTCAATTTGTTCTACTGTGTCTGTTGCCAAATCCAACTCTAACCAAGATGAGTACTCTGCAGATCGACTAGGATGGCAATCTCTGAACTCCGCTGTCTGTCGATGAGACCAGAATCCATAAACCTAAGCCAGATCAGCCTCGATAACTGAGCAGACGGGGAAGCGATAATCCTCAGTCCCCTCAAATGCATGGACCTCCTGATACTGATCAAACTGGCCCATCACCGCTAGAGGATGATAGGATGTCACACGCCTCAAACTCGCCAATGGAAGGATATCCAAGTCGGCCACATAGGTGGTGAAACTCAGAAAGGAGCAATAACCAGAATACATAACTATCGCAAAAGGCTCCTCAATGGCACCAAGAAATGAAGTCCAGGATACCTCATCGACGCAAGAAGTCGGGCGATATGAGTAGACCTGAGACAATACTTGAATATCCCAACAATAAATCCCTCTGGAACCTAAAAGGACAACAAAGACAGGAGTGGCCTAGCATGCGACTGATGGCAATACGATCAGCCTCTAGAAACTGGTCATGCCAAACCCCACCCTCAAACTGGTAGCTATACGACTAGGCGGAAGGTGATCCAAGCGCGCCACAGCAGAGGATGCCATCTGTAAAAACTGTGTCAATAAGACCATATAGGGGTCAATCTCTATCTAATTATTTAAATATATATGAAGCATGCATCATAACAAGTGATAAAATAGCATGTACGATGAATAAATAGAAAACATCATACATAGATATCTACCAAATACATTAGTTTCATAAACATCACTGTCATACCTATGATAAATGTGAAAACTAAAAAAAATAAAAAAAGTATAGGATACTGGGGCACAAACGCCCAATGACTAGCAGAGGACCTATGGACTAGTCACAATGTCAAAATCACCCAGGAAAGTGATGGTATCATCAAACTGATAGACCTAGGGCAGTCTACTTGGGGTGGGCACATCCTGCTAATCCGAGCGATAAGGTGTGTCCTACAGATCCGAGTGACAATTAAAAAGATCATCCCTATCATGAGAGCCACCCATGCCTGAAGGTCCCGCACCATGAGAGCCACCACCACCTGACGGCCCAGCCTCATGACCCTGAGCAGCAAAAGTACTGGCTAAGGAGGGGTCCAAACCATTGTAACGACAGTACATTGACAGCTGCTCCAACTGAAGTCATAAATCAGCGATCTGAGAGTGATGAGAGGGCTCCTGAAAACATGATATCCAGTCCTTCATCATAAGGAACCCTGGGACCATGTCTCCCAAGAACTGGGTAGCCCGGGTCTGAGCTCCTATCGTGCGTGGGCCCCACCAAGCAATAAAGTCCTCAGAAGTGATCGGACCATCAGACAAGTGAAAACCATCATACCCATCAGTGGGAATCGATGCAGCTGACGAAGATAAAGGCCAGAAATGCTGAGCTGGAGGAAGAAAAGGAAGGTGAATCTCCCCAATAATACATCAAAAAGCGCGATCCCTGAGGTAGAGCTCCTAACCTCCATCAAAAAGGAATGGAATCCGGCGAGTAGATAAATAAAACTCTGGCCCTGTCGGCAACCCATCCTCAAATCCCTCGGACAAGTGCTCTCCGGAATAAGGAACCCACACTATGTCCTCGGCCATCAATATCTCCAACTAAAGACGGGCATAAGTAAAGCCTTTCGCGACCGAGACCTTTGACAGAGTAGACTGATACCATCTACGTCCCCGTGGATAAGTGTCCAAGCCTAAACCAGAGATAGGGTGAAGATAGGGAAGCCTCTCATAAGCCCAGAACTGTCAATTCAAAAGAACCCTACATTAGTCGTGGGAAAAGATAAACCAATAAAATGTCAAATAAATGAAATTCGGTCAAAAGGACTTACGAGAAGAAATGGGTAGAATCTGACCCAGGCGTCGGTAACTCCCTCGGATCGCAATCGCATCCCATGTAGGAAAAGAGCGAATGTAAACGATCCCCAATCGTAGTCCTCAATGCGGTCTACATCTTGAACTGCCCCTACCAAGCTGTAGGGAATAGTGGAGGAGTTGTTCGCAATGAAACAACCCCTCAGGATGGTCAGGAATAGACGTCGTAAAATGCGATCTCTCTCCGTTAAATCGGCAGGCAACTGCTGCTGCAGGGTACCTCGAGCAGCATCGACGCTCAGGTTCCCCGATCGGATACTGTGAGCCTTGAAGGCCCGCTCTTGAGGAGAAAACCCTAGGAGGGTACGCACCATAGTCGAAGTGATGGTCATCTCCAAGGGCACTCTGGTCCCAGTAAACTCTAAGCCTGTGATGTACCTCCAATCCATGGGAGTCATCACAATCTTGCAGTCCAGCAGATGGAGAGACTGACACTGATGAAACCATCGCTCGAACAAAGCTCGCATGTAGCCCCAAGTGCAGCGACGGAGAGCAATGGTGAAGAAGGCCTCAAATCTCCAAGAATCCACGACCGCTCGGTACTCTAGATGTAGCGAATAATACAGAGAGTATATGCTAAACCAGTTACCCCTGGGCTGGGTAAACTCCGGAACCTGCACAACTTTAAGTTTAAGAAAACCCGTCGATGACAGAAAGGAGAAATGAAGATAAATTAATCATGTACCTCATTCACCTGCAAGTGAATAGAGGGATGGCGGCTCAGATCCGTACCCCACAAATCAGGGACAGCTACCTCAATGCCGGGAAGAAATCTAGGCGTAGCGGTGGGCTGAGGAAGAACCTCAGGCTCAGAGATATCCTCTTCATCCACGGGAAGATGGTCCTTGCCACTAGGTCGATGAGCTGGCTCCGTCAATCGCTGTACCCGTCTGCTAATCCGGGGAACAAGAACGTCAGAGGGAGCTCTCTGTCGGTGAACTCCAGCTAAAATCCGCTTAGATGAAGAACAAATGGGTCCCACAAAATCCATATCTGAACAATGAGTTCGTAAGAATCAAAGCCAAGTCAGGTATACTCCTGTCCTTTTCAAACTTTAAATTAAATCTATGATATATAATTTAGGTCATCACATCATGCATGTCCTACATGTGTCATTATATGTGTACGTCATTTTAGTCGCATCCTAGTATATCTATAAATATATCTAGGACCCTGAAGTTTAACTCATAGAAAATTTTTGCCAGAGTTTCCTCTATAAAATGGACTATCCACATGACCGAAGCATGCATTAAATCACCCTATGAGGGTATACCATCATAGCCAAGCATGTAAATATCAATTTAAATTGTTATTCTAACACATACATATAATGTATGTCTAGATTAACCGATAAATGATAATATATCACATCCATACGGTCCATAAGATGATCTGTAAGCATGCATTGCATTATAAACATGTTTATCTAGCTATCTATGCATACATATTAGATATAATGCTTTTAAGTAAGGAAATACGGGTTTTCACCAACGAAAACACGAAAAAAACGGAGTCTAGACGTTACCCGTAGTATGTAGAAGAGATGTACGGTGGCGAATCGCTTCAAATCAAGCCGGAATTAAGTAGATATGAAGAAGTGCTCGATTTTGTAGAGAGAAAATAAAGAAATTCAAGTGGAATGGGTGAAAATGAGGCCTCCCGAGGGTATAAGCCTGATCACAGGCAGCCTTGACCATAATTGGTCCAGCCGTAACCATATATACGGCTGCTATATATGGGTCCCGCGGCCTCCCGATTGATAACATGATGTCTGAAACGTGTTATTTTGGGTTTAAAAGGGTCACATTACTTAAGATGATACCTTTCCAGGACAATTTTAAACCCCGAAAACCCTAAAAAACCCTCCAAAATAGCAAAGTTCGGGAAAGATCAGAAATCCCGACGTTGAACGCGGGAAGACTAGAAAATCAGTCAAAATCAATACTACATCTCAAAATCCACCGGCAACGAACCAGTGAAGGCGTCAGCTCGACCCCCGATGATGAAATCCACCGGTAACGAACTAGTGAAGGCGTCGGCTTGACCCCCGATGATGAAATCCACCAGCAATGAACTAGTGAAAGCGTCGGCTTGACCGCCGATGATGTAATCCATCGACAACGAACCAGTGAAGGCGTCGGCTCGACCCTCGATGATGTAATCCACTGGCAACAAACCAGTAAAGGCATCGGCTCGACCCCCGATGATGTAATCCACCGGCAATGAACCAGTGAAGGCGTCGGCTATCCCCCGACGATGTAATCCACCGGCAACGAACCTGTGAAGGCCTCGGCCAATCCTTGATGTAATCCGTTGGCAACAACCTAACGCAAGTCGACAAATCCCCAATGATGTAATCCATTGGCAACAACCTAACGCAAGTCGACAAATCCCCGATGATGTAATCCGTTGGCAACAACCTAACGCAGGTCGGTAAATCTCCGATGATGTAATCCGTTGACAAAAACCCAACGCATGTCGGCAAATCCCCGATGATGTAATCCGTTGGCTAAAATCCAGTGAAGGCATCGGTATGAGCCTGATGGTACAATCCGTTGACTATAAACCAGCTCAGGTCGACTTAATCCTGACAACATCATCTTTAACTTCCCCAGCTGGGGGGAGTAACCCTTTTTTAATCTTACATATTATTACATCTGTTATACATGACATTACATCATCAGATATACCTTGTCATGCATTCTCTGTATCTATTAATCTTTGTCGTGTTCATTCAATTACATTGCATAAACATGACAAAGAAGGGCATCTGTAGACACTCAAAATTTTGCTTTCTTTGTACTAACCTTGCAGAAGGGCAAAAGTATAATTGTACTTCGGACACAACCCCAAGGTAGGGCAAAAGAGCCAGGTCATCTCGGAGACAACCCTGGGAGTGATACAAAGGACTAATGATGTCTGAACATATCGCGAATAGAGCGAGAATCGTCGAGCTGAGACAGTGTTCACTGGAAACCACCTCAGCAAATCTCGAACGATGTGCCATTGAAGATAAGCCAGCTAACTGATACCTGGACCTGGAGGATATATCTCGACTACGAGTATAGACTTCCTGAACCCTAATTCAGCTAGACTCGATCTTATCCCGCTGCATTCATCAAAGACTGTCCGAAAGGTCAGGCGGCGGAGGTCAACTTTTGCCGAACCAAGACCGAAAGAACATCTGTATAGCTTGTGGGACCCACCTAGCCCAGCAGCATCCATACATGCGGCTAGCCGTATATATATATGCGGCTAGCTCGGACAGATTAAAACACCCACATTAGCTCATTTGTAAAGAGAGAGATAGAATTTTAGAGAGAGAAAGACATTCTAGAGAGAGAAAGGCTCGGGTGGAACTCAAGAATACCAACTTGAAGCTTAATCATCTCATTTAGTACCTATTTGAAGTCCCGGGAGTGTTCTACGTTGGCCACAGGAGTTAAAACGCTTGTTCACGCGTCCCCCAAAATGAAACAACGCACTTTCTAGCTTCGTTCTTTGTAAATGTTGTTCAAATACGAGATTAATGATATATCTTGTTTGAATATAGTTAAACTTGTTATATTTTAAGCATATTGTGTAATATTTGGTAGATATTAAGTTTCTATCGGTTATATTATGCTTATTACGTTGTAAATCAATCACGGAGGCTAGATCTACCTAGATCTAAGTCGAATCTAGCCTTGGAGAGGTTATTAAGCATGAAGCTTTAACCCGTGTGCTAGATCACTTTAGATTCATGGTAAATCTACAGATTTATTGCTTTAAATGGTCCTAGTTATCCCGTATAACCCTAAATCTATATTTAGAGGTGAAAGGTGTCCGAAATAGCTTAAAACGGTGATTTCAACCGATAAAATCACCTAATATCGAAGTCGAGGACATTATATATATTTAATCCCGCACAAATAATGTGAGCCTAGGAATCCCGATGTCGAGACCCCCGAATGGATCCGACTTGATTCCCACGATGGACTGGTTTTTATGTTGTAATGTTTTAATAGTGTAAATATTGTTGTATATTTAATATTTGGATCTTGAAAGCGAGCTCAAGGATTTAGTCCCGAGAAGTCGGATTCAAGATCCCTTGATAGTGAAAACTTTAATTGCAGGAGCTCGGTTCATCGAGATGGCTTACATGCCCGATGATGATTTGACCCTTTTTAACGCTTTTGCATGCATATCATCAAAATGATTTCTAATAAAAATCGCAAAGAACTTTCGATCATAATAAAGCGATTCGGGGTAGATCACCTAACAAACGTAAAGAATAAAAGGAAGTATCGAAGTCCTCGATTCCTAATCGGGCAAAGGATTTGAAAATCTTACTTTCTAAAACATCATTTCAATTCATATATCTTGTTAAAAAAAGAACTTTTTGTCAAATTAAATCCTTCGTACCTAGGCGAAAAAGAGGTACAACACTACTTTCAAGTCACCCAAAATAAAGACTTAGAATAAAAACTAATAAAGCTTTTAAAATAAATCACACACACTTACAAACTCTATGAATAGAAAATCAATAAGATGTGGTACCGTGCTTACACGGGATTCGGGGGGTGCCTAACACCTTTCTCCCGCTTAACCTAGCCCCTGGATTCCACGAATCTCGGGTTTCAAGACCAATCTTTTGGAGTCACGCATTGGACCATCTGTGACACCCCCAAATCCGGGTACTTCGTTTCCACATGATTTGGTGTTCACTTTCTAACTATAACAAACATCTACCCAAATATCTCAAAATAAATTACAACCTTTATTCAAAATAATAAAATCTCCCTTAAAACAAGGGTTACAACCTTCTCAAAAATCAATCCCAGGGTTACTCTAACCTTGACATAAACAATAAAGTGCGGAATAAAAATATAACATAAAAGTCTTATTACAACCATTTCAAAATAATTAAACAAGTCTTCACTTGTTCATCTTTCCCTTGCCTTTACTTGTAGACGCATCAACGTTATCAACCTTAACTGCAATTGTTATTTAATGCAAAAGTGAGGAAACAACAGCTCACTAGAGTTTAACAATAATAAATACATGAAAGAATATCTTTTAAAGAATCTGAACAATTTAGCTTGATTCAATAATAAAGAATTGAATAATAATTCTCTATCAACATTAAAATTCGAATATGGAATTTGTCTGAGGGTCATAAGACCTTTGAACTCTTGTCCTAGGTTATAAATATTTTTATTTAAACCTTTAACAGTTAATAAGACTATGGACCTTAACTCGTACTTAGGGGGATCAGCCCTTCGTACCATGTATTGTGCACAAACATCTTAACGCTATGCGTAGTAACCTCCCCTAGTAAATAAGGTTGTTCAACTCAGTAATTTGAATTCAAGTCCGCACCAAAGAAAGTTTGGTTTGGATAAGCTTACAAGGGTAATTTGGAATTCACGTTCATCAACTAAGGATTAGTTGAATCGACTTTCAATAATTCATAAATAAAAAAATTATGAATTAACATATGCTTTAGAAGTAAACTTAAAGCATTTAAAATAATAAAATGGAACTTACTTGAACAATAAGTTAAGATCATTTCAATTAAATAAACAATTGTCCAATACAGAAATGGAAATGACATTCTCAATAATGAATATATGAACTCAAAGAAATTGTATAGAATTAACAAGTTTAGGGTTAGAAGACTTGCCTCAAGCGCAAGCTACTTAACACAATTCACATACTTTAATACTTCCTATACACATTCAATTATAATAATCTAAATCAGTTAACACATAACTAATTCACATAAGTGGTTAACCCTCATGGTTAACTCACTCTAATTAAATAAATAATCAACTATCACATAGTTAATTACATCACACACATACTCACATAATTAAATTAATTATGTATTTAGCTAAATTATAATTAAACAATTATAATTTAAACACTTAATCTAATTATAATTACCCAATTATAATTACCTCTTAAATTATCACCAATTCATAATTAATAATTAATTAAACTATATCATGCATTATAATTACACAAATTATAATTAATCATGCAATTATAAACTTAAAATTCATAACTAAACATGCATTTATTAAATTATAATTACTTAAATTATAATTTAAATTAACATCTAATTGATTAAAATAAATCAACTTCTATACATTATAATTTTCGCAGAATTATAATTTAAATTAAATATTTACTCTTAATTATAATTAATCAAATTATAATTAAGTAACTTATTTTACAATTAAACAATTTATAGCTTATAATTTAAATACTATATTAGGTTTTCAAAACTTTCTTTTTCTCAAATTATGAAATTATCAACTTCATGTTAACACATGTTATAGTCACTGAATACATGCCCATCATCATAACCATTTAGCTTAAGCTAGAATAAAAACTGCACAATCTAATCAAGCCAACTCACTGTCTCTGCACAGCCAGCAGCCAGTAGCCTTGGTACCGGCGCAGCTGCGCAGGGGTCGAATCTGGGAAAAGTAAGCGACACAGCTGCGCTGCTTTTGACTGTACTACCGGCGCAGCTGCGCAGGAGCACAGACAGAAACAGACAGCCACGATACTCTACTTCACCGATTAAGCCAAACAAGCCAACAAACGGCAATTCACAGTAACTTAAACATTGTAAATCATACCTATGTAATAATACATATATATAACATGTTTCTAAAATACAAAAGTCATCTAAACCACAAGAATCAAGAGCTTTAGAAATCAAATTTGGCTATTTTCACAAAACTCATATTTTTCATAAAATAGTCTGCTGTAATAAAATTTCTCAAGCAATTCAACTTTATATACATGCATTATATACAAAATTGAAGATAACATCAAACAAATTCCTAATAAGCATGTTAGCATATACTAATTCATCAATTTTACTCTAAAATCAACCAAATACATGAAATTCCATATGAACTTTTACTATTCATTTAAAACATGTTTCTGACAACTTTGATTTCTAAAAATCCTTGTTTATGGCATACAACTCATATATAAACCATTATAAACAAAATTTATATATGTACATCATACATGTATAACTTTCATGCTAAATCATATACAGAGAGAGTTCATACCCATGGATATCATACGGAAAAGACATAAAATATTTAAGGGAAATGAAACATACCCTTATTGCTTAGATGTTTGAAGAAGAATATAGTAATTTCCTTACGTTCTTCCTTTCTTTCCTTCTCTTCTTCTCAAATTCTTCTCTGCTCTTCTTCCTCTCTGCTCTTTTTTCTTAGCTTTAGACTAACTTAGGATTATAAAACTAGCGTACTAAGTGTATATACAATATACATATAATAGAATATGTAACTCCCATATAATAATTATATACACGAACTACTACTAATTACGTAAGTTACAAAAGTTGAATTTAAATAGCCATAAGGTCATGTTTGGGTAAAATCGTTTATTTTAAAAACAGATTATTAGCTAAGGCCTTGTTTGGAAAATAAATTTAAAAACAAATGCAAGGCCTTGTTTATTTAAAATCCTTTTTCTTTTGTTTTAACAAATCATTTTAACACATACTTTAATGTCATATTTTAATCAATTAAATATTAAACAACTAATTTAATCAATTAAAATCTAACATCAATTAATCACAAAAAATTGTCACATAATTATAATTACTCGCTAATTATAATTCATGTAACACTTCATCACATAATTCATCTAATTCAATTATATCAATTAAATTAGAACTATAATATAGAATTAATATACATTAATTAAATAAATATTAAACATTCATTTAATTAATATATAACACTTAATTAAATCACTCCATAAATCACATAATTTATTTATTTAACTCAATAAATAATTCACATAAAATATTTATTTAACTCAATAAATATTTAAAATTATTATATAAAATCACAATCGTTACAATCTTCCCTCCTTAAAAGGATTCTGTCCCTAGAATCACATATAAAAATTCTCGTCTATTACACCATCTTTCGAAAAACTATTAAAACTCGGATGAGTTGGTACATCCATTTAAACCATACCAACTGGCGGCTCTGTCTCATTCGGTCCAATCATCAAAATTAATAAAAATAATATTTTCAAAATTGTCGACACTTATGTCGGTACCTCTTTCCTAAAACCTAACCTTCAATAAAATCCATAGACATAGCAAAAACGGAAAAGGGTAGATAAGCTCAAGCAAAGGAAAGATGGAAATCAAAACCAAAAGAAAATGACTCCTCCTTCAACAAAAAGGAGCGAGAAGGAATTTTTTCCCGGCGTCGACAAAAACCTTAGGATGCAACTGTTTTAAAAGAGCCTTACCGGTGATGCCCAAACGTGGTACGCACAGATAGACAACTCCAAAATCAAAGGTTGGGAAGATTTGGCCCCATGTTTTCCTCAACCAATACAGTTTCCAATCCCAGATGGCACCTGATCGCTACCAGGTCACCAAAGTCAAAAAACTAAGCAATGAATCGTTCAGAGAATATGCACAGCGGTGGAGGCGAATGGCGGCCCAAGTTAACCCACCAATGGATGAAGGTGAGATGGTGACAACCTTCATTGATATACAAGAAGCCCATTTCTATGAGAGAGTCCTCGTCGGGTTAGGAAAATCCTTTTTCGAAATGATCAAACACGGGGAAATGGCGGAAATGGGTTTGAAGTCTGGAAATATTAAGGATCTCACGGCCTTGGAAGCCATGGCCTAGCACATACAGTCGGGAAATTATGTAAGCGCTCCCAAAAGAGTATCGAAGAGGAAGGAAGAAGATGTCTCTTTAATATTGCAAGGACAAGTTGCTAACAAGAGCCCTAACTTGCATATCCAGAGGCAGAACTCTCATCCAGCGAATTCTCAAAATTCTACGACAGTGAAAGTCGGGGAAAACAAGCGAAGAAGGATATTCACTCCGTTAGGGAACTCCTTGGAGAATATATTAGCACTACTGATCGCCCAGAAGAAGATCGTTGAGCTCGCTCCACTTTTCGATCCAAACGGAAGGAAATTCGATTCAAGTAAAAAATGTGCTTACCATTCCAACTCACCGGGGCATGATACTCAAGAATGTTGGAAGTTAAAAAAATAAAATTCAAAACTTGATTGACAGCGGGGAGATTATAGTCAAAGCGCCCGAGCAGCCGAATGTCACCTCAGCATACGGAGGAAGGAGTCAATATGATCAGTGCCGAAAGCAGGGAAAATCGCAAATACCTGAGGAAGATGGGATAGTTACTCTCTGTGCATGACCCTGTAATAGGGGGATACCTTGAAGAGAGGTATGGGGTAGAATAAGACTTGGCTTCAATCAAGGCGCAAGTAGATCAGTTGGCAAAATTGGTTGTATACCAACACCAGTTGACCCGACAGCTAATAGACCAGGTCCTACCAAGGCCAACCGACCCCATATCTGTCCCAGATGTTTCAACCTCCAGAATGGATCAAATTCACTGCCAAGAGCAAAATAAATGGACAGAAAAGATGGCCCAAGAAGCTAGACTACAGAGCCGACAAAAATTTGCTGCCAAACAAAAATTCACCCCCTTGAGACAATCCAGGGAGGAAATTCTCTGCACCTCCCCCAGATCCGCGATCAAAGTGTTTAGATCCTTATAAATCCTTCCTGTACCATTCAAATGCTCCTGGACATGCCACGGAGGAATGTTGGGCCCTATGATATTTAATCCAAAACCTGATCGAATCGGGAGAGCTGGAGTTAATGAACAAAGCTGAGATCTTTTATGAGGAAGAGATAATCTACCCTCGAGGACCTAGGAATTCAGAGGGTATGGTAGCGGTTATCCTTTGCATGGAAGGAACGTCGGGCGGACCCATAACCATCATAGGAATATTTGAGCAGAGAAACAAAGCCACTCTCGAGATACTGGCGCCGAAACCCCTGATGTTGTCTCCTTAGACACAACTCCCAATTCATAGCCTGAAGAAGGTACCGTGGAATTACGGAGAGGGCATAAAATTGGCACCTGACTGTACAGCTATCGTACCTCGGGAGAGTCCATTTTACCTCCCTGGGGGTTCGGCTAAACTGGCGACTAAGGTATTGGGGAAGGTATCAACTGGAAAGATCGCAGATTTCCTCCATAAGATGGGGAACGGCGAAGCAAGGACGGTGAAGCTGTTGGAAGCGGAACCCCATCAAATATCTATCCTGGATTTGGTATTAAATTTTGACGACCATCGTCAAATTCTAATCCAAGTATTGGAGAAAGCACACTTACCCAAAACTATTGATACTGAGAAATTTCAGCACCTGATCAGCCATGTACTGGACAGTAATGTGATATCATTTACAGATGACGATATACCAGCCGAAGGAACTGGGCATCACAAACTATTGCATATCGCTGTCGTATCATCAGG
Organism: Panax stipuleanatus; assembly: GCA_020205555.1. Classification (NCBI taxonomy): domain Eukaryota; kingdom Viridiplantae; phylum Streptophyta; class Magnoliopsida; order Apiales; family Araliaceae; genus Panax; species Panax stipuleanatus. The sequence goes on along the minus strand of CM035118.1, from coordinate 17,037,826 downwards.
ATATATGGTAGGTGGCATGCTAATCGATGGAGGATCGTCCTTAAACATCTGCCCTCAGGATACTCTAGAGAAGATGAAGATCAACCCAAATCGGATTCGGGAAAGCCATGTGGTGGTACGAGCTTTCGACGGATCAAGAAAGGATACCGTGGGGGAGATTAAACTTCCTATGGATATTTGCCCTTTCACTTTCAACATACCTTTCCAAATCCTGAAGATCACTACCAGGTATAATCTGTTGTTGGGACGACCATGAATCCATATGGCTGGCGCGGTTCCCTCAACTCTTCATCAAAAATTGAAATATATCGTCAACGGCAATCTGGTCACTGTCGGTGCAGAACCTGATTATCCTGTTCATGATCTGGGAGATATACCCCTGATCAGCGTAAATGAGGGTATTGAGCCCGCCAGTTTTCAAACCTTTGAAATAAGCAATTCGCGATACAACTCTGTGGGGGCGCCAGTCTTAATTCCACGGATATCTCCAAAGGTGATGGCAATTGGCCAAGAGATGCTTTCCCGAGGACATCGACTAGGCCGAGGATTGGGGAGAAATGGCAAAGGAATCAGGAACCCAATCCGTATACCTACGCAATTGGGAAAGGCTGGATTAGGATATTCTGGTGGGTCTAAACATCATAATCCTCACGAGCATAAGCCAGTTAATCATCTGATTCACCTCAAGCCAAACCTCAGTGAAGCCGGATTTAAAGATCCATTAAAGAAGATCCCCGTCGTTATCTCAAATCTTCTGATTCCTAAAGTCAATCAGAGCGGACATCAGCAGGTTGGGGATGAAAAGCCTCTTAAAGATGTGGCCCGGAAGGCCAAAGACAATAAGTTTCTAGAGGAGATTCAATTGCAATTCATGAGAAATTTTTGCCTTTCTGAAGAGGGCCTAAAAAAGTCCAACAGGGCAGATTTGTCAAGTGATCAACCCATCCTCCCAGTCCTTAACTGGGGAAATATAACATCCCGAACGAGGATCCAGGGACCAGTTTCAAACCAATTATGGCCATCCTGGAAGATGTCGACAACTCCAGTAGTGCGCCTATCTCAGCGACTCCCCAGGATTTCATGACATGTAATTGGACGATCACCCCACAGATCGTCCGGAAAAGGTAAAAACCGGGAAGTGACCGCTGACAAGAAGCTCTACCTTTATCTATATTTATGTCTATTTTATTTCATCTGTAGCTTGTTATTTCTTGTTGTTATATTAACTGATGAATCTTTTTGTAATTGACAACCACTTGTATATATTTAGCAATCAAGTTTTTGTCTCAAGTTTCCAAATTTGCATATTTCTAGCCACGTTTATGACTTGCCAAATTTGAGTAATGATTACTATTTCGATATAGAATTGGACTTTGACTTGATGGGAATCGAGAAAGTGGAAGGGGATGATGATGAGCTGCCCGAGGAAATTAAAGCATGGGTCGAAGATAAACCTAAACCCAGCCTTGATGAAACCACCACCATAAATATCGGAACCCCTAACACTCCTAAAGAAATACAGATTGGAACCAACCTTCCCTCTAACCAAGGAAAAGAATTAATCCAACTATTAACCCAATTCAAGGATGTTTTTGCCTAGTCTCATGAAGACATGATAGGTCTATCCACCGATATAGCTTTCCATCGACTACCAATTAAAGAAGGGTTCAAACCAGTCAAGCAAAAATTAAGACAGTTGAAACCAGAATAGAGCCTAAAGGTCAAAGAAGAAATCATCAAACAGTTCAAAGCGGGAATCATTATGGTGTCAACGTACCCTGAATGGTTGTCTAACGTAGGCCCAGTGCCGAAATCTGGGGGAAAGGTGCGAATATGTGTAGATTATCGAGATCTCAACAAAGCCAGCCTTAAAGATGACCTCCTAGTGCCGTTCATCCACGTATTAATCGACAACACTGCACAGTTTGAGATGTATTCTTTCGCTGATTATTTTGTCGGATATCACTAGATTATGGTTACTGAAGAAGACAGGGAAAAGACCACCTTCATTACCCCTTGGGGAACCTTCTGTTATCGAAGACTAGCTTTTGGCCTTACCAATGCTGGTGCTACTTATCAGAGGGCCATGATGACCTTATTCCATGACATGATACATAAAGAAATTGAAGTGTATGTGGATGATATCATCCCAAAGTCCCGACAGGCTGATGACCATTGCACCCATCTTCGGAAGTTGTTTGAACGACTCCGTAAATTCAATTTGAAGTTAAACCCAGCGAAATGTGCTTTTGGTGTGAAATCAGGCAAACTGTTGGGATTTCTCGTGAGCAACCGGGGCATTGAATTGAATCCTGCCAAAATCAAAGCCATCACGGAAATGCCTGAGCCAAAGACCAAAAAGGAAATTCGAGGTTTCCAGGGAAGAATTAACTTCATCAGCCGGTTCATATCGCAGTTGACAGCAACCTGTGAACCCATTTTTAAATTGTTAAAGAAAAACTCTTCGGGAAAATGGAATGAAGACTGCCAAAAAGCGTTCCATACCATCCAAAAAAGGTTGATTGAAGCGCCTATCTTGGTACCCCCAAGGGATGGAATTTCATTGTTCATATATATCTCAGTCAACTCCAATGCCATGGGTTGCCTACTGGGGTAAAAGGATGATATGAGGAAAGAAAAAGCAATTTATTATCTGAGCAAACGTTTTAGCTGCGGAGAACAGAAATATACCCTGATAGAAAGAACCTATTGTGCCTTATCTTGGGCAGCCACGAGGTTACAGCATTACCTACACAACCATACCACTTATCTCATCTCAAGGATGGATCCTTTGAAATACATCTTTAGCAAGCCGATTTTGAACTACCGTTTATCCAAGTGGCAATTGATTCTTCAACAGTTTGACATCATCTATGTGACCCAAAATTCCATTAAAGGGCAAGGGATTGCAGATCACCTGTCGGCCGCACAAGCAGGAGGTTTTGAGCCTTTGGAAACGTATTTCCCAGAGGAGGATGTGATGACTATTCAACTGATCGGTAAAGTGGATCAAGGTCAATTCTAGAAAATATATTTTGACGGCGCATCAAACACTGAAGGAGCCAGAGCCGGGGCAGTCCTGGTATCTATTACGGGAAATCATGACCCCGTGGCGACCAATTTGCACTTTAACAACTCCAACAATACCGCAAAATATGAAGGATGCATTGTGGGGTTGAAGCTGGCTCAGTCCATGGGAGTAAAACATTTAGCGGTGTTTGGAGATTCGGAGCTAGTCATCAGACAGTCTACCGGGGCATACACCACCAAAGAATTGCATCTATTGGCTTACCATCAGTATATTCTCAGATTGGAAAGGGAATTTGAAAACATTGCCTTCATGCATATCCCCCGGAACCGGAATGATTTCGTCGATGCATTGGCCACATTAGCTTCATTGGTGAACTTGTCAGCAAGAAGGGGAATGCCTATCATCACTTTCACTATACATAATACACCGTTATATGGAAACAATGTAGGGGAGATATCAGATGACATAGCACCCTCTGGACCACCTTGGTACCACCATATTAAAGAATATTTACAAGATCAGTCAACCCCTGAAGGAATGAGTCAAGCCGCGAAGAAGCGAATACAGAAAATGGCCATGAATTTCTACATAAGTGGAGATGTTCCCTATAAGAGAGACCCAGGTGTGGAGCTTCTGAGATGTCTAGACCGAGATCAAGCCCAGCGACTTATGAACGAAGTATATGGTGGGGTATGCGGAGCACATATGAGTGGACCTCTGCTTGCCAAGAAAATTTTGAGGACAGGACACTACTAGATATCCCTCAAAGCGGATTGCGATGATCATGTCAAGCATTGCTATCAATGCCAGATCCATGCCAACATTATTCATGCGCCTCCAAATCAACTACATTGCGTCATATCACCATGGCCTTTTTCCATGTGGGGAATGGACGTGATAGAACCAGTTGAGCCTAAAGACAGTAACGGTCATCGATTCATCTTCACTATGATTGACTACTTTACCAAGTGGGTGGAAGCATCTTCTTTCCCCAAGGTCGCCAAGGAGGTCATCGTTGGTTTCATTAGAAACAACGTCATCTGTCGGTATGGACAACCCGAGGTTATCATATCAGACAACGCGAAGAATCTGAATAACGAGATGATGAGGGAACTGTGCAGTAAGTTCAGTATCAAACACCTCAATTCGGTTATTTATCATCCGAAAATGAACGACGCGATGGAAGCGGCTAATAAGAACATCAAGAAGATAATGATGAAGATGTTGGAAAATCACCGGGGATGGCCTGATCTGTTGCCGTTAACCTTACTCGCATATCGAACGTCGACTCAAACCTCGACTGGGGCAACACCCTACTCTCTAGTATATGGGATGGAGGCAGTACTTCCTGTCAAAGTGGAGATGGAATCACTAAGATTGATGATATATGCCCAGATAGAGGAGAGCCAATGGATACAAGATCGATACGATCAGTTTTCCCTGATAGATGAAAGGAGGGCCGCGGCCATCTTTCACGGCCAATTGTTTCAGCAGCGAATGTCCCGATCTTATAACAAAAAAGTGCGACCTCGAGAATTTAAAGAGCATGATTTGGTTCTGGAGAAGATCATTCCGGGCCAGGATGCAACTAAAGGAAAATTTTCCCCAAATTGGGAAGGACCCGTTATTATCAAAGCAATCCTATCGGGCAGAGCTTTGAAATTGGAAGAGATGGACGGTGAAGAATTCCCGCAACTGATCAATTCCAATTCAGTGAAACGGTATTATGTCTGAGACCCCTTTCACTTTCAAACTGAAATACTTTGTCTTGATAAAAAAAAAAGAAGAAGAAACAAAAAAAAAAGAAAAAAAAAAAAAAAAAAAAAGAAAAAAAAAAAGAAAAAAGAAGAAAGAAAAAAATATATCAAGTCTAGTTTTTCAGGTATGAGCCTGAACTACGAAAGACCTGATCTCCTATCTGTGGGAGTACGTATGCAACCATTTATGGTGCTGTCTAACCCTTGAAAAATAAAATTAGAACTTATCAAATCAAACCAAAAACATCAAAATCCCATCAAACCAAACTCAAACCCAAATAAACCCTTTTCAAACTTTTCAGGTCTGAACCTGAACTACAAAAACATCATCTCCCATCTGTGGGGGTACATAGGCAGCCATTTATGGTGCGGTCTAACCTTCAAAAAAAATCCAAACACTTTCATCTTATTCAAAATCCTAACCTATATAGAAATCAAAATCTCATCCATAAAGCCCACCCAATCGATGGCTCATGGGGAGAAGACCTAACACTCAGCATCATCCCCGCCGAATCTGATGCCACATGACGAGACTAATGCTATGTCGACATAATAAATCATGAAGTGAGAATGGTAACAGTGGACAAGACTAGACATGCTCAAACAAGAGAAGTGAACTGAACTTGTTTCTTTTTATATATACAACTGTTTAGAATACAAAAGTTGATTCTAACCTATAACAAGCGATAATAACAAAGTCTATACAAGGAAATAAAGTAGAGCTATAAATCGGCAGTAAGACGAGCCAACATAGCCAAATACCCAGCGGTCTCTGCAGTCGGAGGAGCATCTCTGAGCTTATGCTCCAGTATCTCAACCCGTCTCAGCATCTCTGCTGCCATACAATAAACCTCCTCCTGACTCTACACTATACTCTATATGTGACTAATGAGTCCATCTGAGAAAGTCTGGGCTGAATCTCTGTCAACGAGGGCCTGGTCTCTGGAAGCAAGGGTTGCTTCTCTCTCAGCGATAGCAGCATCCCGACCAGCTACGGCGGTATACATAAGAGCTCGAGCCTGATCCTTCTCAAAGGTCACCAGGTGAAGCTGTCTATCCATCGCCTCTATGGAAACTGAGGCTAAACTCGGGACAGTGCTCACTAGGGAAGCTGTCAACTCTGCAAATAAAGCATCCTCAGTCGGAGAGATAGGATACTCCATGGGCTCCTTAGCGTCTGTGGATCCACCATCATCCCCAGATAAAGACCTGTCTCAATCTGGTCTACAGTGTCTGGTGCCAAATCCAACTCTAGCCAAGCTGAGTACTCTGCAGATCGACCAGGATAGCAGTCTCTGAACTCCGCTGTCTGTCGATGAGACTCGAGCTAGATCAGCCTCGGTAACTGAGCAAACGGGGAAGCGATATTCCTCAGTCCCCTCAATTGTATGGACCTCCTGATACTGATCAAACTAACCCATCGCCACCAAAGGATGATAGGTCATCACACGCCTCAAACCCGCCAACAGAAGGAAATCCAGGTCGGCTACATGGGTGGTGAAACTCAAAAAGGAGCAATAACCAGAATACATAACTATTGCAAAAGGCTCCTCCATGGCACCCAGAAATGAAGTCCAGGACACCTCATCGATGCAAGAAGTCGGGCGATATGAGTAGACCTGAGACAAGCCATGTCCAAAACAGAACTCGTAACGATGGAGCCGACCGATCGGTCTGAGGTGCGTCATAAACCAGATGTATAGGAGCACAGGGCTACCTCTGAACTCTGATCCCCAGCAGTACGGCAGATAGAAGCTGATATCAATGTCTCTGCCAGGACAAGGGGAAGTATGGTAAAGTCATATCTGAGATCCCTGACAGCCATCGACATCGCCACGTCTAGATGGTCAGCATAGAATGGCATATATAGATATGCTACGAGGCACATGACCAGGGAGTCCACTCGGGCAATATATCATCTCTCCTCTGAAATGGCGAAGTCTCTATAATAGACGGCAAAGCTATCAGCAGATCCAAAGTGACCTATCATGAAGTCCATGGAAATGATGTGCTACCACCCACCTCGGCCAATACAACTGCTCTCCTAAATCCAGTCATCGTCATGAACTGGCGGTGCATATGGCCCAATGTCATCCGAGCATATGGCCCCTCCATCAAAAATCCAGAAATGCGACCATACTCCTCCAGAGTAGGAGTCAACTCATCCGAGCCAAATTGAAAAACGTGGAACTCAGGAATCCAATACTTAAATATACCGCCAATAAACCCCTCAGGAACCTGAAAAGACAACAGAGACAGGGAATGGCCTAGCATGCGACTGACGGCGATACGGTCAGCATATGGCAACAGGTCATACCAAACCCTCAAACTGGTTGCTATATGGCTAGGAGGAAGATGGTCCAAGCGCACCACAGTAGAGGATGCCATCTGTAAAAACTGTGTCAATAAGACCATATAGGGGTTAATCTCTGTCCAATCATTTAAATATATATGAAGTAAGCATCATAACAAGTGATAAAATAGCATGTACGATGAATAAATAGAAAACCTCATACATAGATATCTATCAAATGCATTAGTTTCATAAACATCACTAGTCATACCTATGATACATGTGAAAACTAAAAAATAAAAAAGTACAAGATACTGAGGCACAAACGCTCAATGACTAACAGAGGACCTATAGGCTCGTCACAATGTCAAAATCATACAGGAAAGTGATGGTATCATCAAACTGGTCAACCTGGGGCAGTCTACCTGGGGTGGACACATCCTGCAGATCCGGGCGATAAGGTGTGTCCTAAATATTTGGGTGACATGTAAAGAGATCATCCCTATCTTGAGAGCCACTGATACCTGAGGGTCCAGCACCATGAGAGCCACCACCGCCTGACGGTCCAGCCTTATGACTCTGAGCAACAAAAGTACTAGCTAAGGAGGGGTCCAAACCATTGTGACGACAGTACATCAATAGCTGCTCCAACTAAAGTCTCAAATCAGTGATCTGAGTCTGATGAGAGGGCTCCTGAAAATATGATATCCAGTCCTTCATCATAAGTGACCCTGGAACCATATCTCCCAAGAATTGGGTAGCCCGGGTCTAAGCTCTTATCGTGCGTGGGCCCCACTAAGCGATAAAGTCCTTAGAAGTGATCGAACCGTCAGACAAATAAAAACCGTCAAACCCCTCAGTGGGAATCGATGAAGCTGACAACGACAAAGGCCAGAAGCGCTGAGCTAGAGGAAAAACAGGAAGGCAAATCTCCCAAGTGATACATTAAAAAGCGCGCTCCTCGAGATAGAGCTCCCAACCTCCATCAAAAAGGAATAGAATTCGGCGAGTAGATAAATCAAACTCTGGCCCTATTGGTAAACCATCCTCAAATCCCTCGGCTAAATGGTCTCTGGAATATGGGACCCACATTATGTCCTCAAACATCAATGTCTCTAACTGAAGACGGGCATGGGTAAAGCCCTCCGCAACTAAGACCTCCGATAAAGTAGAGTGATGCCATCTACGTCCCCGTGGATAAGTGTCCAAACCCAAGACAGATATGGGGCAAAGACAGGGAAGCCTCTCGTAAGCCTAGAACTGCCAATTCAAAAGAACCCTACATTAGTCGTGGGAAAAGATAAACCAATTAAAAGTCAAATAAATGAAATTCGGTCAAAAGGACTTACCAGAAGAAACGGGTAGAATCCGACCCAGGCGTCGATAACTCCCTCGGATCACAGTCGCATCCTGTGCAAGAAGAGACCGAACATAAAAGATCCCCAATCGTAGTCCCCAATGCGGCCTACGTCTCGAACTGCCCCTACCAAGCTAAAGGGAACAGTGGAGGAGTTGTTCGCAATGAAATAACCCCTCAAGATGGTCAGGAATAGACGCCGCAAGATGAGATCCCTCTCCGTCAAATTTTCAAGCAACTGCTGCTGCAGGGTACCTCGAGCAGTGTCGATGCTCAGGCTCCCCGACCGGATACTGCGAGCCTTGAAGGCCCGCTTTTGAGAATAAAACCCTAGGAGGGTAAGCACTGTGGTCGAAGTGATGCCCGTCTCCAAGGGAACTCTGTCCCCAGTAAACTCTAAACCTATGATGTACCTCCAATCCATGGGAGTCATCACAACCTCGCAGTCCATCAGATGAAGAGACTGACTTTGATGAAACTATTGCTCGAACAAAGCTCGCAAATAGCCCCAAGGGCAGCGACGGGGAGCAATGCTGAAGAAGGCCTCAAATCCCCAAGAATCCATGACCGCGCGGTACTCTGGATGTAGCGAATGATACAGAGAGTATATGCTGAACTAGTTACCCCTGGGCTAGGTAAACTCCGGAACCTGCATGACCTCAAGGTTAAGAAAACCCATTGATGACAAAAAGGAGAAATGAAGATAAATTAATCATATACCTCATTCGCCTACAAGTTAATAGAGGGATAGCGGCTCAGATCCGTACCCAGCAAATCAGGGATAGCTACCTCAATGCTGGGAAAAAATCTAGGCGCAGCAGTGGGCTGAGGCGGAACCTCAGGCTCAGGGATATCCTCCTTATCCACTGGAGGATGGCCCTCGCCACCAGGTTAATGAGCTGGCTCCGTCAATCGATGTACCCGTCTGCTAATCCGGGGAAAAAGAACGTCAGAGGGAGCTCTCCGTCGGTGAACTCCAGCTGAAACCCGCTGGGATGAAGAACGGCTGGGTCCCGTAGAATCCATATCTGAACAATGAGTTCGTAAGAATCAAATCCAAGTCAGGTATATTCCGGTCCTTTTCAAACTTCAAATTAAATCCATGAAATATAATTTAGGTCATCGCATCATGCATATCCTACATGTGTAATTATATGTGTACGTTATTTTAGTCGCATCCTAGCATATCTATAAATATATCTAGGACCCTAACGTTTGACTCATGGAAAAATTTTGCCAGAGTTTCCTCTATAAAATGGAATATCCACATGCCCGAAGCATGCATTAAATCACCCTATGAGGGTATACCATCACAGCCAAGCATGTAAATATCAATTTAAATTGTTATTCTAACACATAAATATAATGTATGTCTAGATTAACTGATAAATGATAATATATCGCATCCATACGGTCCATAAGATGATCTGTAAGCATGCATTGCATTATAAACATGTTTATCTAGCTATCTATGCATACATGTTAGATAAAATGCGTTTAAGGAAGGAAATACAGATTTTCATCAACAAAAACACGAAAAAAAGAATCTAGATGTTACCCGTAGTACGTAGAATAGATGTACGGTGGCGGATCACTCCAAATCAAGCCGGAATCAAGTAGATATGAAGAATTGCTCAGTTTTTGTAAAGAGAAAACGAAGAAACTCAAGTTGAATGAGTGAAAATAAGGCCTTCCGAAGGTATAAGCCCGATCATGGGTAGCCTTGACCATAGCTGCTCCAGCTATAACCATACATGCGGCTGCCACATATGGGTCTCGCGGCTTCCCGATTGATAAAATGATGTTCGAGATGTGTTATTTTGGGTTTAGAATGGTCACATTATTTAAAATGATACCTTTCCAAGACAGTTTTAAACCCTAAAAACTCTCTAAAATAGCAGAAGTTCGACAAAGATCAGAAATCCCGAATTTGAACATTTGAAAGACCAGAAAATTAGTCAAAATCAATATTACATCTCAAAATCCACTGACAACGAACCAGTAAAGGCGTCGACTCGATCCCCGATGATTTAATCCACCGACAACGAACCAATGAAGGCGTCGGCTCGACCCCCGATGATGTAATCCACTGGCAATGAATCAGTGAAGGCGTCGGATTGACACCCGATGATGTAATCCGTTGGCAACAACCTAACGCAGGTCGGCAAATCCCCGATGATGTAATCCACCGGCAACGAATCAGTGAAGGCGTCGGCTCGACCCCCGATGATGTAATCCATTGGCAACAACCTAACGCAGGTCGGTAAATCCCTGATGATGTAATCCGTTGGCAACAACCCAACGCAGGTCAGAAAATCCCTGATGATGTAATCCGTTGACAACAACCCAACGCAGGTCGGTAAATTCCCGATGATGTAATCCGTTGGCTACCGGTGAAGGCATCGGCATGACCCCGATGGTGCAATTCGTTGACTACAATCCAGCGCAGGTCGACTTAATCCCGATAACGTAATCTTTAACTTCCCCAGCAGGGAGAAAGTAACCCTTTTCTAATTTTACATATCATTACATCTGTTATACATGACATTGCATCATCAGATATACCTTGTCATGCATTCTCCATGTCAAGTAATCTTTGTCGTGTTCATTCCATTACATTGCATAAATATGACAAAGAGGGGCATCTGTAGACACTCAAAATTTCGCTTTCTTTGTACTAACCTTGCAAAAGGGCAAAAGCATAATTTTACTTCGGAGATAACCCCGAGGTAGGGCAAGAGAGCCAGGTCATCTTGGACACAACCTCGGGAGTGATGCGAAGGACCAATGACGTCCGAACATATCGCGAACCAAACGAGGATTGCTAATGTGACGCCCCCAAATTCGGGACCGCCACTTGGTCACTCGAATTCGGTTCACGTGCTCATGGTAATACAATAATAACTAAAATCACACATTCACAGCGGAAGATCTAATTTAGAATAATATATAATAATTTATTATAATTATTCTCCCAAGTCTCGCAACCTACAGTACTTAATAGATTACATAATGATATCAAATAAAGACTTATTACATAATCCTACTTAAGCTTAAACATAGTCTGAAGACAGTCTTAATACAACATAACAAATTTAAACATAAAGGAACAAGCTAGTCGGTAGCCTTGCCCTTGCCCTTGTCTTTTCCAGAGACACTTTCATATTCCGCCTTAACTGAAAGATTTTAAAATAAGCAAGAATGAGTATTATATCACGAGTTTGAAATATCGAAGTATAATCTCTAAGATAGTTCAGAGTTTTAGAATAATATCAGGAACAACGAATATCAACAATTCTCGATTCACATCTTTGGAATATGAAATGATACTTCAATATAGATCAACAGATATATATGAATTCAAAGGCTATCAACGTATCCAACTGGATAAAATAATTTATACTGAGCAGTCACTAAGGACTATTGAACATCTACTAGAATTACCAATATTAAACTGATAACCCAAAAGAAATAAGTATAATAGATTATCAGTCTACAATACTCTATGTTATGCATAACCACAGTAATATTCACGCGTGTGTTGGGGCTTCCAACAATAAATACTCCCCTTACCATAAGGGTTGTTCAACTCAGTTTTCAAGATTTCTGCACCAGTAAAAAGGTTTGGACAGTTTTATAAACATGTATATAGTCTAGCCGAATCAAGTGACATAAACACTTTCACAATATTCAAGAACAATACCAAGTTCAACATGAGTAATAGCTTTCACAAGAGTTTAAACATACTAGCTCAAATGAACAAGTAAGACAACTTAAATTCAAAGAGATAAAGTTTAGATTCTCGTTTACAATATTCATTGAATAAAGTAATACAAGGGTTAAGATACTGGCACTATAAATGAGTGTAAGTCAGGAAACTTGCACAATAAAGTAGGGTTCAGATACTTGCACTATAAATGAGTGTAAGTCAGGAAACTTGCACAATTATAGATTTCCTTGCATAAAGTAAATGAGTCGGTTAGGATACTTGCCTTAAGCGTAATTTATCCACGTAAAGCCTAATATTACTTCAAAGAATTATGCTATCCTATTAACGTATATATATACACACATTAGTTATCCACATCGGATTCACATACTTGACATGTAAATTGAGCACATACATCAAGTTCTATCTTAGCTACACAATTAAATCGTATAACTATATATTAACAAACCACATAGTTTAATAATCAACTATAGTCCTTACTTGTAATTGTCTTAGAAAATCATACTTGAATAGTTTACATCGTGTCCAACTATGTGAGTGTTCATATAGATCATGCGTAGCGACATAAAGAATACTAGCATGCAACCCTATAAGTTCATAATACAACCATGCAAAGTGTATGAAACTTAGTTTGCAAACATATCCGAGTTAGTCTTTAACAGTCATTTTAAACCAAGCCAAAGCAATCTAGTTCATATAGGCAATTTCAAATCATACACCTAGTTAAGTTACGAGCATATGCTAGCAAGTTCGGACTTAAATAACACATGCTTCGTCAAGGGTTGTTTTCAAAATCATGAGTTCTCTTTTTATGTTAAGAAAACTATGAAAACATGTATTGCACAAGAGGGACTCCATAAATCATGTTACATTTACTTAGTATGAATTATAATTTCACTGCTCTCGGACTGGACAAACAGATAGTCATTTCTGGGCCTGTCTGCACAGCGGCGCTGCAGCGCGGCAACAACAGCAGCAAGCTGGCGCTGCGGCGCTGTGGCGCGGACACAATACCTGGAATCAGCGCTGTGGTGTGGGGACGCTGGGACTGAGGCACTGTGGCACTGCAGCGCGTAGATAACGCTGCGCATCGGCACTGCGGCGCCGCGATGTAGACTCAGTTCTTGCAGTTCACGCTGCAGCCAAAACTGACCCAAAACTTCCCATTTCATCGATTTCAACATACCAAATGCTATTAGACTAACCTCTTTAACTTACTAACACATATATATATATATATGCTTATATAACAGTCAATCGCCATTTATCAATTCCCAAATTCATGAACTCCAACTAAATTCAAGAATTTGATGTTTTTACAGAAATTGCAGAGGAAAATGGAAATGAAAGATAAGAAAGCTATATAGTGGTTCCATCATGTATGTATGTTTATATAACAACAATATAAGGGTTCTACAACCCAAACACAATCTAATTTGGTATAATCAAGAAATGATATTTTTACAGAAAATGAAAATGAAGAACAAGAAGAGGGATTATACCTCTGTAATACGAATTAAGAACTTGCTGCTAAGGAATTCTCTACTCTTCAGACTACTAACACTGATATATAAATGCTCTTAATTTATCTTAACCAAAATCTCAGCAAGTGAGTTTGTGAGGGAGAGAGTTCAATTTATAGAGGAATTCATACCCAGACAATACAATTGTCCATCAAATTGAACCAACAGGATTTGTGAATTACATGGGGGTTAAGGAGTAGTAGGTAGATTAGTTGGTGTAATAGTGAAGCTGTAGCAATCAGCTATTCTCCTTCATGATGATAGCTAGCAAGCTGAGTTTGTGAGTTTGAGGAAATAGGCTTTAGCTTCATGATGTTATGCACGTGAAAAGGGAAATGAGACTAATAATAAGGGACAACCAAAAATAAACTCAACATTCATGCATATATACAACACTAAGGCTCAACAGGTATATATCCACTTAGGTTGTATAATGTATGGTTAGGCTATAATGAAATGCCACAATGTATTCCCAATGAATAAGTAATATGTTAATATAGTAAGGGAAAATTGTACACATACAACCCATGTACATTATTTTAATGTATATTTATATACACATTGTCACATAAGCATTTCATGATGCATTCATATGGCTTCAATAAATATGAATCTTATTATATGGTTTCTATATATAATATAGTCACATAGATGTTGTATTGCACTATATAATATAGTTGGCTATTATACATTACACTTTTAATATTGCATGCTTGCACATATGAATTAATAAATTCATTATCTTATTAATTAACAATAATATTACTTAATCCCTTCCTTGTAATTATTAATAACACTTAATTAATAATCATAGGATTAATTATCACATGAATATAGATCTTATTATATTTATGAATACGTTGCTTATTATTATTATATTATTTGCAATAATAATCATCCCCACATCATCAATTAATTATCATTAATATTCTATAATAATTAATTAATATTCTACGATAACAATTAACAACAATTTGCAATTAATTAATTGTTCACTTAATAAATCCTTCGTCAATTAATATATCTCATCACTGTGCCACACAAGGCTTTCAACGAGTTTATCGCAACTCTATATATTCTCAATTATTATAATCATTCAATTTAATATAATTGAGTTAAGTCATAATTCATTTATATTTAAATAAATATTCATTCCCATTAATATATTCAATTAATAATATTAGAAAAATCTTGGGTATTACAGCTGATCTGAGACAGTGTTCACCGAAAACCACCTCAGCAAACCTCAAACTACGAGCCATCAAAGATAAGCCAGCTAACTGATATCTGGACCTGGAGGATATATCTCGGCTACGAGAATTGACTTCCCGAACCCTAATTCAGTCAGACTCGATCTTATCCCGCTGCAGTCATCAAAGACTGTCCGAAAGGTCAAGCTGCAGAGGTCAACTTCTTCCGAACCAAGACCGAAGGAGCACCTGTCGAGAGTGTGTGGCCCACCTAGCCTATCCGCATCCATACATGAGGCTAGCAGCATGTATGTATGCGGCTGGCTCAGCCAGCTTATATCACCCACACTAGTTCATTTGTAAAGAGAGAGATATAATTTTTAGATAGAGAAAAGACATTCTAGAGAGAAAAAGGCTCGGGTTTAGCACATTAACACCAACTTGAAGCTTAATCATCTCATTTAGTACCTACTTGAAGTCCCAAGAGTGTTCCACGTTGGCCACGGGAGTTAAAACACTTGTTCAAGCGTCCCACAAGGTGAAACAACGCACTTTCTAGCTTTGTTCTGTGTAAACATTGTTTAAATACTAGATTGATGATATATCTTGTTTAAATATAGTTAAACTTGTTGTATTTTAAGCATATTGCATAATAGTTGGTAGATATTACATTTTTATCGATTATATTGTGCTTATTACGTTGTAAATCGATCACGGAGGCTAGATCTACCTAGATCTAAGTCAAATCTAGCCTTTGAGAGGTTATTAAGCATGAAGATTTAACCTGTGTGCTGGATTGGCTTAGATTCATGGTAGATCTACAGATTTATTGCTTTAAACGGTCCCGGTTACCCCGTATAACCCTAAATCTATATTTAGAGGTGAAAGGGGTCCGAAATGGCTTAAAATGGTGATTTCAACCGATGAAATCACCTAATATCAAAGCCAAGGACATTGTATATATGTAATCCTGCCCAAATAATGTGAGCCTAGGAATCCCGGTGTTGAGATCCCCGAATGGATCCGACTTGATTCCCACAATAGACCGGTTTTTATGTTGTAATATTTTAATAGCGTAAATATCGTTGTATATATAATATTTGGATCTTGAAGACGAGCTCGAGGGGTTAGTCCCGAGAAGTCGAATTCAAGATCCCGTGATAGTGAAAACTTTAATTGAGAGAACTCGGTTCATCGAGATGGCTTACATGCCCGATGATGATCCTACCCTTTTTAACGCTTTTGCATGCGTATCATCAAAATGATTTCTAATAAAACTGTAAAGAGCTTTCGAACATAATAAAGCGATTCGGGGTAGATCACCTAATGAACGTAAAGAATAAAAGGAAGTATCGAAGTCTTCGATTCCTAGTCGGGCAAAGGATTTGAAAATCTTGCTTTCTAAAATATCATTTTAATTCATAAATCTTGTTAAAAATAAACTTTTTATCAAATCAAATCCTTTGTACCTAGGCGCAAAAGAGGTACAGCACTATTTTTAAGTCACCTAAAATAAAGACTTAGAATAAAAACTAATAAGCATTAGAAATAAAACACACACACACACACTTTATGCATAGAAAATCAATAAGATGCGGTATAGTATTTTCACGGGAGTCGGGGGTGCCTAATACTTCTCCCCGCTTAACCTAGCCCCCAAACTAACTCCACGAATCTCGGGTTTCAAGACCAATCTTTTGGAGTCACATATTGGACCATATTACAAAAACTATTAAACCTCGGATGAGTTGGTACATCCATTTAAACCATACCAACTGGCGGCTCGGTCTCATTCGGTCTAACTATCAAAATAAAAATCAATCTTTTCAAAGTCGTCGACACTTATGTCGGTACCTCTTTCCTAAAACCTCGCCCTTTAATAAAATCCATAGACATAGCAAATGGAAAAGGGTAGACAAGCAAAAGGAAAGACGAAAATCAAACCAAAGAAAAAGGACCTCTTTTAAAAGAAAAAGGAGCAAGAGTTTTTCTCGACGTCGGCAGAGCTTCAGCGTCAGCATGAAACTATAGATGCTCATAATATATTGTTGCACCTTCAAGAGTTGTATGGTGAGCAAAGTAAGACTGCAAGATATGAGATATCTAAGGAGCTCTTTCGATCTCGGATGACCGAGGGCACTAGTTTTGAGACTCATGTCCTAAAGATAATCAATTTGATTGAACGTCTTGGACAGCTTGGGTTCATCATGGATGGGGAGTTAAGTCAAGATTTGATCTTGCAGTCACTCCTATATACCTTCTCACAATTTGATGTGAATTTTCACATGAATAAGTTGGATATCAGCTTGTCTAAATTATTTAACATGTTGAAAACTGTTGAAGGACACTTCCCATCTAAGAAGAACCAAGTCTTACAAGTGGATGACTCTTCCAAGAAAAGGAAGAGGCCCAAGGCATCTTATGAAAAGAAGAAATCTAAGAAGGCTAAGGGCATGGCGAAGAACAAGGATCAAAAGAAACCTGATCCAGCTAGCAAAAAAATGTGTTTCCATTGCAATAAGTCAGGTCACTGGAAGAAGAACTGCGAGAAGTTTCTGACAAAGGAGAAGCTTGGAGAAGCTTCGACTTCCAATCAAGGTTTGTTCATGATTGAAATTAATTTTTCTAAAAGTCAAACTTCTACTTGGGTATTGGATACCGACTGTGGTTCTCACATATGTAATACTATGCAAAGACTGGTCAGAAGTAGAAAGCTGAACAAGGATGAAGTCGTCCTACGAGTGTGAAATAGAGCAAAGGTTGATGCATTAGCTGTAGGGACTTATTGCTTAGCACCACCTACGGGCAAGTCCATTAGTTTAAATAATTGTTATTTTGTTCCAACAATCATTAAAAATATTATTTCTATTTCTGTATTGGATATGGATGGTTATAATATTATAATAAAGAACAATAGTTGTTCTATTTATAATAAGGATGTTTTATATGGTGTTGAAAAATTGCTAAATGGACTTTACGTACTTAACTTGCATGAAAATATACTTCAAATTGAACAAACTAAAAAAATGAAAAAAGATGATGTTAATTATACTTTTATGTAGCAGTGTAGACTCGGACATATTAATGAAACATTATTATCCAAATTACATAAAGATGGGATGGGCTCTTAGAGCTATCTGATTATGAATCATATCCAACTTGTGAATCTTGTCTCATGGGTAAGATGACTAAATCTCTGTTTAGTGAAAAAAGAGAAAGAGTTACAGAGTTGTTAGCGTTGGTACACACAGATATTTGTGGACCTATGACAGCGACTGCACGAGGAGGGTATTCTTATTTTATTACATTCACTGATGATCATTCAAGATTTGGATATGTGTATTTAATGAAATACAAATCTGAATCATTTGAAAAGTTCAAAGAATTCAGAAGTGAAGTAGAGAAACAAACTGGCAAGAGTATTAAGATTCTTCGATCGGATCGAGGTGGTGAATACTTAAGCGGTGAGTTTCTCAATTGTCTCAAAGAAAATGGTATAATCTCACAATAGACTCCACCAGAAACACCACAGTTGAATGGAGTATCTGAAAGGAGAAATTGAACATTATTGGACATGGTTTGTTCCATGATGAGCTTTACCAATCTTCCAGTTTCCTCTGGGGTTATGCCCTAGAATCGGCTGCATACCTACTTAACAAGGTACCTACCAAATTCATCCCAAAGACTCCATATAAGATATGGACAGGGAGGAAACCAAATCTTAAGCATATTAATACTTGAGGTTGTCCAGCTTATGTCAAAAAGTTTGAAAATGATTAGATGCAGACTAGATCCGACAAGTGTAGATTTGTGGGATACCCTAAAGAAACATCAGGGTATTATTTCTATCAAACAACTGATCAAAAGGTGTTTGTTACGAAACATGTTGCCTTCTTAGAAAAGGAGTTTATCCTCGAAGGGGTCAGTGGGAGTAAGATATATCTTGTAGAAATTCAAAAACCACAAATTACTATGGATCAAAGTCAGGTACCTGAACAAGTGGAAGAACCTACTGTAACACACCCTATTCGTAAATCTGGGAGAGTAACGAAGATACCTGATAGGTATGGATTCATCATAGAGGATGATGATGAGATATGCATCATAGATGATGATGATCCTTTGAATTACGAACAAGCTATGAGTAGTAAAGACTCAGAGAAATGGTTAGAAGCCATAAAATCTGAGATGGACTCCATATATGAGAACAAATTATGGACTTTGGTTTCATCACCTGAGGGCATTAAGCCTATTGGGTGCAAATGGGTTTTTAAAAGAAAGACTAGAGCAGACGGTAAGGTAGAGACCTATAAGGCCCGACTGATTGCTAAAGGTTTTAAACAAAGACAAGGTGTTGACTATGATAAAACCTTCTCACCAGTAGCTATGCTCAAGTCCATTCGAATTTTTCTTATAATTGCAGCTTATTACGACTACGAGATCTGGCAGATGGACGTGAAAACGGCCTTCCTCAATGGAAAACTTGATGAGGATGTATATATGACACAGCCAGCGGGATTTGTTTCAACGATTGGAACAAATCAAGTCTATAAACTACAACGATCCATTTATGAATTGAAGCAAGCTTCTGGTAAGTGGAACATCCGTTTTGATGAGACAGTCAAAGAGTTTAATTTTATCAAAAATAAGGATGAACCATGTGTGTACAAGAAGGTTAGTGGGAGCACTGTTTCATTCCTAGTATTATATGTCGACGATATATTACTAATAAGGAATGATATTCCTATGCTACAGTTGATCAAAATTTGGTTATCTAAACAATTCTCCATGAAGGACTTGGGAGAAGCATCCTATATTTTGGGGATAAAGATCTATAGAGATAGATCTTAAAGGATGCTTGACTTGTCCCAAGGAACGTATATTGACATGATGCTAAAGAGGTTTAGCATGGAAGATTCCAAAAGAGGTCTCATACTGATGAGCCATGGAATACATCTCTCCAAGAAACAGGCCCCAAAGACACCTGAGGAGAGAGATAGTATGAGTAAGATTCATTATGCTTCATCAATAGTATCTATCATATACGGTATGATATGTACTAGACCGGATGTCGCTCATGCACTTAGTGTAACGAGTAGATATCAGTCGAATCCTGAAGAAGAGCACTGGAAGGCATTGAAAAATATCCTAAAGTACTTAAGAAGAACTAAGGACGTATTTCTTGTCTACGGTGGGTCTGAGTTAAAACTAGAGGGATATACAGACTCAAGTTTTCTAACGGACCAAGATGAAAGTAATTCCGTTTCGGGTTAAATGGTGGCGCAGTGAGTTGGAAGAGTTTCAAGTAGCAAACAGCTGTTAATTCAGTGACAAAGGTAAAGTACATAGCTGTAAGTGAAGCTGTAAAGGAAGCTGTTTGGATGAAGAAGTTTATAACTGAACTTGTTGTGGTTCCTAGCATTAGAGGAGCAGTACCATTATTCTGTGACAACACCGGAGCTGTTGCACAGGCTAAGGAACCCAGGTCTCATCAAAAATCCAAACACGTGTTGCGGCAGTTTCATTTGATTAGAGAGATCATTGAAAGAGGAGATGTCACCCTGGAGCGTGTGGACTCTCAAGACAACATTACATATCTATTTACTAAAGTTTTAACACAACAACAGTTTGATCATCACTTAGAGAATATGGGTATGAGATACCATGACAATTAGCTTTAGTGCAAGTGGGAGATTGAAAGTAATATGTCTACAAGCCAATCATGTTTGATAATAAAGCATTTACTTTGTAACAATCTTATTAATTTATTAATAAAAGTATTATTTAAAGGTATTTAATTATCTACATGGTGCTATTTTTATAATATGTGATAAATTCATAGTTTTAAGCAATACTTTTAGAATCATGATGATGATCATGCTAATGAGATCTAAATTCTTAGATAGCTTAAAACTAAAATAGTTCTCAATCGTTGGATTACTAAAAAGGAGATTAGTGAATCCAGATAGATTGGTACATACGTTGCTTGCTCATTGAATGAGGATGATCGATCTCATAATTATTTGTGTGGAGACACTAAAGCAAGTATGTAAGTGCTTATTGGAGAATAAGTACACTGAATGTGGCTAGTTAAGGAATTTCTAATGGAGTTTTACTTGCCTATCAATAGGAATTCCTTTAGTGATAGTAGTACAAATAATCCTTAGACTTGAGATCATCATAGTATCTTTTGTATCATGAGTTATACTTTGACATGTCCCTTAAAACCCTAAGGGTATATCAAAGGGTATGCTTGAGTATAATAATTTATATATAGAAATAATGAATGATCAATAAAGAATCTACCGCTTCTAGTAAAAGAAGAGAATGTCCTATGTGATTCGATAAATGATAACCCAGTAGTCCTTGGTCAAGGTAAAATGAAATTAGAAAAGAGTTTCTAATTTACATTATTTAGAGTTGTGCATTTTAGGATCAAAATACATATAATTAAATAAAATAAGACTTGATAGTAATTCCATGTCTTATATTTAATTGGGACATTATATGGTGGAAGAAATGAATTGTACGGTAACTATTTACTCAAAGGTTTTTTTATGATTAATGTTAAAATCTATATTATTTGGAAAGTCGTTGATGGATAAGGGGGCTTACCCTTATTGTAGAATAAATATTATTTATTTAAATAAATTATTAGTTTAATTTATTTATTTGAATAAGATTAGAATTGTTCTAATTGATTTATTCACAACCTATTTAATATGGAGAACCTAAAGGGTCACACCATAAAAGGAAGAATATTTATTTAAGAAGAAAATAGCATAATCATAATAATAAGTTAAGTGTATTTAATTTAATCTATGATGATAGAATAAATTAAATAGCTTAATATTTATTATTTAATATTTTAGAAATATTAAATATAAATTAATAAAAGGAGTCTTATTATTATTATTACTATTATTATTTAATTCCTAAAGGAGTTTGAAAATTAATTAATAAGATACTCTCTCTCATATATATATATATATTCCTAAATAAGATTAGGATGCTAGTTAATTAAAAGAGTTTAATTATTCCCAATAGAATTGGGAAATCTAATTAATTAAAAGAGTTTAATTAATTAATATGAAACCCTAATCCTAAATAGTTTAGGATGGTTGCCTACATCTATAAATAAGAAAGTTTTATTATGGAACAAGATTACACGCTTAATTCTTAAAGTTAGAGAGTACAGATATTCTATAGAGATAGAATTAGGGTTTAAAGCCAAACACACACCTTCTTAGTTCTTTTTCTTCCTTGGTGGATCACTTCTAGAGGCCAAACACTTGGGTGGCTTACATTGATCAAAGGAAGGAATTAATCTCGTGGATTCAAGTTGAACGTGAAAGCAATTAGAGTAGAACTCGTACCTGAGGAAGCTAGATCTACAATGGTATGATTCTCATCTTCTTCTCTTTCATGTATGAATTGATAACTAAGCATATAGGATTATCATGGTGATGGTTTGTATTAAAATTTTAAAATTCCCTTTTGTCGCGCTTTCGCTTTATTTATGCAATTTGATTTCGTAATTGCGCTACATACAAACCTAACACATACCTCCTTTGTCGTTTTGCAGTTGACTATATTTTCAAATAATTCATCCTCTAAAGCCATGAACAGGATATTATCGGCTCTTTTGTTGAGCTGCACGAGCTTCTTTTCCATATCAGTCCATTCGGCCCTTTGCTTGACCACAACATTGTTTGGATTGTCAATTATTGGAGCGAGCTTCATGGGAACATATGGGTCGTTGATTACAGCATCAAACAACACTTCATCTATTGTGTCCATGTATGCATGTATTCATACTTTTCAATTAGTGAAGTTATCCTTATTACATAGAGGTAGTTTATTTCCACCACTAAGCTCAGAACTGATTTTATTTTGTGACATAGATCTACTCAAGCGATTTAAGCTTTGTTCACAAAAACTTGCTCTGATACCACTTGTTATATCCCAAAGGCACTAAGAGATCTAGAAGGGGACTTTTGCTTTTAAGGAATTATTACCAACTTGTAATTTAAGCAGGTTAATTTAATAACTTTGCACAGCAAAATGATAATTTGAAAAAATCCCTTTAAAGATTTGAGAAAATTCGTAGTTCTGAATTTAGCAACTAAGTGGAATTAAGTCATAAATAAATTAAAGAAGTTGGCAAAAAAGTAAATGTAGAATATAAAAGAGACACAAAAATTTTAAGTGGTTTGAAGCACAAAGATCTCCTAATCCACTCTTCGAGTAGGTATAATCCACAAAGGATGGGTGATCACAAAGATCTATTCACACAAAACAGTTACACTCAACGAATCACAAGATTCCTTCAAGTCACAAAGACTTAGATATAGTAGATCATTAAGATCTCTTCAAATCATTAAGAGTTGGATACAAAAGGTCAGTAAGAACTAAACGATCACTAAGAGAGTGTGATGTTTGAGGTGCTGCTAAATTGCTTAAAGCTCGGTGATTAAGGGCTTAGCAGCAGAACAAGTTGTTCAAGATCGTAGAGTAGAGTTCTTTCTAATTTGGCAGCAATTCAACTTTTTAATGTTCAATCATTACTGTTTGATTCAATATGCTTGCCTTTTACAGACCTTCCTCGAGATTTTCTCGTTGGAAAGTTATTGTTGCTCATTTAATGCTCAAATCTTGAAGATCTCTGATTATTGACTTTTGAAGAAAATGTGTCAGCTTTTAGCTGAGGAATGTCACATCAGTACTGCTTCAGTGATGTTCATGTGACTATTGTCTTTTCACCAATAGAGCTATTAGACACTTTCAATTGACCTTCTTCTTAATCTTAAGATATTAGGCAAACTTCCTTGGGATCTTCACTCTACGAATATTGTCGTTGTCAGCCCTTGTCAGAACTGATGTACTATATGATTTTTCTAATTGTAGAATTCAATGATGGTCATAGAGTATCTGGCTAGGTGAACTCTATAAAACTTTAGTGTACTCTGCGAAGTTTCTCTAAGTTTTTGTCTCTTCAAACGGCCTTCAATTTTGCTCTTATCATTTGACCATCGTTTGTGCTTTTATAATCTTAAGAAATGACTTCACGATTTTACAAACTTAGAACATTGGAAGTTGTCACTCTACGATCAGTAAGCTCTACAATTCTGAGTAGATTTTATGATCTTCAACAGACTCTGCGGTCTTCATCGGACTCTGCGATCTTCAATGTGCTTTACAATCCCTAGCAAACTCTTCGATCTTCAATATATTCTACGATCTTTTAACAGACTTTACGAACTCAACCAGTATGCTCAACGATTTCTAGTAAACTTTACGATCGTCTGACTTCTTAAGGTCTATACATTAGATTCACTCAACGAAATAAATCAATCTAACAAGTTTGATCTTCTAATCTAAGTTCTTTTACACCATTTTCATTTTAAGGACTTCATAAAAGCTATTAGTTACAAATATACATCATATCATCATCAAATCAAATATATGCATTGTATTAACAACATGTATTTTTAAGATGTTCGGAGCACAAAAGTCTCATAGTCCTCTCTTCTACTCTGCAAGTAGGGATATTTCATTAAAGAGGGTAATCACAAATATTATAATTCACTTAGAACTATTACACAACTGATTCACAAAGAATCCTTCATGTCACACAGACTTGGATTATAAAAGATCACTAAGGTCTTATTAATCACTAAGAAAGATGGTTGTTGTGAGATGCTGCTAATTTGTTTTAAGTTCCTTTTCAATTGACTTAGCAACACATGTTGTATCTTGGAGTTGTAGAGTGGAGCTTGTATGAACTTACAGTTTAAGCACTTGGACTTGATCAATTCGTTCTTGTTTCACTTCTTGAAATTGTTGTCCTTTTATAAAGTTCTTTGGGGATCTTCCCATTAGAAAGTTATCGTTGCTCCATTCTGATTTGGACACTTGTCAATCTTCGATTGTTTGACTTGAAATGTTGCCTGCTTGAACCACCTCAGGTCATTTTCTTCAGTACTATGAACAATCCAGTTTTAGAGACATGTCATTTGACCCTGCTAATATAGTTGTTAGATAGAACCGTTGACGTCTTGTCCCTATCGCAAACATGTATGAAAATAACCTCGAAGAATAGAGTACTTAAGGTTTATGATCGTTGTCATAACCTGCCACTAACTTGGCAGAAGTCTGTTCTCTACAATATTGAATTCCATATAGTAAATTCGTAGAATGACTTATCTGATAGTAGAGTAACCTACTCTGTTATTTGTGCTCTACAAATTTGAGTGGCTCTGCAAATCTGAGTCTACAAATTAGCTTGTAGTCTACAATCTCTGACTCTCTTCAGTTCACTCAGTAATCTTAGAGTAACTTTGCATTTAGCTCTATGAACGTCTTCTGGTCAGGGATAATTTAGCTAATACAAGGTTTTAGTCTACAATTTTGATTAACCTGATAAGTTTGATTCCTAAACTTAGGTGGTGTTTGATTGCATCTTAATACATCTTAACAGTCCACCTCTTAATGCCTCTTAAGAGCCCACATATTTGTATTAAGAGGTCCTCTGAATGGGTAAGATATAAATATGAGTCTAAACTATTCAGAGGACCTTTTAATACAAAAATGTGGGCTGTTAAAATACATTAAGAGGTTAGCTCTTAAGATACATTAAGATGTAATCAAACACCTTTTACATAAAATTCTTTTCATAAGGACTTTACAAAAACTACACTTGTTTACAAATATTCATTAAAATTGAATCATCATCAAATCATATAGGTTTAACATAAATGCAAGTACTAACATTTAGCATTGGTAAGATACACATCTCTTCGTCTTTCAAGTTTCATGAATACATCTAATTTTTAAATAGACTTAATTTTTTGAATGATTAAGGAAAACTGACAATTACTTTTGATTGATTGTAAATTTTGTCATTTTATACATAAAGATTATTAAATCACCCAATAAGTTTATACAATGACAATAAAACAATGCTCATGCCTCGCACAGACTAATAGACTAATTAATATTTAAAGTAGAACAAATATGAGAAATTAAGTCCATAATAGTTCTTTGAAATCTGCAAAAAGAGAATTGAAAAAGAATAATTTTCACTTCGTAAAATGACTGATTCAAAAGACAAGTAAAAGGAAATAATAATACTACTATCACATAAAAGTATCACATATCGCTCACATACTGCATGAGGTGGCACCCATGAATTTATTGTTGAGTTAAGTGGGTTGTTCAACAACAAATCAATGCAGGGACGAAACTAGCTAAGGACCGGAGGGGGCCACGCCCCCCCCCCCCCCCCCCCCCAAGGTTTGAAAAATTTATAAAGTTCACCCCAAGGTTTGAAAATGTATCATTATTAAATTCATTATAATTGTAAATTTGTATAATTTGAGCATAATATTATGTGTTATTCCAATTGAATGATACATTTATATCCAAATAATCAACTTAAACCCTTATTTAATTTTTTTTATTCTTTGTTTATTTTATAAAACTTGATATTTTAATTTTTAAAAGTTTAATGAGTGATCATAATATTGTATATATTAATTCCAATTGCATATTCAATTTGTTTTCCAGTAACCAACTAAAACCTTACTTATTTGATTGCAAATTTACGAAAATTTTATTATTAAAAAGTTCAATAAATGGTCCAATAATATTGATTAACTCATTCTTGTAGTGTAGTTAATTGAAATTTTTATTTTTTGCTTTAGAATCATAGGAAAATCACATACAATTGATTCATTTTTTAAGAGAAAACAATCAAATTATGTTGACACATCTCTGCTTACCCCTGAGTCTAATGTTCAAACATCTCTGGCTACCTCTACCTCTGAATAAGAACAACGTTCTCTAAAATCACCAAGAATTTGAAGGTAAAGAATGTGTATTAATTATTTGGAGCGTGATCTTGAAAAACGTATCGAAATATGAAAATATCGTGGTGTGATGAAATTCGACGAGCTTACACTAATTACAGTCCATATATAATGCATTCTTTCCGGGTACCATTTTTTTGAATATATATTATGTTGTTTAAAAAAATTTGGCCCCCCTAAAAAAAATCCTGGTTTAGTCTCTGAATCAATAAGTGTCACGCATGCAGTATGTGAGCAGTATGCGAGCGATATGTAATACTTTTATGTGATAGTAGCATTATTAAAAAGGAAACGAAGGGAGTCAAAATATTTCTCAAAAAATGTGACATAAAGTTAAGTAATTAATTCATCTAAAAATTCAAGTTGTTGAAAAGAGGCACTAACAATGTATATCAAACCAACAACATTAAATAAGACAATTTGTATTTTTTAACATAGCTAATTACATAAAATATACTCAACTGATGTATGATGTCACATTATTTGAGATAAAAAATAATTGAGAACCTGTACTTTCAAGTTTCAAGATATTTGAATTCCATGTCTAGTTGGATCAAAGCACTTAAAAAGTTAGTCCCCCAAATCTTGTTAAAGTAATGTTCTGCCTCTTTGGTGGAGTTGTCATGTCACATATCATTAACAAATTTTATTATTTTTTTGTTGTGCGGTTATAACAAATGTTGCATTTATAATGATCCACAAATAAGACGTTAAAGTTAAAAATATTTTTGCTTTAAATAATACAACAAAAAATTATAAATATTAATAATATGTGGTGTGACAATTTTATTATAATTAGATCCATCAAGTGATACTCAGTTATCTACAAATAAATAAAATAAAATAGAGATGCTCCAAACTTTGGTTGACCCATTCCCGCACTTGAAACTTGGACAGGAAAGTTTGTCACCAAAATTTTTTTGATAGTTCTTCTTGGAACACTCAAATCTCAAAAGAAGGTGGTAGCCACCTACCAAAAGTTATACAAAGGGAAAAAAATTAAATGACTTAAATACTCCCTCAATTTTAAATTATAAAATTATTATTTATTTTTAAAAGTTAATTTAAAATATTTTCAAACTCAAAATTCATATGATTCATTTGCAAATATGAAACAATAAACTCCCTCCATCCTAAATTATAAAATCATTATTAATTTCTTTTAAATCAACTTAAAAGATTTTTAAACTCAGAATTGACAAACCTTTTCAATTTTAACTAATACAATGATAAATATTATAAATTAAAATTATCTCAACTTGACTTTCAAATATCAGCAATAGTCTTATGGCCTTATAATTAGTAGTAATAGTTTTTAAATAACTTATAAACTTCATAATTATATTTACTAAAATCAAATAAATATATGTTAATAAATTTAAAAATATTTTAAATTGATTTTAAAAAGTCAATAATAATATTATATTTTAAAACTAATGGACTATATCAAACCAAAAATTAGTAACGTAACCAATTCTAGGCCATAAGAGAAACAATCTTCTGCTTTATTAGCAATGGACATCTAGATCCATGATTTTGACTACATGCAGTAGAAAATTGTATTAATCTTCAAATCCAGTCTCAACTATAGACCCTTGATGAAATACATCCTTCAAGCTCAAAATGAGGAGGAAATTTGGAAGCCAATGTCAAGAATAAAAAATGTAAAAACCTTAAAAGAACATGAAAAGAGACTCGTTCTATAAAAAACATCACCAGCAATTGCCAACTACATTGAGTCGAGCTGGGAAAATGACAGTGTAATACTAAGGATCTCAAATTTTTGG
Source organism: Panax stipuleanatus (assembly GCA_020205555.1). Lineage (NCBI taxonomy): Eukaryota > Viridiplantae > Streptophyta > Magnoliopsida > Apiales > Araliaceae > Panax > Panax stipuleanatus. The sequence continues at coordinate 17,009,288 of CM035118.1, read as the reverse complement.
AACAAATAATATGGTATAAGAATACATAAATATTACTTTATTACATGAATCACAAAAGATGTCATCAACCAACGTATTGTTTACACATCATTTAAGTTATCGAAAAATCATGTGCTTGGGAGTCTCTCGTGATTAAATAAACTAAAACACTATTTGACACAAAATTTAAAACCCCCCCTAGCATTAACCAATGAATATATTGCCTTTTTCACATTTCTAATTGGAATGTAGAAGATTAATGCATCTTAGAAGGTATAACTTCTTAGAGCCTATGAATCAAGTAAGGAAATGCACCAAAGAAAGAAGTTACAACACGAGAGAAATATAGTAAGTACCCACATGAGGTCCGGTACCCACCGCAGGGATCTCCATGAACATTATGAATATAGTGCATACAAAATGTTTTTGATCATTATTTGAATATCTGCGCTATATTCATAAGCAGCCCCTGACCTCAAGAATGATGAAATATTGATTGGAGACAAATGGATGAACCTTGTACCAACAGCTTAATCTTGAGCCGAATGTAGGAAATCCTGCACAATTCACATTCAACAGGTAAGATCATTCACCCTGCTGCTTGATTTTGCCACCAAATAAGATAAGCGATAAGTTGAGATGCTCACATGATACTTCCAGAACATAAATTGACTCCTAATCATAGTACACAAAAAGTCACTGTTCCAACCTCTTATACAGTGTCATCGTCTTGCAATGTAGTGTTAGACCGTGCAAAGCATGCAAATGCAGAAAAATCTATTATATTCAATGGTCTGATCATATGGAACCATGTTATCCTAGAAAAAGTTCAAAATAACCATGAGCAGACTACTATGAACAGCTCAAAATTTCACATTGGCATTTAGTTTTTCTTTCTCAAGTCATGTCATTACCTCTCGCACCACCTATTAAGAACAATATTGTTCACAAACAAAACTGTACAAGGACAATTACGAAATAAAAATTGTAAAAAGATTAACATGAAACTAAAGGAAGAGTACAAGGACTAAAATGGTTGTTTTGTCGTTTCCTGCATGGATTGGGGAGAACCAAGTCTAATTGCCAAAATCTAGCAAATGGAGACTGATGACAGGCATACCTATTGTTAACACACATGTAATAGTTAACAGATTGAAGGCACTGCAACAGATAATGAACTGTGGTGTCAATTTATGCAGTATCGAAGGAATGAAGAACTTGTTCCAGCATCAGTCTTCTATGTGCATCAAGGGGACTCTCTGGCTTATCAGAGTGAGCTATATTTAGAAGGTACAACTTCTTCGAGGCTACAAATGCAGCTGAAAAGATCCTCTTCATCCCTCCCCTGGTGCTATCAATTTCATACTCAAACTCGTAAACTTGAAGACCTCCATGGCCTGATCTCTCTGAAAATGCTATCACTTCAGCCTCCTTCGTACTTTCCTATACAACAAGACAAGCATATATATAGAAAGGAGCGCCGAGTTTCAACACGAAAAAGTTCAATATTAATATCCCTAAAACACTGAAGAAAAAAGTATGTGTGAAAGGATTCAATTATGAGTTCCTTAATTAAGCATTAATCTACAATTATGTAACCATGTACAGAACCAAAAACTGTCTGGCCTACAAAAAAAGATCACCCAGATGTAATAAACACCAGAATTAATATGCAAACTTATAGCGTCTGGAAACAACAGAAGCACAGAGAAAATAAAATTTGCAACTTATCATGTTAAGAAAAGTGCTCAATTCCCTGAAGAAGTTTCTGGTAAAGCAAGCTCGTCCACTTTTGTGTTCTGTAGATGTGGTCTTCATTAATGGTTTGATTAAGAATTGATGCTATGTTAATGTCTGTGGCTGATGTCAAGCTACAAGAATATGATACTCATATTTTGTTTTATTTTCAATTTTTTTTTTTCGTTTTGCACATTTTTTAAGTTCCTTGCACTCAACTCTGATTCATGGGGAAAATTGCTAGACTGTCATTAGTTCTCGAACAATCTTATTGGGTTAGACTCATTAATGATTATATCTAAATTTGTTATCACTGCATGCAATTCCAGGTAGCATTGGTATGTAAAGTACATATATATTCTACTCTTATAAAAGCTTACCATCCAGAAATAAAAAAACAACAATTAATTCATCAGTACAACCTGCACAGATGCAACATAGTTTCCTTCAACATGGGTAAATTTGGGAGTAGAAGACACTTTGCATCCTCCAAGTTTGCACCTAACGACACTTTAAACCCCATAGTTTAAAAAATAACACTTTACACTCCCCAATATATCTTTTTTGTTTCAAAATGAACTCCGGACCATTTTCCGTCTATAGACTCCATACTAGCAATGGAGTTAGATATGTCCGGCTCACGCGAGACTTTGACAAGGGTATAACGGTAAACCATAGTTATCAAGGCACTAAGTTGAGGCAAGGTTGTGACCTGGAGCGTAAGCGCTTAGACAATAAGGTGCCCGCTTAATCGTTCATAAGGCGATAAGTTGATAACAATGTATAATTATACATTTATAGTTATTTTTATATATATACTTCAAAATATATAAAATATAGAAGAAAATACACTTTAATTATTTAATACAAAAGTATGTGCATATTAATAGTATATGAAATTAGTGTATTTTAATTATGAAAAAAAAGACAAAAGTATAAGAAGAGAAAAAAGATATCCTATTGCCAAACTGCCAAACAACGAAACAGACCCTAAATAAATAAGTGGCAGCTAGCTGTCCTCTATTTGACTAAAGTGACCAGGCACAAGAAATATACAAGGCATCACAATCCACAAACTTCCTCACCAACATGTGATATTAGAGACTTTCAAATCAGCCACCACTCATCAGTGACTAGACACACCCATGACTGCAAAGTTAAAAAATTTAACACAACTCAACTCTATCAAACACGCCAACTCAGTCTCAAAAATAGGAACCCAACAACTGAGATTATGATATTAAAAGTATCATTTTCAACAGACCACCGTGCAACATCAAGAAGTTCGCCGCCGATGACACACGCCTCCTCACTCCGGCGTGTGAGATCTCCGATCATCATCAGATTTCTTTCAATGCACTCGGATTTCACCGATCTATAAATTTATGCGTTTCATGTTGTTTGACTCTGTTAGTGATGTTTTTAAACAGTTTACATGTGTTGAGTCGAGTGTCACTAAGGCGTGACCTCCCTTGCACTCTGTCCAGCGCTTTGATGCCTAGTCAACGACTAGGAGACGCCTTGATAACCATGTGCTAAACCAATCACTTATCTACAATACAAGAGCCAAACCTAGGGGTCCAGACTTTTAACGAATCAAAGCTCTAAGTTGAACCAAAACCCTTGTTCTTCAATGGAGAATAACAAAGGCCATAAGGAGAAGGTGCATAGAGCTGAAAATTGCATTAACCCATCTCTCTACAAAAGCTTTAACCAACGCCATCATTATAATACAATTAGAGTTACTTAATATATATTTCCTAAATTCCTTGATAGAATTAACATAGCAAATTTTTGTTTTTGTTGAATGTTTTTACATTTTATCATGAAGTACTTTTTATTGGTATTGAAATTTTTGATGTATGTGTGTGCGTGCGTATATATCACACTATCATAAAAGTGAATTATAAAGAACAAGAAATAAAGGTATCAATCAATAAAAATGAGTTTCTTACAAATATTGTATGTATATAGAAAAACTCTTTTTGTTGAAAAAATCACATCATTTTCTTTTTCTAGTCATATTTTATATTATTCATTATATACATAAATATATATATATATATACGTATATAAATATATTTAATATTTAAATATTTGTCGTATTCCCGATGAGCTCAAATTCCCATTTTTTGAGATATGTCGAACTGCCGAATCTCTGTATTGCAAACTCTTATCTTACTTTATTTACTTTCTGTAGTTTCATTATATACATAAATCTATATATATATGTATATGTATATGTATATAAATACATTTAATATTGAAATATTTTTCGTATTCCCGATGAGCTCAAATTCCCATTTTTTGAGATATGTTGAGCTGCCGAATCTCTGTATTAGTGTATTGCGAACTCGAATCTTACTTCTTAGGTTTTTTACTTTCTGTAGTTCAAGGTGAAAGAAAATTTTTAGCTAAGTGACAAAATGCGGAAGAAGACATTGACCTCTATGGGGGATTTTTTATAAATGAATTGAGATTAAGTAATTGACCATTTTATCCAAGTAAAAGTCCCACATGAGTAGCATGTGGTTATCTTTGTTACTAGCTTAGATGAAAAATGGTTCGGACTTCGGAGTGTGCACTTTCAGACAACAAATATTTGTTGAGTGCGAAGTGTCATTTTTTTAACTATGGGTGCAAACTGAGAGGGTGTAAAGTGTCTTTTACTTTTAATTTGGATAAGTGACAGAGAGGGGAAATAACAAAAACAAAAGTTTTGACATTTCACCACATTTGTTTTTCCAAGAGAACATGTGAAAATGGTCAAATGAAGCATCACTTTAAATTTATTCGTACCTATATAACGCTATACTGCTATCAAATTCACAAACACCTTTGGATGTCACCACTTTAGTGGGCCAATAAAAAGTCCGTTTTCTTATGTCTACTCTATTCATTGCACATTTTACTTTTAATGACGCAACATGTATTTCATTTAGATACTAGCATGACTTCAAATTGATAACAAACCTTATCTGACTTCTTTTGTTGCCCAGTCTGCACGACCTAAGTGTCCAGTCAAATAATTCACATTACAATAATGGGCTGTCACATGTTATAAATATGAGAAAGCGTCTAAAATGCTAAAAGTTTTTGTAAAGAACAACAAGAACTAGTAATTTTACTTGCAATGAAAAACAAATGCGAGTATGGTCTGAGTGCGACTGAAATTTAACAACAAAAGGAAAATTCCAACTGAAATTAAAGATAATATTGATTGTAAAACATATGCAACCCATAAGAACTAAGTAAAAAATTCATAAACAAACAAACAAATAAAGTAAATCATACTAAAAATCAATTGGAAGAACAAACTTCTGAAAGCATCTATTGATGCAAAAGATAAGTGGAATGTAATATCTTTTGTACTTTTAAAGGTTCATTTTGTCTTGTTATGTGGGCACATTTAGAACTTTAAAAGTCTAGAACAATTTCTTACTTACTGAATCAAAGTTTGTCAGTCTCTCCTTAATATGCTTTCTGTAGTATAAATTTAATGTCATTTAAGATAGCTTTCTGCTTTATTGGGGAGTGCCCCTTGTAAACTTGTACCCTTTATTCAATATTTCAATTATTATACTCAAAATTATTTGTTGAAGGGAAAAAAATCTATGGATGCAAAAGATAAGTAGATGATACTTGCCGATGACTATATGTATGAAATATCAAACATGTTCCCAAAGAAAACGGCAACCAGTGTACCTTCCGCTTTTCTGCCTGAATTAGCTTATCAGCCACAAATTGAGGGGTCCCAAATTCTCCAAGATTTGTAAGACGGACTGGGCTGACCACCACCCCTACATTGTTAGCTCCCTTGTTTGCATCCTCAAACAGAACAGTAGCCCCTGCTTTTTCAACCTAATCAACCCAAAAGCTAACCACATTCAACACAAGATAAGCAAAAAGATAGGAAATATGTACTTTCGTTCCAAAATTAGATATACATTTTCATTTCACTTCAAGTACGTTCCAAGTAAGATACATTTCTAATTAAAAACTATCCTAACATGCCATTACATATTATAAAAAAAATTATATATATCGTGCCACCAATAATAAAATTCTAAGCAACAAATAAGGACCTTCAGTTTCTACCCACAATTTCCTATATATTAAATGCCAAAGAGAATTAATAAATAGTTGAATGAAATGTCAAAACCCAAATATAACAAATAGATAAAATGGACTATAAATTGGAGTGTATGAGAGAGTTCGGGGAATAAACCTTAATCCACGAAGAGGGTATGAGAAGAGTGAAACCCTCAATTGAATCCGTGTATCTCTGAAGCTCTAACTCTTCAGCCATGGCAATACTTAACCTTGATAACGGAAAGGATAATAGCACTGTTAAAAGGGAGAAGTTCAGCATTCTCTTGCTGAAACAAACTGGTAATTTAATCCCAATTGAGCTATTCATGTCATTTCGGATGAAATTATGAAGAAAAGGGGGACGAATAGAAGGAGAGGATAACGTAGAGAAGAGGCATCTTGGTCTGGGGATAGATAAAGGTTTGTTTAGAAGGAAAAGTGTCTGGTTCGAGTGGGTAAAGCAAAGTGGATACGAAGCCATTACTGAAAAATTATCACAAATTCGCAATCCCGGCTCCCAAACCATTGGACTATGATATGAGGTACGTCCCTCTTGTGGGGTCGATTTAACTTTGTAAAGTTGTAAAGAGCGTAAATAACTTTTTATAATTTTTTTGCTTTTACTAACTAATTATTAAAGGAAATTAATATTTATATATGATTTTATTATATTTTAACATGAAAAGTGTCATTGAAGATGTATAAATACGTTAAAAACCGTCGCTATATGATCTATAACAACGATTTTCATGTCAAAATATCAAAAAAAAATCGTGTGAAAACATTAGTTTCCTTTATAAAATTTTCATTTTATATTATAAACGTAAGATTTTTTCTAGAATTATTGATAGACGTATTTGTTAGAATTTGAGCCTAATTTAATGTGGGTGTCATTAATTAATTTTAATGATTCAATATATTAATGTGTTATACTCCATGAGTAGATTAAATTAAGTATTTGGAAGCTCAAATCTATTAAGTAATGAATGAGATATTAACTGTCAAAGATCACCCTTGAAATGATAAATGATAATAAATACATGTGGGAAGTCAATTTCCACATTGGTTAAGAACTAAAAACTTAATGTGTTTATATACAAGAAAGTTGGGTTTGGGCCCTAAGGGGCACCCCACTTTTGTGGAAGGGAGAGGACCTAGCAAAGGCTTGGTTCGAACCCACGCGCGCCGCTGCCGACCGGCCTGGCTCAAGGGTCTGGGTCCTTGTATATAATTTTTTAGACAATATTTATTTAAATTTTTTTAATTAAAACTCATTTAAATTTTATTTATTTAGTTATATTATCAAAACTGTGTCGTTTTGATAAACAATATTTATTATATTATCAAAACTGTGTCGTTTTGAGAAGCGGTATCTGCTAAAAGGGTATCAGTCTGAACGGACGGCCCAAAACTACGTCGTTTTATCTCGCCTTTTCTGCTAAGCCTAAAACTACGTAGTTTTGGTTTCGCTAAAGCTAAAACTACGTCGTTTATAGTTCTGAATAGACACGCCCATTTTGCAAAGGATCAAAATTACGTCGTTTTTACCAGCAGATGTCATGACATGCCTTTTCAGAAGCATCACATACCTTTTCAACGGCTAAGTGCCCATCTAAAGGATCACCAACTCCTCCTATAAATAGATAGGGGGGCAGCCCATTCAATTCATTCATTTCACAAGCATTATAGCATTTCAGTCTAGTTTTAGTAATTATTTTGAGAGACAGTTTTGAGCATTTCTTTGGTTCATTGTGTATGTTATTTGGAGTGCTACTATAGCATACGATTGTCATTGTATCATGGGAGACAAGTGTTATAAAACTCTAAGCACCATACGGAGGGCATAATTATCTTAAGGACATAGTACCAAGTACTAGCCTTGACAAAGTTATTCTGCAGATGAGTTTATATATACATATATATATAGGGAGTATTTCAAGAGCATAATTCTTAAAAGACATAACAAACATAACACCTTTAGCGACGGACCAAACCGTCATCCGTCCGTCGCCATAGGTCCGTTCGACGCCATAGGTCTTATCCGACGGACAATATATAGCGACGGACGGACCTATAGCGACGGACGGACCTATGGCGACGCATTTAGCGACGGTTTGGTCCGTCGTTAAAGGTGAGTTATGCTCTTTAAGGAGTTATACTCTTTAAGAGTTATGCTCTTGATCCTTGCTCTCTCTCTCTCTCTATATATATATATATATATATAGTTTCATTTTTCATATTATAACAATCTTAAGACAATTATCTTCACTATATATATATTTGCAAGAAATATAGCTACCGATCCTGTAACAATAATTGGTTCTTCTTCTTCTCCATCTGTGATACCAAATGTTCCTGTGAACCATGGTGAAAAATCAGAAAAGTTCAATGGAACAAAATTCAAAAGGTGGCAACAAAAGATGTTGTTTTATCTTACTACTTTGAACTTAACAAGGTTTCTGTAATACCCGAGAATTTTCATATATTATTAAATAAATATATTAATGGGAATGAAAATTTATTTGAATATAATTGATTTTGTGTTATGAGAATGATTAATTCAATTATATTAAATTGAATATCTACGACAATTGAGAAAAATGTGGAGTTTACGATAAACTCGTTGAGAGCCTAGTGTGGCACAGTGATAGGAAATATTAATAATTATATTAATTGACGAAGAATTTTTAAGTGAACAATTAATTAATTGTTAATTGTTATTAGAGAATATTAATTGATTGTTGTGGGATATTAACTATGGTTGATTAATAATATGTGATTATTATTGCAAGAAATATAATAATAATAATCCACTTGTTTATAATTGTGCTGAGATTTATATTTGTTAATGTGATAATTAATCCTATGATTATTAATTTGGTGTAATTAATAATCAATGAGGAATAAATTAATTAATATTATTGTTAATTAATCAACGAGATAAATAGTTTATTTATTTGACATTATGAATAATAAAACAAATAAGTGAGTTATTAATATAATAAGATTATATTAATTGATATGTGCAAATGTGCAATACTTGAATATATAAAGTATATGGAATACAACTATATTATATAGTGTAGAGAGACACTTAAGTGTGACCATGCATGTATATACATAAACTATGTTATATAATGCAATGCGAATATATTACACATAGAAACCATATATTACATAAAGCATAATGTGATTATGTGATGTTAAAACTATATGTTAGGAATTCATGATAATGCCTATGTGACAAGGTGAGTGTGTATACAGTAAAATAATATATCATGAATATATTGTAATCAATTATTGAATGTAGAATTTAATAATGTGATAGTATCTGATTAAATTATATCCGGTATTAACCGAATGTACATGGATTATATGCGTACAAGTTACCTTCACTATATTGAAGTATTCCTTATGCAAATTTATATTGTGACATTAAGTTTTAACCTATGTATGGACAATAGGTATATATAATATAACATAAGATTAGGAAGTATATTATGTGTGTATAATAATTTAAGTGTTGTGTGCTAATAAAATGCTGAGTATTGTTGCCTTGTCCCATTATAAGAGACCCTTTCTCCTTCACGTGAAATATACAAGCTATCCTACTCCCCTATTCTTCCTTAAACTCAGCAACATGGGCTAGCAAATGATGAAGAAGGGTGTGGGCATAATGATGGCTTTCAACAACTATCTACCAACTTCCTCTTATCTAGCATGCAATTCAAATTTCTGTTAGTTTGAAATGGTAGGCAATTGCATGTCTGTATTTTGTTTTCTCTATAAATATGGCTTCCTTCCTTCTCATTTCACCTTGCTGAGATTTTGTTTGAGTTGATAAGTTGAGAGCATATACATATATCAGTATAATAGCATTGTGAAGTAGCAGCAAGTTCAATTATCTAACAGAGGTATAATTATCTTTCCATGTTCTTCATTCATGTTCTATATTTTGCTTACTGTCAAAATTTTCAATTCTTGATTTTGATTTCAATTCATACTAGATTGGACTGGGACATGTTCTTAGTTGTTATATAGTCTTATACATGTGTTAATAAGCCAATGTGACTGATCACAATCAAGTTCGTGAAGTAAATTTGTGTTTGGGCTGGGAACTGTCGAAGCAGGGAGCTCACTGGTGCTGGCCGAAGCACCGCGCAGCTGCGCCGGTTTACTACTGAGGCGCAGCGCAGCTGCGCCGGCCTCTGGAACCAGAATCTAATTTTGTTCCTAAAACTGCTATGTGGTAGTTACTTGTATAGATAAGGCAAGCACGTGAGCATGAGTAGAACATATGTATGAGTACATAGGCCTAACGTAAGCATGCTTAAACCAAGATGGTATACCTTTTTGACGAAACGACGTATATGTTTAAAGAGGAACTTAAAGTTATAAAGAGAGACTTGAATATGATATATTTATATTCTGACTTTCGATACATGTTATTATGGTTTAGAGATTCATGAAGGATGTGATAACTTGTGTATATATGTATCTTAAGGTAACATGAACATGTTAGACTTCGTTAATAGAACTTACTAACGAAACATGGACTTTGAACATGGACTTAACATGTTGTATTAGAATCCATATTCTGATATTTTTTTAACATGCTTAATAATCAATATAACATCACTAGTATACCATACGTGTGTACTCGCTTGTTAAAATTCAATAAGAAGTTAACCAAGCACGGGTTTACGCATGTTTCTAAAGTAACAAACAATGCTAGTTATGAATAAATGATATGGACAATCGCAAGCATGTATATTACAATTTGTATGACCTTCTCGCATGTATCTATGGTTTAATTGTATACGTTGTGATTGCATGGCCACATTTGGCCTTAAGCTCTTAACAATCCTAAACTAAGACCCTAATATGTAAAGATAAATTTAGATTTGAATACGTGTATAACTACTTGTGAGCATGCCTAAATCAAGTTATATGATCACCTCGTATATTTAAAATTAACGAGCATGATAGCTTGCATGATTTTATGATGTTGTAAGGACTTGAATTGTTTAAAATGTAAGTCTAGAATCATGTTATGGAAAGTGGAACCTAGATTGCCTTGGGAAAACACGAAAGGACTTTTAACATGTCAGTATACCTGGTGTGAATGTTAGCTTGCATGACCGGACAGAAACCACAAGGCACATATCAGCCTTGGCTTAGCCAGAGGGCTGCGCAGCTGCGCCGGCCCTAGGCTTAGCCATGGCGCAGCTGCGCCAGTCTGGAATCAGAATTGAGCCAGTTGTTGATCTGATTTTTTTGACAGTTAGCTTATGCGATTACTTTAACTTGTAATATATGACCAGTATGCTAAGAAATGTGTTAAGAGGCATGCTAAGTGATAAAATTGAATGTTTGATTATAAACTTCCCAAGGATAAGTCCAAAAGGTGTTTGGGGACTATAAAGCAACGACTAAAAACTATGTGATGACTTCATAATGTCTTGTAAACTGAAATGTGCTATATGTACGCAAAAGTATATGATGAAGTATGTGTATAGTATGCAACTAAGTTAAACGTTTATGGGTGCGTTTAAAATTACATATCATATGTGAGCATAAATGACTAATGAAAATCCTATACTTATAATACACTATAAATAGGATTCAAAAGTGTTGAATTACTTTACGTGGATAAACTACGCTAAAGGCAAGTTTCCTAACTTACACTCTTTTACGGTGCAAGTAGTCTATCCTTGTATATTGTGAACTAGTTTCTTACTAAATTGTTGAATTGAATTAGCATACTTGAACTCTTAATTCATTAAAGCTATTATACATGTTGAACTTAGTATTGTTCTTGAATATTGTGAAAGTGTCTATGCCATTTGATTCGGCTAGACTTATATTATTGAAAAGCAACCCAAACCAATTGATTGGTGCGGGATCTTGTATTTGACTGAGAAGAACAAACTATAACTGTCGAAGAACCGACGCGCGCACTTGAGTATGATTGATTGTTATGCATAACGAGGGTACTTTAGGCTAATCACCTGCTGTATCTGTTTTTGTTGGATTTTCAGTTTATTACTGTCAAATCCTGTGGAAGTTCATGGTCCTTAGTGACTGCTCAGTATTCAGTTATCTTGAAATCTTGAATTGAATTATTATTGAATCATATTGATATTATCCTGTCCTTAGCGACTGTTATTGAGAACTGTTGATACTCTTGCTATCCTTGAACTATCAAACTTTTCTATACCTCTTCAAGAATTGAGAATTATATCACTTACCCTTGTCGTATATTACTTGCTGGGCAATTTGTGCTCATTCTTGCTTTCCCTAAAACATTTCAGTTAAGGCAGAGCAGGGCGAACCTTCGGGCGTTGATAAGGGCAAGGGCAAGGCTACCAACTAGCTTGTCTCTTTTATGTTTTTTTTAATATTTTAATGTTGTATTAAGATGATGAAGTAAGACTGGATTTGATTATGTTTAAGCTTAAGTTAGATTATGTAATAAGTCGTTAATTGATATTAGTATGTAATCTATTAAGTACTGTAGGTTGCGAGACTTGGGGGAATAATTATAATAAATCATTGTAAATTATTCTAGAATAGATTTTCCGCTGTGATTGTGTGATATTTAGTTATTATTATTGCGATGTATTACCATGAGCACGTGATGAACCGAATTCGAGAGACCAAGTGGCGGTCCTGGAATTTGGGGGCGTCACAGTTTCTTCGTGTAGATCCCCCTGTGCTCAAAGAAGATGAAACGGATAGGCAAGTGGTTGCTGCATGGAAACTTGTTGATTTTTTGTGCCAAAACTATATCCTCAATGGATTGGATAACACATTATATAATGTGTATAGTTCTCTCAAAACAGCAAGAGAACTATTAAACTCCTTGGATAAAAATATAAGGCGAAAGATGCTGGCACGAAGAAGTTCGTAGTTAGCAGATTTTTGGACTACAAGATGGTGGATTCCAAGTCTGTCAACAACCAAGTCCAAGAATTACAAGTTATCCTGCATGAAATATATGCACAGAAGGTATGGCCTTAAGTGAATCTTTTCAATTTGCTGCTATTATTGAAAAATGACCATCGATGTGGCGAGATTTTAAGAATTATCTCAAGCATAAACAAAAAGAGATGAAACTCGAAGACTTAATAGTAAGATTAAAGATAAAAGAGGACAACTGTGCTTCTGAAAAGAAATAAGGAAGAACCTTTGCGGAATATAAAGCCAATGTGGTGGAACAAGGTCCAAAGTTTAAAAAGAGAAAGTTCTACGGCAATGGACCTCAACAGGGAGCAAATAAAAAGTTCTAAGGCAAATGCTACATTTGTGATAAGCCCGGACATAGGGTAAAGGATTGTCGAAAACGCAAAGACCATAACAAGAAGTCTGCAGAAGCCACTGTAACGGAAGTGGATGGACTTCTTCAAGATGTTTCTGAAATGAACCTTTCAGCGGTTCTTTCAGAAGTAAACATGGCTGAGAATCAAAAGGAATGGTGGGTAGATACTGGAGCAATCCGCCATATGTGTTCCGACAAAAATATGTTCTCCATATATCAAGAAATTGAGAATGGAGAACAATTATACATGGGAAACTCTTCATCATCCAAGGTTGCTGGACAAGGAAAGGTGGTTTTGAAGATGATATCTGGCAAATAACTCACCCTCAACAACATGCTTTGATATTAGGAAGAATTTAGTGTCATGATCCCTTCTTAGTCAAAAGGGATTTAAATTGGTTTTTGTATCGGACAAATTTGTCCTAATTAAAAACGGGATGTATGTGGGGAAGGGTTATATGAGCAATGGGCTCTTCAAGATGAATGTAATGACTATTGTACCTTCCAATATTAATAAAATTACATCTTCTACTTATATGATTGAGTCATCTAATTTATGGCATGGTAGATTAGGACATGTTAATTATAATACTATTCGTAAATTAATTAATATGGAATGTTTGCCAAAATGCGAGATTAATTCTAATCATAAATGTGAAATTTGCGTTGAGGCAAAACTTTGAAAATCTTCTTTTAAATCAATTGAAAGAAGAACTGAACCTCTTGAATTGATGCATACTGATATTTGTGATTTAAAGTATATACAAATAAGAAGAGGAAAGAAATACTTTATTACTTTTATAGATGATTGTACAAGATATTGTTATGTTTACTTATTGAGAAGTAAAGATGAGGCTTTGGAAATGTTTATACATTACAAAAATGAGGTTGAGAACCAACTTGATAAAAAGATCAAGATAGTTAGAAGTGATAGAGGAGGAGAATATGAATATCATTTTGTTGAAATTTGTTCACAGCATTGTATAATACACCAAATAACTGCACCTTATTCTCCACAACAAAATGGTGATGCAGAAAGAAAGAATAGAACTTTGAAAGAAATGATGAATGCATTATTATTAAGTTATGGGCTACCTCAGAATTTGTGGGGAGAAGCAATTCTTTCAGCAAATTATATTCTCAACCGAAAACCTCAAAAGAAGCCTAATGCTTCACCCTATCAATTATGGAAAGGACGTAAGTCGTCTTATAAACACTTAAAAGTGTGGGGGTGTTTAGCAAAAGTAATGGTTCCTCCACCCAAAAAGGAAAAAACAGGACCGAAAATAATAGATTGTATATTCATTGGATATGCTAATAATAGCAGTGCATATAGATTTTTGGTTAATAAATCAAAAATAGAGGGAATACATGAAAATAGTATTATTAGGTCAAAAGATGCTAAATTCTTTAAAACAATATTTCCTAATAAATAGGAACAAGAGCCAAGTTCTAACGAACAAGAAACAAGTTCAAACAAAAGAACTTATGACGTTGTTAATGACAGTGATCATGGATTAAAAAATATTGATGAACCTAAACGTAGTAAACCTGCTAGAACATCAAAACTTATGGTCCAGATTTTCTAACGTATTTGTTAGACAATGAGCCTCAAACTTATAAAGAAGCAGTATCAAGTCCTGAAGCTCCATATTGAAAAGAGGTTACAAATAGTGAAGTAGAATCCATTCTGCACAATCATACGTGGGAATTAGTAAAATCTCCCACCAGGCTCTAAACCTCTTGGATATAAGTGGATATTCAAGAAGTGAAAATAGATGGATCAATTGACAAATATAAAGCAAGACTTGTAATCAAAGGATACAGGAAAAATGAGAGTTTGGACTATTTTGATACATATTCTCCCGTGACAAGAATATCCTCAATTAGGATGTTAATAGCCATTGCAGCTATATATAATTTAGAGATACATCAAATGGATGTAAAAACAACTTTCTTGAACGGAGATTTAGAAGAAGAAATCTACATGGAACAACCAGAAGAATTTATTGTTCCAGGACAAGAAAAGAAAGTTTGTCTGCTTGTGAAATCTCTTTATGGATTAAAACAAGCACCTAAACAATGGCATGAAAAATTTGACAATGCAATATTGTCAAATGGTTTCAAAATAAATGAGTGTGACAAATGTGTGTATGTCAAGGACACTGAGAAAGAGTATGTTATTATTTGTCTTTATGTAGATGATATGCTCATTATGGGTAGTAATAATGAAATCATTAAAACTACTAAAAGAATGTTAAATAATACATTTGACATACAAGACATGGGTGTTGCCGATGTAATATTAGGAATTAAAATTTCTAAAACATCGGATGGGTTAGTGTTGTCACAATCACACTATATTGAAAAAATACTCAGGAAATTCAATCAATACGATTGCAATCTTGTGGGAATACCAGTAGATATAAATCTACACTTGTCTAAAAATAAAGGACAGAGCATATCACAACCTGAGTATGCACAAATAATTGGAAGCCTTATGTACTTAATGAATTGTACACGTCCTGACATAGCACAAGCTGTAAACAAATTAAGTAAATTTACAAGCAATCCAGGACAAGATCACTAGAAAGCGATTATAAGAGTTTTAAGGTATTGAAATACACTAAGAAATTTGGATTACACTACTCAAGATATCCAACAGTACTTGAAGGATATTGTGATGCGAATTAGATATCGGATACAAAAGACTCTAAATCCATAAGTGGTTTTGTGCTTACACTAGGTAGATGAGCAATATCATGGAAATCTTCTAAACAAACATGTATTGCTCGATCAACGATGGAATATGAGTTTATTGCATTGGATAAGGCTGGAGAAGAAGTTGAATGGCTTCGTCACTTTTTAGAAGATATTCCTATGTGGTCTAAACATGTGCCGTCTATTTGTATCCATTGTGATAGTCAATCAGCAATTGGAAGGGCACAGAGTCACATGTATAATGGTAAGTCTAGACATATTCGTCGTAGACACAATACCATAAAATAATTGCTTTTTAACGACATTATGTCTATTGAGTACATAAAGTCGAAAGAAAATATAGCAGATCCGTTGACTAAAGGTTTGACTAGAGAGCAAGTAAAAATAACTTCGAGGGGAATGGGTTTAAAGACTATAAACAAGGATCGTCATGATGGAAACCCAACCTAGTTGACTGGAGATCCCAAGATCTAGGTTCAAAGGGACAACTAAATTGTGAACGATTCAACCAAATCACTATGAAAAAATTAATTTCTTCTGCTCATTCCTATGATACGAGATAGTGATACCTGTAGCGGTTACAGGATAAGCTATGCTTTTAATGATTCTTAAATCTTGATAAACAAGTGGAGTATAGCAGGATACTTTTATTAAGAATCACCTATGTGAGTGTGAACTGGGCCAATTCTATGAGAAGGATAAGGCTATAATTCTCTAAAGCACTCATAAATTCAGAATTGTTCGGGGCCAAAATGAACAAAATCATGAGAACCAAATAATGTCTGGAAAGATTCTGTGTGAATTACTATTGTCTCAATTTACACAAACGATTGGACAGTTCAAGACATCACGTTCACTGGACAACCATTAAACCCGATTGTCTTTCACAAGGGAATGTTCAAAGCCAAAAGTTACCTCTCTCGATATAGATGATTTCTAATTCTGCCTCTCTCTCAAAGTCTGCATAACATTTGCATAGGGCTGACAATCAATATCATTCATGTAGGGGATTATTAGAATTTGAGCCTAATTTAATGTGGGTGTCATTAATTATTTTTAATGAATCCATATATTAATGTGTTCTACTCCATGAGTAGATTAAATTAAGTATTTGGAAGCTCAAATCCATTTAGTAATGAATGAGATATTAACTCTCAAAGATCACCCTTGGAAATGATAAATGATAATAAATACATGTGGGAAGCCAAGTCCCACATTGGTTAAGAACTAAAAACTTAATGTGTTTATATACAAGAAAGTTGCTCTTGGGTTTGGGCCCCAAGGGGCACCCCACTTTTGTGGAAGGGAGAGGACCTAGCCAAGGCTTGGTTCGAACCCACATGTGCGCGCCGCCGCCTACCGATCGGCCGGCTTGGCCTGGCTCTGGCTCGAGGCTCGTGGGTCTGGGTCCTTGTATATAATTTTTTAGGCAATATTTATTAAATTTTTTTAATTAAAATTCATTTAAATTTTATTTCTTTAGTTCTATTATCAAAACTGTGTCGTTTTGATAAACAATATTTATTATATTATCAAAACTGTGTCATTTTGAGAAGCGGTATCTGCTGAAAGGGTATCAGTCTGAATAGACGGTCCAAAACTACGTCGTTTTATCGTGCCTTTTCTGCTAAGCCTAAAACTATATAGTTTTGGTTTCGCTAAGGCTAAAACTACGTTGTTTATAGTTCCGAGTAGATGCGCCCATTCTGCAAAGGATCAAAACTACGTCGTTTTGACCAGCAAATGCCATGACATGCCTTTTCAGAAGCATCCCATGCCTTTTCAAGGGCAAAGTGCTCATCTGAAGGGTCACCAACTCCTCCTATAAATAGATAGGAGGGCAGCCCATTCAATTCATTCATTTCACAAGCATTATAGCATTTTAGTCTAGTTTTAATAATTATTTTGAGAGAGAGTTCTGAGCATTTCTTTAGTTCATTATGTATTCTATTTGGAGTGCTACTATAGCATACGATTGTCATTGTATCCTGTGAAACAAGTGCTATAAAACTCTAAGCACCATACGGAGGGCATAATTGTCTTAAGGACATACCACCGAGTACTAACCTTGACAAGGTTATTCTGTAGATAAGTTATATATATATATATATATATATAGTTTCATTTTTCATATTATAACAATCTTAAGACAATTATCTTCACTATATATATATTTGCAAGAAATATGGCTACCGATCCTGTAACAATAATCGGTTCTTCTTCTTCTTCTTCTACATCTGTGATACCAAACGTTCCTGTGAACCATGATGAAAAACCAGAAAAGTTCAATAGAACAGAATTCAAAAGGTGTCAACAAAAGATGTTGTTTTATCTTACTACTTTGAACTTGGAAAGGTTTATTCGTGAAGATCCCCTTGTGCTCAAAGAAGATGAAACGGATAGGCAAGTTGTTGATGCTATTGATGCATGGAAACATGCTGATTTTTTGTGTCAAAACTATATCCTCAATTGATTGGATAACATATTATATAATGTGTATAGTTCTCTCAAAATAACAAGAGAACTATGGGACTCCTTGGATAAGAAATATAAGACGGAAGATGTTGGCACGAAGAAGTTCGTAGTTGGCAGATTTTTGGACTACAAGATGGTGGATTCCAAGGCTGTCATCAACCAAGTCCAAGAATTACAAGTTATCCTGCATGAAATACATGCACAGAAGGTATGTCCTTAAGTGAATCTTTTCAAGTTGCTGCTATTATTGAAAAATTACCATCGACGTGGAAAGATTTTAAGAATTATCTCAAGCATAAACAAAAAGAGATGAAACTCGAAGACTTAATCATAAGATTAAGAATAGAAGAGGATAGCCATGCTTCTGAAAAGAAATCAGGAAGGACCTTTGTGGAATATAAAGCCAATGTAGTGGAACAAGGTCCACAGTTTAAAAAAAGAAAGTTCTCCGGCAATGGACCTCAACAGGGAGAAAATAAAAAGTTCCAAGGAAAATGCTACATTTGTGAGAAGCCCAGACATAGGACAAAGGATTATCGAAAATGCAAAGACCATAACAAAAAGTCTGCACAAGCCACTGTAACAGAAGTGGATGGACTTCTTCAAGATGTTTCTGAAATGAACCTTTCAGCGGTTGTTTCAGAAGTAAACATGGCTGAGAATCCAAAGGAATGGTGGGTAGATACTAGAGCAACCCGCCATGTGTGTTTCGACAAAAATATGTTCACCACATAACAAGAAATTAATAATAGAGAACAATTATACATGAGAAACTCTTCATCATCCATGGTTGTTGGACAAGGAAATGTGGTTTTGAAAATGACATATGGCAAAGAACTCACCCTCAACAACGTGCTTCATGTGCCTGATATTAGGAAGAATTTAGTGTCATGATCCCTTCTTAGTCAAAAGGGATTTAAATTGGTTTTTTTATCGGACAAATTTGCCCTAACTAAAAATGGGATGTATGTGGGGAAGGGTTATATGAGCAATGGGCTCTTCAAGATGAATGTAATGACTATTGTACATTCCAATAGTAATAAAATTACATCTTCTACTTATATGATTGAGTCATCTAATTTATGGCATGGTAGATTAGGACATGTTAATTATAATACTATTAGTATATTAATTATTATGGAATGTTTGCCAAAAGGTGAGATTAATTCTAATCATAAATGTGAAATTTGCGTTGAGGCAAAACTTCAAAAATCTTCTTTCAAATCAATTGAAAGAAGTACTGAACTTCTTGAATTGATATATACTAATATTTGTGATTTAAAGTATATACAAACAAGAGGAGAAAAGAAATACTTTATTACTTTTATAGATGATTGTACAAGATATTGTTATGTTTACTTATTGAGAAGTAAAGATGAGGCTTTGGAAATGTTTATACATTACAAAAATGAGGTTGAGAACCAACTTGATAAAAAGACCAAGATAGTTAGAAGTAATAGAGGAGGAGAATATGAATATCCTTTTGTTGAAATTTGTTCACAACATGGTATAATACACCAAACAATTGCACCTTATTCTCCACAGCAAAATGGTGTTGCAGAAAGAAAGAATAGAACCTTAAAAGAAATGATGAAAGCATTATTATTAAGTTTTGGGCAACCTCAGAATTTGTGAGGGGAGCAATTCTTTCAGCAAAATATATTTTCAACCGAAAACCTCAAAAGAAGTCTAATACTTCACTCTATGAATTATGGAAAGACGTAAGTTGTCTTATAAACACTTAAAAGTATGGGGGTGTCTAGCAAAAGTAATGGTTCCTCCACCCCAAAAGGTAAAAATAGGATCGAAAATAATAGATTGTATATTCATTGGTTATGCTAATAATAGCAGTGCATATAGATTTTTGGTTAATAAATCAAAAATAGAGGAAATACATGAAAATAGTATTATTGAGTTAAAAGATGCTGAATTCTTTGAAACAATATTTTTTAATAAAAAGGAACAAGAGCCAAGTTCTAACGAATAAGAAATAAGTTCAAACAAAAGAACTTATGACGTTGTTAATGACAGTGATAATGGATTATAAGATATTGATGAACCTAGACGTAGTAAACGTGCTAAAATAACAAAATCTTATGGTCCGAATTTTCTAACTTATTTGTTAGAAAATGAGCCCCAAACTTATAGAGAAGCAGTATCAAGTCCTGAAGCTTCATATTGGAAAGAGGCTATAAATAGTGAAGTAGAATCCATTCTGCACAATCATACGCGGGAATTAGTAAATCTCCCACCAGGCTCTAAACCTCTTGGAAATAAGTGGATATTCAAGAAGAAAATGAAAGCAGATGGATCTATTGACAAATATAAAGCAAGACTTGTAATCAAAGGATACAGGCAAAAAGAGAGTTTGGATTATTTTGATACATATTCTCCCGTGACAAGAATATCCTCAATTAGGATGTTAATAGCCATTACAACTATATATAATTTAGAGATACATCAAATGGATGTAAAAATAGCTTTCTTGAATGGAGATTTAGAAGAAGAAATCTACATGGAACAACCAGAAGGATTTATTGTTCCAGGACAAGAAAAGAAAGTTTATCGGCTTGTGAAATCTCTTTATGGATTAAAACAAGCACCTAAACAATGGCATGAAAAATTTGATAATGCAATGTTGTCAAATGGTTTCAAAATAAATGAGTGCGACAAATGTGTGTATGTCAAGGACACTGAGAAAGGGTATGTTATTATTTGTCTTTATGTAGATGATATGCTCATTATGGGTAGTAATAATGAAATCATTAAAACTACTAAAAGAATGTTAAATAATACATTTGACATGCAAGACATGGGTGTTGCCGATGTAATATTAGGAATTAAAATTTCTAAAACATCGGATGGGTTAATGTTATCACAATCACACTATATTGAAAAAATACTCAGAAAATTCAATCAATACGATTGAAATCCTGTGGGAACACCAGTAGATATAAATATATACTTGTCTAAAAATAAAGGACAGAGCATATCACAACCTGAGTATGCATAAATAATTGGAAGCCTTATGTACTTAATGAATTATACACGTCCTGACATAGCACAAGCTGTCAAAAAATTTAGTTAATTTATAAGCAATCCAGGACAAGATCACTGAAAAGCGATTATAAGAGTTTTAAGGTATTTAAAATACACTCAGAACTTTGAATTGCACTACTCAAGATATCCAACAGTACTTCAAGGATACTGTGATACGAATTGGATATCGGATACAAAAGACTTTAAATCCACAAGTGATTTTGTGTTTACACTAGGTAGAGGAACTATATCATGGAAATCTTCTAAACAAACATGCATTGCTCGATCAACGATGGAATATGAGTTTATTGCATTGGATAAGGCTGGAGAAGAAGTTGAATGGCTTTGTCACTTTTTAGAAGATATTCCTATATGGCCTAAACCTGTGCCGCCTATTTGTATCTATTGTGATAGTCAATTAGCAATTAGAAGGGCACAAAGTCACATATATAATGGTAAGTCTAGACATATTCGTCGTAGACACAATACCATAAAACAATTGCTCTTTAACGACATTATGTATATTGAGTACATAAAGTCGAAAGAAAAAATAGCTGATCCGTTGACTAAAGGTTTGATTAGAGAGCAAGTAAAAATAATTTCAAGGGGAATGGGTTTAAAGCCTATAAACAAGGATCGTCATGATGGAAACCCAACGTAGTTGACTAGAGATCCCAAGATCTAGGTTCAAAGGGACAACTAAATTGTGAACGATTAAACCAAATCACTATGAAGAAATTAACTTCTTCTGCTCATTCCTATGATACGAGATAGTGATACCTGCAGCGGTTACAAGATAAGTTATGCTTTTAATGATTCTTAAATCTTAATAAATAAGTGGAGTATAGCAGGATATTCTTATTAAGAATCACCTATGTGAGTGTGAACTGGGTCAATTCTATGAGAAGGATAAAGCTATACTTCTCTAAAGCACTCATAAATCCGGGATTGTTCGGGGCCAAAATGAACAAAATCATGAGAACCAAATAATGTCTGGAAAGATTCTGTGTGAATTACTATTGTCTCAATTTACATAAACGATTGGACAGTTCAAGACATCACGTTCACTAGACAACCACTAAACCCGATTGTCTTTCACAAGGGAATGTTCAAAGCCAAAAGTTACCTCTCTCGATATAGATGATTTCTAATTCTGCCTCTCTCTCAAAGTCTGCATAACATTTGCATAGGGCTGACAATCAATATCATTCATGTGGGGAATTATTAGAATTTGAGCCTAATTTAATGTGGGTGTCATTAATTATTTTTAATGAATCCATATATTAATGTGTTCTACTCCATGAGTAGATTAAATTAATTATTTGGAAGCTCAAATCCATTTAGTAATGAATGAGATATTAACTCTCAAAGATCACCCTTAGAAATGATAAATGATAATAAATACATGTGGGAAGCCAAGTCCCACATTGGTTAAGAACTAAAAACTTAATGTGTTTATATACAAGAAAGTTGCTCTTGGGTTTGGGCCCCAAGGGGCACCCCACTTTTGTGGAAGGGAGAGGACCTAGCCAAGGCTTGGTTCGAACCTACACGCGCGTCGCCGTCGCCCGACCTGCCAGTCTGGCCTGACTCTGGCTCGTGGCTCAAGGCTCGTGGGTCTGGGTCCTTATATATAATTTTTTAGACAAAATTTATTTAAATTTTTTAATTAAAATTCATTTAAATTTTATTTCTTTAGTTCTATTATCAAAATTGTGTCGTTTTGATAAACAATATTTATTATATTATAAAAACTGTCATTTTGAGAAGCGGTATTTGCTGAAAGGATATCAGTCTGAACGGACGGTCCAAAACTACGTCATTTTATCACGCTATTTCTGCTAAGCCTAAAACTACGTAGTTTTGGTTCCACTAAGACTAAAATTATGTCGTTTATAGTTTCGAATAGATGCGCCCATTCTGCAAAGGATCAAAACTACGTCGTTTTGACCAGCAGATGCCATGACATGCCTTTTTAGAAGCATCTCATGCCTTTTCAGATGCTAAGTGCCCATCCAAAGGGTCACCAACTCCTCCTATAAATAGATAGAGGAGTAGCCCATTCAATTCATTTATTTCACAAGCATTATAGCATTTTAGTCTAGTTTTAGTAATTATTTTGAGAGAGAGTTCTAAGCATTTCTTTAGGTTATTGTGTATGCTATTTGGAGTGCTACTATAGCATACGATTGTCATTGTATCATGGGAGACAAGTGCTATAAAACTCTAAGCACCATATGGAGGGCATAATTATCTTAAGGACATACCACCAAGTACTAGCCTTGACAAGGTTATTCTGCAGATAAGTTTATATATATATATAGTTTCATTTTTCATATTATAACAATCTTAAGACAATTATCTTCACTATATACATATTTGCAAGAAATATGGCTACCGATCCTGTAACAATAATCGATTCTTCTTCTTCTTCTTCTTCTTCTACATCTGTGATACCAAACGTTCCTGTGAACCATGATGAAAAACCAGAAAAGTTCAATAGAACAGAATTCAAAAGGTGGCAACAAAAGATGTTGTTTTATCTTACTACTTTGAACTTGGCAAGGTTTATTCGTGAAGATCCCCCTAAGCTCAAAGAAGATGAAACTGATAGGCAAGTGGTTGCTGCTATTGATGCACGGAAACATGCTGATTTTCTGTGTCGAAACTATATCCTCAATGGATTGGATAACATATTATATAATGTATATAGTTCTCTCAAAACAACAAGAGAACTATGGGACTCCTTGGATAAGAAATATAAGACGGAAGATGCTGGCACGAAGAAGTTCCTAGTTGGCAGATTTTTGGACTACAAGATGGTGGATTCAAAGGCTGTCATCAATCAAGTCCAAGAATTACAAGTTATCCTGCATGAAATTTATGTAGAAGGTATGTCCTTAAGTGAATATTTTCAAGTTGCTGCTATTATTGAAAAATTACCATCGATGTGGAAGGATTTTAAGAATTCTCTCGAGAATAAACGTAAAGAGATGAAACTCGAAGACTTAATCGTAAGATTAAGGATAGAAGAGGATAACCGTGCTTTTGAAAAGAAATCAGGAAGGACCTTTGTGGAATATAAAGCCAATGTGGTGGAACAAGGTCCACAGTTTAAAAAGAGAAAGTTCTCCGGTAATGGACCTCAACAGGGAGCAAATAAAAAGTTCCAAGGCAAATGCTACATTTGTGATAAGCCCGGACATAGGGCAAAGGATTGTCAAAAACGCAAAGACCATAACAAGAAATCTGCACAAGACACTATAACGGAAGTGGATGGATTCTTCAATATATTTCTAAAATGAAACTTTCAGGGGTTGTTTCAGAAGTAAACATGGTTGAGAATCCAAGGGAATGGTGGGTAGATACTGGAGCGACCCGCCATATGTGTTCTGGCAAAAAGATGTTCTCCACATAACAACAAACTGAGAATGGAGAACAATTATACATGGAAAACTCTTCATCATCTAAGGTTGCTGGACAAGGAAAGGTGGTTTTGAAGATGACATCCGGCAAAGAACTCACCCTCAACAACGTGCTTCATGTGCTTGATATTAGGAAGAATTTAGTGTCAGGATCCCTTCTTAGTCAAAAGGGAATTAAAATGGTTTTTGTATCGGACATATTTGTCTTAACTAAAAATGGGATGTATGTGGGGAAGGGTTATATGAGCAATGGGCTCTTCAAGATGAATGTAATGACTATTGTACATTCTAATATTAATAAAATTACATCTTCTGCTTATATGATTGAGTCATCTAATTTATGGCATAGTAGATTAGAACATGTTAATTATAATACTCTTCGTATATTAATTAATATGGATTGTTTGCCAAAATGTGAGTGATAAATGATATTAACTCTCAAAATGAATGAGATATTAACTCTCAAAGATCACCCTTGGAAATGATAAATAATAATAAATACATGTGGGAAGCTAAGTTCCTGCATTGGTTAAGAACTAAAAACTTAATGTGTTTATATACAAGAAAGTTTCTTTTGGGTTTGGGCCCTAAGGGGCACCCCACTTTTGTGGAAGGGAGAGGACCTAGCCAAGGCTTGGTTCAAACCCACACGCGAGCGCCGCTGCAGCCGACCGATCGGTCGACTGGCTTGACTCTGGCTTATGGCTCAAGGCTCGTGGTTCGTGGGTCTAGGTCCTTGCATATAATTTTTTAGACAAAATTTATTTAAATTTTTTAATTAAAATTCATTTAAATTTTATTTCTTTCGTTCTATTATCAAAACTGTGTCGTTTTGATAAATAATATTTATTATATTATCAAAACTGTGTCATTTTGAGAAGCGATATCTGCTGAAAGGGTATCAGTCTGAACGGACGGCCCAAAACTACGTCGTTTTATCGCGCCTTTTTTGCTAAGCCTAAAACTACGTAGTTTTGGTTCCGCTAAGGCTAAAACTACGTCGTTTATAGTTCCGAATAGACGCGCCCATTCTGCAAAGGATCAAAACTACGTCGTTTTAACCAGCAGATGCCATGACATGCCTTTTCAGAAGCATCCTATGCCTTTTCAAGGGCTAAGTGCCCATTCGAAGGGTCACCAACTCCTCCTATAAATAGATAGGGGGAAGCCCATTTAATTCATTCATTTCACAAGCATTATAGCATTTTAGTCTAGTGTTTAGTAATTATTTTGAGAGGGAGTTCTGAGCATTTCTTTGGTTCATTGTGTATGCTATTTGGAGTGCTACTATAGCATATGATTGTCATTGTATCCTAGGAGACAAGTGCTATACAACTCTAAGCACCATACGGAGGGCATAATTATCTTAAGGACATAGTACTAAGTACTAGCCTTGACAATGCAATTTTACAGATAAGTTTATATATATATATATATATATAGTTTCATTTTTCAGATTATAACAGTATTTTACTTCGTTTGACTGTTTGTGTTTACTACCTAACACATTTTATTTTATATTTTTCACAACAAAAATTGAGGTAAAATATATGATATGGAAACCCGTAGGACTATTATTGAGACATTATAAGAACGAGTTGGGGATTTAGGTAAGGCTAGGATGGAAAACACATCAGGCCATGTCCGAATCCCATATGCACATAGGCATAAATGCACTAGCCCAATGAGTGTATACTCATCCCAAACGTATCCTATCCCTTGATTTGAGTCTCGTTTTCCACACTAGGCAAGAGGAGGGTACCAATCTTGGTCAAAGGACATGTTCAGTCAAAAAGACTATATTAAAGGGTGTAACCACATAACACCACCTCAATCAGATCGAGGGGTCTTTATATATTTATTCTTTTATTTTTTTAACTTCTGTCTAAAATTCTTTGAATTTTTAAAAAGTTTCAGACTTATTGTTGTAATTTGTGGCTCATAATTGAGAAGTTCCTGAAAAAAGGCCAAGTGCGGAGTGAAGCACTGGCCCATCGAGTTTTGAACTGAAGGTTTAGGGGGTGTGGAGGGGCGTAGCCCTCCACGGTATGGTACGGTGTTGCAAGTGAAAGTAGTATGCACACAAGCCAATCGTGTATGATGATAAAGCATATACTTTGTAATAATTTTATTAATTTATTAGTAAAAGTATTATTTAATTAAAGGCATTTATTTATCTACATGGTGTTGTTTTTACATTGAATGGATGTAAATAAATGCTTTACGGCTTTATGTTAGTGCTTCGCATAATGTCATTATTTCATATGGTGAGGCACAATGTATTTGAATGTATGTTGTGTGATTCCTCTACCAGGAGGTGAACCTGTCGGTGTTTGATTACTGGACTCAAAGAAGATTAATCCTGCGAGGCTCAGGAAAGGTACCACTCAGTTCCGCTTCAATTGAAAGATCGGATTAATTTCCCCTCAAGTAGATTGCGATGATCTGGGGACCTTCATGCTAAAAAAACCGCGAGAGTAGCCTAAGATAGGTCAGCCTCTGATTAACCAAATTCTAAGGGAAGCCTCTTCATGCCTTCCTCTTTCAATTCAATGTAAATTTCAAGTTAAATAAATGTAAATATACATTTCATTGTGAATCCTGTCATACTATCCTGTCATCAAAACAACTGACCTTTGTTTTATAGGATAAGATTAAAAAACCTCAAAAATAAAAAAATTGCATAGTATGCATCTTGTTGATATATATCAAAATTAACCCACCTACTTTTATTGTAGGAAAAAAATTAGTCCCGTCACCAGATCCAAATCTAAGAAGGCACTAAGGCCATCTTCAGTCATGGCTTCAAGTGCTCAAACTGAATCCACCCCTGTTTCTAGGGAAGAGTTTGAAGGGCTAAAGAACCAGATAGCTGAATTAGTTATTTTCCTCAAGGAGCAAAGCAAAGGTCTGTAGTGTAAACAAACACCCGATTAAACAGAAACACCCACACCCGGTAGTAGTTAGGATACTGGCAAGAAAGATACTCAGACCCCTGAGTCCTAAAACAAGGACCTTACCAACAAAACCCTTGAAATCATCAACCTCGACAAAAAGCAGGAAGCTGATGATATTATAAAAAAGGTCCAACAAATGGAAGAAACAATCCGGTCCATCAGAGGAATCGGGGAATTTGGGAGTGTGAACTACTCAGATTTATGTATATTTCCATGGGCTTGATATCTAGACAAGTTTTAAGTTCCTGATTTTGAGAAATATAATGGATTAGGAGATCCCTACACCCATTTGAAGGTATTCATTGGAGAACTCGGATCCTATGCAGAGGACGAGAAGCTCAGAATGCAATTATTCCAGAAGAGTCTGACCGGAAAGGCTAGAGCCTGGTATGCCCGACTAGATAATTCCAAAATTCAAAGCTAGGAAGTGCTAGCACTTGCCTTCCTAAATCAATGTAGCTTCCAATCCTAGATGGCTCCTGATCGATATCAGGTGACCAAAGTCAAGAAGCAGAGTACTGAGTCATTAAGAGAATATGCCCAACGATGGAGACGAATGGTTGCACAGGTCACTCCACCTATGACAGAGACGGAGATAGTCATGACTTTCATAGACATCCAAGAAGAAGGTTCTAGCAGGTATAGGAAAACCATTCTCGGAGATGATCAAACATGGAGAAATGGTCGAAATGGGTTTAAAGTCTGGGATGATCAAAGACCTTGCCGCCTTGGAGGCCGTGGCCAAACACATTCAATCTGGAAGCTATGGGAGTAGTCCTTAAAGAGTACACAAGAAGAAAGAGGAAGAAGTATCCTTGGTACTTCAGGGACAAAATTAGAAAGGTAATGCAAGTAATTTGCCTATTTAAAGGAGAAATTATTCCCCTTTCCAAACTCCTACGCAACCTTCTAACCCTCCCTTTCAAAGAGGGGAGAGGTCAGACGTTGAAGAACGTTCACCCCCTTGGGGGATTCACTAGAAAATGTGCTAAAACTGCTGACAACACAAAAGAAGATTGTTCAGCTCCTTCCGCCAGCCAGTTCAAGCGAACGGAATTTTGATCCCAGAAAGAAATGTGCATACCATTCCGGATCACCAGTCCATGACACACAAGATTGTTGGGCCCTCAAGTATAAGATTCAAGACCTAATAGATAACGGGGAGATTGTGGTGATAAAACCAGAACAACCACATGTGCAAGATAATTCTCTTCCTCAACAAAATGAGGAGAATGTCAATATGATTAGCACAAGAAATGGAGAAGTATCAATAGCCCACACAGTTGAGAGTTCTCAAAAAAGCAGTTCTTGATAGAATAGGAAATCAAGTCTATTAAGGAACAAGTTGGACAGTTGGCAGAGCTGGTCGTGTATCAACATCAGATAACCAGACAGCTGATAAATCAGACTAACCAGCATGAA
Organism: Panax stipuleanatus; assembly: GCA_020205555.1. Lineage (NCBI taxonomy): Eukaryota > Viridiplantae > Streptophyta > Magnoliopsida > Apiales > Araliaceae > Panax > Panax stipuleanatus. The sequence continues at coordinate 16,980,120 of CM035118.1, read as the reverse complement.
GCAAGTCCTCCTACACCAGAAATTAGCCCCATTGCTATGAGGGATCATTACCGATTTCATAAGCGTGAACCCTGGGCTGACAAGGTGGCCAAAGAAGAGAAGTTCTAAGCTGATAGGGAATTCGCCTTCTAGAGGAATTTCACTAATTTGAATCAGTCTATGAAAGAAATCCTCTAAATGCTGATCAATGAGGGGATGGTTACAGATTTGTTACCCCCGGTGAACCCCCGATCTAGGAAGTTCAAGCTTATCAGGATCTGTCAGTATCATTTGAATGCGCCTGGTCATGACACCGAGGATTGTTGGGGACTTCGTTACCTGATTTAAAATATGATTGAAAGTGGTGAACTGATGAAAGGAAATCAAGATTATGGTTATCTCGATGAGGAGGTACTCTTTATTCCCATGGCATGGAATCAGGAAGTAGTAGCTGTAATTTCTTGTGAGAAGGATATAGCCATAACGCCCCTAATACTGTAAGGGAATGGGGTCCAAGAAGTATAGAATCCTGTGAAAGTAGCTGCGTTTGAGCCTCTAATATTGCCCTTCAGACCATAATACACTGTCGTTAGCCTGAAAAGAGTCCCATGGAACTATGGGAATGATGAAGGTTCAACCTTAAACAACATTGCCAGTGTACCAAAGGAAAACCCACTGTACCTGCCTCAGCGGGTGATTAATTCAGTCATTAAAGCTAAGGGGAGATTGGCTGAAGAGAAAATTAAAGAATTCCTCATCAAAATTGGGCATAATGAGATCAAAGTGGTGCAAAGCTTGAAAGAGGCACCCAAACAGATATCTATCCTGGATCTGGTCTTATCCTCAAATGATCATGGCAAAATTCTGGTGAAAGTACTGGAGGAAGCACATCTACCAAAGACTGGTAGATATTGAGAAGTTCCGTCATGTGATAGAACTCATTTTCAACAGCAATGTGATATCTTTCACTGACGATGATATACTCACAGAGGGGATAGCTCATTGCAAGTCACTGCACATAGTAGGAATGTCATCAGGGTATATGATCGGAGGTGTGCTGATAGATGGAGGATCGTCCCTGAACATCTGTCCCTACGACACCTTGGAAAGAATGAAGATCAACCTAAACCGGATTCGGACCAGTTATGTAGTTATCCAGGCTTTCGATGGATCTCGCCTAGAAGCTGTGGGAGAGATTGAGCTTCCAATAGAGATTGGTCACCATACATTCTATATATCCTTCCAAATACTCAACATTACCACTGGATATAATTTGTTATTGGGAAGACCGTGGATCCACATGGCAGGAGCAGTTCCATCCACCCTTCATCAACAACTCAAGTACATCATTTATGGCAGTTTGATCACCATAAATGCAGAGCTAGAATATTTGGTCTGCACACAGAATGATATGTCGATAATCAGTCTCGATGAAGGGGTTGAGCCTGTCAGTTTTCAAGCTTTGGAGGTGAGCAATACTCAATACTTACCTGTTGGGGCACCAGCCTTGAAACCAAAAGTTTTCCCCGAAGAAATGACGGTCGGTCAGGAAATGGTATCCTTGGGATTCTGCCCTGGAGAAGGGTTAGGGAAAAATCAACAAGGAATCATGATTCTAGTGCAAATCCTTAGCCAGTCAGGGAAAGCCGGATTGGGCTATTCATCCGGATCAAACCATCGGAACCCACACAAGCGTCCAACGGTTCCTGCTTCCACTATCCTACTGCCAAACCTTACTGATGCCGAATTTGTGAAACCAATGAGGAAGATTCCTGCTGCTATGTCAGGCATGCTGTTTCCTCCAGTCAAACCAATTAGTGAGAGAAAAGCCCCAGAGCTTGAGGGGGAAAGCAAAAAGGGTAAAGAAAAGTTCCTGCATGAAGGACGAGACCCATTTGCCAACATGTGTTTTCTGATGCACTATGAGGGTATTAATGACGATATACCAGACAGTGATGAAGAAGATCAGATCCGAATCCCTCGCATCAAAAGGGATAGGGGTAGCAGTTCAAAGAAGAACCCTGACCTTGATATGAAGGATGTCTCAGTTGTCATCAAAGAGGAAACAGACGACAGACGACCATAACTCCTTTATCTTCCCTATTCATGAGGACTTGACATTGGATAATTGGAGCAGCGCCCCTTGCCTCATTCAAAAAGGGTAAAAGGGCAGAAAGTCCATCTACACTAAAGCATGGGTTTATTTACTGCTTATTTTAGTTGCACAGCGGTAGCAGTTACTTTTGTCATGCTTTTGATAAATGCTTTGTATATTTAAACAGTCTCATATATTAAAGCGAAAGCATTTTGTTTTCAGGACTCCAGAATTGGATTTGTTTGTTCTTGCTGATAAGATGCCAAATTTTCACAGTGACTACAACTTTGATGTAGAATTGGACTTTGACTTGATGCAGATTGATCAAGACGAGATAGATGACTATGAGGTGCCCGAGGAAATCAAAGAAGGGGTCGAAGATAAACCCAAACCAAACCTCGATCAAACCACCACTGTCAATATCAGAACCTCAGAAAACCTTAAAGAAATCCAAATAGGCATAGACCTCACCCAAGATCAAAAAGTCGACCTGATTGAACTCTTAACTCAATTCCATAATGTGTTTGCATGGTCACATGAAGACATGATTGGATTGTCCACCGACATTGTCATCCATGTCCATTAAAGATGGATTTAAGCCAGTCAAGCAAAAGCTCAGGCGATTGAATCCTAAATGGAGTCTGAAAGTCAAAGAAGAGGTTATTAAATAATTCAAAGCCGGTATTTTCATGGTATCAACATAGCCCGAGTGGCTGTCCAACATAGTTCTCGTGCCTAAACCTGGTGGGAAAGTACGAGTATGCGTGGATTACCGGGATTTGAACAAAGCTTGTCTCAAAGACAACTTCCCAGTACCTTTCATCCACATCCTGATAGACAATACGACATAGTATGGCATGTATTCTTTTGTGGATTGCTTTGCTGGATACCATCAAATCATGGTCGCTGAAGAGGACAGGGAGAAAATAGCCTTCATCACTCATTGGGGAACTTTTTTTTATAGACGTTTGTCTTTTGGCCTTATTAATACCGGTGCCACATACCAGCGAGCCATGATGGCTCTTTTTTACGACATGATGCACAAGGAGATAGATTTTTATGTGGATGACATCATCGTCAAATCTCAGAAGGAGGATGACCACATCAGGCATCTCAAAAAGCTTTTTAAAAGGTTACGCAAGTACAACCTAAAGATGAATCCGGCCAAATGTGGCTTTGGTGTTAAATTAGGTAAGTTGTTGGGATTTCTAGTGAGCAACAGAGGCATTGAACTGGATTACGCCTAGATTAAAGCCATCATTGAGATGCCCGTGCCCCAAATAGAAAAGGAAATACGGGGGTTCTTAGGAAGAATCAATTTCATAAGCAGGTTCATCTCCCAACTTACAGCAACGTGTGAACCCATCTTCAAGCTGCTAAGGAAGAATTCCTCCATGAAATGGAATGAAGATTGTCAAAAATCTTTCCTTTCCATCCAGAAGTAGTTGATCAAAGCACATGTCTTAGTACCCCCAAGGGATGAGGTTCCCCTGTTTATGTACCTATCCGTCAATGCCAACGCAATGGGCTGTATGCTGGGACAGAAAGATGATAGAAGCAAGGAAAGAGATATCTATTACCTCAGCAAAAGATTCAGCAGCGGCGAGCAGAAGTACCCCCTGATTGAAAGGACCTGTTGTGCATTAGCATAGGCCGCCATGATATTACAACATTATCTTCATGGGCACACGACCTATCTCATATCCCGCATGGGTCCATTAAAGTACGTGTTCAGCAAACCCATGTTGAATTGCTGGTTGTCCAAATGGTAGTTGATTCTATAATAGTTCGACATTATCTACGTGACTCAGAAGTCTATCAAAGGTCAGGGAATTGCAAATCAACTGGCCGAAGCACCGTCATGGGACATCGACCTTGGAAACTTATTTCCCGGATGATGGGATCATGATAATTAAATAAATCCCTCAAGAAAATATGGTCTAATGTTGGAGAATGTATTTTGATGGGGCCGCAAACATGGAAGGTGCCGGAGCTGGGGCAGTCCTTGTTTCTTGTACAGGAGAACAATATCTTGTGGCTATCAAGTTGTAGTTTGTCAACACCAACTACACAGCTGAGTATGAAGGTTGCATAATGGGGTTGAAACTAGCCCAATCCATGGGTATCAAACATTTACTAGTCTTTGGGGATTCTGAGTTGGTTATCAGACAAACCACCGGGGCATATCACACCAAATAATTGCATTTGCTGCCGTATCATCGGCAAGTTATCAAGATGTCCATGGAGGTTGAAGAGATAACCTTCATCCACATCCATCAAGGTAGGAATAACTTCGCTGATGCATTGGCAATGTTGGCTTCCTTGATCCACATATCTGATAGAAAGGGAATTTTCGACATTAAATTCACAAGCCAAAAGGCCCCATCATATGGGAATTACATTGGGGAAGTATCAGATGAAATACCCCCTATCAAACAACCTTGGTATCAAGATATAAAAATATCATCTGAGATGGATCTACACCCGTTGGGGCAAGCCAAACTGAAAGAAAGCGAATTCATAAGATGGCTATGAAGTTCTATTTGAGCGGAGACGCACTCTATAAAAGGGATGTTGGAATAGGCCTTTTAAGATGCCTCAATAAAGATCAAGCCCAGAGACTAATGGATGAAGTCCACGGTGGAGTCTGTCGTCTACACATGAGTGGTCATTTGCTGGTCGGGAAGATATTAAGGACCGGGCATTACTGGATCTCTTTCAAAGCTGACTGTGATGATCACGTCAGGAGATGCTACCAATGCCAAGTCCATGGAAATGCCATACACGCTCCTCCAAATGAACTGCACAGTATGAGTTTTCCCAATGCCCTTTTTCATGTGGGGAATGGATGTGATTGGGCCAATAGAACCCAAAGCCAGCAATAGTCATCGATTCATCTTCACCATGATCGATTACTTCACCAAATAGGTTGAAGCTGCCTCGTTTCCCAAAGTCACCAAAGATGTAATCATTGGTTTTATCAGAAATAATGTCATCCGTCGATATGGACAACCGGAGGTAATTGTATCAGACAATGCCAAAAATCTAAACAACCAGATGATGAAGGACTTAAGCAGCAAGTTCCATATCAAGCATCTCAATTCTGTCATCTATCGGCCCAAGACGAATTGTGCTGTCGAAGCAGCCAACAAAAATATCAAGAAGATCATGTAGAAAATGTCTACCAATCATAAAGGATGGCCTGACTTACTGCCTCTGACTCTGCTCACATACAGGACGTCAATACGTACTTCTACTGGGGCTACCCCCTACTCATTGGTCTATGGCATGGAAGCAATACTTCCCATAAAAGTAGAAATGGAGTCCCTGAGAGTGTTAATAGACGCTCAGATGGAGGAAGATCAGTGGTTACAAGAGCGGTACCACCAGTTGTCCCTGATAGATGAAAAAAGGGCCACAACCATTTTCCACGGGCAGTTATATCAGCAAAGGATTTCTCGGTCATATAATAAGAAAGTTCAACTCCGGCAATTCAAAGAGAATGACTTGGTATTGAAGAAAGTTCTGGCCAATCAAGATGAAGCCAAAGGAAATTTTACCCCAAATTGGGAAGACCCTTTCATTGTCAAAGAAACGTTGACAGGAGGAGCCATCAGATTGCAAAAATGGATGGGAAAGAATTTTTCCAGCTCATCAATTCAGACAATGTGAAAAGGTACTATGTCTAAAACACCTGCAAGCCACCATCTTGGTCCTGCGAATCAATCAAATCATTTCAGATTTTCACAAAAGCCCAAACTACGAATGACCTGATCTTCCTCAACCCGAAAGTATGTAGGCAGCCATTTACGGTGCAGTCAAACCAAACAAAAACTCAAAAACCCATCAAACCAAACTAAAACCCAAATAAACACTTCTTAAACCATTCAGGCAAAGCCTGAACTACGAATGACCTGATCTCTCTCAACCTGGGAGTACGTAGGCAGCCATTCATGGTGCGGTCTGACCTTCAAGAAAAAATAAAAACCAATCCCAAGACACTGAAACCCTATAAAACCCTGATGCTATCAAGCCTTCCTGGTCAACAGGCCCTACTGAGGTACGCTCCGATATCTCAATGTCAATCCATCAAGGAAAAGCTCATGATACATCAAAACAACAAGTCATGAAAGAATTGGTAATCATTCAGCAATGACAATACATATCCAACAGGGAAGTGAATCAAAATGTATTTCTCTGATATATAATACTGTTTGATATATACACTGTATCCTGTACATGACAAAAATGGCTGATCTAGTATGTGCAGGAAAATAAAAGCTAGTCTATGAACCCGTGGATAAACGGGATAGCAGGACCAACATGGCATCCCTCTTAGAAGATGGAGGAGCAGCTATAAGCTTATGTCCCACGGTCTCCATATGGGATAGAAAATCCACAGCCATCTGCATAGTACTGCTGTAATCATCTATAAAGGCACTCATATAGGCAACGATGCTGTGTGTATATAACCTGAGTGCAGTGTTATTAGCAATATAAACATCTCATGTATCTAGGGCCTCATCCCTCTCAATGAAAGAAACATCCCTGGTAACTAAAGCCTCCTCAATCTCAAAAAAGGCTACATCCCGGGTAGCTCGAGCCTTGTCTCTATCAGCAAAAGCTGCATCCCTGCTGGAAAGGGCTATCAACATCAGCGCTCTAGCCTGATCCCTTTTAAAGGTCATCCAAGCTAGTGAATCAATAAGAGCTGGATATGTCCCAGTCGGAATGCTCGGGGGGTCACTAACTACGAATGTTGTCACACCAGTAAATAAATCATCCTCTGTGGGAGAATTAGGATCCTTCATAGGCTCTGCCTCTTTAGAATTAATGCTCGGAGCTGACTGGATAACCGCAACCAGTGCAATATTTGCCTCCAACTATGCAGAATACTCTGGAGAACAATTCGGATGGATAGTAGAAAAATCAGCCATCTCCCTATGTCCAACACTCATAAGTCCCTGTGAAGTCAGCTGACGATAAAGTTGAAGCTGATATCCGCTGATCCATAGCCCCCTCAAAGTGGTGAATGCTGTAAAACTGATTAAACTGGCCCATGACTGCCAGTGGATGATATGTGGTCACCCCTCTCAAACCCGCCAAGGGCAGGTAATCCATACCGTTTGCATGAGTGATGAAGCTGTAAGGGGAGCTAAAACCTGAGCAGGGTAAGATCGAAAATGGATGATCAATCGCCATAAAAAAGGCCAACCGGGATGCCGCATTTGTAAACGTCACCAGCCGAAAAGATTAGGACATGGCTATCTCATGAGTAAAGCAGTACCCATGATGTCTGAAAGTGCCGATGGGACTCAAGTGTGTCATGAACCACACGTATAACAGAACGGCGCTGCCCCTAAAAAACCCCACTGGATGGGCATGGCAAAATGTGGCTGACCTCAAAGTCTCGGCTAATATCATAGGCAGGATGGTACAACCCTGTCTGAGAGCACGAACCACTACCATCAGGCCAATGTCCAGGTGGTCCATATATAGTGGCATGTACAAATAAGCTGTGACGCACATCAACAGAACGTCCATATGTGCAAACTGCCACTCATCTACAGGGATGATAAAATCTCCTGAATATCACTCGTAGCTGTCCAGCCGGCCAAAGCGATCAATCAAAAAGTCCAGGGACACCACATGCCCCGCAGTAATCTCCTTAGTGACGACTCTGCGCCTCAGACCAACCATGGTCATGAACGGTCGTCTCATATCACTAATGGCTGTCCTGGCACAAGGCAGATCTAATGCCAAACCCATGAGGTGCTCATACTCCTCCAGCGTAGGAGTCAACTCATGAAGGTCAAATCTAAAAACCTGGAGCTCTGGTATCCAGCAGGACAACATGCTGTCCACAAAGCCCAATGGAACCTGAAAAGATAAAATGGCCAAAGAATACCCCATCATCTGATCAACTGTCCCCCTGTTTGTGGGAGGCAAACTGTCATACCAAGATCTCAAAGAAGATGCTATCAAAGAATATGGCAGATGCTCGATACGGCTGACGGTAGATGAAGACATCTCTAGAACCGTATTAAGAGACCACCCAGGGGTTAAATCTAAACTCACATGTCTAAGTGCATATCCATGACATAACATATGTATAATGACAATGATAAATGATAATAGAATGCAATAGATAGGAAATATCATGCATTTCTAAAAAATACTATATACTGAAAGCATCATCTCTATCTACTCATAAAATGCAAAGTAAAAAGTATAGGAAAATGGGGCACAACCGCCTTATGACTAACAGAGGCCTATCAAAAGATATAACGAGAAATAGGGCATAATCGCCCAATATCTAACAGAGGCCTATCAAAAGATATAGCGAGAAAGATATCCAAAGAAATCTATAATGTTTGCATCCAGGCGATCAACCTGCTGCAGCTCTTCCTGAGTCACAGAATCTAGGCCAGTGGGAATGTCTGGTCAATACAGAGGAGGATCGGCACCTGCATAGCTGCCAGAATATAGATCTGCTGAGGGGCCAGCTCCGGAGCTGGAAAGATCAAACAAATCTACCTCTGATAGATCCCGACCAAGGTGCCTGATGGAAAACTGAGCCCGCTCCAATCACTAGGTTAATCTAAAAATCTGCTCTAAATGAGTAGGCTCTCTGAGGCAAGTTATCTAGTCTTTCATCATAACAGACCCCGACACCATGTCTGCCATAAACTAGGTAGCACGAGTCTGAGCTTCAATAGTGCGAGGGCTCCACCAGCGATGAAATGCCTTCTGAGTATGAGGACCCTCTGATAGGGTAAATCCATCTATGCCTATCAGGGGAATATCTGTGATTGGCTGAGCTAAGGGCCAATGATGCCAAGTAGAAGGAACAAAGGAAATGCGAATATCTCCCGTGACGCTCCGGATAGCGTGCTCCCAAGTAGAGCTCCCAACCTCCCTCAGTCAAAAAGGGAATCCATCGAGTGGCCAATATAAGCTCCATGTCGGTCAGAAAGCTATCCTCGAACCAGATTGTCGGATAGTCTGGGGTGTAAGGAACCCAAGTGATAGAGTCGGCAGTCAACAGCTCTAGCTGCAAGCGGGAATGAGTAAATCCCTCTGCTAAAGGGACCTCCATCAAAGTGGAGTGAGGCCAATGTCGTCCCCGCGGATATGTCTTCAAGCCCAAAGTAGTGGCTGGGCGTAGGTAAGGGAGCCTTTCATATGCCCAAAACTGACAATACAACGATCAAATGACCTCAGTGATTAAAGTGTTAACCACAAATGAGGAAAATTGAAAGGTGAAAGAGAAATTACTCACTAGCAGGAAGGGATAAAAACCTAGCCAAGCCTCCTTCACAGTCTCAAAACGTAGGCGCATCCCACAAAGAAAATAGGCAAAGGTGTAGGTACCCCAATCAAAATTCCTGAGGCGCTCCACAAATCGAGTAGCGCTAACCAAAGCAAAAGAGACCGTCGAGAAGTTGTCTGCAATGAAACAACCCCTGATGATCACCAAAAATAGTCGTCAAAGAATGCGATCTCTAACCCTCTGATCATCAGGCAAAGGCTCAGTCAAAGCCCCGCTCTGGGCATCAACACTTAAGAGACCAGAACAGACAGTCCGACCCTTGATGGCTATCGCAGGAACTCTCAAAAGGGATCGAACGGCAGCGGGTGAAATATCAGCCACCAAAGGTACTGGCTCCCCTGCAAACTCTATACCTGTGATGAACCGCCAGTCCATCGGTGTCATCATCACCTCACAGTCCAACAGATGGAGAGATTGGGTCTGGTGGAACCAACACTCAGATAATGCCCGCAGATAACCCCAAGGGCAACAACGGGGAGGAATAGAAAAGAAGGCCTCAAACCCCCAAGTGTTGACAATGGCCTGATACTCCGGATGCAAATTATAATATAAAGAGTGGATGCTGAACCAGTTCCCCCTGGGCTGCGTAAAGCTGGGAATCTGCATCAAAGAGCAAGTCTAGATTAAACCTATGCCCTAAAATGGTAAAAGAGATAAAAGTCCAGTATGAAAACTTCAGTCACCTCATTGGCGTGAAGGTATATCGAAGGATGACGTCTCAAATCACCCAAAAGCTCCTGAACTGACACGATGATGGCTGGAAGCTCCCTATGTGGAGCATGAGCTGGAATAGGATCCACAAATGGGGCATCCTCATCATCCACATCATCTGGCCTCTCAGCCTGGATCGGACGGATCACAGAGTCAGCCAACCGGCGAGGCGGCCGGGCTGGACGAGGCTGGGGAAAATCAGAAGCTTTCCTCTGCCTCACACCTGCAGAGACACTACTAGCAATGCCTGGTCTATCTGGCTCCATAACCTAGACAAAGTCTCTAAATCACCTCAGAAAGGCTGAGGTAAGCCTCAAACTTATGGCTTGTTAGAATTAAGTCATTCCTTCATGCATATTTTAAGTCCTAAAGTATGCACTAGTTAACATACATCCCCAGTAGAGTTAAAATTGCACGTTCATTAAATACTCAGGCTTTTGAATTTTTTTGCCAGAGTTTCCTTTGTAAAATGGACTGTCTGTATACACATATGCATGACTAGGTGGCCATTCAGTAGCACACCTACCCAAACACATGAACAATTTATATATATAAAAAAATCAAAAATCAAACTCCCCATGGAAGCTAAATTACCATGTGCATTTTTAGTTGAAAATCCAGGCCCATTTGTCCTCAAACAGGATGAGTAAACTGGCCAAAAAGGGCGCCAAATGACTGTCTCAGAAATTAATTTTTTTCACATTAAAATGTTCAGCGTAGTAAAATATGCATCTTTACTAAGTCTGAAAATTTTTATCAAGTCATCTAAGCATATATATTCGTTATATTGTGTTTAGAATCATACTGTGTGGAATCTAACATTTTAACGGTCAAAACTTAAAAAGAAAGGATGTAAACGTTACCAGAGGTGTGCATAATGATTGTACGGTGACAAAATCTGAAAAAAGCAGCCCAAACTCAGTAGATCTGAAGAAGAAATCTCTGATTTTCTTTATAGCTCAAGCTTCAAAATGAATTATGAAAGCCACAGGTGCCTATGTTATACTCGAAGGGAGTAGCAACTCCATCTGCGGCAGCTGCAAGTGGACTTACGGCTCCCTAAGGAGGATCCCACCCCCTCTGATTTGGTCCGATTGAAGTCAAAGTGGAGTTTACAGAAGCTGAAAAGTCAAATCATAGAAAAAAACTGCTACGTGATTGAGCTGAATGGCCTGAAACCCTGATTCTAAGCGTCAAGCTTCTGACGAAGGAAGGAACATCTTGTAAGCCATTAGTAGAAGCCCTGAAGTGGTATTCAGAGTGCTGACGATGAAAAACTGCTAAAAACTTCCTCTGTCAGAGCATCGGGAAAGTCTAGTGTTGTGAACAGCGGGTTTTGAATGTGTCAAAGTATCCAGATTTTTCCAAGGGTATGAGTTATCAGAAAGATACCCCCACGTAGAGATCAATTAGGTATGACATTACAGCCATTGATGACAACTCCAACGAAGCATCGGGAACAATCCGGTGATGACAGTCGTTGGTGACAACTCCAACAAAGCATCGGGAACGATCCGGTGATTACAGCAGTTGGTGACAACTCCAACAAAGCATCGGGAATGATCCGGTGATGACAGCCATTGGCGACAACTCCAACGAAGCATCGGGAAAGATCTGGTGATGGCAGCCATTGGCGACAACTCCAATGAAGCATCGGGAATGATCCAGTGATTACAGCCGTTGGCGACAACTCCAACGAAGCATCGAGAACGATCCGGTGATCACAGTCATTGGTGACAACTCCAATGAAGCATCGGGAATGATTCGATGATGATAGCCGTTGGTGAAAACTCCAACGAAGAATCGGGAATGATCCGGTGATGATAGCCATTGAAAACTACTTCAGTGAAGGTTAGATTGCCTGACATTCTAGTCGTTGGTAAAAACCCCAATGAAGCATTGGGAACAATCCGGTGATAATAGCCATTGAAAACTACTTCAGCAAGGGTCAGATTGTCTGACATTCCAGCCGTTGGTGACAGCCCCAACGAAGCATCGGAAACGAACCGATGATGATAGCCGTTGAAAACTACTTCAGCGAGGGTCAGATTGTCTGACATTGCAACCGTTGGCGACAACTCCAACAAAGCATCGGGAACGATCCGGTGATGAAAGCCGTTGATAACTGCTTCAAATAAGGTTAGAGCATCTGACATAACGAACCATTGGCGACAACTCCAGCGTAGCGTCGGGAGAGATCCGATGATGAGAACAGTGAAGAAATTTTTCCCCACAGAGGACAGATGATGGAATCTGTTATACAAATCCCCAGCTGGAACACCGAGAAGGATTGGTGGGTCAACCAACCATTGTAAACTACCGTTCGTGTAGGCACTGAGAAGGTTCGGTGATGGTCAAAACTTTGTAAACTACCACTCGAGTAGGCGTCAAGAAATTTTAGCTAGAGCTATCATGGACAACGTCATCCCCAACAGTAGTGGCGGGAACAGTCAGTGATAAAGTACCGTGGCAGCTAACACCACAAGAGCATATAACATTCATAACATGGCATATCATGCATTGCATTACATTTTGCATGTGTCATGTTTCCAGTGTCTAGCATTCTTTATCCTGTTCATTTCATTGCATTGCATAAACATGATAAAAAGGGGCATCTGTAGACACTCAAAATTTTACATTCCTATTACTAACTCTGTAGGAGGGCAAAACCCTCTTTTACCTTACAGAGACAACCCTGGAAGTCCATATCAAAAGTGAGCCCCCCCCCCCCCCCCCGGCGATAACCCCGGGAGATTCAAACTCAACCCTGACAACAACACCGGGAAGTCAAATCAAACCTCGGCGACAACACCGGGAGATTTAAAAGCAACCCCAGCAAAAACCCCGAGAGATCAGATTTAACCCCGACGATAACACCGGGATGTCAAGACAAGCCCCGTCGACAACCCCGGAGGCACATCAACCCCGAGAGACCCACTCAACCTTTGGAGACAACCCCGAAGCATCAAATCATCCCCAGAGATAACCCTGGGAGACCAAGTTAACCTCAGAGACAACCTTGAGGAAGAACAGAGTAGACTGGGATCAAACCTCGAAGACAACCCCGAGAAAACAGTCAAAAATCTTGCCAATTCGGGAGACAATCCCTGGAAGGGCAAAATGGTTATTTTACCAACTTAAAGTCAAATTAAGTCAAAATCAAGCCAAATTGATGCAATGAGGGTCAGAAAGAGCTATAACATCATTCCCGAGTGAAAACACCACAAGACAGCTCAACAAACGGACTGCAAAAAATGAAGATCTAGTCATAAACCCATCTTTTTGGATTCGAAAAAGGTCAAATATCATGTCATTGTGTAGCTTTCGAAAAGAGCTTTCTGAAAAGGTATAGCACGCCTCAAACGGATGCCCAAATTGAAAGATATGACGGTTCGAAGCATACATCGCGTTGGTCGGAGTGCACGTACTTCGAGATAACGGGACCTATGGGAGTGGGCCCCACTCGGGGAGCCGCACCTTTACCCGCGGCTACCGTGGGTAGACCCACTATTATCTGGTCTATAAATAAGACCCCCCACCCTTGCAAAAATAAAGAAAAAAATAGAAAAAAGCAGAGAAACTCTTCCCATTTCGACCTTTAGCCCTACTTCTAGTACTCCAAACTTTAATTTTATTCTTCCAATAAGTTTATATACGTATATTCTACGACATATCAAGTTTTAACCGGTGGAAACGAAGTTTTGAAGCCCTCCGAGTGGCATAGAGCCCGTAGCGCTGCCTATTGTAAGTATTTTTACGATCAGAAACTTTCTACTACTTTATTGTGCATATGTGAACGTACATATGAAATTTTAGCTTCTGGTTTCGCCCAAATTTCAAATTCGTGGCCTTTCTAGCTTACTTTTTAGTATATATAAGTATATATATATATATGTTTTTCTTTTTTTGCACAGCCTGGATTGCTAATCCGTGGCTTTTTACCGCTTTTATAGATATATAACTATGTGTATATATATATATTTGTACTATTTTTTTTGGCCTGGATTGCTAATTCGTGGCCTTTTCAGCTTTATTATATATATAACTAACTATATATATACTAACTTTCCATTCAGTCGGGCCTGGATTGCTAATTCGTGGCCCTTTTTCAGCTTTTATATATATATATACATATATATATATGTATATATTTATATTTTTCAGTCGAGGCTGGATTGGAAATTTAGGGCTCTTTACAGCTTATATGAATATATATATATATATATATATATATATTTACATTTCTCAGTTGAGTCTGGATTGGAAATTTGTGGCTCTTTACAGCTTTTATACATATATATATATATTTACATTTCTTCGTCGGGCCTGGATTGGAAATCTGTGGTCCTTTACAGCTTATATATATATATATATATATATATATATATATATATATATATATATATATATATATATATATATATATATTTCTTCGTCTGGCCTGGATTGGAAATCCGTGACCCTTTACAGCTTTTATATATATATATATATTCTTTATTCAATGTGATTAAATATTTGATTTAAATATTCATTTGATATGAATCTGCATTGATGTAAATATTGTGGATTAGATTTATCTAAATCTAGCCCTTTCTAACTTTCAAATGGTTCAAAATCGGTCCATACCGGAACCGGGAAGCTAGAATGGCTAAGATTTATTTAAATCTAGCTTTCTTTCTAGCTTGGTAAAAATTAAAGCGACTACGTGACCCTAGATCCATATCTAGCAAAAACGGGAAGCTTTAGCTACGCGCACGCAAGAATTTAACTGACGAATCCTTTATTTTGCGACGTCTAGAGTACAATTTGCATTCTATGTGAATATCTGTGTTGTGAAGGTTTTCTTGATCATTTTTTGTGAGCCTAGGAATCGTGGGATTAATGATCAACCACACTGATCTAATCTGATTCCCACAATGGATAACTCCGCATTGTAAATACATCCTGCTAGTTTTTCTATAAATGTAGATCATAAGGACTTTAAACTGTTATCCAGATTTAAGGTCCCAACATAGTGAAATGTGGGTTGTAGTGCTAGAGTCACTTGGATGGCTTTCATGCCCATAAGAAGACAGACACTTGTATATACATTTTGTGGTCGAGGATGCTTCGCATCCCGATAATCAACATCTAAATCAAGCCAAAGGATGAATAGAATAAAAATGGAAGGATCAACAGGCTTCAATTCCTATGCGAGCGAAAGGGTTTGAAAACCACCTTTCAAAACGTCATTTTCATATCTTGTCTAAAAAAGAACTTTTTCAAACACAAATCAAACCCTTCGTATATAGGTCCAACAAAACATGGCACTACTTTAAAATTAAACAAACGTAGGCTCAATTACTTCCAGCATACACAAACACACACACATTGCAAATGAAAAGGGAAATATTAAAAAGATCCGGTAACCGTGTTTTTATGGAAGTCGGGGGTGCCTAACACCTTCCCCCTGCTTAACCAAGCCCTCGAACTATATGAATCTTGGTTTCAAGGCCAAGTTTCGACAACGTCCAGTAATTGGGCCTACTTGCAAAAACAAACAAAATTCGGTTGAGTTGGTACAACCATTTCAAGTATACCAACTGGCGACTCTGTAAACCTTCCAAATAGGCGATATGATACATGTTGGCCTTTTCCTAAAGAACTTCACCCTTCATAAAATAGATAAGACAAACAAGGGTAGAAAACATTCAAAAATTTAGGGAAAGGAAGATTTGTACAGAAGATTTTTCCTAACGTCGACACCTAGCATGTTCTAGCGTGTGCCAGGCGTATGCCAGCATGTGCCTGGAAGCACGACAAAGCATTTTGTCAGTGTAAGCACGACAATGTATTTTGTCAGTGTAAGCACAACAAAGCATTTTGTCAATGTAAGCACGACAAAGCATTTTGTCAATGTAAGCACGACAAAGCAACTTGTCAAAACGAATATACCGAAAAGTCCAAATACGGAATAAAATTTTAAGCACGATGTTTTTCGGAGAAAATTTTTATTGGACAATAAAACTTTTTACGACATATTTACCAGTAGATCTTGAAACGAAAAGTCAATACGACACACGGATCTCTCAAAAGATCCTAGGGTTAAACCTAACTCTTATCGTTCTTCGCGTGAAAAGTGTTTTTACGCAAACTTTCTCGAATTTTGTTTATTTTAGTCTTTAAAATTCTTAATTATTTATTCTTGCACGTAACAAAAATACTACAATATTATCACCATCCTAGGTCATAAAACGACATTTAAACACGCAATATAAATAATATTCAAAACTTAAATTTTAAACTAAGTGGAATTTCTCGGTCGTTACATTCTTCCCCCCTTATAAGTGATTATGTTCTTCATCTTTATCTTTTGACATTGTACAAAAGAAATTTTACTTGTTTTAGTATATAGATGATGTAACTTTAAACAAAAAGGATAAACACATAAACAAACGTTATTGAACATTCCATGCCACATTTAACATGTAATTCAATTTTTTTATATATTCACATAAAGTTAAATTGATAAGTTCTAAAAAGTTCTGATCATCAAATTCAACCCTACTTAAAAGAATTTAGTCCTCAAAATTAACTTTACAAACAACTTTAGTCATTCAATATCATATTTATATGTTATATAAATATTCAGGATATTACATTCACTCATCCTTATAAGAATTTCGTCCTCAAAATTATCTCTAACTTAGTCTTCAATATGAATTTTCTGAATTCATCCTTTCTCACATCAAATTCCTAATATTTAAATTAGGTCAACAATGTTCACCTATCTATACACCTTTCCTTTTTGCAAAGGAAATTATATTTGCAAGGATGAGCTAGAAAAGGCTCAGTAAGTTTAAACATTTAACAAGTTATACTCACACTGTGTTTGAATTGAATGAACATATAGTTCAAAGATTTTTCCACATATATATACTGAGGTTTATCTATTAAACCCCACATTTTCTAGATTCTGTCAGTCACAAAGACTTAGAAATCTGTTTAGTTCGGATATGAGATAGGGGATCAGCCCATTCAATATCCTAGGAGTATGCATATCATACTAATCGTGCCCACTTGCACTTAGTGTCAAATTGTAGACACAATTTAAGTCTCATCAAGGGAAATTTTAACTCAGTATAAGATGTCTTACCAAAATAATTTGGTTTCTACTAAGTTATACTGAGTTTTGAACTTCATAACAAGGTTGTCTAGCCAAAACAATTGGCATTGACTCATATTTAATTTATTCAAAACTTTTGAAAATTAATTTATGACTTTATCATACCGCATCATGATTACGTTAATGATTCCATCATCTTTCATACCACACTAGGTAAAATGGGGTGTTGATGAAAAATTCATTTTTATTTTTCACATTAAATTTGTCTTGCCAAAACAATTAGCATAGACCTATGAATAACATATCTAAATCAATTTTATGATGGTATACCGCACTTTACAAGAGTACGTTGATGACTCATCATTTTTATCATATTCACACCAGGTTCCATGGGGCGTTGATGATACATTTTTCTTTTTCAAATCAATTATTTCTAGCTTGAAAAATTAGCATAGACATAGGTTAAAAAAAATTTAGTTCAATGATTGAACACTTCTTTTCAAAGGCTCCCAAGTGTGAATATACGTATGAAGATCTAGCATTGCTAGAAGATTTTGGAATACCCTTAATCCTTTATCTTTTCTATTATTCTGTAACCATAACACAATATTTCAATCTATTATCAATATAGTAGACTGAGTGGTTCCTAACCCGAAAACTAATGAATTAGTTCTCCGTCTCATCAATACTTCTACCAATGTCTCAATAAATGTGCCTCGATCTAGTCGACATCCACACTGAATTGTCCACATTGGTACCTACAGTATAGTTAGATCGGTTTCCTAACACATCTTAAACTCATGCTAATACAAGAGAGTTGTTTAACTCAGATACTAACATGGTTTTCAATTGAGATCCATACTCATTTCTAACTATGAATTTTCTTAATTCATACATCTTACATTTCTCTATGAGTTTACTTCTCTACTCTCTCTAGTTTTTATGTAGTAATATTATAATTATACATAATACCAATATAACCCTTTCATTCTGATGAAACAGTTTCACACAAAAATAATTAAGATTATTTCATCTTATTACTTGCTTGAGAACTTTTTATGAGTATATTCATTTCTAGATATTCTTGTGAAGAGTTTATCTTTATCCAATATATTTCTTTCATATAAAATTTTTATGTATTAAGATTTATTCATATCTTTTAATTATCTACGGACTCTTCACAAGTCCATTTTAATCTTAACCCATCAGATTATACTCCAAGGTACTCGTTACCTCAGAACTATAATCCAGAGCTTTGATACCAACTGTAACGCCCCCGAATTCGGGCGTTGGCCTCCCGAACAAGGGTACGACGTTATCTCGTACTTCTATCATAACTTAGCCAATGATCCCATAATCATATTGGTTGAACTTATCTATTACAGACACATACCTATAAAATTTCTTTTATCTTAATCCTTGGATCGTAACTTGGTCTCGATCTCAGCCTCTACTATATCAACTTGTAGATCATATCTGCATACATGGATAACACCATATACACTGGTTAATTTTAACCTTAATATTTAAACATTCTATACTTCCATATACCCAAGGTTCACAGTATTAATAATAGGATGGTTCTTGGGTACAGAAGAATCTTGCGATAAATGTTTGCATCTTTATCCGTGATAAGATTCCTTTTCTTTACAGAACATACTGTATTATTCAATACCCTCACTTGAATACATATCTTTATAATGATATCTCTTTATATTGATATTCCCTATCTATCTGAAATTCACAATATTAATAACACACTTATACTTGGAACAAAGGAACCTTACGATGAATTTGGTTTCTTCATCGGTGCTAGATCTCTGTTATTACAGCACTCACAATGTTATTCAATATCCTCATTCAGACTTATAGTTCTTTATCCATACTGTATTAATGTTTACTATCTATCCGAAATACTGAGTATCAGCAATAACATGATCAGTCCATATTGCCAATACCCTCATTCAGATGAATAGATCTTTAACAATTCTAAGTTATATCAAATTAAAGACATAACACCATTCTGATAATAATAACATGATATTATTGATATAATCTTTGGTTACATGCTTTGTTTGTTCGTATTACAACAATAATTATGACTTAATAAAAATAACAAGTACTTAAACATGTAAACCTAATTTATGCTTCTTCCTTTCGTTCATGATCTTCTTAACGTTCTTCTTAACTGCAAATAAAGGTTTATTCGCAAGAATGAGCACAACGGCTCAACAAGTCTACTAATAACACATAAACAGTTTATGCTTTCATATAAAAATTTTAACATGCTTGATTTATCATATGTTACCGTTAACAATCACGTTAACTCATGCTCAACAATATTATATAATCATATATAGCATCATATATCACTTAACAACATTTGATCATCAAATCGTACTTAATATCACATAAGACTTCTACATATATGCTCTAACATGTCATCTTCACATAACAACTGTCACATACAAATAAGGAATAGAAGACTTGCCTTGATGTTTAATATAATAAACACTAAGCGTAAACTTGTTAAAGTAACCCTCTTATAGTTGCTAGCCTTACTTCCAACTTAGATGCTTCGAAAGTAATTTTTTATCTCACAATATCTCTCAGAATATAAATATAGAGTATTTTTGCTCTTAAATTGCTCTTGAAAATGGTAAGAAATGAATGAACATAGCTTGTTATTTATAGAAAAACATAGTTTCACTAATTGGACGTTAGGGGCTCGGCTTATTACAGTTTACACTTGACTTATTATACTTTGGTACCTAGGTTAATTACACTTTAGTACCTAGGTTAATTACACTTTAGTACCTAGGTTAATTACACTATTTACAGTTTGCACTTAACTTATTATACTTTGGTACCTAGGTTAATTACACTTTAGTACCTAGCGTGTGCCAACGTGTGCCAGGCGTGTGCTTGCGTGTGCCTGTAAGCACGACAAAGCATTTTGTCAGTGTAAGCACGACAAAGCATTTTGTCAGTGTAAGCACGATAAAGCATTTTGTCAGTGTAAGCACGACAAAGCATTTTGTCAATGTAAGCACGACAAAGCAACTTGTCAAAATGAATATACCGAAAAGTCCAAATACGGAATAAAATTTTTAAGCACGACGTGCCAAGCACGACGTTTTTCGGAGAAATTTTTTATTGGACAATAAAACTTTCACAACGTATTACCGGTAGATCTTGAAATGGAAAGTCAATACGACGTACGGATCTCTCAAAAGAACCTAGGGTCAAAACCTAAGTCGTATCGTTCTTCGCGTTAAAAGTGTTTTTACGCAAACTTTCTCGAATTTTTTTTATTTTCGTCTTCAAAATTCTTAATTATTTATTCTTGCACGTAACAAAAATACTACAATATTATCACCATCCTAGGTCATAAAACGACATTTAAAAACGCAATACAAATAATATTCAAAACTTAAATTTTAAAATAAGTGGAATTTCTCAGTTGTTACAGGCACAACGGAATAATATATATATATATATAAAAGAATGAAAATCCATGAATTTGCAATCCAGGAAAACTGAAAGGTATAAATATAGATATACATATATATATATATACTTATATATATAATAAAATAATAAAAGCCACGAATTTACAATCCAGGCCCAACTACTTTATATAAATCTAAATAATATATATATATATATATATATATATATATATATATATAATAACGCAAGGAAAAGCTAAAAATCAATATTTAAACTGTAAAACTAACTAATATACATATATATTACTCATATATATGTATATATTAGCAAGAAAAAAAAAGCTTGAAGGAACCTTATGGCCTTGCACGAGATTGGCGATCGAACGACTTTAAACGCCCTTAGAATCAATTTCCACTGTTGAAAACTTGATATGTTGCAATAGATGCGTATATGAAAGCTTACAAGTGAAATTTACAAGTTTGAAAGCAAGATCAGAGCAATTTCTGGCACGAAATCTCTCTTTTCTCTATTTTCTCTCTCTCTCTCTTTCTTTTTTTTTTCTTCTTCTTCTACAAGCTGATGGGAGGCTTGTATATAAAGCCATGACTTCGGCAGGTACACCTGCGGATTCCGCAGGTACACCTGCAGAAGTCCCTAGTGGGTCCCGTTATCTCGAAGTACGTACAATCTCGATTAACATGCAGTCCGCAGAAATGCTCGTAACTTACAATCTAGGAATCCAATGGAGATGTGCCATACCATTCTGGAAAGCTCTCTCCGAGAGCTACACAATGACATAGGGCTTGCCCTACTCTAAATCCGAGAAGATGGGCCCATGATCGAAATGGCATCTTTGGGTCTTTGTAGGTAGTCCGTTGAGCTATTTTGCGTAGTTTGCGCTAGGAAATGCTGCAATGGCTCTTTGTAACCCTATTTGCAGCTATTTTGAGATTGTTGAAGTTGACTTGTCAAAATGACCATTTTGCCCTTCTAGGGTTGTCTTCAAGGTTGACGGGGCTTTTGGCTGTTTCCCGAGGCTGTCGTCGGGGTATGATTTGATGATTTCCCCGGGCTATCTCCGGGGGTCTGGTTTGATAATTTCCCGGGGTTATCTCCAGGGCTGGTTTGATGATGTAATCCTCCAGGCTATCTCTGGAGTGTGAAAAGATGCTTTTGCCCTCCTCCATATTTAGTACAAGGGAAGCAAAATTTTGAGTGTCTACAGATGCCCCTCTTTATCATGTTTATGCAATGTAATAGAATGAACATGATAAAGATTACTAGACACTTGAAATATGTCAAGATAAATTTAATGATGCAATGCAATGAATGGTATGATGAATGATAAAACGTTTTCGCAAATCGCACTTCTCAAATAGCACTTTGCACTTCGCAAATCGTATTTTGCACTTCGCAAATTGCACATCGTACTTTGCAAATCACATTTTTGCACATCGCAAATTGCAAATCGCCTTTTCACACATCGCACTCGCTAATCTCACATCGCACTTTATAAATCGCTTTACCAATATCGGTTATTGCTGAAACCTATGTTGGGGTTGATTCTAATGGCTATCTTTCATTAGTGTTGCTAATGCTTGTGCTGGTGTTGACTCCAACGGTTTGATTTTCTTTGGTGTTGCCGATGCTTGTTTGATAAAGATAAACTGATATATTTTCTACATCTCTACTGAGGATGATGTTCTGAAATCACCGGACCTTTCCGATGTCTACACTGGTAGTTTACAACGGTGCCTACCCTGCTGGTAGTTGACAATGGTGCATATCCTGCTGGTAGTTGACAACGGTGCCTACCCTGCTAGTAGTTGACAACGGTGCCTACCCTGCTGGTAGTTAAAAACGGTGCCTATCCTGCTGGTAGTTTATAACGGTGCCTACCCTGCTTGTAGTTGACAACGGTGCCTACCCAGCTGGTAGTTGACAATGATGCCTAGGCAACTGATAGTTGACAACGATGCCTACCCTGCTGGTAGTTGACATGCTAGTAGTTAACAATAGAGAAATTTTCTCGAGTTTGGACATTTAATGCGTATGCATGTTTAACTCTACTGGGGATACATGTGACACCTCCGAATCCGGGTCCTCTGACCCCGGTCCGGTTGTCACGATCTAACATAAACATCTATCTCTAAACAACATACGATAACTAAAATACGGAATATAATAAACGTGCGTCGTTCATTCAAAAGGTGTTACTAGTTCCAAGATTCGATAACCTTAATACAACATACAAACATACCCTAGAATAGTCATTAGGGTTCATATTACATAACAATAATTAATTAAACATAAAGATAAAGTATGCTCCTTGCAAACTAATCCTACATCTTCCCTTTACCCTTGTCCTTCCCTGAAGTCTCGGGCTTAACTGCAATATAAGTCATGATATAGCAAGAATGAGCAACAAGTTTGCTCAGCAAGTTTAAATACAACAACAATGGATATATCATGATGAAAAGAATATATCTGACAATAAATTCAACAATATGAATATCGAAAGCAGAATAATAATTGCTTTTAGAATAACTGATAGTCAAGTAGACTTTTGAACGATAAAACTCCAACGAAAATCAATAGCTGATTGACCCTTTGGTTACTGGCTACAGAATAAGTACTTGAGGGGATCAGCCTCGCGTACGCCATGTATATGCATAACATTCAACTCTGCTGTTTGTATCTTATATTAGATACCTGGGGTACTCCCCTATATATAAGGGGTGTTCTTTTCAGTTTAAGAATCCATACCATCAATTGGTCTGGATAGCTTTTATAAAACTTCATACAATTGTCTGACCGAACAAGGGTTCAGACTCTATCTGACGTAGTTCAAGAATTATAGAACTTTTAAATAAGGTACAAGTCCAAGACTGTACGAACTCAAGTGCACTAAATGCGAATATCAATAATATCGATGTGGAATAATTGTAAAGTAATTAAACCACCTAATAGCATGCTTGGAAATAAAGTTCAAGCTTTAAATAATTAACTGTCAATACTATAATAACCTGCTCAATATAATATGAGAAGGATAGGAACTTGCACAATAAAGAGTGTAAGGAAACTTGCATTCAAATCAAGTGAAGTTAAGAAATTCGCTTACACGATTCATTGAATAAAGTAGTGCAAGAATTTAGGATACTTGCCTGTTTGCTCAGCTACGATTAAGTTCTAGCTTTAATTAACTTGCGTCGAAATGACCTAACATTAATAAGTCGGCCTTTCAATTAGCATTATAAACTAATATGATTCTACACTAGCAAGAATCTAATCATCATATAAATTTATCATGTAATTTACGTAAGTCAATCACTTTGACTAGGTCTATAAACAATTAACTCTGTCCTTGATTTAATAGTGTTAGAACACCTGGTTTCTATACATCAAGAGGTTTGAATATTTAGCATTTCAAATTAATCATGCTTCAAGAATATACTTTCAAGTTTGAATCCTAGCATGCTCACCCTATTCAATTTAAAATCATATGTCCTTATGCCGACCATTCACATACTTTAAGCAATACACGTTCATGCTTCAAAATCGATTACTAAAGTCATGTTATCACATAACAAGGCTAAACAATATTTAATATTCATGCTTGAGTATACTACACACATATACTTTAATCACGTAGTTCATGCTTCAGAAACTCATTTCTTATGAATACGTGATATGCCAAATTCACGCTTTGACCAAACGAGGTCTATGTTAATATGCTTATAGGTATAATGAACTTTAATACATATGCTCGCATGATCATAATATCATTTTCATGGTAATCGACGCTATTTAGTTTTCTCATTCTAAGTTTTCACATCGAAAATCACATTAAGTCAACAAGATATCATAACACATGTTAAGTGCATTGTAGTCATGACTCACATGTATTAGAATGCATATCTAAACCACATGAAAGCTCTCATATGGTCAGAAATCACAAGACAAGTCCTTGGTCAAGTTTTCTTTTCAAGTTCAAGTTTCCTATTTCAAAATCGTCCGAATCTTGCAATCACGTATGCTAGTGTGTGAACACACTTTAGACTCGCATTTCATGTCAATATAAACCACACTATTATGTTTACAAAATCAGAAAACACACATGTTATGTTCGTGACAAGGTTCACTTTTTAAAACTACAAGTTTCCTTTTAAAACATATGTTTTTCTTTCGTAAAACATGGCCATGACATATATGTGTAGCATCAAGGAATACCTACTTATACCATGTCATTGTACTAATATTTATAGTTTAATCATGTTCACATACTTGTTTCAATGGTATATCACATGTTAGTATAACACAGCAGCTTAACAGAAGCAGAAAGCAAAACTGGAAACAGGAACCTGCGCAGCTGCGCAGGCACCAGGTGTAAACCCGGCGCAGCTGCGCCAGTGTCTGGCCAATGCTTGAGCAAGCTGTTTTTGGCAGTAACCAAAAACCCAACACAGATATTCATACGAATTCAGTTCCATTCCAGCCATATTATATAACTAACATGATTATAAACTTATAAGGCACTTAACAACATATTCCACAATTTAATTAACATCTAAATATCATAATCAAGAAATTGATATTGAGGAACAAGAATGGGAAACTATAGGAATTGTACCTCTGTTATATGGACTAGCTGCTATCTCTCACCCTTACTGATCTCTCACAATAATTTACTCAATATGATGCTATACTTCGGAAAATCTCAGCAACTCAAAAGATGAAGGAGAAAACTCTATATATAGCCAAATAAATAACCAGACAATACTATCATCCTCCAAATCAATTCAAAGGATTGCAAGAATGTATAATGGATAAGAAGAAGTTGGTGAGAGTTGGTAGATTCAATCATGAATCCCACATCTCTTACAATCATGAGCTAGAATTTGTGAATTTGAGGAAGATATAGAATAGGCTAGCTTCTCACGTGAAGAGGAATTTGAGGGGGGTGACTCCAATATATAACTCAGCAACTAGCATATATGTAACATATACAAATACTTAAGTTATAACATATATGTTCACATTATGTATACATATAAGTCCCAATGTCATTTTAATTAGTTAACCAACAATACAATGTATCAATTTGGGTTACACATATGATAACATATAATCCATGTACATTTTCTATTTTTCCATTACCATAACTGTTATAATTATAATAACTTATTAAAAATTATTATCAAATAACA
Source organism: Panax stipuleanatus (assembly GCA_020205555.1). NCBI lineage: Eukaryota > Viridiplantae > Streptophyta > Magnoliopsida > Apiales > Araliaceae > Panax > Panax stipuleanatus. The sequence goes on along the minus strand of CM035118.1, from coordinate 16,954,237 downwards.
ATAGTTTATTGATATTAATATAAAGTGATAGGGTATCATATTAATGTCTATTCATATATAACATGTAACTCACATAATGTCATTAATCATACTATATAGTCTACATATATAATATGTAGACGTATTAATGTGTCACCTTGTACTATATATAATATATAGTTAACTACCATATATTACAAGGTTTACTTATCACATGCTTGTATAAAAATAATAAATCAATTAAATATAATAATATTATATTATCAGTTCTCTTACTCATTAATTATTATTTATTCATAATAATAATTAAACAACACATTATCGATTAATAAATCATAATTGAAATTAATCAATAGGTTCAAATCTTGCCACTATATTCAAATAAATTGAATATTCAATTATTAATAATCACATAAATTCACTGATATTAAATCCTTAAGGTTAGCCCACTAATTTAAATAACTCATTAGTGACTTCCTTTAATCATTTCACAATTCTCACCCCCACATAAGGATTAAATAAACTCACAAAATTAACTCGTTAAAATTAAATCACATATTTAATAAATAAGGAGTTTAAAATTCATGGTCCTTACAATACATGCTAAAGAATTTATGGAGATGTGCGCTGATATAGCGCGATTGCACATGTGCAGACCATGCTTGATGTGATGATCTAAAGTTATCCTTAGGAGTCTTTTGTCCTAGGTTGATGTACATGCTAAATATAGAAACAGACCTTACCCTTTCTAAGACGATTTAGAGTTTCTTTTTAAGCATGGATTTTGATAGGCTTAGCAGCTCTAACTCCTGTATGGCTTCTTTTGGCATTCGCGTGGTAGATTCTGATATTCCCCTTTCATACGACGTCTTGGTGGGGATCCCGCAGAGGCTGCTATTTTTTTTCTTATGGATCTGGATCTGGTGCTGGCTCTTCTGGTGGTCCAGGCACTGATGGCTTTACTAGGAGATATCCAGATATCTTCGTTGAAGTAGTGTTCAACGGCTTACATCACCGGATCCTTCCCTGATGCTACGCTAGATTGATGCCAACGGTTTGATCATTAATTATGAAAAGGGGCGAGCTCTTTACTTGCGACCTTACTGGGTTACCGAGTATTACTGACGTTCTGGAGGATGTGGCCCATTCTGTCGCTGCCTAGATTTAAACTTCGGTATAGGGGCCTCGACTTGTGAGGACTTGGCGTAGGTTGACATGTTTGACGATGTAGATTTCATTTGCTAGACCTTTTGTCCTCTGGTATCTATTTTTGAGTTAAAGACTATCTTGAGAATTTTTCCTTTCTTTTGTAGGGGCAGACTTATGTCGTCGTGATTTCTTTTAGGAATTCTCCCTTTTCTTTTGATGAGAGGCTTGATCCAGCCTTACACTCCTTCCATTTCTAGAATCAAAAAATTCCCTAGCCCTTTCACACGTTGTTACCGGGGATTCACATAAGAAACTCTCTTTGTTGACCAAGTCGAGAGTGAGCAATATCCTGCACATTAAACGAATAACAGAATGCGCAAAAGCTTGACGGCTTGGGCCATCAGGGTTAATATAATCTCGTGAATGATGCATTTGATGTTAAATTTTATGAAATTGAATGTTGGTATTCACTGAGCTTTTATCTTATCGCTAAAGATTTTGAAATTGAGAATGAAAATGAATTTTTCCTAAGGAAATCAAAATTTTCATTTAACAAGTTATGAAATTATAAGAAAACATTTAAGCATCCATGGTCATTGTGCACGGGTAAGATATTTCATATTCGCTCTAGGCACTGCTCTTCGCAAAATTAACTTCATATGACACGGGCACTATGAATGACGCAACCCTTAGAAGAGGTTTCTTTTCTATGACTTTAGATGATTTCATTTCAACTTTACAAAAATTTCCTTTTTTCTACTTTACTCGCTTAACTTGTCTCGTTTTCTTAGGCTATTCAGAGTTACCCATTTAACGAGTTTTGGACCAATGACTCCTAAACCAGACGGCTTTAGGGCACTAGGTGTTGAGACACTCCATCGGGTTTACTTTCTCGAGTAATAATGGCCACACTTCGAGACAAGTCAGGCGGTCTACTTTATTTGATTATTCTCGCCTGAGCTTGTGCAAGATTCATTTTCTTAGGCTATAAGTCACCCATGTAATAACCAAGAATTTCTGTGCTACATTGTAAATAAATATATTAACTAATCTGTGATATATTATGGATGAATAGGTGATTAAGTAATTATGTAAATAGTATGATATGTGTATTTAAAGGAAGTCTCACTAATGATTGAAATAAGTTGGTGGACTAACCTAAGTACTTTAAGAATCCAAGAAATTAATTTAAGATGTTAAACCCTAATTACATACTCAATATACTTGAATACATCAAGTCTAATTGGGTTATATAAATGAAATAACATTATTGATTGATAAGAATATGTAAATATCAATAATGATGAACATTAGCTTAAGAGATAATAAATTTAATTGACTAAGAGGTATAAGTAATTTATACAAGCCCAATTAATTAGTTAAGCATGGGACTTGTGGATAATTTGGTTTATGAGTAACTAAACTGTTAAACTGAACCAGTATTAGATGTATAGAGCAAGTATATTAGTAGCCCAATTAATTGTCATGGGAGGCCCAAGCCCATTAGTAGGCTCAAATTAATAATTACAGGCCCAAAAGATGATAATTAAAAAGCCCAATCTAGGCCCACTTGTGGAGGGGTATTTTGGTCATTTCATAAAGCAAATAAGAAATAAAAAAATAAAAGAAAAATAGAATGGATAATAAGGCCACATGGCCGGATAAGTAAGGAGAGGAAGAAGGGGGGGTGCATGTAATTATTACCTAACTTTAGTAGGTAAACAACTACACTAGGTGTCAGCCTCCCATTCGTCCACTGTTTTTATCTACTCTTGCAAGTTAACTAAGCTGATAAGGATGAGAAAGGAAGTAAGATTCTGTGGGATATTGTTGATAGATATACAATCTATATCTATTCATATTTACTAAATACTTAAATAATTTTCATAATTAGTAAAACATTTTTACTAAGTTCAATCCTTATCTCCTAGTTAGCTATCAAACCAAAAAGAGAGAGAGAGAGAGAGAGAGAGACAAAAGAGAGAAAGGCTCGGGTAGAAGAAGAAGAAGAGGGGAGAGGGAGCTTGAAGATTCATGCATCCAAAGTTCATAAATTTCTTTGGTAAAACAAGAAAAGTTGCTATAAGAATAAGGTGAAACTCCTAAACTAATTTCTTCCTTTTGTTAATATGTTTTTATGTAAGATCTATGGGGTTCAAGATATAATTGGTTAGAAACATGCTAGAATGATATATATAGAGTTTAATAAGTTTAACTTGTTGGTTGATATGAGTTTATGTTAAAAAGTTTGGTAAAACACATGAAAAGGAGTTTTTCCTTAAGTATTGATTTTTAAGGTGTGATATATGTTTTTCATTTTGAAACCTACAAAGAGTTGTTGTGTTTTTCTTTCTTGGTATGATCAATATATAAGTTAAGGACAAAATCCCTTTGGAATCACTCAACAATGTTTTAAAATGAGGGAGATATGAATTTTGTGCCAAAACACTCTAAAGGTTGGAACCCTTGAAAAATCAGTCCACTTCCGGCTACTTTTCAGTGAGCAAAACGAGTCCAAATTTAATGTTTGATAACTGAAAACTATAGTTCGGGAAGATACGAATCCAACGAGTCCGATTGGGCCTCAATCGGAGTTGTAGATTTCATTTTATGAAAGTTTTAGTAAAGGACCCCAAAACTGAAAATAAAACCAAAAAGTTAGAAAAAATTAAAGAATTATTGACCGGTTCAGTTTTCCGGCGAATCGGCGGAACTTTCCGGCGGCCGGTTCACCACTTTTTCAGTCTGTTCTTGGGGTGGTTCTTGGACAGAAAATTTTCTAAAATTGTGAAGAACATTAAGAAATTTTATTCAGAATTATTCGGGACAGTTATGTAACTATTAAGTAATTAATGGTTTAAACTCATTTAAATCATTTAAAACTTACTAATTAATAATTATTAATACTAATAAATGATTATTAAACTAATTAAATACTATGTAAGTATGATTAATTATTTAATTAACATTAAGTAATAAATGAATAAAAATTAGTGTTATTAAGCTAACTATTTGTTATTTAATTAAGAGTAAATAATGAATAGGGTTAAATAATTTATTAATTATTCTTTACTTAATATTAAAGAATGATTAAAGAATGTTTAAAGTAAATAAACAAATTATTTATTATTCAAGTGAGAATAAGTAATAAATAATTATAATTATTTACTCACATGTTAGTTAAGTAATATAAAGTTGATAAATTAATTATTATTTAATTAAATATTAAATAATAAATAAGAATAAATGTTAATTAATTATTTATTATTTAATTAATAATAAATAATAAATAAAGATAAATATTAATTAATTATTTATTATTTACTTAATATTAAATAATAAATAAAGATAAATATTAATTAATTATTTATTATTTAATTAATATTAAATAATAAATAAAGATAAATATTAATTATTTATTTATTATTTAATTAATAATAAATAAGTATAAATATTAATCAATTATTATTTAATTAATATTAAATGATAATAAGATCAATAATATTAAATTATTAAAATATTATTAAATGATTAATAATATTAGAAAGTTAAAATATTATTAAAAGATTAATAATATTAGATACTTAAAATATTATTAATAATATTATTTGAGAGTTTAGATGATTATTTAATAATAATATTATCAAGGAACGATAATATTATTAAGGAGTTATGTGATATCTAATATTTAAATTATGTGATTAATGTTAAATAATATATAAGAATAATAATTTTATGAATAATTATATGTCATACTAATTGAAGGATCCATGATAGGTATTTCCAAAGAGGATAATTTAAATTCATTAAGCGAATAAATAGAATTGCATAGCAGTAGTCTGCAAACAAGGCAAGTTCTCTAACTCAACTTGAGTTATTACTTTCGAAGCATGATTAGTGAATAATTATTGTTGATTATTCACATCTAAATTGATTATTGATATTCACATTGTGTGCAATTGAATTCCTGTTCTATCATTATTGAACTGTGAATTTATTAAAGTTCTTTTATTCATGAACTGTTTATGATATAGATCTATGCTAATTGTATCAGCTAGATCAAGTATGTTTAAATTTGTTAAATCAAATATGTTTTAAAAGCGGTGCCTAACCAATTGAAATGGTAAGGACTCGTGACTGAGAAAAAGAACAGTTTTACTAAAGCATTATTGGAAAATAATTGTTGCTAGTATGAGTGATTATGCATATTTCATCGGGTACGAAAGGCTGATCCCCTTGACTACCAAAACTTATTAAAAGGACCAGTTTAAATACTGACAACCTTAGTATATGTTCATGGTTATTTCAAACCACTCAGCCTTTGATATTCAATTATTCGAATATTCAGATATTAAGATTAATTCATGTTCTTTCACTATTCCTTTACCTTATTGAACTTTGAAAGTTAAATTCATTTTTAATCATGATATATCTCTTTCATAATTAAACTTGCTAAACAAATTAGTTGCTTACACTTGCTATATCATGACAATTATTTCAGCTAAGCCCGAGAGTTCGAGTAAGAAGGACAAAGGCAAGGGAAAGATCCAAGAATAGTTAATATAAATGCTTATGTATTATGAAATACTATGATCATGTAAACTTTTTGTGTTACTATATGTAATTAAGGTACTTTTATGTTAAGGTATTAGACCTTGGGATATTGATGTAATATTTTATTATAATGAACAATATATGTTTATTATTCCGCAATAGTATATAGAATGCTTATGTTAATGATGTACTGTGAGCACTGAATCTGAGGTTAGAGAACCCAGATTTGGGGGCGTCGCAACCCATATAGCGAATGTTGGGCCGATGACTCCCAAACCAGATGACTTTAGGGCACCAGGTGTAAAGACACCCCTCGGACTTAATTACTCGAGTAACCTAGGCCACAATTTGGATCTGCTCAGGTTTTTCCTTCTTCTTCTTGCAATGCTCATTTTCTTAGGCGCTAAGTTATCCATGTAGCGAGCGTTAGGCCGGTGGCTCCCAAACCAGATGGCTTTAGGGCACCAGGTGTAAAGACACCCCTCAGGCGTAATAACTTAAGTAACCAGGCCACGATTCGAGACATGAGGCTGGATACTTATCTTTTATCTTCTCATTGATCGCTATTTTCGCCGCTATAGTTTCATACCCCACAACTAAGAGTCAGGTAACTGCAAAGTGCAGACACGCATATGAGATCAATTCTACTCCAAACAACACTTTGAACTAGAATGTGGAAAAGTTTTAATTTTTTGATCGTTCCTGCGATTCTTGCTCCACAGATGCTTATCGAAATTAATCCAATTCATAACAAGTTAAACAAAATCTCTTTTTAAAACATTTTTTAAAGATTCTACTGCAAGATTTATCTATACTTAACATGTATATTATCGCTAATGCATGTAAATGGATATTAAAAGCATATAAAGAGATAAAAGATTCGTACCTCATATGTGGATCACTGTATTCTAAGAAAATTATGATTGGAAAAGACTGATTGATCATACCAGATCGCCAGTGAAATGATAGAAGCTTTGATAATGACGGACCATGCTGATGGTGTCGATTGGTTCATTTGCATTGGATGGTTGATAAATGCCCCAGTGTTGAGTTGTTGCTGTCTCAGAAACTGCCTCAATCTTGTTTGTTGTAAGGGTCCCAATATCGGTTGCTGTTGATTTTGAAATTGCCCCAGTCTTGCTTGTCATCTGGGGTAATTACTTTATCGTATGTTTGACAGATTGGATGATAAGATGCCGAGATCGCAAGAGTCTTTTACCTCATGACCCACATGGTGAACAGGTAGTGGAGTTTTGACATTTGGTTTGCCCCAATCCTCTTTTTGACTTATAGGTGCCATTGTCTTTGATGATTTCTTCTTCTAATTTGATGAAGGTTTCAGATTGAGGGTGCCAGCTCTTTGAAGGTCCTTGCTGATGATCATGCTTGATATATCGCAGTGTTTGTGACACCCCCAAATTCGATATCTTAATTTCCACAGAATTTGGTGTTCACTGTTCAAATATCATATGACTATCTACCCATAATAATAGAAATTCATTTATTAGATAAATAATCCATCTTCTTACATCATCTGAAATAATAATACATAATAAATCCCAGGTCATACTTAACCTTAAATCGCTGTTGCGAAAACGTAAATAAATAAGTCTTAATCACACACACAAGTCTTGAACTTTAACATTCTTAACATCAACACAAGTCTTCAACACTTGTTAGCTTTTCCTTTGCCCTTGCTACTAGAAGGTTCATCACTTCGTTCATTCTTAGCTGCAATGTTATTATGCAAGAGGGAGCACGAATGCCCGCAAGTATAAAAATATGACAGTAATAACATGCGAATGAAATCAAAGAAATCTGAATAACAGAAAGCTCAACTTTTGAATCAAGAATAATTAATCGAGAATCAAATTACTTATGAGGGTCATAAGACCTTGAACTAAGTCTTAGGTTGTCAAGTATATTAACCTTTAAACCTTTAACAGTCATAAGACTATAGACTTTACTTCTCGTACTTAGGGAGATTAGCCCTTCGTACCGATACTGTGCACACTACCTCAACGCTTAAAACATCATCAATTCCCCTTTAATAGGGTTGTTCATCTCAGTTTGACATCAGAGTCCGCACCAAATAAAGTTTGGTTTGGATAACTCAATAGTAGTTCTGGAATTTAGAACGTTTATCAACTATGGACTAGTCGAATCATTAAGGGTTCGCTAGTCTTAAAGGTTTCAACAAAATAAGATATTCAATTTGAATAATAACTTCTCAAGGGTATACAATCGAATAAGTATTGCATACTGAAATGATATTTTTAAAAGAATCATAACATCTCATATTAAATTCTGAACTTGAGTAATCAAGAATAAATACTTCGCTTGATATAGAATTTAAATCTATAATTTGCTCAAATGTAAAGATTTGAGTTTAGGAAACTTGCTCAATTTAAAAGTAAGGTTTAGAAACTTGTTCAAATGTAAAGATTTGAGTTTAGAAAACTTGCCTCGTGCACAAGCTACAATTATACTCACTTCTTTAATTACTCTTACCTATCAACACATTCACAATATTAATTAATTACAGGTTCGATATATTTATCGATTCACAACTGTGTTCTCCGAACTCATTATTAGATTTTTTTTTCAAATAATGGTTTATGTTGATTAATTAACTTATTAATTAATCACATAACTTAAATTATTAACTTGTATTAACATCTTATCACATACATAGCATGTCTTCATGTTTATTAGACTCAAAACAATGTCTTCATGTTTACAACACATTATTTAGACTTTACAAATAATGGTTCAAGTCACGTAACTAATTTATTAATTATTCACGTAACATAAATTATTAAATTCATATTACCATCTTATCATATATACAACATGTCTTCATGTTTATTAGATTCAAAACACTTTTCTCGAAATTCAACACTTAGCAAATTTTTTGAAAATTTCAGACAGGCGCGGCCGCGCGACTTTTACCCTTGAACCCGGCGCGGCCGCGCAGCTACGAAATTCCAGAATTTTCAGTTCGTGAAGAACACAGAAATTCGGCCTTTTTCTCAAATTTTACACCATTACTCTGATTTATAGTGTTACCCATGAAGTACAAACTTCACAGGGACATTATATATCACTTCTAACACATTCTTAACATTTTAACACTTAAAATTATACAAATTAACACCATCAATTTCACTGTTCTTCATAACTTTTGTCAAGTTTGAAGAAAATATAAAATCTCTCCTTACGGATTCGTTATAACACCAAATCCGTTCATTTCAATCTTATTTCCTTTGTTTTAACATATACAATCATAACCATGTGTCAATTTTAATATAAACATATGATTACAACATTTATTTCACCCATCTGGGTTATTCCCCATATTCAATACTCTGTACATCGTAAAATCCAATTCTTAACAAAATTTCTTGGTGTGATTAGTGTAAATCATGGATACATGATCTAACACGTAATACTAACATATACGGTCACATATATGATAACCTCATACTTTAATTTTCCAAAATGATTCTTAACAGAGAGTTTTTACAAAGACGTACAAAAACTTTGTAACTTTTTCAAAAACCCAATTAAGGCCAAATTAAATAAAATTTATCATTTTAAATCATTCATACCAAGTATAAAACATGATTTAAACATAGACCCACATAGATAAAGTCATATCATAACCCAATTATGAAACCCATTTTTTACAGAACTTTAAAATATGTATATGAAAAACTTTGAGAAAAATTAGATTTTGAAAACTAAAAAGAAGGGATTACCCTTAGTAATGAAGATGAAGCAATCACAAACAATACAAGATCTCTCAAATCTCTCTTAATTTCTTCTCAAATTTCTTTTCTCTCTGAGTTCTTCTCAATTTTCTCTGACTCTAACTTTTTCTTCCGATAATGATATAAGATATAACATAATATACGTATATATAAATAGCCGTTGTATTAACAACGGACTAACCTCCACAAGGGCCTTGTTTGGCTAGCATCCTAATTCTTTTTCCATTTATTTTAATAAACTAGTTTAGTATATAGTTAATTGTAACACTTTAATTAAATTAATTAATTTTATTTAAATCAATTAAATAAAATATAATAATTTTACATTAATTCATATTGTCACATAATCAATATTTTTATTTATTAATTATGTCAATTCATTAATTCTTTTAATTAACTATTAAATTAATTAATGTAACATTATGCCCATTTAATTAATGTATTTAATCAAATAAACTCAATTAATTAAATACTTTGAACTATTAAATTACTACACATTAATTTAATCAATGTAACATATATAATTAAATTAATCTACCAAAAATTCATGAATTAATTATTTAACTCAATAATTAAATCATTAAAAATATTTATTTATTTCAATAAATATTCAAATAACTTTACAAAATTCTCGTTCGTCACAGTGTTGTTGTTTCAACTTTGATGACTGATGTTGAGAGGCCTTCAGACTCCACTAAATTGGATCTAAGAGCTTCGCTTGGTTGGTGATGTGATGGCTTCAACCGAATTTGGTTTCATCTATGAGGTTTAACGTGTGGCCTTTTCCTTAAGGAACAGGTCGTCGGGTATGAGATGGACTTTGCCATGACGGTAGCCCATGTGCTTCTGTAGGTCAAAGGAGATCAAGCCTTCTCGCACTTCAAGAGTGATGAATTGCTGACAGGTTGCATCTTATGATGATTGCCATTTCATCCCTATGACTGGTCGTCTTGATGTATCGTTGTCTCTTTTTTTATGGGACTTGTGCCATATTTGATGGATGACATTGAAGTGTCGTTGGGTCTTCTCAACATGGGTCGCTGATTTTAAAGGTTTTTCTTGGGTGTAGGCTTTTAGGTTTGATTTTGGTGTTTTGAAACTGGTCTTTTGGTTTGGGTTGAGAGGTATAGTGTTTGGCTTTTTCTTTTAAGGGTTAGACCGTACCATAGATGGCTGCCTACGTACTCCAGGGGATGGCGGAGATCAGGTCTTACCTAGTTCAGGCTTGGCTTGAACAGTTGAAAAATGTTTATCTGGGTTTGAGCTTGGTTTGAGGGGTTTTGATTTTCTTGTTTGGTTTAAGGGCTTTTTGAATTTTTTTGTTTGGTTTTTTCTTTTGAGGGTTAGACTGCACCATAGATGGTTGCCTACGTACTCTCGGGGATGGGGGAGATCAGGTCTTACGAGTTCAGGCTTGGACAAGACCAAACTGGTTTGATTTTTTTAATTTTTTAATTTTTTTTAATATTTACATGAATGGAAAATAAAAGGCATAACGCTAAGAAAGTGATAACGTCCCAACATCTCCTAGAACTCGCAACTTTCCTCTGGATCTACGTCTTCCTGGCTAGCTGAGGCCTGATAGTCCAGTTGTCAGTGGTGATGCTGCCTTCGAGGCTCGTGATAGAGGTTACCTCTTGATTTTGAATATCTTCAATCATGGCCATAACTTGATCGTCTCCTGATTCAGCATACCCCTTAAGGAGGCTTAAACTGGACTCGTCGCAAAAAAGGACGAACTCTAGATTCCTCGATGGGTTAGCTTCCCTGACAAACTCACCACCTTTTTCTTCATCTATTCCTTCACCTTTCTTATAGGCTTGAGAGGATTTAACTATAAAATCTCTCTCGAACTGTTGTTGTATTTCTCGTAAAGAACTTTCCTTTCTGGCTTTTTCCACACTAGGAAGGACTAGTATTTTCTCCTCATCATCCGGGATGGTAGAATCAGGAATCTGGTTGTTAACTTTGGGCAACAGGATGTTTAAAAGTTGTGGAGGAATTTCTTTAGGGGACTCTCTTATCTCCTCTGTCACTCCCAGCATTAGGATTAGTCCACCTTGTGTTCTGCCAGGATTGGTGCTCATAGCCATCACCGCCTTTGAACTTCCCGTCTCGAGTGGACATCTTAAGCTCTTTATTTCCATTTTGCCTTTTCTTGTCATGGAGACTTCTATCTTCAGTTCTCTATTTTTAATGAGATCCTGGATCATAATGCCTTCCATTGGGATTAGCAGATGGAACAAGCTCAGTGATCTTTTTTGCGCAACCAATAGTGCTAACACATTTTCCAACGAGTCCCCCAAAGGTGTGAATACCCTTCTCTGCCTACTCTTCCCAACTCTCGATGTCGTAGGATTCTGGGGGTTTGCCAGTGTTAGGAATGTTGTTTGATATTTCCTCTTTGGGAATTCGCATTCCTCTAGATAATTTTTTTGCTGGCAAGATCTTCTAGTAATTTCATCATTCCAATTTTCTTGTCCTTTCAGCCTGCTTTGATCTTCTTCAGTCAGCTGGATTATTTTGGAGGGAGATAGGCTTACATTCTGGCTAACCTCTTTTTCCTTTTGGCTTTCAAATAGTTGAGTGAAAAGCTGCCTTGTATCCTGATGTTGGCACACTATCAGCTTTGCTAGCAGAGTTACTTGATTTTGAATCGTTTCCAATTTTTTCATTATTGTAATACCCTCTTCTGATTTTTCTAACTCTAGGATATTTTTTCTGTTCCTTTGGGGGTATTCCTCCATCCTTCGTATGTACTTTCGATTTAGACACATTTTGGCGCTTCCTGACCCGATCATGTTTACTCCCTCCATATCATGCTGCATCAGAAGGTTGGTGTTGACATTTGAATGGTTAGGTTGTTAGACCACAACATCGCTGCTTTCAATCAAGTTTTGGATTTTATACTTTAAGGACCAACAATCTTGTGTATCGTGTCCCGGAGATGTTGAGTGGTAAGCACATCTCTGGCTTGGATTGTATCTTTTTGCTTTTTGGATCCAGAGGTGGAGCTAATTCGGTAATTTTCTTCTGCTTGATTAATAACTCTAATACATTCTCCAAGGAATCTCCTAGTGGAGTGAACACCCAATTTTTCGTTCTTTCAAATTTTCTCTTTAAGTCCTAGCATTGGTTGAATACGGCCTGTTGTTGAAATGACAGATTGCCTTCCCTCGTCCAAATGAGGGGACTATGGTTGGGTCTCCTAGCTTGCCCCTGTAAAATAAGGGATACATCTTCATCGCCTTTCTTAGGTACCCTATTGGGAGCGATTGCATAGTTTCCCCACTGTATATGCTCAGGGACTATTTTCAAGTCTGTGAGATCTTTAATCTTACCCGCTTTCAGGCCCATCTCTGCCATTTCACAATGTTTGATCATCTCCGAGAAAGGCTTGCCTATTCTTGCTAGGATCCTCTCATAGTAAGGTGCCTCTTGGATGTTTATAAAAGTCATCACCATTTTAGTTTCTGACATAGGCGGGCGGACCTGTGCTGCCATACGTCTCCATCTTTGAGCGTATTCTTGGAAGGACTCATTATTCTACTTCTTAAATTTAGTCACTTGGTATCGATTCGGTGTCATTTGTGACTGAAAACTGTACTGATTTAGGAAGGCGTGGGCTAACTTTTCCCAGTTGTAGATTTTGGCATTGTCAAGTCGGGCATACCAGGCTCTAGCCTTTCCAGTTAGACTTTTTTGGAATAACTGCATTCTAAGCTTCTCATCCTCTGCATAAGACCCTAGCTCACCAATGTATACTTTCAAGTGCGTATAGGGATCGCCTGCCCCATTGTACTTTTTAAACTCTGGGACTTGGAATTTCTTAGGATATCGAGCCCCAGGGAATATGCAAAGATCTGAATAGGTGACACTTCCAAGGTTTCCAGTCCCTTTGATTGACCGGATGGTTTCCTTCATTTGTTGGACTTTCTTTCTTATATCCCCAATTTCTCGATCATCCCTGAGGTTTATACTATTAGGGGTTGGTTCCTTTATTAGAATAAGGTTCAGGTATCTGTACTTCCCCCTTTTTGTCAGCATTTTGACTACCACCCTGTAAAGAGGACTCTATTTGATTGGGCGTTGTCTGGCCCTAAGTGCTTTTACTTTGTTTTTTTAGGAAGATAGCCAATTCTGCTATTTGATTCTTAAGTCTCTCAAACTCCTTTCGAGATACGAAACCTGATTCGTATTGGGCACTTTCAGCCATGTCGGTGGATAGGGTTTGTTTTTTTTAGATTCTGATCTAGTAATGGGATCAATCTTACCTACAAAAGGTGGATGGTTTAGTCCTGTTAAATACTAACGGTATATACTCTGTGCAATGTGTTAGTTTTAATTTTTTCCTGCAAAACAAAGGTCAGTTATTTGGATGACAGGATAGCATGACAGGATTTGATATCTATACGATAAAATTGACAGGGAATGGAATAGATATTTACATTTAATTGACATTAAAATTTACATGGAATTGAAAGGGAAAGGCATGAAGAGACTTTCCTTCGCGTTTGGTTTATCAGAGGCTGACCTATCTTAGGGTTACTCTCACGGGCTTTTCGGCATGAAGGTTCCCAGATCATCGCAATATACTTGATGGAAAATTAATCCGATCTTTCAATTGGAGTGGATCTGAGTGGTGCCTTTCTTCAGCCTCGCTGGATTAATCTCCTCTTGAGTCCAGTAATGAGCCACCGACGGGTTAGCCTCCTGGTGGAGGAATCACACAACATACATTCATCGCGCCTCACCGTATGCAAAATAATGACATTGTGCGAAGCACTAATATAAAGCGTGGTAAAGAGACATTCGCATCCATTCAATGTAAAGACGTCATTTCACACACATGCACACAAGAAGGGAATTGAAAAGATTGAAATGCTGCTTAAGCCCTCTACTGTCCCCAGCGGAGTCGCCACCGTTGACGTCGGGAGAATTTTGGGTACCCTTTTCCTAAGTGTTTCTACCCTTTATGTTTTCTATTTGGTTTTGTTTGATCTGAAGGGTGAATTTTCAGGAAAAGGCCGACATATAATGTCGACGATTTAACAATTTTGATTTCATTGGTCTGAATTTGACAGAGCCGCCAGTTGGTATGAGTGAAATGGTTGTACCAACTCAACCGAGTTTTGAAAGGTTTTGCAATATAGCACAATTACTGGACTCTATTTAATTAGTCTTGGAAACTGAGATTTCATAGAGTTCGAGGGCTTAATTAAGCGGGGGAAGGTGTTAGGCACCCCCCGACTTCCGTGAAACACGGTTATCGCGCTTTTCATTCCCTAATTTGTGTGTATGTGTATGTGTGTATTGCAGTAATTGGGCCTAAGTGTTTTATTTGAAAGTAGTGTTGTCCTTCGTTGGACCTATATACGAAGGGTTTGATTTATTAGAAAGTCCATTTTTAGACAAGATATGACAGTGATATTTTGAAAGGTGGTTTTCAAACCCTTTCGCTTGCATAGGAATTGAAGCATTTTGATACTTCCATTTTATTCTATATTCAGCTTATCTTGATTTTATTTGAGATGCTAAGCATCTTTGCAAATATATATATATATATATGTGTGTGTGTGTGTGTGTGTGTGTGTGTGTGTGTGTGTGTGTGTGTGTGTGTGTCAGGCCTCTTATGGGCATAAAAGTCATCGAAGTGACCCGAACACCACAATCAATGCTTTTACTATGTTGAGACCTTAAATTCGGATAACCGTTTTAAGGTCCCTTTCATTTACATTTACAGAGGACTGCAAGCTAACTATACAACTCGAACATGTCCATTATGGGAACCGCACCTAGATTCATGGATTTAACCGTGGATCCCGTGATTCCTAGGCTCACAGAAGATTATTTAAAAGCTTGCACAATGTATAACTTAAAATAAAATGCATATTTAACTCTAGACGTCGCAAAACAAGATATTCATCAGTTAAATCCCTGCATGTGCGTAGTCGTGGCTTCACGTTTCCTCTAGACACAGATCTAGGGTCCCGTAGTTACCAAATATTTACAAACTAAAGAGAAAACTAGATTTAAATAAATCTTAGCAATTCTAACTTAACGGTTCTAATTTTACAACTTTTGAACCGGTTAAAAGCTAGATATGGCTAGATTTATATAAATCTAGTCCATAAACTTTAACTATTGCAAATTTACATCATATGAACGTTTACGATCGATATTTAATCACAATGATTAACTAAATATATATATATATATATAATAAATCGATAACACTTATATATATAAATAATTATATTAAGACTAACTATATATATATATATATCATTTATATATATAATAAAGCAAGAAAAAGCCACAGATTTGCAATCCAGGCAAACTGAACAGTATAAATATATATATATATATATATATATATATATATATATATATATATATTACCAATAAAAAGCCACATATCTGCGATCCAGGCACAACGGAATAATATATATATATATATATATATATGCTTATATATAAATATATATATATATATATATATATATATATATATTAAAGTATGAAAAGCCACGGATTTGCAATCCAGGAAAATTGAACGGTATATATATATATATAATAAAGCAATAAAAGCCACGAATTTACAATCCAGGCCCAACTACTATATATAAATCTAAATAATATATATTTATATATATAATAACGTAAGGAAAAGCTAAAAATCAATATTTAAACCTTAAAACTAACTAATAAACATATATATTACTCATATATATGTATATTAGCAAGAAAAAATAGAACTTGAAGGAACCTTATGGCCTTGCACGAGATTGGCGATCAAACGGCTTTAAATGCCCTTAGAATCGATTTTCACTGTTGAAAACTTGATATGTTGCAATAGATGCGTATATGAACACTTACAAGTTTGAAAGCAAGATCAGAGCAATTTTTGGCACAAAATCTCTCTTTCTCTCTTTTTTTTCTTTTTTTTTTCTTCTTCTTCTACAAGCTGATGGGAGGCTTGTATATAAAGCCACAAATTCCGCAGGTAGACCTGCGGATTCTACAGGTACACCTGCGAAAGTCCCTAGTGGGTCCCGCCGTCTCGAAGTACGTGCAATATCGATCGACGTGCAGTGCGAAAATGCTCGTAACTTGCAATCTAGGAATCCAATGGAGATGTGCCATACCATTCCGAATAGCATTCTCCTAAAGCTAAGCAATGACATAGGGCTTGCCCTTTTTTTAATCCGAAAATAAGGGTCCACGACCGAAATGGCATCTTTGGGTCTTCGCAGGTAGTCCGTTGAGCTGTTTTGCGTAGTTTGCACTAGGAAATGATGCAATGGCTCTTTGTAACCCTATTTGCATCTGTTTTGAGATTGTTGAAGTTGACTTGTCAAAATGATTGTTTTACCTTTTCGGGGGTTGTCTTCAAGGTTGACGAGGCTTTTAGCTGTTACTCGGGGCTATCGTCGGGTGTCTTGTGACACCCCCAAATTCGGGTACTTCAATTTTCACAGGATTGGCTGTTCACTGTACAAATATCACATATCTATCTACCCATAATAAATGCATCTCATGAAATAGATAAAAACATCTCCCCTTATGGGGTTATAACATCTGAATAAAATAAATCCCAGGTTGAACTAATCTTAAATCTCAAATGCGAAAACATAATCAAATACATAAGTCTTAACACATCAAAGTATTAAACATAACATTCTCAAATTAAATAATAAGTCTTCAACATTTGTTAACATTGCCCTTGCTTTTGCTAGTAGAAGGCTCGTCGGACCTTTCGTTCATAACTACAATATTATTGCTCAAGAGTGAGCACAATTGCCCACAAGTATAACAATATAACAATAATAATAACATGCGAGTGAATCAAAGAATTCTGAATAAAGAAGGCTCGACTTTTGAATCAAGAATGAATAACAAGAATCAAAAATACATCTGAGGGTCATAAGACCATGAACTATGTCCTAAGTTGTCAAGTATCTCTACTTTAAATCTTTTACAGTCATAAGACTATATGGACTCTACTACTCGTACTTAGGGGGATCAACCCTTAGTACCATAATGTGCATATCATCTTAACGCTAACGCATAAATAATCCCCTATAAAAGGGTTTTTCATCTCAGTTTGACATCAGAGTCCGCACCAAAGGAAGTTTGGTTTGGATAAGCTCAATAATAGTTCTAGAATTTAGAACGTTCATCAACTATGGACTAGTAGAATCATTAAGGGTTCGCCAGTCTTACAAGGTTCAACAATAACATTGATATTCAAATCGAATAATAAATCTCAAAAGTATACAATCGAATAAGTATTGTATAACTGAAGTAATATTTTAAAGGAGTTATAACATCTCATATGGAATCTCAACTTGAATAAACAAGAATAAGAACTTGCTCAATATAGAAATAGAAGTCTAGGACTTCCTCAATGAATAACTTAGAGTTTAAGGAACTTGTATCATGATAATAAATCAAGGATATTAACTTGTTTAATTAAAAGTAAAGTTTAGGGAACTTGCCTCATACACAAGTTACAAATAAAATTCCCGTTCCTCAATTAACCCTAATATCATTACATTTGCAATAATAATTAATTCTAAGTCTGATCAAATCACAAGCATCAGTCTTGAACGCGTTATTAGACTTTACGAATAACAGGTTTACATAACGTATTTAACTTATCAATTAATCACGTAAAAAAGTTAATGAATTGTTCTAATATCTTAATATATGTTTAACATGTCATCATGTTCATTACATTAGGTTTTAAAACACATTTCTGGACTTGAATATTTAAGTAAAATTTTCTGGGCAAATTGCTAACCAGGGCAGTCGCGCTCCAATTATGCCTTGGAATGGCGCAACCGCGCCACTGCGCAGATAGAGTTGCTGCAGTTCGCGAAGAACACATAGAAAAGCCAAATAAATGCCAAATTAAATTAACATAACAATTTACTATTACCCATTATTTATAATCTTAACAGAAACATCATATAACGTTTCTAGCATGTTTTTAACAATTTAGATCACATAATTACTCTAATTAGAACACCTAAATTTAATATTTTTGGTGTTTTTCAAAGTCGCAGAATGGTCTGACAGTGTTCGCGAAGAACACAGAAAAGGCCAAATAAATCCCAAATTAAACTAACACAACAAAATTACTGTTACTCATGAACTAATAACTTAACAGAGACATCATATAACACTTCTAGCATGTTTTTAACACTTTAGATCACGTAATTACTCAAATTAAAACACCTAATTTTACTGTTTTTGGTGTTGCTCAAAGTTTCGAGAAGAAACATAGATTTCATCATTACAGATTCGTTATAACACCGAATCTGTCCGTTTGAATTTCGTTTTGTTCGTTTTAACATGCATAATCATAATCAACCTTTAATTTAAACTTTAATAAACAATTACAACATGATATTTTGTACATATGGGATATATTCATACTTTTCATACTTTGTGACTTTTGAAATTCTAATTTAAGCATAATTATATGGTTTTGATTGTTTTAAAACATATATAGATGATAGAAAACATGTTATGAACATATATTAACATACATAAAATCATATAATCAACAATCATCAACAAATTTTGTTACAGAGAACTTAAAAATGGTTTTCATGGAGAAAATATAAGAACGTGAATTTAAGAATTTGGGTTGAAGAATCATACCCTTTGCTTTGTTGTTTGATGATGATAGAGACTTAAACTCTTCAATTCTCCTCAATCTTTTCTCTCAATTTTCTCTGAACTATTCTCTCTGATGAATATGATAGTAGTGTGCATACAAGCCAATCATGTATGATGATAAAGCACATACTTTGTAAACAATCTTATTTATTTATTAATAAAATATTCATTTATTAAAGACATTTAATTATCTACATTGTGCTATTTTTATAATATGTAAATAACCCATAGTTTTAAGCAATGCTTTTAGAATCATGATGTTGATCATGCTAATGAGATCTAAATTCTTAGAAAGCTTAAAAACTAAAATAGTTCCTAATCATGGGATTACTAAAAAGGGAATTAGTAAATCCGGATAGATTAGTACATATGTTGCTTGCTCATTGGATGAGGATGATTAATCTCATAATCATTTGTGTGGAGACACTGAAGCAAGTATGTAGGTGCTTATTGGAGAATTAGTTCACTGAACGTGACTCGATATGGAATACCTAATGGAGTTTTACTCACCTGTCAATAGGAATTCCTAATGTGATAGTAGTACAAGTGATCCTTGGACTTGAGATCATCATAGTATCTTGTATATAATGAATTATACTTTGACTTATTCCTTAAAGCCCTTTAGGGTATATAAAAGGGTATGCTTGGGTATAATGAGTTACATATGGAGATAATGAATGATCAATAAAGAATCTACCACCTCTAGTATAAAAGAGGAGATATGTCCTATGTGATTCATTAAATGACAACCCAGGAATCCTTGGCCAAGGTGAAATGAAATTAGAAAGGAGTTTTTAATTTGCATTATTTGGAGTTGTGCATTTTTCTAATCGAAATACATATAATTAAATAAAATAAGACTTGACAGTAAATTCATGTCTTATATTTAATTGGGACACTGTATGGTGGAAGGATTGAATTGTATGGTAACTATTTACTCACAGGTTCTTTTATGATTAATGTTAAAATATATATTATCTGGAAAGTCGTTGATCGCTAGGGAGACTTATCCCTATTGTAGAATAAATATTATTTATTTAAATAAGATTAGAATTGTTCTAATTGATTTATTCACAATCGGTTTAATATAGAGAACCTAAAGGGTCACACCATAAAAGGAAGAATAATTATTTAAGATGGTAATGGCATAATCGTAATAATGCATTAAGTGTAATTAATTTAATCTATAGTGATAGAATAAATTAAATAGCTTAATGTTTATTATTTAATATTTTGGAAATATTAAATATAAATTAATAAGAGGAGTCTTATTAATATTATTATAATTATTATTATTTTAATTTCTAAAGAAGTTTAGTAATTAATTTAATATTAGTACTCTCATTTATTTCTAATAAGATTAGGAGACAAATTAATTAAATGAATTTAATTAATTATTCCCATGTGGTGGGAAGCCTAAATTAATTAAAGGAGTTTAATTAATTAAAAGAAATCCCATGTCTAATAGGATTAGAAGGGTTGACCAATATCTATATAAGAGGAGTCTTATAATAGATATTACTTGATGCAATTCTAATTGTTGGAGAGTACTCCTTTTCTATAGAGGATAGAAAACTAAGCCAACCACCCTCCTTGATAATTCATCTTCCTTGGTGGATCACCTCTAGAGGCCAAACACTTGGGTGGCTAACGTTGATCATAGGAAAGAATCTAACCCGAAAATTCAAAGAGATCACGAAGAACAAGGAGTTGAACTCGTACCTGTGGAAGCTTCGTTTTACAAGGGTATGATTCTATAACTTCTTATTTATCGTTTTAAATTAATAATTTGTATAAAGGATGATCCGGATAATGGTTTTGTAGAAATTTTTAAACTCTGATATACCATGTTTCCTCTAATTTTTGCAATTTGATTGCGTCACGATTTCGTACTAACCCAACAGTGGCATCAGAGCCAAACCTTTATGCAATTATTAACTGTTTTGATTCCATATATGTATGGGTATGTATTTAGAATAATTTATTGGGCATAATTTAATTTTATAAAATTACTTTTTATGAAGGAAAAAAAATTGGCGAAAAAGTTTTTTTATTCTTCATGCGGCTAGAGTCACGTTAATTGATTCACAAACCAAAGTTATTCGTGGGTCAAAATCAAGTGGTATATATATACTCACTGATTCGTTAATAAACAAAAAGCTACGAATTACAAAAAATCGCCAAAAGGGAATATAATTCGTTGCTGTTTTTTTTGCGTTGCTTTCGTGATAAGGTAACCTCATTGATTTTAAAAGTTAACAAGGTGCAGGAAGGATTCAAAAGGTGGTTCAGGATTATAGTATATATTATATATAAATATAAAGGAAATGAATCAGGATTGCAACTTTGCAAGGGATCACGTTTATAGTGTGTATATATATATATATATATATATATATATATTAACGAATATTATATATATATATATTATATATATATATATTATATTTTTAATAATTTTATAATTAAAATAAAGAGTTTATTTTAATCTTGAAATTGGATTTCAAGCAACTTAAAATTGTCCATTAAATGATACTCATATATATATGAAATGATTATAATTCATGAGATGAATATTTATTTATTGATATATATGGTGATATGTATGATAATAAATGGGGTTGATTATGGACTATTTGACCAATGTGATTGGATTTTATTTTAGTTGAATGCTTGAATGAATGAGTTTTATTAAATGGGGTCTGCGTACCTCGTCTTCTCTAATTTATTCTTGATGTAAATTCTATCTCACTCCTATGTACTTTTCCTTGACTACTGATCAAGGTTTCTATTTAATTTTAAAAAGTTTAATGTAATAGAGATAGTTAGAATTATTTTGAAGAAATTGGAGATCAAGGAGTAAGGAGCGCGTGAAGACCCGTTTGTATAGAGCGCGGGTTTAAATGTAATAGTTATATTTAAATTTAAATTCTTGCACTCTTAGGTTTGACCTTTTGGTTCACTTGATGGCTCTAGTGAACCAAATTAGAATAAAAGTCCATAATCAATCCGGGTAGAATATAGTATTCTATATTGCATGCTAAATATTATATATATATTATATTTTATGCAAACATGTTTCGCATGTTTAATAAAATGACGCGTATTTTATATATATATATGTGTGTGTGTGTGTGTGTGTGTGTGTGTGTGTGTGTGTGTGCATGCGCGCTAAACAAGATGAGACAAATAATAACAAATTCCTCAAAGAAATTATATTAAGTCCGAAGCGTTCAAATGATATTTGAAATATCGAACGTCGCTTTCTAGTATGATAAATTAATAGAGTATTAAATATTTAATATGAGCTTGTTGTGCTATCCACAAGGCGAGTATTACGTATTTAAGATGTTAATTAATCACATTTGATGCTTATCAAGAAAATTGAACGATCTAGTCTTGTTATGCTATCCACAAGGACGAACATTTTTCTTTTTTGAATTTATGGAAGTGCTAGGCTGGACTTAACTTAAATCATTTTAGTTCGGATGTGCACACACTTGACCATTATGATTTAAGATGCAAAATAAAAGGAATTACAAGGTGATGTAATTGACAAGAGTTGTCTACCTATTTATTTATATATCGTTTGTTGTGCTATCCACAAGGTTATATACATTTGAAATGGGATCCTTATTCTCACTAGCAAATCTTTAATTAGATGTTGCCGAACTATATAAGTAAGGGTAATATAGTTTGATGAAAATAGTGGGAGATACCAATTTAAAATAAAGACCTAAATTTATTTTGGTATGCAAAGTTAATAAAATGAATGTTTGCTAAAATGTTGTTTTCTTTCACATGCAGAATTTTAAAAATGTCTAAATCACTAATCTCACTACGAAGCATACTTGATGCAAACAAGCTTACCGGGCCGAATTATGAGGACTGGCTAAGAAATCTGAGAATTGTTCTCATTGCTGAAAAGATTTCTTATGTCCTAAATTCAACTGTCCTTGAATCTGTTTCAAAAACAGCCTCTGAGGAAGAGATTGCCACTTTCAATAAGTGACAAGATGATGCATCTGTGGCTCAATGCATCATGCTCGCGTCCATGAACAACGAGCTTCAGCGTCAGCACGTAAACATGGATGCTCCTGCTATGCTGCTTCACCTCAAGGAGTTGTATGGTGAACAAAGTAGGACTGCTAGATATGAGATATCTAAAGAGCTCTTTCGATCTCGGATGATTGAGGGTACTGCCGTCGAGACTCATGTCCTAAAGGTGATCAATTTGATTGAACGCCTTGGACAGCTGGGGTTCGTCATGGATGGAGAGCTGAGTCAAGACTTGGTCTTGCAGTCACTCCCTGAGACCTTCTCGCAGTTTGTGGTTAATTTTCACATGAATAAGCTATATGTCAGCTTGCCTGAGCTGCTTAATATGCTGAAAACTGCAAAAGGTCACTTCCCATCCAAGAAGAACCATGTCTTGATGGTGGATTCTTCCAATAAAAAGAAGAGGCCCAAGGTATCTTCTGAAAAGAAGAAATCCAAGAAGGCTAAGGGAAAGGGGAAAGAAAAGGAACAAAAGAAACCTGAACCAGCTAAAGGAATGTGCTTTCATTGCAACAAGCTGGGACATTGGAAAAGGAACTGCAAGAAGTATCTAGCAGAGAAGAAGCTTGGAGAAGCTTCGACTTCCAATCAAGGTTTGTTTATGATTGAAATTAATTTTTCTGAAAGTCATAATTCTACTTGGGTATTGGATACCGGCTGTGGTTCTCACATATGTAATATTGTACAGGGACTGGTCAGAAGTAGAAAGCTGAACAATGATGAGGTGATCCTACGAGTGGGGAATGGAGCAAAGGTTGCTACATTAGCTGTAGGAACTTATTATTTAGCAATGCCTTCGGGCAAGTCCATTTATCTTAATAATTGTTATTATGTTCCGAATATTATTAAAAACATTATTTCAATTTCTGTATTGGATATGGAAGGATTTAACGTTGTTATAAAGAACAATAGTTGTTCTATTTATAAAGACGATGTTTTATATGGTATTGAAAATTTGCGAAATGGACTTTATACACTTGACTTACAAGAAAATATATTTCCTATTGAACAAACTAAGAAAAGGAAAAGAGATGATATTAATTATACCTACATGTGGCACTGTAGACTGGGTCATATCAATGAAACAAGATTATCCAAGTTGCATAAAGATGGGCTCCTCGAGTTATCCGATTATGAATCATATCCAACTTGTGAATCTTGTCTCATGAGTAAAATGACTAAATCTCCTTTTAGTGGAAAAGGAGAAAGAGTTACAAAGTTGTTGGCATTGATTCACACAGACGTTTGTGGACCTATGACAACAAGTGCACGGGGTGGGTATTCTTATTTTATTACTTTCACTGATGCTCACTCAAGATTTGGATATGTGTATTTAATGAAATACAAGTCAGAATCATTTGAAAAGTTCAAAGAGTTCAGAAGTGAAGTAGAGAAACAAACGGGCAAGAGTATAAAGATACTTCGATCAGATCGAGGTGGAGAATACTTAAGCGGTGAGTTTCTCAATTGTCTCAAAGAAAATGGTATAATCTCACAATGGACTCCTCCAAGTACACCACAGTTAAATAGAGTATCTGAAAGGAGAAATCGAACACTATTGGACATGGTTCGATCTATGATGAGTTTTATCGACCTTCCAATTTCCTTCTGGGGATATGCCCTGGAAACGGCTGCATACCTACTTAACAAGGTACCTACCAAATCCGCCCCAAAGACTCCATATGAGATGTGGAAGGGATAGAAACCAAATCTTAAGCATGTTAAGACTTGGGGTTGTCCAGCTTATGTCAAAAAGTTTGAAAATGATAAACTACAGACTAAATTCGATAAGTGTAGATTTGTGGGAAATCCTAAAGAAACCGTAGGATATTATTTCTATCATCCAACTGATCAAAAGGTGTTTGTTGCGAAATATGCTGCCTTCTTGGAAAAGGAGTTTATCCATGAAGGGGTCAGTGGGAGTAAGATATATCTTGAAGAAGTTCAAGAACCACAAATTACCACTGATCAAAGTCAGGTACCTGACAAAGTCGAAGAACCTACTATACCACACCCTGTTCGTAAATCTGGAAGAGTACCGAAGATACCTGAGAGGTATGGATTCGTTATAGAGGATGACGATGAGGTACACATCATGAATGATGATGATCCATTGAATTACGAACAGGCTATGAGTAATAAAGACTCAGGGAAATGGCTTGAAGCCATGAAATCCGAAATGGACTCCATGTATGAAAATAAAGTATGGACTTTGGTTTCACCACCTGAAGGCATTAAGCCTATTGGGTGTAAATGGGTCTTTAAAAGAAAGACGGGAGCAGACGGCAAGGTAGAGACCTATAAAGCCCGACTGGTTGCAAAAGGTTTCAAACAAAGACAAGGAATTGACTATGATAAAACCTTCTCACCAGTAGCTATGCTCAAGTCCATTCGGATTTTGCTTGCGATTGCAGCTTATAACGACTATGAGATCTGGCAGATGGACGTGAAAACGGCCTTCCTCAATGGGAAACTTGAGGAGGATGTGTATATGACACAGCCATAGGGATTTGTTTCAAAGGTTGGAACAAATCAAGTCTGTAAGTTGCAACGATCCATTTATGGATTGAAGCAAGCTTCTCATAGATGGAACATTCGTTTTGATGAGACAATCAAAGAGTTTGATTTTATCAAAAACGACGATGAACCATGTGTGTACAAGAAGGTTAGTGGGAGCGCAGTTTCATTCCTTGTATTATATGTTGATGATATATTACTGAAAGGGAATGACATTCCTATGCTACAATCGATTAAAATCTGGTTATCTAAACACTTCTCCATGAAGGAATTGAGAGAAGCATCCTATATTTTGGGGATAAAGATCTATAGAGATAGATCTAAAAGGATGCTTGGTTTATCCTAAGGAACATACATTGATGCGATGCTAAAGAGGTTTAGCATGGAAGATTCCAAAAGAGGTCTCATGCCGATGAGCCATGGAATACATCTCTCCAAGAAACAGGCCCCAAAGACACCTGAGGAGAGAGACCGTATGAGTAAGATCCCTTATGCTTCTGTAATAGGATCTATCATGTATGGTATGATATGTACTAGACCGGATGTTGCTCATGCACTTAGTGTAAGAGCACTGGAAGGCAGTGAAGAATATCCTAAAGTACTTGAGAAGGACTAAAGATATTTTTCTTGTCTACGCTGGGTCTGAATTAAAACTCGAGGAATTCACAGACTCAAGTTTTCAAACAGACCAGGATGACAGTAAATCTGTTTCGGGGTATGTGTTTACCTTGAACGGAGGCGCAGTGAGTTAGAAGAGTTCCAAGCAGCAAACAGTTGCTGATTCAGTGACAGAGGCAGAGTATATAGCTGCAAGTGAAGCTGCAAAGGAAGCTGTTTGGATGAAGAAGTTCATAACTGAACTTGATGTGGTTCCTAGCATTAGAGAAGCAGTTCCCGTTTACTGTGACAACACAGGAGCAGTTGCACAGGCTAAGGAACCCAGGTCTTATCAGAAATCTAAACACGTGTTGCGGCGATTTCATTTGATCAGGGAGATCATTGAAAGAGGAGACGTCACCTTGGAGCGTGTAGACTCTCAAGACAACATTGCAGATCCATTTACTAAAGCTTTAACACAACAGCAGTTTGATCGTCACTTAGAGAAGATGGGTATGAGATACTATGGCGATTGGCTTTAGTGCAAGTGGGAGATTGATAGTAGTGTGCATACAAGCCAATCATGTATGATGATAAAGCACATACTTTGTAAATAATCTTATTTATTTATTAATAAAATATTTATTTATTAAA
This sequence comes from Panax stipuleanatus, assembly GCA_020205555.1. Classification (NCBI taxonomy): domain Eukaryota; kingdom Viridiplantae; phylum Streptophyta; class Magnoliopsida; order Apiales; family Araliaceae; genus Panax; species Panax stipuleanatus. The sequence goes on along the minus strand of CM035118.1, from coordinate 16,927,265 downwards.
GGCATTTAATTATCTACATGGTGCTATTTTTATAATATGTAAATAACCCATAGTTTTAAGCAATGCTTTTAGAATCATGATGTTGATCATGTTAATGAGATCTAAATTCTTAGAAAGCTTAAAAACTAAAATAGTTCCTAATCATGGGATTACTAAAAAGGGAATTAGTAAATCCGAATAGATTAGTACATATGTTGCTTGCTCATTGGATGAGGATGATTGATCTCATAATCATTTGTGTGGAGACACTAAAGCAAGTATGTAGGTGCTTATTGGAGAATAAGTTCACTGAATGTGACTCGATATGGAATACCTAATGGAGTTTTACTCGCCTGTCAATAGGAATTCCTAATGTGATAGTAGTACAAGTGATCCTTGGACTTGAGATCATCATAGTATCTTGTATGTAATGAATTATACTTTGACTTATTCCTTAAAGCCCTTTAGGGTATATAAAAGGGTATGCTTGGGTATAATGAGTTACATATGGAGATAATGAATGATCAATAAAGAATCTACCACCTCTAGTATAAAAGAAGAGATATGTCCTATGTGATTCGTTAAATGACAACCCAGGAATCCTTGGCCAAGGTGAAATGAAATTAGAAAGGAGTTTTTAATTTGCATTATTTGGAGTTGTGCATTTTTCTAATCGAAATACATATAATTAAATAAAATAAGACTTGACAGTAAATTCATGTCTTATATTTAATTGGGACACTGTATGGTGGAAGGATTGAATTGTATGGTAACTATTTACTCACAGGTTCTTTTATGATTAATGTTAAAATATATATTATCTGGAAAGTCGTTGATCGCTAGGGAGACTTATCCCTATTGTAGAATAAATATTATTTATTTAAATAAGATTAGAATTGTTCTAATTGATTTATTCACAATCGGTTTAATATAGAGAACCTAAAGGGTCACACCATAAAAGGAAGAATAATTATTTAAGATGGTAATGGCATAATCGTAATAATGCATTAAGTGTAATTAATTTAATCTATAGTGATAGAATAAATTAAATAGCTTAATGTTTATTATTTAATATTTTGGAAATATTAAATATAAATTAATAAGAGGAGTCTTATTAATATTATTATAATTATTATTATTTTAATTTCTAAAGAAGTTTAGTAATTAATTTAATATTAGTACTCTCATTTATTTCTAATAAGATTAGGAGACAAATTAATTAAATGAATTTAATTAATTATTCCCATGTGGTGGGAAGCCTAAATTAATTAAAGGAGTTTAATTAATTAAAAGAAATCCCATGTCTAATAGGATTAGAAGGGTTGACCAATATCTATATAAGAGGAGTCTTATAATAGATATTACTTGATGCAATTCTAATTGTTGGAGAGTACTCCTTTTCTATAGAGGATAGAAAACTAAGCCAACCACCCTCCTTGATAATTCATCTTCCTTGGTGGATCACCTCTAGAGGCCAAACACTTGGGTGACTAACGTTGATCATAGGAAAGAATCTAACCCAGAAATTCAAGGAGATCACGAAGAACAAGGAGTTGAACTCGTACCTGTGGAAGCTTCGTTCTGCAAGGGTATGATTCTATAAATTCTTATTTATCATTTTAAATTAATAATTTGCATAAAGGATGATCCGGGTAATGGTTTTGTAGAAATTTTTAAACTCTGATATACCATGTTTCCGCTAATTTTTGCAATTTGATTGCGTCACGATTTCGTACAAACCCAACAGAATATGCTATATGATATATGATACTTATAATATATAAGTTATAATACATATAATATACGTATATATAATTTAACTGTCAGATCATGGTGTCAGTTAAATCAATAATGGGATTAACTAATACCCACTTTCTTAAAGGCCTGTTGGTTGTTCCCTTTTCTTCCTCCTTTCCCAATATTTTAATTAAAGTGTTTATTATATAGTTTAATCGTCACACTTTAATTAATCAAATAATCTTATTTAAATTCAATTAAATAAAAGATTATATTACACATTAAATCACATCGTCACATAATTAAAATTCTCATTTATTAATTATGTCAAATTATTAGAATAACCTTATGCTTATTAAATAATTTATTTAATCAGATAAATTCAATTAAATTCATACTTTGAATTATAAAAATTCTTCACATTTAATTTAATCAATGTAACACAAATAATTAAATTAATCTACCATAATTTCATCAAATAATTATTTAACTCAATAAATAAATCATCAAAAATATTTATTTAATTTAAAAAATATTTAAATTAAATTATAAAATTCTCATTCATCACAGGTTTGATTTGATGATATCTCGGGGCTATCTCCGGGGGTCTGGTTTGATGATTTCCCAGGGTTATCTTCGGGAGTCTGGTTTGATGATGTAATCCTCCAGGCTATCTCTAGAATGTAAAAAGATGCTTTTGCCCTCCTGCATTGTTAGTACAAGGGAAGCAAAATTTTGAGTGTCTACAATCATAATATCTTGTGTATAATGAGTTATACTTTGACATGTCTCTTAAGACCCTAAGGGTATATCAAAGGGTATGATTGGGTATAATGATTTATACATAGAGATAATAAATGATCTACCACTTCTAGTAAAAGAAGATAATGTCCTATGTGATTCGATAAATGACAACCCAGTAGTCCTTGACCAAGGCAGAATGAAATTAGAAAGTAGTTTCTAATTTGCATTATTTGGTGTTGTGCATTTTAGAATTGAAATACATATAATTAAATAAAATAAGACTTGATAGTAAATACATGCCTTATATTTAATTGGGACATTATATAGTGGAAGGAATGAATTGTACGATAACTATTTACTCACAGGTTCTTTTATGATTAATGTTGAAATCTATATTATCTGAAAAAAATTTGATCGCTAAGGGGGCTTACCCTTATTGTAGAATAAATATTATTTATTTAAATAAATTATTATTTTAATTTATTTATTTAAATAAGATTAGAATTGTTCTAATTGATTTATTCACAACCGGTTTAATATGGAGAACCTAAAGAGCCACATTATAAAAGGAAGAATATTTATTAAAGAAGCTAATGACATAATCGTAATAATAAGTTAAGTGTGTTTAATTTAATCTATGGTGATAGAATAAATTAATTAAATTTCTAAAGAATTTTGAAAATTAATTAATAAGATACTCTCTCCCCCATATATTCCTAATAAGATTAGGAAACTAATTAATTAAAAGAGTTTAATTATTCTGAATAGGATTGGGAAGCCTAATTAATTAAAAGGTTTAATTAATTAATATAAAACCCTATACCTAAATGGTTTAAGAGGGTTTGCCTACATCTTTAAATAAGAAAGTCTTATTATGGAATAAGAAGAGACATTACACTATTCCAATAGTTGGGAAAGTATACAAATTCTATAGAGATAGAATTAGGGTTTAGCTAAACACCCACCTTCTTGAATATATCTTCTTCCTTGGTGGATAACCTCTACAGGCCAAACGCTTGGGTGGCTAACGTTGATCAAAAGAAGGAATTAATCCTAGAGAACTCAAAGAGAACACGAAGGATTTGGAGTTGAACTCGTAACTGTGGAAGCTTTGTGATACCCCCAAATCTGGGTACTTCAATTCCACGGAATTTGGTGTTCACTGTACAAATATCATCTATCTATCTACCCATAATAAATGCAAACCATGCAATAGATAGAAATAAATCCTCCCCTTATGGGGTTACAACTTCTGAATATAAATACATCAATCCCAGGTCATACTAACTTTAAATATCAAATGAGGAAACGTAAATAATTAAATAGTCTTACACAAGTTTAACATAAGTCTTAAACAATAACATATCAAATAAACAATAAGTCTTCATCACTTGTTGCCCTTGCCCTTGCCTTTGCTAGTAGAAGGCTCTTCGGACCTTTCGTTCTTAATTGCAATGTTATTATTATGCAAGATTAAGCACGATTTCCCACAAGTATAACAATATAACAACCATATAATAACATGCGAGTGAATTAAAGAGTTCTAAATAGGAAACTCGACTTTTGAATCAAGAATGAATAATAAGAATCAAAAGAACATCTGAGGGTCATAAGACCTCGAACTATGTCCTAGGTTGTAAAGTGTTTATACTTTAAACCTTTAACAGTCATAAGACTATGGACTCCACTTCTCGTACTTAGGGGGATTAGCCCTTAGTACTGTACTGTGCACAATATCTCAACGCTAAAGCGTAAATAATCTCTTATACAGGGTTGTTCATCTCAGTTTGACATCAGAGTCCGCACCAAATGAAGTTTGGTTTGGATAGGCTCAATAATAGTTCTAGAATTTGGAACGCTCATCAACTATGGACTAGTCGAATCAATAAGGGTTCGCTAGTCTTACAAGATTCAGTAATAAACGATATTCAAATTGAATAATAACTTCTCAAGAGTATACAATCGAATAAGTATTGTATAACTGAAATCATGCTTTTAAAGGTAATATAATATCTCATATGGAATCTCAACTTGATTAACAAGTATAAGAACTTGCATCATAATAGTATTTCAAGAATAGAAAACTTGTTCAATAAAAGTAAACTTTGAATTTAGTAACTTGCTTGACATAAGAATAAGGAATAGAATGCTTATTCAATTTAAAGAGTTTAGATAAGGAACTTGCTTAACGATAGTAAGTTAGGGATATAATACTTGCCTCTTGCACAAGCTATAAATATAATTACAATTCACTTCCTCAACGTCCTACACATTACATTATGTATATGACATCGATTAGTTTTCATAACTACCATGTTTAACTGTTGAACTATTCACTTAAGTTCAACTTACAACTTGGTTTATAATATTACTCAATGGCTAACCACATAACATGAATGTAAACTCACAACATGCATATCACACATGTATAACCCTTTAAACAATCATAATCAAGTTTTACAATTACGATATTCAAGTTCGCACTTAGTTTGTTAACTAAAACCTTCACATTATCTCATACATGTCAATAACTTAGTTTATTAATCATGAAATTCAAATCATATAATATTTATGTATGCAACTTAAAACAACATCTTTTATTATCGAGAACACTACACTTGTGTGCGTGCATGTCCGAAGCCCTCCGATTGCCTCCGAATACGCATTAGTCACAAAGATGGCTATTTTTACCCATTTTAACGATTTCAAATCGAAAAACTTAAAAAACAAAAGTTGTAGGTCTACTCGTTATCTTTTCAAATCAATCTGAATCGCCTTAATCGAAGTTCGTATGAAAACGTTATGCTTATTTTACTACAAGAGGTCAAAACAGAAGTTTTTCTCTGCACTACCCCCGCTGGGGCGGGGGTTAGGCACGCTGGGGTGGATGTGGTGCTACATGGGGCCCGCTGGGGCGGGTCTAGAGCCGCTGGGGCGGACGTTCCTTGGCGGTTCAGCCCCAATTCGCGATTTTGACAGTTTTTAGCCCAAATACTCCAATTAAATGCAAATTAAACTAACACAGTGATTTCTATGAAGTATAAACTTCATAGAAACATCATACAATGTTAATAACATATTTTTATCATCTTAAATCATGCAATTACTTGAATCAAATCATAATATTTCACAGTTCTTGGTGTTTTTGACAATTTTGAAGAAAAACACGAAAATCATCGTCACGGACTCGTTATAACTCCGAATCCGTCCATTCAAAGTTTATTTTCTTTGTTTTAACATGTATAATCATAATCCGTTATCAAATCTAAGTTAAACAACCAATTTAAAGCATAAAATTGTATATAAGGCCATATATACGTGTTCTTCATATTTTTCATACTCTGTAATTCATAAAACTTTGATTAAAGCATGTTTACATGAAATTGATTACTCTAACACATGAATACATGATATAAACCATATAATATACATATGTTAACATATATATCATCACATCTTAAGTTAATTGTCAAAATAACTCTTCACAGAGAACTTGAACAGAGTTTTCATGGAAAATATATAAGAACGTAAATTAAAGTTTGGGTAGAAGAGATTACCCTTGCTAGTATTTAGATAATTTGAAGATGATGAAGTTCTCCTCTACTTCTTCTTCAATTCACACTTTTTTCAATTTTCTATCTAAACTCTCTCTGTATTTCTCCCTTAACTTGTTCTGATATATGAATCTATGGATGCCTGATATAGATATAGGCTAAATATAATATACGTATAGTTAATAGTCGTGACTTAATGGGTCGTCAGTTAATCCCGTAATGGGTTAACTGGCACCAACCCCCACTACGGCCTTGTTTGCTTGTCCCTTAAATTCTTCCTTTCTCATTTAACTTAATTAACTTCTTATAGCATAGTTTTAATGTCACACCTTTATAAACCAAATAATCTTATTTAAATTAATTAAATAAAATATCATAACTTCGCATTAAATCATATTATCACATAATTAAAATTCTCCTTTATTAATTATATCAAATCTTTAAATCTCTAATTAATTATTACATTAATTACAATAACATTATGCTTATTAAATAATTAATTAAATCAAATAAGTTCAATTAAATACATACTTTGCACAATAAAATTCTCAACATTAATTTAATCAATGTAACACATATAATTAAATTAATCTACCACAATTTCATCAATTAATTATTAAATTCAATAATTAAATCATCAAAAAATATTTATTTAATTCAATAAATATTTAAATTAAATTATAAAATCTCGTTCGTCACAAGCTTAGTTCTACAAGGGTATGATTCTATAATTTCTTCTCTTTCGTTTAATTAATAATTGTGCATAAATGATGATACGGGTATAAGGTTGGTAAAATTTTAAAATTCGTTTTTACCATGTCACCGCTACTTTAATTGTTAAAAACCTAACAGTGGCATCAGAGCTAAACCTTTATGCGAGTTATTAATTGTTTTAATTCCGTATATGTATGGGTATGTGTTTGAAACAATTTATTGGGCATAATTTGTTATATAAAATCTTATTTTTTGGATGAAAATGTCAAAAATTGCGAATCAGAAATTCCATATTTCGCCGCAGCGCAGGACACGCCGGGTATGTAGAAATCCAGAATTTTTCTGTAAGGTCGGCGTCGGAGCTGCAGAAAAAATTTTGATTTTAATTTTGTGCAATTTTTCAAAAATGAAATAAATTAGTTTATTTTATTTGATTGCATACAAATTTTAATTGTCCATTAAATAATATCGATGCATATGTGGAATAGATTTATTATTCATGAGATGAATTTTATTTATTGATGCATATGATGATATGTATGATAATAAATGGGGTTGATTATGAACTATTGACCAATGTGTTTGGATTTTATTTTAGTTGAATGCTTGAATGTATAGGTTTTTTTAAATGGGGTATGTGTACCTCGTCTTCTCTAATTTTTCTTAATGTAAGATTTTGTCTCTCTCCTATGTTCTTTCCCTTAACTGCTGATCAATGTTTCTATTTAAATTAAATAGTTTATGTAATAGGACTAGTTAGAATTATCATGAAGAATTGGAGACCAAGGAGCAAGGAGCACTTAAAGACCCATTTGTATAGAGCCTGGGTTTAAATGTAATAGTTATGTTTAAATTTAATTCTTGCACTCCTAGATTTGACCTTTTAGTTCACTTAGTGGCTCTACAAGGGTATGATTCTATAATTTCTTCTCTTTCGTTTAATTAATAATTGTGCATAAATGATGATCCGGGTATAAGGTTTGTAAAATTTTAAAATCCGTTTTTACCATGCTTCCGCTACTTTGATTGTTACAAACCTAACAGTGGCATCAGAGCCAAATTTTTGTGCGAGTTATTAATTGTTTTGATTCCATATATGTATGGATATGTGTTTGGAATAATTTATTGGGCATAATTTATTGTATGAAATCTTATTTTTTTTGATGAAAATGTCAAAAATTACGAATCAGAAATTCCATATTTCGCTGCAGCGCTAGGCCCCGGGTATGTAGAAATCCGGAATTTTTCTGCAAGGTCGGCGCGGGGCGCGCTGGAGCTGCAAAAAAAATTTTGATTTTAATTTTGTGCAATTTTTCAAAAATGAAATAAATGAGTTTATTTTATTTGATTACATACAAATATTAATTGCCCATTAAATAATATCGATGCATATGTGGAATGGATTTATTATTCATGAGATGAATTTTATTTATTAATGCATATGATGATATGTATGATAATAAATGGGATTAATTATGGACTATTAACCAATGTGATTGGATTTTATTTTAGTTGAATGTTTGAATGTATGAGTTTTTTTAAATGGGGTCTGCGTACCTCGTATTCTCTAAATTTTCTTGATGTAAAATTCTATCTCTCTCCTATGTACTTCCCCTTGAATGCTGATCAAGGTTTCTATTTAAATTGAATAGCTTATGTAATAGGACTAGTTAGAATTATATAGAAGAATTGGAGACCAAGGAGCAAGGAGCGCTTAAAGACCCATTTGTATGGAGTCTGGGTTTAAATGTAATAGTTATGTTTAAATTTAATTCTTGCACTCCTAGGTTTGACTTTTTGGTTCACTTGGTGGCTCTAGTAAACCAAACTAGAATAAAAGTCCATAATCAATTCGGGTAGGATATAGTATTCTATATGCATGTTGATACTATATATGTGTGTGTGTGTGTGTGTGTGTGTGTGTATACGCGCTAAACAAGATGAGACAATTAATAACAAACCCCTCAAAGATTTTATATTAAGTCCTAAGTGTTCAAAGATATTTTGAATATCGAACGTCGCCTTCTAGCATGATAAATTATTAGAGTATTAAATATGTAATATGAGTTTGTTGTGTCACCACAAGGCGAGTATTAAACATTTAAGATATTGATTTATCACATTTGATGCTTATAAAGAAATTGAACATTGCTATTTTTTTGTCACCATATTGATGTTATTTTTTTATTTGAATATATGAAAGTGCTAGGTTGGACTTAACTTGGATAATTTTGATTCGGATGTGTCACCACTTGATCAAAATAATCTAAGAGGCAAAAGGAGTTACATGATGATGCAATTGACAAGAGTTATCTACCTATTTATTTATATATAGTTTGTTGTGTCACCACAATGATATATACATTTCAAATGTGATCCTTATTCTCACTAGCAAATCTTTAATTAGATTTTCCGAACTATATATTATGAGGATAATATAGTTTGAAGAAAATAGTGGGAGATACCAATTTAAAATAAAGACCTAATTTATTTTGGTAATTAGTTAAATGAATATTTGCTAAAATGTTGTTTAATTTTACATGCAGAATTTGAAAAATGTCACACTCACTATCACTGCGTAGCATACTGGATGCTAACAAACTAACATGACCGAATTACCCGGACTGGTTAAGGAATCTGAGAATTGTTCTCACTGCAGAAAAGATTTCTTATGTTCTAAATTTGTATTTTCCTGCAAATGTTGCAGAAGAATCCTCTGAGGAAGAGATTGCTACTTTTAAGAAGTGGCAAGATGATGCATCTGTGGCTCAATGCATCGTGCTCGAATCCATGAGTAACGAGCTTCAGCGTCAGCATGAAACTATGGACGCTCCTGCTATATTGTTTCACCTTCAAGAGTTGTATGGTGAGCAAAGTAGGACTGCAATATATGAGCTATCTAAGTAGCTCTTCCGATCTCGGATGACCGAGAGCACTACTGTTGAGACTCATGTCCTCAAGATAATCAATTTGATTAAATGTCTTGGACAGCTTGGGTTCATCATGGATGGGGAGTTAAGTCAAGATTTGATCTTGTAGTCACTCCCAGCTACCTTCTCATAATTTGTTGTGAATTTTCACATGAATAAGTTGGATGTCAACTTGCCTGAATTACTTAGCATGTTGAAAACTATTGAAGGACACTTCAAATCCAAGAAAAACCAAGTCTTACTAGTGGATGATTCTTCTAAGAAACGGAAAAGGCCCAAGGTATCTTCTGAAAGGAAGAAAACCAAGATGGCTAAGGGAAGAGCAAAAGTGAAGGATCAAAAGAAATCTGATCTAGCTAGCAAAGGAATGTGCTTCCATTGCAACGAGCCGGGTCACTGGAAGAAGAACTACAAGAAGTTTATGGCAGAGAAGAAGCTTGAAGAAGCTTCGACTTCCAATCAAGGTTTGTTCATGATTGAAATTAATTTTTTTGAATGTCAGACTTCTACTTGGGTATTGGATTCCGGGTGTGGTTCTCACATATGTAATACTATGCAGGGACTGGTCAGAAAGTAGAAAGCTGAACAAGGATGAAGTCGTCCTACGAGTGGGAAATGGAGCAAAGGTTGATGCATTAGCTGTAGGGACTTATTGTTTAGCACTGCCTACGGGTAAGTTCATTAATTTAAATAATTGTTATTTCATTCCAACAATAATAAGAAACATTATTTCTATTTCTGTATTGGATATGGATGGTTATAATATTATAATAAAGAACAATAGTTGTTCTGTTTATAATAAGGATATTTGATATGGAGTTGGTAAATTACTGAATGGACTTTATGTACTTGACTTGCATGGAAATATACTTCAAATTGAACAAACTAAGAAAAGGGAAAGAGATGATATTAATTATACTTTTATGTGGCACTGTAGACTCGATCATATTAATGAAACAAGATAATCCAAGTTGCATAAAGATGGGCTCTTAGAGCTATCTGATTATGAATCATATCTAACTTGTGAATCTTGTCTCATGGGTAAGATGACTAATCTCCTTTTAGTGGAAAAGGAGAAAGAGTTACAGAGTTGTTAACTTTGGTACACACAGATGTTTGTGGACCTATGATAATGAATGGACGGGGAAGGTATTCTTATTTTATTACATTCACTGATGATCATTCAAAATTTAAATATGTGTATTTAATGAACTACAAATCTGAATTATTTGAAAAGTTTAAAGAATTCAAAAGTGAAGTAGAGAAATAAACTGACAAGAATATTAAGATTCTTCGATCGGATTGAGGTGGTGAATACTTAAGTGGTGAGTTTCTCAACTGTCTCAAAGAAAATGGTATAATCTCACAATGGACTCCACCTGGAACACCACAATTGAATGGTGTGTCTGAAAGGAGAAATTGAACAATATTGGACATGGTTCGTTCCATGATGAGCTTTACCGATCTTCCAATTTTCTTCTGGGGTTATGCCCTAGAATCGGCTGCATACAAGGTATCTACCAAATTCGTCCCAAAGACTCCATATGAGATATGGACAGGGAGGAAACCAAATCTTAAGCATGTTAAGACTTGGGGTTGTCCAGCTTATGTCAAAAAGTTTAAGAACGATAAACTGCAAACTAGATCCGACAAGTGTAGATTTGTGGGATACCCTAAAGAAACATCATGGTATTATTTCTATCATCCAACTGATCAGAAGGTGTTTGTTGCGAAATATGTTGCCTTCTTGGAAAAGGAGTTTATCCTCGAAGGGGTCAGTGGGAGTAAAATATATCTTGAAAAAATTTAAAAACCACGAATTACTACGGATCAAAGTCAGGTACCTGACCAAGTAGAAGAACCTATTGTACAACACCTTATTTTTAAATCTGGAAGAGTACCGAAGATACCTAAAAGGTATGGATTCGTCATAGAGGATGACGATGAGGTACGCATCATGAATGATGATGATCCATTAAATTACGAACAGGCTATGAGTAGTAAAGACTCAGAGAAATGGCAAGAATCTATGAAATCCGAGATAGAATCTATGTATGAGAATAAAGTATGGACTTTGGTTTCATCACCCGAGGGCATTTAGCGTATTGGGTGCAAATGGGTCTTTAAAAGAAAGACTGGAGCGGACAGGAACGTAGAGACCTATAAGGCCTGACTGGTTGCGAAAGGTTTCAAACAAAGGCAAGGTGTTGATTATGATGAAACTTTCTCGCCAGCAGCTATGCTCAAGTCCATTTGAATTTTGCTTGCAATTGCAGCTTACTATGACTACGAAATCTGGCAAATGGACGTGAAAACGGCCTTCCTCAATGAAAACCTTTAGGAGGATGTGTATATGACACAGCCAGAGGGTTCTATTTCAACGGTTGGAACAAATCAAGTCTGTAAACTACAACGATCAATTTATAGGTTGAAGCAAGCTTCTCGTAAGTGGAACATCTGTTTTGATGAGATAATCAAAGAGTTTGGTTTTATCAAAAACGAGGATGAACCATGTATGTATAAGAAGGTTAGTGGGAGCGTTGTATCATTCCTTGTATTATATGTTGATGATATATTATGGATAGGGAATGATATTCCTATGCTACAGTCGATCAAAATTTGGTTATCTAAACACTTCTCCATGAAGGACTTGGGAGAAGCATCCTATATTTTAGGGATAAAGATCTATAGAGATAGATCTAAAAGGATGTTTGGCTTGTCCCAAGGAACGTACATTGACACTATGCTAAAGAGGTTTAGCATGGAATATTCCAAGAAAGGTCTCATGCCGATGAGCCATGGAATATATTTTTCCAAGAAATTGGCCCCAAAAACACCTTAGGAGAGAAATCGTATGAGTAAGATTCTTTATGCTTTAGCAATAGGATCTATCATGTATGGTATAATATGCACGAGACCTGATGTCACTAATGCACTTAGTGTAACGAGCAGATATCAGTCAAATCTTGGAGAAGAACACTGAAAGGCAGTGCAAAATATCCTAAAGAACTTAAGAAGAACTAAGGATGTATTTCTTGTCTACGGTGGGTCTGAATTGAAACTAGAGGGCTACACAGACTCAAGCTTTCAAACAGATCAAGATAACAGTAAATCCATTTTGGGCTATGTGTTTACCTTAAACGGTGGCGCAGTGAGTTGGAAGAGTTCCAAGCAGCAAACAGTTACTGATTCAGTGACAAAGGCAGAGAACATAGCTGCAAGTGAAGCTGCAAAGGAAGCTGTTTGGATGAAGAAGTTCATAACTGAACTTGGTGTGGTTCCTAGCATTAGAGGATCATTACATTTATTCTGTGACAACACCGGAGCTGTTGCACAAGCTAAGGAACCCAGGTCTCATCAGAAATCCAAACACGTGTTGCTGCGGTTTCATTTGATTAGAGAAATCATTGAAAGAAGAAATGTCACCCTGGAGCGTGTGGACTCTCAAGACAAAATTGCAGATCCATCTACTAAAGCTTTAACACAACAGCAGTTTGATCGTCACTTAGAGAAGATGGGTATGAGATACCATGGCGATTGGCTTTAATGCAAGTGGAAGATTGAAAGTAGTATGCACACAAGCCAATCATTTATGATGATAAAGCATATACTTTGTAACAATTTTATTCATTTATTAATAAAATTATTATTTAATTATAGGCATTTATTTATCTACATGGTGTTGTTTTTATAATATGTGATAAACCTGTAGTTTTAAGATATGCTTTTAGAATCATGATGAGGATCATGCTAATGAGATCTAAATTCTTAGATAGCTTAAAAACTAAAATAGTTCTCAATCGTTAGATTACTAAAAAGGGATTAGTGAATCCGGATAGATTGGTAGATACGTTGACTTGCTCATTGGATGAGGATGATCGATCTCATAATCATTTGTGTGGAGACACTAAAGCAAGTATGTAGGTACTTATTGGAGAATAAGTTCACTGAACATGGCTCGCTAAGGAATACCTAATGGAGTTTTACTTGCCTATCAATAGGAATTCCTTAAGTGATAGTAGTACAAATAATCCTTAAACTTGAGATCATCATAGTATCTTGTGTATGATGAGTTATACTTTGACATGTCCCTTAAGACCTTAAGGGAATATCAATGGGTATGATTGGGTATAATGATTTATACATAGAGATAATGAATGATCAATAAAGGATCTACCACTTCTAGTAAAAAAAGAGAATATCCTATGTGATTCGAGAAATGACAACCCATCTAATTTGCATTATTTGGTGTTGTGCATTTTAGAATCGAAATACATATAATTAAATAAAATAAGACTTGATAGTAAATCCATGTCTTATATTTAATTAGGACATTGTATAGTGGAAGGAATGAATTGTACGGTAACTATTTACTTACAGGTTCTTTTATGATTAATGTTGAAAACTATATTATCTGGAAAGTCGTTGATTGCTAAGGGGCTTACCCTTATTGTAGAATAAATATTGTTAGGAATATGCATGAGAATGTTATTCCTATTTATATAAAATTTGATTATGAACTTAATGAATGAATATGCAAATATGCCTGCATTGATGAAAGCTATAAAGTCCTTAATAGATGATAGACATATATACAAGGACTTAGAATAAAAAGATCAAATGTGTTAGGTTGATCCTACATAAATGAACAGCTTTGTGAAGTCCTTCAAAAGATTACAATGTACAAGAACTATGAATAGAAAGATCAAGCTTGTTAGGTTAATCTTATAAAGTGTAATAGATAGGTCAGTCTGATCGTCGAGCACTGCATCAGCAATCGCAGTCTACCAAGAGAGTTAAGGCAGAACCATAGTCTGTAAAGATAGCCACTCTCAAAGTCGTAGTCTGCCAAGAAAAGACAAGGCAGAATCGTGGTGTGTCGAGGAAGACTTTCTCGGAGTCGTAGTCTGTCGAGGAAGCCAAGTTCAGAATCGTGGAGACAGCCTGTCGAAGCGCTCGCCTGCCAAGCCAAGTCTAGAATCGTAGGCCTCACTCGAAGTCGTGGAGCCTACAGATCATTTCAGAGGCAAAAAATGTAGTCGGGCAGAACATTCAAGAGACTACAGTTGTTAAAGCAAAAATTGTAGTCTGTCTTATGATCTACTCTTAGAGTCACAGACTACACTCGGAGTCGCAGTGTCTGCACAGCTAGAGCCAGATCTTAGTCTGCAGAACTAAGGCCAAAATATAATCAGTCAAGTGCTTACAAATGCCAAGAAAGAATCATAGAGCACTCCACGATTCTCAACAACTGAGCACTACTGCAAGAAAATAAAAGATCAAAGTCTCTAGAAAAAGTAGTCAAGGTTCAGACATCAGTCTACCTGAAGAAGATCAAAGAGCAACTTCTGAATGGCTTGAAAGCAAACATAAGCTCGAAGCACCAACTCTATCAGCATGACAGACTGATTGAGAAGTGAAGCCATTCAGAATAAGTCTTCTACAAGTGACTGTCAAAAGGAAGACAACGAATGCAATGTCTGTCAAGCTAACAGAAGACAACGATCTTAGTGGTGACCACGATCGTGGTGTTTGGCAAACGAGCAGCTGAACTGATGAAGCACATAAAGAGATATTGGCCAACCTATAGAGAACAGACAGGAAGGAATGTCTATGCTTGGCCTCACCATAAAGAGTGAGTGGGAGATCACAGAGTAGAAAGTTGAGAGAGTTGAGCATCAATCAGAAGAGTTCTGTAAACCAGAAGAGCTAGAGCTGTCAGTCAAATTGTCAGTTCCTAGTGCAAGTCAAGGCAAGCAGATTCGTAAAAGCACTGCAAGAGTGAAGAACGAGATGTTCTACATTGTAAAAGAACACTCTCAGAATCGTAGTGGTTTCAAAACCAGTCAATGAGCAACGACCATTAGACAAACTACGATCAAGCGCATGGTCGTCTGCATCAGAATCGTGGAGTTTGGTCGTCTGATTATTGAGACTCAGCAATGTCTAGATATGAAGACTGACATTCGAACGTTCCTGATTGAGAGCATAGATGCAATTAGTCAACTCCTTTGTTTCGGATCGAGGAAACAAAAAGGAGAAGTAAAGGTGACTACCAGCCTGACGCGTGAAAGTGACATCTCAGAGGTGGTAGGTGAAATAGCAGACTGCTATGTCAGGAAAGTCAAAAAGGTGCTGTCACGTCAAGTCAACAGTCTGCACCAAATAACTCAGAGACCTTGAAGCAATTCAAATAGCTTCCAACAACTATATTTCAACGGAAAGCAAATGGAGGAGTATATAACTGCTGAAGCTTCAAAGGTGAAGTTATTGTTAACTCTACGAGAGTTCTACAAAGCTTAACAGAAAATGTCTCAGTGGCAGTGAGACTACCATAGTAGGAGTGAAGTAATCATGATGAAGAGCTCTAACTGATGAAGACTTCACTCAACACCAAAAAGAATGCCAACTATAATGGCATCTGTGCTGAGAGCCGAGAAGGTTAAGAAGACAAGAGATAGAGTGGCAGTCCAGAAGACAGATCTCCAGAGCCACTCTACGATTCACCATGGGGAACCTGAGCTGAAGAGAAGTAGTTGCAGAGCAGAATCTACACACAAGTCAACCAGTGTTCAAAGGATGCTAAGTACCAGAAGAAGTTTACCTGAACCCTCAATGGTGATAGTGTGTTATGCTGAAATCAGATGAAGTCAAGCATCAACAACAAAGATCAGCTGCACCAAGGAAATGTGATAGACTGCTAAGTACTCAAGGATGTCGAGCTTCATGAACATCTTAGCAGTCCATCAGTGGTGATCCAGTCTCGATGCAGAATGCCAGAAGATCACTCCAAGATGCTAAGTACCAAAAGATGAACAAGCCTAAAGTCATCTTAGTAGCTCAGCACCAACAACAACAAACCAACAAACAACCAGGGCCTAAGGGGTCCTTGTCTTCAGGACTAAATCAAATTCAAGTCTGATGGGCTTGCTGAGTACCAAAGGGTACAAGAGATTCTAAGTCTGCTGGGCTTAGTCTACAGTTTCAAGTCTGCTGGGCTTGAAGATTTTTTAGTGAACTAGAGTTCCAAGGCTGCTGGCCTTGAAGGAATCTTAGTGATTCAAGAGTTACCCTTTCCTTTGTGAAATTCATGCTTGTTGAAGCAGAAGAGTGGACTAGGAGCTTGAGTCTCTGAACCACTGAAAATCCCTTGTGTCATTTACTTTATGTTATTTACATTACGCACTATAACTGTTATAACTGCTATAACCTCTTACACCTAAACTAACATTAGAACTAAGTTTAGCAAGATATCTTTGAAGGGGATCTTTAACTTATTCCATTGTGCATGAACTGATTCTTATGTTTATCATATGCTAATTACTTAGCAATACAAAAGATATGGAACCTAACAAATATTATTTATTTAAATGAATTATTAGTTTAATTTATTTATTTAAATAAGATTAGAATTGTTTTAATTAATTTATTCACAACCGGATTAATATGAAGAACCTAAAGGTAAAGGAAGAATATTTATTAAAGAAGCTAATGGCATAATCGTAATAATAAGTTAAGTATGTTTAATTTAATCTATGGTGATAGAATAAATTAAATAACTTAATATTTAATATTTAATATTTTAGATATATTAAATTAATAAGAGGAATCTTATTATTATTATTATTATTATTATTATTATTATTATTATTTAAATCCTATAGGAGTTTGGGAATTAATTAATAAGATATTCTCTCTCACATATATTCCTAATAAGATTAGGAGGCTAATTAATTAAAAGAGTTTAATTATTCCCAATAGGATTGGGAAGCCTAATTAATTAAAAGATTTAATTAATTAATATGAAACTCTATACCTAAATGGTTTAGGAGGGTTACATCTATAAATAAAAAAGTCTTATTATGGAACAAGAAGAGACATTACACTATTCCAATAGTTGGGAGAATAAAACAAATTCTATAGAGATAAAATTAGGGTTTAGTTAAACACCCACCTTCTTGAATATCTCTTTTTCCTTGGTGGATCATCTCTAGAGGCCAAAGTCTTGGGTGACTAATGTTAATCAAAGGAAGGAATCAATCCCAGAGAACTCAAGGAGAACACGAAGGATTTGGAGTTGAACTCGTACTTGTGGAAGCTTAGTTCTACAAGGGTATGATTCTATAATTTCTTCTCTTTCATTTAATTAATAATTGTGCATAAATGATGATCCAGGTATAAGGTTTGTAAAATTTTAAAATCCATTTTTACCATGCTTCCGCTACTTTGATTGTTACAAACCTAACAGCAAGAGCATTATGTGTATTTAGGCTATAATGTGAATTAGGGTTGGAATAGAAGTAGCAATTATATATACTCTCTATTGTAAAACCCTATATACTCAGATAATAAAATATAACGCCACTCTTGTGGACGTACCTAAATTGGAGAACCACATAAATCTCTTTGTTAATTCTTTACTATCGTGTGCGTGTGTGTGATCCGATACTAACAAATTGGTATCAAAGCTAGAGTTTGATTGAACACGTGAAGAGTGATGGCATCGAGTTTTTCTGTTACAAAGTTCGATGTGATGAAGTTTGACGGGACTGGGAATTTTGGACTGTGGCAACTGAGGGTAAAGGATTTGTTGGTAAAGCAGACAAGACACTTCAAGAAAGACTGTCCATACAGAAATAAGAATGAAGGAACGGGAACATGGAGGAAAAATAAATCATCAAAATCTGCAAACATTGTGGAAGATTCATCGGATGGTTGTAACGGTGATATGTTGTCAGTTTCAACGAACACAGATGTGGCAGACTCGTGGATTCTGGATTCAACATGTTCTTTTCATATGTCACCTAACAAGGAGTGGTTCGACACGTATAGGTCTGTGAATTATGGTATTGTTATAATGGGTAATGATGCTTCATGCAATGTCATTGAAATAGGTATAATGAAGATTAAGATGTTTGATGGTGTTGTGAGAACTCTTGCTGAGGTTAAGCATGCTCCAGGTTTAAGGAACTAAGGAAGAATCTGATTTCATTGGGAACTTTAGACTCGAATGGTTGTGAGTATAAAACAGGTGGTGGAGCCATGAGAGTAATAAAGGGTGCTCTGGTGATTATGAAAGGTTATAAGGTTGGTGGAAATATCTATCGTTTGATAGAGTATAGTTATAGGTGGAGCTGTTGTCACTATAGTTGATAATACTGATGATACCTTGTTGTGGCATATGCGGTTGGGGCATATGGGGGAATGCGGGATGCTGGAATTATATAGAAGAAACCTGTTGAAAGGAGTGAAATAATGCAAACTTAATTTCTGCAAGTTCTGTGTTCTAGGAAAATAATGTAAGGTGCAGTTTAGGCGTGCAGTGAACAAAACTAAGGGAATACTTGACTACGTGCATTATGATGTTTGGGGACCAGTGAGAGTAGTTTCAAAAGCGGGATCTCTGTATTTTGTGACCTTTATCGATAATTTTTCAAGGAAGGTTTGGGTGTACTTTATACGACACAAGTCTGAGGTTTTTGAGAAATTCAGAGTGTGGAAAGCTGAAGTGGAAAATCAAATAAGGAGACGAATTAAATGCCTCAAAATAGATAATGGGACAGAGTACAAGTATGGGCCTTTTCTGAAGTTTTGTGAGGAGCATGGGATTGAGCGTCACTGGACTGTTAGGAAGACACCACAGAAGAATGGGGTGGCAGAGAGAATGAACAGAACTATAGCAGAAAGGGCACGATGTATCAGGTTGAATGCAGGGCTTCCAAAGGATTTCTGAGCAGAAGCAGTGAATATGGCAGTTTTTATTGTAAATAGGTCGCTAAGTACTTCTCTGGATAGTAAGGTAGCACAAGAGGTGTGGACAGAGAAAGAAGTAGATTATTCAGGTATGAACATCTTTGGTTGTCCAGCCTATGTTCATCTTCCCGATGATGAGAGGTCAAAGCTTGATGCAAAGTCCAAATAGTTTATCTTTCTTGGGTATGAGAAAGGAGTGAAGGAGTACAAGCTTTGGGATCCGAAATCAAAGAAAGTTGTGATCTGTAAGGATGTGGTATTTGAGGAAGCTTCTATGGTCAAGGCACATTAAGAAGTTCAGAAAACCGAGATTAATGAAGTCAGCAGTAAACAACAACATGATGTATAAATTGAGCTGGAAAGTTGTGACACTGACAATCCATAGCCAGTGGAATAGATTGATCAATAGCAGCAGGAAAGCATAGCAGCAAGGAGACCTAGACACAATATCAAACCACCGGAGAGATATATGTTTGAGGATATGGTCGCATACGCACTTTCAACCACTAGTGGGGGATCCATCTACTTTTTAGGATGTTATCATTAGTCCTGAAAGGGACAGATGGATGGAAGCCATAGTGGAGGAGATGGAATCATTAAAGAAGAATAAGACTTGGGAGTTGGTAGAATTGCCTGAGAGAAAAAAGACAGCGAGTTGCAAATGGGTATACAAGAAAAAAAAGTCTGTGTCAGAAAGGAAAGGGAAACGTTCAAGGCTCGATTAGTTGAAAAGGGATGCTCATTATGATGAGGTGTATTTATCCAGAGGTGAGACATACTTCAATCAGGATTTTCTTGGCATTGGTGGCTAGCTATGATCTAAAGTTAGAGCAGTTGGATGTGAAAATAGCTTTTCTCCATGGTGATTTAGAGGAAGTTATATTCATGGAGTAGCCTGAGGGGTTCAAGCAGCCAAAGACTGAGCCCATGGTCCGCAGGTTCAAGAAGTCATTATATGGGCTGAAGTAGTCTCTAAGATAATGGTATAAAAAGTTTGATTCGTTCATGATCCGGATTGGGTCCATATGCTTTGAGTATGATTGTTGTGTTTATGTTAAGAGTCTTGAGAATGGTTCATATACTTTCTGTTACTTTATGTGGATGATATGCTTATTGCTGCGAAAAGTATGGTTGAATTCAATAAGTTAAAGGCCTTATTGGGAAAAGAGTTTGACAAGAAGGATTTGGGTGCTGCTAAGAAAATACTTGGGATGGAGATTCTAAGGGATAGGTCAGCTGGTCTATTGTGGTTATCCCAGAAAAATTAAGTGGAGAAAGTGTTCGAGAGGTTTAGTATGACTAATGCTAAACAGGTCAGCACTCCATTGGAGAGTCATTTTAGGGTGTCTACAGCACAGTGTCCGGAGTCGGCATAAGAGATTCAGGATATGTCAAACGTGCCTTATGCAAGTGCAGTTGGTTGTTTGATGTATGTTATGGTATGTACAAGACCCAATCTTGCACATGCAGTCAACACAGTGAGCAAGTGCATGGAAAATCCAAGCAAAGAGCACTGGAAAGCGGTAAAGTGGATATTCAGATACTTAAGAGGAACTGCAAATCTTGGGATTATGTTTGCAAGACAACATGATCAGATATCAGTTGTGGGGTATGTAGATGCGGATTATGCTGGAAGGTTGGATGACTTGAGTTGTAGGGCAGGGTATGTATTTACACTAGTTGGTGGACCGATTTGTTGGAGATCCATGGTACAACCACTAGTTGCTCTATTTACTACTAAATCTGAGTATATGGCATTGGCTGAGGCTCGGAAAGAAGCGTTGTGGTTAAAAGGTTTTGTGAAGGAGTTGGGTATAGATTAAGGTGGAGTGCAACTGTATTGTGATAGTCGAAGTGCCATTTATTTGGCAAAGCATCAGGTGTATCATGCAAGGACCGAGCATATTGACGTAAGGTTTCACAAAGTGAGAGAGTTAATTGCTATGGGTGATGTGATATTGGAAAACGTGCACACTTCTGAGAATATAGCTGATATGTTGAAAAAAACTGTGACCGCGAACAAGTTCAAGCATTTCTTGGACTTGGTTAATGTCTCCAGATGTTATAAAGACAGGATTTCCCTAAACCAGGTTGGAACAAGTGGCTTATCTCCTGAATGGGTGAGGTTATTCGCCAAGGTGGAGATTGTTGAAACTTGTGGCTCATAACTGAGAAGTTTTTGAAAAAAGGCCAAGTGGAGAGAGAAGCACTGACCCATTAGGTTTTGAACTGAAGGTTTGGGGGTATGGGGGAGCCTAGCCCCCCACGGTATGGTATGTTGTTGCAAGGGCATTATGGGTATTTAGGATATAACGTGAATTAAGGTTAGAATAGAAGTAGCAGTTATATATACTCTCTATTGTAAAACCCTATACACTTAGATAATAAAATATAACGCCGTTCCCTTGGAAGTACCCGAATTGGGAAACCACATAAATCTCTGTGTTAATTCTTTACTGTCGTGTGCTTGCGTGTGATCCGATTCTAACACTTATGATGCATTAGGTGTAGACACTCAAAAATTTTCTTTTCTTTTACTAACCATGTAGGAGGGCAAAAGCATCTTTTCACACCCCGGAGACAACCTCGAGGGAAGATAACATCACCACTTTAACCCTGGAGATAACCCCGGGGGAAGACAACATCACAACTTCAACCCCGGAGACAACCCCGAGGGAAAACCACTTCAACCCTGGAGACAACCTCAAGAGATAATAACAACCACTTCAACCTCGGAGACAACCTTGGGAGGTCAAAGATGTAATGTTGATAACACAACATAAACAACAATCGTTCAGGTGAGGGTAGGCTCACAAAGAACCGTCCAGCTGAGGGTAGGCTCACAAAGAACCACCACAGTAATCTTGAGTGCAAACTGCGCAAGACAAATCCACGGACTACCTTTGGAGACTTGAAGATGCTATTTTGGTTATGGACCCATCTTCCCAAATTCAGAAAAGGTTAAGCCCGATGTCATTGCGTAGCTCTCAGAAAGAGATTTTTGGAATGGTATAGCACATAACCCAACGATTCCCAGATTGTAAGATATTGACATTTCAGCAGACAGTGCAACAATCGAAGGAACGAACTTCGAGATGGCAGTACCCACTAGACCCAGCCACAGGTACACCTGCGGCTGGCCCGGGTCTATACATCAGACCCCCCAACTCATTTGAAAAGAAGAGATTTTTTAGTTACTTGTTTTCTAGAGAGAGAAATTAGAGAGCTAGAGAGAGAAAGAGGCTAGATCTTGCTTCTAAACACTGTAAATCTCAGTTCTAAAAACTTCTATACATATAAATCTTGTTATATCAACTTTCTACCAGTTGAAATCAAGTTTTAGAAGCGAATAGCCTTCCTTCGTGCAGATCTCGTGTAAATACGTAAGATCTTCTCAGATCTGTGCTCATTTACTGCTTTAATATATATATACTGCTTGGTTGTGCATAGATCTAGCTTTTTACTGATTATTTTGGGTATATAGTTGCATGGTAAGCCCGACTTGATAACTCAAAATCCACAACTGGGAAGAATTGGCTCATGCCTTCTTGAATCAGTACAATTGTCAGTCACAAATGGCACCGGATCGGTATCAAGTGACCAAAATCAAGAAGCAAAACAATGAGTCTTTCCAAGAATACGCCCAAAGATGGATACATATGGCAGCACAGGTCAGCCCACCTATGACAGAAACTGAAATGGTGATTACCTTCATCGACATACAAGAAGCTTCATATTATGAGAGGGTCCTGACAGGAATAGGAAAACCATTCTCAGAAATGATAAAACATGGAGAAATGGCTGAAATGGGGTTGAAGTTTGGAAATATTAAGGAACTCACTACTCAAGAGGCAGTAGTTGAGCACATCCAGATAGGAACTTACGGGAGTAACCCTTGGAGGACCCACAAGAAGAAGGAAGAAGAAGTATCCTTAATAATTCAAGGTCAAGCTCGAAGACGTAGTCAAAACCCGCTCATATAAAAACAAAACCATTACTCCCCTTTCTAATCATCTGTAAAGCCTCCAAATCCTCCATCTCAAAAAGCAGGAGAGGTTAGGCGCAGAAGAACATTTACACCCCTCGGGGACTCACTCAAGAACACATTGACACTTCTGATAACAAAGAAGAAGATCACTCATCTTCTTCCCCCAGCCAATCCAAATGGGAAGCAGTTTGACCCAAGCAAAAAGTGCGCCTATCATTCTGGGTCCCTTGGCCATGACACCCAAGAATGCTGGTCTCTGAAACACAAGATTCAGTACATAATGGATAATGGATAGATCGTGGTCACAACACCCGAACAACCACAAGTTCATGACAATCCTCTACCTCCGCATAATGAGGAAGGAGTAAATATGATCAGTATTGGGAATGGGGAAAGTTAAGTACCTTAAAAAGATCGGAGAGTTGTCACTACCAAATGAAGTTAACCCCCGCCAAGTTGGGTTATTCAGAAGGACAGTCTTCGATAGAGGTTGAGATAAAATCAATCAAAGAGCAAGTCGATTAATAGGCAGAGTTAATAGTATATCAGCACCAAGTAACCAGGAAGCTGATAAGCCAGATCGGCCAGAGGCAAACAAACATTCCTCCGACTAGAATCCTCCCAATTGTAAAGAAGGATCATATCCATTTCTAAGAACATAAAATATGGGCAAATAAAGTTGCAAGGGAAGCAAAATTCTAGGCCCGTAAGTAACTCAGAAGCTGATAAGCCAGATTGGCCAGAGGCAAACAAACATTCCACTGCCTAGAATCCTCCTAATTGCAAAGAAGGATCATATTCGTTTCTAAGAACATGAAATATGGGCAAATAAAGTTGCAAGGAAAGCAAGATTCTAGGCCCGTAGAGAGTTTGTAGCTAAAAGAAAGTTCACTCCCTTGAACCAATTTAGGGAGGAAATTCTACATATGTTGTTCAATGAAGGAAAGGTCACACAACTATTACCCCCAATGGACCCTCGATCAAGGAAGTTCGATACCACTAAAAAATGTTTGTACCATTCCAACACTCTTGGTCATGATATAGAAGGCTATTGGGCACTCCGCCACTTAATCCAGAATCTAATCCAGAATGGTGATCTATAAATGGGAAGTGGTCGCAATATCTTCCCTAAAGGTGAAATGATATTTCCTCCCAGGATAGGGAGTTTAAAGGAAATTATAGCAGTCATTTCCTCTGGGAAAGACACATATGCATCTCCCTTGGTGATACAAGGAATAGGGGACAAATGAGGAATGATTCCTATGAAGATAGTTGTACCAGATCCACTGATGTTGCCATCGCGACCACAATACCCCATCATCAGTCTGAAGAAAGTCCCATGGAACTATGGGAAAAGTGCGGTATCAACATCAGATTGCATCGCCATTTTGCCTAAAGATAACCTGCTATTTCTACCATAGCGTGTGCAGAAACCAATCACCAGAACCACGGGGAAAATGCCAGAGAAAAAGATCACAGAATTCCTCAAAAAAATGGGGCATAATAAAGCAATAATGGTGTAATGTTTAAAAGAAGCACCCCCGTAGATTTCCATTATGGATTTGATATTATCCTCAATATCATTGCATAATCTTGGTATAAGTTTTGGAAGAAACACATCTGCCAAAAGCAGTTGACACATAAAATTTTCGTCACTTGGTCGACTATATCCTTAACAGCAATGTGATATCTTTTACTGATGATGACATACCGACAAAAGGAACCGACCATCACAAGTCACTACACATTGCAGTGATATCCTCAGGATATGTGATAGGGGGCGTGTTGATAGATGAAGGATCTTCCTTGAACATCTTTCCCTATGACACTTTGGAAATAATGAAAATTAACCTAAGCTGAATCCGCAATAGTCACATCGTAGTAAGAGCCTTTGATGGATCTCAACGGGACACTGTGGGAGAAATTAAGCTTCCAGTGGAGATTGGTCCACATACGTTCCACATATCCTTCCAAGTTTTAAACATTACTACTGGATACAACTTACTGCTGGGAAGACCTTGGATTCATATGGCGGGAGTGATCCCATCCACTCTTCATCAGTAGCTGAAATATATCGTTAATAGAAATTTGGTGACTGTCAATGCTGAACCAGAATACCCAGTCCATGTGCATGGGAAAATGCCACTGATCAGCCTAAATGAAGGTGTTGAGCCGACTAGCTTTCAAGCAGGTGAGTACTATTCACTATCGGCCTATTGGGGCACTAGCCTTAAAACCAAGAATATCTCCCAAAGTTATGTCTGTCGGTCAAGAGATGTAGCCTTGGGTTTCTGGCCAGGCAAAGGGATGGGAAAGAATCAACAAGGAATCAAGAATCCAATTCAGATACCAACCCAACTGGGAAAAGCTGGATTAGGATACTTCAATGGGCCCAAATGCCGAAACCCGCATAAGCATATGGATGTTCATCTGTCAAACATCCTTCTACCAGATCTTATTGATACAGGCTTCAAGGAAACTTTGGGAAATATTTCTACCCCATTGTCCAGCCTACTGATGCCAAAGGCTAAGCCGATTAGTAATGAAGAAGAAGTGTCAATTCCTGCCAAGGGAAAGAAAGATCAGAATGAGCGGTTCCCCCAAGAAGTTCAAAATCAATTTGCAAATATGTTTTATCTGGCACATTCTGAAGGTATGGATAGGGATGCCAAAGAAGGTGACCAATCAGAAAGCCAGCCTCCACTTCCTTTTATAGATTGGGCTAAAGTGAATGTTCCAAGGGAAGCCATTGACCCCAAAGAGGATTCAATTATGGCCTTTATCGAGGATGATGACAGCAACATCCCCTCCATCATAGCCTTCAGCAATGACCTGACTCTTGATAACTGAAGCACCACTCCCTGCATTATTCGAAAAGGGTAAAAGGGTTAAGATGGTCCATCAGCCCAGAAGTGTAGATATTAGGGCATGACTTACCTTATATTATCTACCACTAGTTGTTTACTTTTATTTTTTACTGACACCTTTTGTATTTTAAACAGTGTCATATATTAAGCAAATGCATTTTGGTTTTCAGGTCTCCAAAGTTGGGTCTGTTTAGCCTTGTCGATGAATTGCCAAATCTAAACAGTGACTACGACTTTGATGTAGAGCTGAACTTTGACTTGATGACGTACAACAGTGGGAGAGATGTTGGACTCCAAGGGCACTGTTTGTCGAAAATTGATACTAGCAAATACACAAGTATACGCATTCCATAAGTAATATAATGATGAGTATAGTGTCATTCCCACAGAGAAAAAGATTACAATTTATACTAAAAATTACTAATTTTTTATTAATTTAATTTTATTAAACCAATGATTAAAATTGTGAAGTTGATGAAAATAAATAATTGACTAAATTAAAACTAACTATTACAAGGTTGAAAATAGATTAAAGAGACTTAAGATTATAATTTCCTTTATTGTTATACTTAGGTCAATACACTTCTTGTTAAATTACATTAACTATTTCAGATTGTTAATCGAGAACTCATCAGTATTTATGACCATCTCTTAATGTACCATAAACAAATCAACTTAAATCAACAAATGATAGAATTAAGGTGAACACCCTAGATAAATAATTCACTATATCTCTATTTGAATTACAATTAAAAAAGGATTTAAAACACGATTCCCTATCGGATTACATGCGGTGAATAGGTATATCTCTATCCTAGTCACAAATCATAAATTCCATCACCGTGTAGAAAATATAATCACATGTTATTATGGTTAGATATAAACCTATAATCCCTCTCTCGAATTCATATAGATTATCATGCTAATTATTGATCAGGCAATTAAAAAATTAAAAACAGACCATAATAGACAATCCCATAATAGTTACTTGTAATTAACAAAGAAGTGTATCTGTCTAAACTACGCAATAAGGTCCATTGCAATCTTAAGATGAAATTTAGTTTCACATAACGAAAGTAAATAATGAATCTATAGAAGAATTAAACATCTGAAGTTACAAGTAAAAGAAGAGAAAAAGAATAAAACTCTACAGAAGTTCCTTCTTCCCAATCCTCCACTTGATCTTCTCGTGATCCTCCTTCTATGTTCTCCAAAATGTCCATGTATAATCTTCCAATCCTTGTGAATTGTATCCCCTTCTCCGCCTCTCCACTTTTGTTTTAATACCCTTTGTACTTCCTCAAACGAATCAGCCTCTAGAATCCTTGCTCAACTCAACTTTTAAAACATAGTCAACCTCTTTTCCCGACTAAACTAGCCCCGACGAATTCATGTACTAAAGGAACTCGCCCCGGCGGTTTCATCATCTCACTTCGCCCAATGAGCTTAAATGAACTAAGGGAACTCGCCCCAGCAGATTCATTAGTCCATAAATTGTAAAAATGCCACTAAGCTCAAATTTTCTTGTTTCGACCCTCTGAAGTCGTGTCCTACAAAAGAAACACAAGAACAAATAAAATGATACTAAAAATACTTAAAGTTAACAAAGAATTAAGCCTAAAAGGTGTCCGATTCGTAGGTATAAAACCCACTCATCAAATACCCCAAACTCAAGACTTTGCTTGTCCTCAAGCAAAAACACAATAATGCAAATGCAACCTAACTATATGTCTACGAATCAAGTAATTACATAACATAGAATCCAACACTAAGCCTCAAATATAACATATAAAACACAAACAAAACATCCAACCAATTCAAAGTTTCCAACTTTAACCAATCAATCACAATATACTTGTCATCACCCCATGTTGTGTGTGAAAATAGACTATTTCGATCAATCACAACTCAAATCACTCACATAATTAAATTCTTAGAAAGACAGTTCAGTTTTACTTAACTACATCAGTAAACACATCCACTCTGACTAACGTAAGAAAATTCTAAGCAAGGGGGTATCAACAAGGTTTACTACATAATACTTTATTATTTCGCGAGTGCATTTTACAATTCATCTCGTTTTAAAACTTGACTTGTGCAATGCTCAACTCTTTTAGGCTTTTCAAAGTTGCCCTTTTAGCAAATTTTCAACCAACGACTCCCAGACCAGTTGGCTTTAGGGCGCTAGGTGTAGAGACACCCCTAGGGCTTACATGTCCGAGTAACAGAGGCCACAAAGTTGAACTAAGCCAACTAATTTTTTTTCTTTTTTATATAGACACTCTAATGTACTCCCAAACTTAGTTTCTTGCTTATTTTTGTCTTTATAGATGTTTGAGTGATTTTATCAAATTTTATCCCCAAATTTTTCACTGGAAGTATATTATGTAAATATTTGAATTTAGATTGACCAAACAGTCAATTATGTGCTTTCCTTGCTAACATGAGTTTCAGACAAGTATAATTAATTTCATTGTCAAAGTTATCAGCATTGGTTTTTCATTCTACTCAAGTCACTACTATCAATTATGTCTTATCATTGGCCAAAACCAGATAACTATGCCATTTACTACTCGATTCATGCAACTAGATGCATAATACACCCTAAAATGAACTTAGAATGCACTTACAAACACAAACTACCATGAAACATGCAAACTATCCAAACTATAACCAAACATGCATAAGTAAACTGAAATAAACATGCAACTACTTAACCAAATGTACAATGCACCCCCAAACTCAGAATAGATAATATCCTCATTGTGTAAATATCAAGAAGTTAGGAGTTGAAGACTTCGTTAAATGGTCAAACGTCATGCTCGACCTCATCATCGACGTCTGAATCTGGTGGGGGATAGGCTGGCAACGGCTGTGTCACAGGAAACTGAAACGATTCGACATTCGGGTTTATCTGTGTGAACATGTTTGTCAAAGCTGAATTAAAGTTCGTCTGATAGGCGAACATGTGATCGTGCCTTTCTGCCAACCTTCTATTCTGTCTCTCCAACTTTTTAGCCCTTTAGTCTATATGTAACTACAGATTTCAAAATTGGGTGTTAAACGTTGCCTTTTGTCGCAGTCTAGAAGTTGTTGATGCATCATCCGACTCTTGCTCCTCTTCATCATCGGAAGGAGGGTGAATGATAAAACCCACTCCACATGGATCCGACTCACCTCTTTCTCATACCTTATAACGCTCGATCAAACGATGATCCAAAAGGAGCAAGGGCTGTGATGAGTGAGTTTTATACTTACGAATCAGATATTGTTTAGCTTAATTATTGTTATCCTTAAGTGTTTTTAGTATCTTTTTATTAATTTTTGTGTTTATTTCTTGTAAGATGGAGCTGGAGGGACAAACTGGTCATTTGGGAGAAGAAAAGAATTAAAAATCATTAAAATTGGAGCTAAGTGGCATTTTTGTAATTACCTGGTCCTTGTCTAGCGCCTAGTGCGCTTGGATTGCACTAAACCTAGCGCCTAGTGTGCAAGGCCACGCCCAATGTGAGTTATTTTGCTGCTAAGTTGATTTTGAGGAACCGACAGGAGGGTTTGGTCCAATACAAAAGGAAGAAGACTTCAGAAAAGACGTATCGTGGAATTTTGGACGACAAGGATTTGTAGAGAGAGATCGAAGGAGAACACGAAGGAGATCTACAAAAGGTTGAAGATCAAGTTAGAGATTTGGAGTGGCTTAATAGTTTCTTCTATCTCTTTCATCTATCTTTAATTTTGTAATCTTTGAGATGTTTGGTTTATCAATTTGGATGATGTCTTCTTCTATTATCATGAACTAACTTTTCATTAAGATCGCAACGGAACTTAGTATGTAATTTGAATTGATGCTCCTTATTTGATTTAAGTTAATTATTCTTGAATCGTTTATCATATCTTGTGTTTATTGATTAATTGCCTGATCAACAATTACCGGGATAATTCATACGAAATTGGAAAATGGAGTATGAGTTAGATCTAGATATGATAACATCTGTTCATATAATCTGAATAAGGTTAACATGTTTAGCATATAGGATAGGAATATATCTATATGTCTTTTGCAACCATTGACAGAATCTGTGCTTGAAAACCCTAATTATTTTAATTCACATAGGAATATAGTGGATTAATTAGTTAGGGTGTTCCTTGTAAATCTGTTGCGTAACTGCTGGATGTATAAGGATTCATTTACGTATCTTCGGAAGAAGTACTTGAACATTATAAAGAATTCTTGGTTAGCGATTCATAGTAATTAAATAATTAAATGAGGAGTGTATTGGTTTAAATAAAATATTAAAGGAAGTTGTGATCTTAACCTATTCCATCTGCATTCATTCTTGTGATGTTATATTTTAGTTGTTAATTAGAATTCTCAAAATCACAATCATTATTCGTAGATTAATTTAAGATTAATTGAATTGAAATTGATATTTGGTAATATTAATCTATTTTCTCGTGGGAACGATATCCTTGCTTGCTAAATGTTACAACCGAACACGTATACTTGCGTGTTTAATTGCTATTAATAAAATAAGCAACAAGTTTTTGGCACCGTTGCCGGGAAAATTAGTTTAATATTTCATTATTATTAATTTTGATAAAGTTCATCTTAATTTACACTTTTATTTACATTGTCTTCTCAGGTTATCTTTTCTTGTGTATGCAAACGCGATCGAAACAGCCGGAGCTTGAACCATACGAAGACGATATCGACAAAAGGTTCAGACAGTTGCGTAAGTGGGTTAAAGAAATGCGAGAGGCACTTGAGAAGCAAGATACAATGGCTGAGGAACAACAGAAATCCCTTTAGGATTATGCTATGCCAAAAAAATGGATGGGATCAGGTCAAGCATTCAACGACCGGCAATCAATACTGCAACTTTTGAGATTAAGCCGCGAACCATCCAAATGATTCAAAATATGGTACAGTTTGGGGACTTGGCGAATGATGATCCGAATGAGCACTTGGTGAGTTTTTTAGAGGTTTGTGACATATTCAAATACAACCAAGTCTCAGACGACGCAGTTAGACTTCGTTTGTTTCCGTTCACTCTCCAAGACAAAGCAAGATGATGGCTACATTCACTGCCACCTGGATCTATTACCACATGGGATGATCTGGCACAGAAGTTCCTAGCAAAGTTTTTTCCTCCTGCCAAAACAGCAAAGTTGAGGAATGAGATAACCAATTTCACTCAATTTGATTCAAAGTCATTATATGACGCCGAGGAGAGATTTAAATAGTACATGAGAAAATGTCTACACCATGGATTGCCTGATTGGCTACTAGTACAATCATTCTATAATGGGTTCATGGGTGGTATACGGGCTAGTGTTGACGCGACATCTAGAGGAGCTTTCGTGATAAAGAATTTTAATGAAGCGTACAGTTTGCTAGAGGTGATGTCAGCTAACAACTACCAATGGCCAACTGCTAGAATGACACAACCAAAGGTTGCTGGGATAATAGAGGTAGATGCAGTTACAACATTGTCAGCCCAAATTGCAGCTCTAACATAGAAAATTGAACAGATGGGGAATCCGAATAGGTAAACTGTGGTGATGGTATGTGAATTATGTGCGGGGAACCATTCAAGTGATCAATGTGCAATAAGTCCTGAATCAGTGCAGTTTGTGTCTAATTATAATCGACAACAAGGTAATAATGCAAATAGTTATAACCCAGGATGGAGGAACCACCCAAATCTATCTTGGAGCAATAATTAGTCACAAGCACAAGCTCAAGCTCCAAGACAGTCACTTCCACCTAGATTTCAGCCTCAACACCCACAACCTCAACAACATTAGCAACCTCAACAACCTGACAAGTTATCTCAAATGGAGGAATTACTTGCAAGAATGGCAACTCAGTTTAAAGCAACAACAAATAATCAATCAGCAGCAATGAGGAATCTTGAAAATCAGATTGGGCAGATAGCAAGTGCTTTAAACAACCGACCTCAAGGTTCGCTACTAAGTGATACTGAGAAGAATCCGAGGAAGGATGTGAATGAACAATGTAAAGCAGTTACACTCAGAAGTGAGAAGGAGTTGGCTACAGACTCTGATAAGCATAAGAAAGATAGTAATGAGAAGGTAGATGGAAAAGAATCTGAAAATTCAGAAGGTAAGTCTGAGGGAAAAGTTGTTGTAAAGCAGAAAGAAGAAAAGCAGATGCCAGTTACTCCACCTTTACCATTTCCATAGAGATTTCAGAAGTAGAAGTTAGACAGACAATTTTCAAAGTTTCTAGAAGTGTTTAAAAAGCTACAGATTAATATTCCATTCGCAGATGCTCTAGAACAAATGCCTAGCTATGTAAAATTCATGAAGGATATTCTATCGAGGAAGATAAAGCTAGGAGAGTTCGAGACAGTAGCATTGACGGAGGAATGTAGTGCTATTCTACAGAGGAAGCTACCACCGAAGTTGAAGGATCCGGGTAGCTTCATCATTCCGTGCACAATAGGAACTCAGTTTTTCAGTAGATGTCTGTGTGATTTGGGAGCAAGCATCAACCTTATGCCATTATTAGTCTATCAACAGCTTAGATTGAAGGAAGCTACACCAACGAATGTCACTTTGCAGCTTGCTGACAGATCTCTCACCTACCCCAAGGGAATAATGGAAGACGTACTAGTAAAGGTAGATAAGTTTATATTCCATGTGGACTTCATAGTTCTTTACTTTGAGGAGGATAGCAATATACCAATTATTCTTGGGCGCCCGTTTTTAGCTACGGGTAGGACATTGATTAATGTGCAAAAAGGAGAGTTAACAATGAGGGTCCAAGACGAAGAGGTGACTTTTAATGTATTCAAAGCTATGAAGTTCCCAAATGAAGAGGAAGAATGGTTCAGGGTTGATCTGATTGAGGGAGCAATTAGGGAAATAAGTATCGAATCAGTAAATGAAGACCCTCTAGAAGCAGCATTGGTAAGTGATAACATATCTGATGACTCAACTGTATTAGAATTAGCTCAAATGTTAGATTCAGCTCCGAAGTTCACACGAGGTATGCAAAAATTTGAACCTTTGGATTATTGGGGAAAGCCAGTTAAAAAGGTGAAATCATCCTTAGAAGAACCGCCCACCTTAGAACTTAAGCCATTGTCTAACCATCTACGGTATGCCTATCTCGGTTCTGTTTCTACTCTACTAGTCATAATTTTTGCTTCACTTGATGAGGTTCAAGAGGAAAAGTTGCTAAGGGTACTTAGGCAGTATAAGACAGCTCTTGGGTGGACTCTTGCGGATATCAAGGGGATAAGCCCATCAATTTGCATGCATAAGATTCTGTTGGAAGATGAAGCGAAACCAACTATTGAACAACAACAAAGACTCAATCCCATCATGAAGGAAGTTGTCAAAAAGGAAATTATTAAATTGTTAGATGCGGGAATTGTCTACCCTATCTCAGATAGCTCATGGGTAAGTTCGGTTCAATGTGTGCCAAAGAAAGGGGGAATGACAGTAGTTGCAAATGAACATAATGAATTAATCCCGACTCCAACAGTTACGGGTTAGCGGGTGTGTATGGATTACAGAAAGTTGAACAAGGCCACTCGTAAGGACCATTTTCCTCTACCATTCAAAGATCAGATGTTGGACAGGCTTATAGGGCATGAGTATTATTGCCTCTTGGATGGATACTCAGGTTATAACCAGATTGCCATTGTACCCGAGGATCAGGAGAAGACGACATTCATATGCCCATATGGTAACTTCGCTTTTTGCAGAATGTCTTTTAGATTATATAATGCGCCGGCGACATTTCAACGGTGTATGATGGCAATTTTCTCCAATATGGTAGAACAAAATCTCGAGGTATTTATGGATGATTTTTCAGTTTTTGGGGATTCGTTCGATTATTATTTGGAAAATCTCACTCTTGTGCTCAAACGGTGTATGGAAACGAATTTGGTTTTAAACTGGGAGAAATGTCATTTTATGGTGCAAGAGGGGATAATCTTGGGTCATCGAGTGTCATGAAAAGGAATTGAGGTTGATAGAGCTAAGATCGAAACCATAGAGAGCCTCTCGCCACCAGTTTCAGTAAAGGGTATTCGAAGTTTTTTGGGACACGTTGGTTTATATAGAAGATTTATAAAAGACTTCTCCAAAATCACGAAACCACTTTGCAATCTTTTGGAGAAGGATGTCCCATTCAACTTTGATCAAGCATGCCTGGAAGCTTTTGATGTGTTGAAGAAGAAACTAGTTACCGCACCTGTAATCATAGCGCCAGATTAGAGTATCCCGTTCGAATTAATGTGTGATGCTAGCGACTTTATGATTGGCGCAGTTCTTGGCCAACGAAAGGATAAAATTTTTCATGCGATATACTATGCTAGTAAGACGTTAACAGATGCCCAACTAAATTATACCACTATCGAGAAGGAGCTATTAGCAGTTGTTTATGCATTTGATAAATTTTGCTCATATTTTATTGGGACAAAGGTGATCAGTGTTTACAGACCATTCGGCAATTAAGTACTTGATAGCAAAGAAGGATGCAAAGCCGAGATTGATTCGATGGGTATTATTGCTACAAGAGTTTGACTTGGAGATCCGGGACTAAAAAGGAACAGAATATTAGGTTTCTGATCATTTATCACGGTTAGAGAATGCAGAACTAAAAAAAATGACACAACCGTGATCAACAAATTTTTTTTGGTTGAACAACTATTTGCGGTAAGGATGGATACACCATGGTATGCAGATTATGTAAATTTCATTGTGAGTAAGGTGTTTTCGCCAGATTTGACGAGTCAACAGAAGAAGAAGTTTCTCCATGATGTGAAATAGTATTTATGGGATGAGCCATTTTTATTTAAACAATGTGGAGATCAAGTAATAAGAAGGTGCATTCCGGAAGTTGAAGTGGAGAATATTCTATACCAATGTCATGCATCTGACTATGGTGGTCATTTTGGGGGAGAAAGAACGGCAGCTAAGGTGCTTCAATGTGGATTCTTCTGGCCAACACTCTTTAAGGATGCCCGTGTGTTTTTATTGAAATGTGACAGATGCCAAAGAGTTGGTAATATATCAAAGCGATAAGAGATGCCACTAAATATGATCCTAGAAGTCGAATTATTTGATGTTTGGGGCATCGACTTCATGGGACCATTTCCATCATCTTTTAGCAATTCCTATATACTTCTAGCGGTGGACTACGTTTCGAAGTGGGTTGAAGCTATAGCATCGCCCACCAATGATGCTAAGGTTGTGGTTAAGTTCATCCGGAAGAATATTTTCTCTAGATTCGGCACGCCTCGTGCAATCATTAGTGATGAAGGTACGTACTTCTATAATAAGCAGTTCTCAGCTATTCTCGCTAAGTACGGAGTTACTCATAAGATAGCTACTGCTTACCATCCACAGACAAGTGGTCAAGCCGAGGTATCCAACCGAGAAGTGAAACGAATCCTCGAGAAGGTAGTGAACCCTAGTCAGAAAGATTGGGCTAGCAAGTTGGATGATGCTTTATGGGCATATCGTACAGCATACAAAACTCCAATAGGGATGTCTCCGTACAGGTTAGTTTATGGGAAGGCATGCCATCTTCCGGTTGAATTGGAACACAATGATTACTAGGCAATTCGGAAGTTAAACTTTGATATGTCTGCTACGGGAGAAAAACGCCTCTTATAATTAAACCAAATGGATGAATTCAGACTCCAATCGTATGAAAACGCGAGGTTATACAAAGAAAAGGTTAAGCGGTGGCATGACGAGAAAATCCTAGAAAGAAAGTTTGAAGCAGGGCAAAAAGTGTTGTTATACAACTCCAGGCTAAAACTTTTTTCAGGAAAGTTGAAATCACGTTGGTCAGGTCCATTTAGTATTACTAAGGTATTTCCTCATGGAGCCGTGGAAGTTGAGGAGCCAGATTCGAAATGATTCAAAGTCAACGGTCAGAGGTTAAAACATTACTATGGGGGTCACATCGATCGTGAGAAAACATCTGTCAGTCTCGCGGATTAGAACAACGAAAACACAGTCGGGCTGAATACTATAAACCAAGCGCTAACTGGGAGGCAACCCAGAAAATTTCTTTTTATTTTATTTTATTTCATTTTTCTTCACTGTTAGTTTATTTCAGTAGTTCATCCCATATGTTCTTTAACATGGTCTTTAATTTATTTCAGGATGGGAAACAAGGTTATATTTTGCGGGTTAGACTAATGATCACTACGACTACCCCTGGAAGCCAAGCACCTATGAGCACAATTACAGAATGTCCATTTGTCAAATCCTCAATTTTTCAGTCAATTTGTTTTTTTTATAGTGCATTTAGTTTAGTCTAGTTTAGTTTAGTTAATCATGTTATTAGTTTTTATTAGTAGTTAATTAGCTTACTTAATTTAATTAGTAAGAAGTTGCTCTGCAAATTGATGAGTTGATATGGGTATCGGATTTCAGGAAATACCATGAAGGATGCTGAAAACATAAGCTCATGCTATGCAGCGCCTAAAGCACACGAGAATGCCCAATCCAAGCGCATGGTGCGCTGCAGCATGAAGTTGTTCCTGGCTCTTAGCGCCTAGTGCGGTCCAAATTCTTAAGACATAGCGCCTAGTGCACTGCAGCACTACTCAAGACCACCTCGCCGCGCACACTGCGCCTCTACTTCACAAATCACAATGCCTAGTGCGCCTCAACATAACCCCTTCCCTGCATGCCCGTGCCTAGTGTGCCTGAACTGAACAAAAGCCAACGCCTAGTGCGCTTGGCAATACACATGAAAAAAAATTTCTTTTACATAGCAGATCGGGTTTTAACACATACATGAGTCCAAATTAGCTTTAACTATGCAGCCTACTCTCCTCTTCCCATATGAAATCACCCCATTATTTCCTCACCTAAACCAAACCTAATATCCCACATAATTTCAACACAAAGCAAACTCTCCCCTTCACCAACACGGATCAGACTCAACAACTCCAATTCCTAAATACAAGGATTGCCCATCTCTCACCTCCATCTCACACACGGATTGGATACCATAGGCTCAAGCATTCAAAGTGACTTATCAATTCAATTTGTACACAATCTAGGGACATAAACAAGTAAGCTTATCCAAGAATTATCTTTGATTACTTGTAATTGCTCGATTGGAGTTTGCTCTAGTACATACATTGACAAAATATTGATTATTTTTGTTGGAGCACCCATTGAGTTTGTTTTGGCTCAATTGGGTTCGGGTATTCTTAATTGTTGATTGTATTATCTTGGAAGGACATTGTGCTTAGCTAATTGACAGATTTGGTGCATAATAATTTTAGGGGAAGAGCTTTTTCAACAGTTGTTCAGAACATTGCACTCCAACTATTTGATATTGTGCCACAAAGATAAATTTTAGTTTCTGAGGGGTTTGAACTCTATTTTTTGTTTGGGCAAGACAATGACACTCACATCTTTGGCTCGCAAGCAACAGAGAGGAAAGAGTTCAGAAGATACAGGAAAATTTGACAAGAAGCGGTTCCAAACCTATGAAGCATCTGAACATTATAAAAACTGGTTAGTTGGAAGCCCTTTAATACCTGAGCGGGAATTGCTCCCGGAAGCTCAAGACGGGGAAATTGCCTTAATGATATCAACCCGCAATTGGTTAGCTTTTACTGTTCAACCCGAGCCGGTGGTGGTTAGGGTTGTAAGAGAATTTTATGCCAATGTAACTGCGGCTGATGGCAACAATGTTATGGTTCGAGGACGAGCAGTCAACATGGGACGTAAAGTAATCAATGCACATTATGGGCAGTCCAAGATCATTAGCAGTGATTATGAGGATTATGGGCAGTCCAAGATCATAAGCAGCACCCTAAAGCCGTCTGGTTTGGGAGTCGTTGGTCGAAAGCTCGCTACATGGGTACAATTGAAAAGCCTAAGAGAACTAGACATTGCACAGTCAAGTGTAAACACGGGAAAGAGCGTAAATGCCCTCGTGAGCAAATAAAAGAAAAAATAAATCTCGTATTGACTCTGAACTTGGTGATTGTGAAAGTTCTAGCCGAAGCTTAACTTGTTACAGAGATTCTTGAGTTAAGATTTGTGTTTTTCCCTCTAAGAAGCATATTATGCAATGTATTTGAACTGTAGTTGATTTTAATGGTTGTTAAGCACACACACACACTACATCAGAAACAATAGGCTTTGATTTATGGATTGGTATGAGTTATTAAATTGTCTTGTTTGGATGTATTGTTTGAATCTATTGTTGATACCTCTGAGGCATATTTGTTTGATTTCTTACTGACTGATGGCTGGATGCGTAGGTATTTAGATAGGTTGCATTTGCATTATTGCATTGTTTGGGGACAAACAATTAATTAAGTTTGGGGGTATTTGATGAGTGAGTTTTATACTTACGAATCAGATATTGTTTAGCTTAATTATTGTTATCCTTAAGTGTTTTTAGTATCTTTTTATTAGTTTTTGTGTTTATTTCTTGTAGGATGGAGCTGGAGGGACAAACTGGTCATTTGGGAGAAGAAAAGAATTAAAAATCATTAAAATTGGAGCTAAGTGGCATTTTTGTAATTACCTGGTCCTTGTCTAGCGCCTAATGCGCTTGGATTGCACTAAACCTAGCGCATAGTGCACAAGGCCACGCCCAATGTTAGTTATTTTGCTGCTAAGTTGATTTTGAGGAACCGGCAGGAGGGTTTGGTCCAATACAAAAGGAGGAAGACTTCAGAAAAGACTTATCGCGGAATTTCGGACGACAAGGATTTGCAGAGAGAGATCGAAGGAGAACACGAAGGAGATCTACAAAAGGTTGAAGATCAAGTTAGAGATTTGGAGCAGCTTAATAGTTTCTTCTATCTCTTTCATCTATCTTTAATTTTGTAATCTTTGGGATGTTTGGTTTATCAATTTGGATGATGTCTTCTTCTATTATCATGAACTAACTTTTCATTAAGATCGCAACGGAACTTAGTATGTAATTTGAATTGATGCTCCTTATTTGATTTAAGTTAATTATTCTTGAATCGTTTATCATATCTTGTGTTTATTGATTAATTGCCTAATCAATAATTATCGGGATAATTTATACGAAATTGGAAAATGGAGTATGAGTTAGATCTAGATATGATAGCATCTGTTCATATAATCTGAATAAGGTTAATATGTTTA
Source organism: Panax stipuleanatus (assembly GCA_020205555.1). Taxonomy (NCBI): domain Eukaryota; kingdom Viridiplantae; phylum Streptophyta; class Magnoliopsida; order Apiales; family Araliaceae; genus Panax; species Panax stipuleanatus. The sequence goes on along the minus strand of CM035118.1, from coordinate 16,887,856 downwards.
GCATATAGGATAGGAATATATTTATATGTCTTTTGCAACCATTAACAGAATCTGTGCTTGAAAACCCTAATTATTTTAATTCACATAGGAATATAGTGGATTAATTAGTTAGGGTGTTCCTTGTAAATCTGTTGTGTAACTGCTGGATGTATAAGGATTCATTTGCGTGTCTTCGGAAGAAGTACTTGAATATTATAAAGAATTCTTGGTTAGTGATTCATAGTGATTAAATAATTAAATGAGGAGTGTATTGGTTTAAATGAAATACTAAAGGAAGTTGTGATCTTAACCTATTCCATCTGCATTCATTCTTGTGACGTTATATTTTAGTTGTTAATTAGAATTCTCAAAATCACAATCATTATTTGTAATTTAATTTAAGATTAATTGAATTAAAATTGATATTTGGTAATATTAATCTATTTCCTCGTGGGAACAATATCCTTGTTTGCTAAATGTTACAAACGAACACGTATACTTGCGTGTTTAATTGCTGTTAATAAAATAGGCAACAGGCTATTGTACAGGCTCATCGACTCCCCATTTAACACCAACGCGATGACATAAGCCACAAATAAGGGATGGTTGTTTCAATCCTCCCTTTATATTTCCCCTCAAATTCTGTCTAATGGAATGTCCAATCATAGTACCCACATTAATCTTGAAGTCCTTGACAATAGCATACAATAGTGGAGCCTTTTCCCTTGTGACATCACTCACGTGTTGGGATGATAAAAGCTTGGCATAGTGGAAGGCATAAATTAATTTCCCATATCGACTCAGATCCTTGCTATGAAAGTATGTAGCACCCCGTGCACCCTTTGACATCCAAGTGGATCCAGGTTTGCATAAATCAGCCACAATCTTCTCATAATCTGGACCGTTATCTATGTACTAGGAATACTGACAAACTTCTGGTACCCTCAAATTATAAAACTCATTAATTGCGTGGGCACTGAAGGATACCATTTTTCCCCAAATCATTACTGTAGACACTGAAAATTTTGCATTCCTATTACTAACTCTGCAGGAGGGCAAAACTGTCTTTTATCTTCCAGAGACAACCCTGGAAGTCCAAATAATCACAGTCACCCCGACAAAAACACCGGGAGATCAAAGTCACACCCCGACGACAACACCGGGAGACCAAAGTAAAGCCCCGACAACAACACCGGGATATCAAGTCAAACCCTGGCGACGACCCAGGGAGGTACAGTCACCCCGGCGACAACACCAGGAGATCAAATTCAGCCCCGGTGACAACACCGGGAAACCAAAGTAGCCCCGACAACAACACCGGGATATCAAGTTAAACCACGGCGACGACTCCGGGAGGTACAGTAACGCCGGCGATAAACCCGGGAGATACAGCAAACCCCAGCGACAACACCGGGAAATACAGTCAAACCCCGGCGACAACAACGGGAGGCCAAGACAACCTTCAGAGATAGCCCCGAAGAACCAAATCATCCTCAGAGACAACCCTAGGAGACCAAGTCAATCTCAGAGACAACCCTGAGGAAGAACAGAGTAGATTGGGATCAAACCTCGGAGACAACCCCGAGAAAACAGTCGAAAACCTTGTCAATCTTGGAGACAACCCCCGAAAAAGAAAAATGGTCATTTTACCGACTTGACGTCAAATCAAGCCAAATTGATGTAATGAGGTTCAGAAAGAACCATAACATCAATTCCGAGTGAAAACAGCACAAGACAGCTCAACGGATGGACTGCGAAGAAACGAAGATCTGGTCATGGACCCATATTCTTGGATTCGGAAAAGGTCAAATCTCATGTCATTGTGTAGCTCTCGTAAAGGGATTTTCGGAAAGGTATAGCATGCCTCAAACAAACTCCCAGATTGAAAGTTATGAAGGTTCGAAGTAGACATATTATTGGTCGGAGTGCACGTACTTCGAGATAATAGGACCCACGGGACCAGGGCCCACTCGGGGAGCCGCACCTCTACTTGCGGCTATCGCGAGTAGACCCATGGCCATCTAGTATATAAAGAAGACCACCCACCTTAGCAAAAAAAGAAGAAAAAAGCATATAAAAAAGCATAGAAACTCCGCCCATTTAGACCTTTAGCCCTACTTCTAGTACTCCAAACCTCAATTTTATTTTTCCAATACGTTTGCATACGTATATACTACAACATATCAAATTTTAATCAGTGAAAACGAAGATTTAAAGCCCGTGGCGCTACATCTTTTAAGCATTTTTACGATCAAAAACTTTTTACTGCTTTATTACATATATATGAACGTATATATATATATATATATATATATATATATATATATATATATTTATAACTTCTGTTTTCGCCTGGATTTCAAATTTGTGGCCTTTCTAGCTTACTTTTATATATATATATATATATATATATATATATATATATAAGTATATATATGTATAAGTTTTTAATTGCTTGCGTAGCTTGGATTGCTAATCCGTGGCTTTTTACTGCTTTTATATATATATATATATATATATATATAAGTATATATATGTATAAGTTTTTAATTGCTTGCGTAGCTTGGATTGCTAATCCGTGGCTTTTTACTGCTTTTATATATATATATATATATATATATATATATATATATATATATATATATATATATATATACTAATTTGTTTGGCCTGGATTACTAATCTGTGGCCTTTTTAACTTTATTATATATATAACTGACTATATATATACTAACATTCAATTCTGTCAAGCCTGGATTATAAATTCGTGACATTTACTACTTTCATATATATATAACTATATATATATATATATATATATATTCTAACTTTGTTAGCTTGGATTGCTAATTCGTGGCTTTTATCGCTTTTATATATATAATTATATATATACTAACTCGTTTGGTCTTGATTGGAAATCCGTGGCCTTTTCAGCTTTAATATATATATACTAATTGTATAGATTAACATTTCATTCAGTCAAGCCTAGATTGGAAATCCGTGGCCTTTTTCAGCTTTTATATATATATTTACATTTCCCAGTTAAGACTGGATTGGAAATATGTGGCTCTTTACAGCTTTTATATATATATAAGTGTGTGTATATATATATATATATATATATATATATATATATATATATATATATATATTCTTTACTCAATGTGATTAAATATCTGTTTTAATTGTTCATTTGATATAAATCTGTTCTAATGTAAATTTTTTGGATTAGATTCATCTAAATCTAACCATTTCTAACTTTCAATCGGTTCAAAATCAGTCAAACCGGAACTGAGGAGCTAGAATGGCTAAGATTTATTTAAATCTAGCTTTCTTTCTAGTTTTGTAAATATTCAAGCAACTACGTGACACTAGTTCCATATCTAGTGGGAACAGGAAGGTTCAGCTACGCACATGCAAGGATTTAACTGATGAATCCTTTGTTTTGCGACGTCTAGAGTACAATTTGCATTATATGTCAATATCTTTGTTGTGCAGGCTTTTTGATATTATTTTGTGAGCCTAAGAATCATGGGATCTAAGATCACCCACACAGATCTAAATCTGATTCCCATGATGGACAACTTTGCATTGTAAATACATCCTGCCAGTTTTTCTTGTAAATGTAAATCAGATGGACCTTAAAATATTTATCCAGATTTATGGTCTCAGCATAGTAAAAAATATGGTTTGTAGTGCTAGGGTCACTTTGATGACTTTCATGCCCATAATAAGACCAACACTTATATATACATTCTGTGGTCGAGGATGCTTCGCATCCCGACAATAAAAAATCAAAATAAGCCGAAGGCAGAATAAAACAGAAGTATCAACAAGCTTCAATTCCTATGTGAGCAAAAGGGTTTGAAAACCATCTTTCAAAACGTCATTTTCATATCTTTGTCTAAACATGGACTTCTCAAACAAATCAAACCCTTCGTATATAGGTCCAACGAAGCACGACACTACTTCCAATCAAACACGTAGGCTCAATTACTTCAAAGCATACACACACATATTGCAAATAAAAAAGGAAAAATTGAAAAGATGCGGTAATCGTGTTTCACAGAAGTCGGAGAGTGCCTAACACCTTCCCCCAGCTTAACCAAGCCCCTGAACTTTATGAATCTCGGTTTCCAAGGCCAATTTTTGACAGCGTCCAGTATTTGGGCCTACTTGAAAAATCAAACAAAACTCGGTTGAGTTGTTACAACCATTTCAAATATACCAACTGGCGACTCTGTAAACCTTTCAAATCGTCGACATGATACATGTTGGCCTTTTCCTAAAAATTCACCCTTAATAAAATAGATAAGATAAACAAGGGTAGAAGACATCAAATTTAGGGAAAGGAAGATCTGTCCAAAGAATTTTCTCGACGTCGACAGGTGGCGACTCTGCTGGGGACAGTAGAGGACTTAAGCCGCACTTCAAATCTTTTTAAAACTTCCCTTTTTATCTGCGTGTGTGTGGATGCTGTGTTTTACATTGAATGGATGTAAATAAATGCTTTACTGCTTTATATTAGTGCTTCGCACAATGTCATCATTGCATACGGTGAGACACAATGTATGTGAATGTATGTTGTGTGATTTCTCCACCAGGAGGCAAACCCGTCAGTGATTAATTGCTGGACTCAAAGGAGATTAATCTTGTGAGGCTCAGGAAAGACACCACTCAGATCCACTTCAATTGAAAGAACGGATTAATTTCTCCTCTAGCAGATTGCGATGATCTGGGGACCTTCATGTCGAAAAGCCGCGAGAGTAGCCTAAGATAGGTCAGCCTCTGATAAACCAAATCTGAAGGGAAGTCTCTTCATGCCTTCCCCTTACAAATTCAATATAAATTTTAAGATTCAATGTAAATATACATTCCATGTCTTATAAATCCTATTATGATATCCTGTCATTAAAACAACTGACCTTTGTTTTACAGAAAAAGATTAAAAAAAACTTCAAAAAATCATAAACACATTGCATAGCATGCATCCTGTTAATATATACATCAAAATTAACATACCTACTTTTATTGTAGAAAAATATTGGTTTCGTTACCAGATCAAAATCTAAAAAGGCACTAAATCATCTCCAGTCATAGCTTCAAGTGCCCAACCTGAATCCACCCATGTCTCTAGGGAAGAGTTTGAAGGACTAAAGAACTAGATAGTTGAATTGGCTATTTTCCTTTAGGATCAAAGCAAAGGTTTTCAGGGTCAACAAATACCCGGTCAAACAGAATCATTCACACCCGGTGGCAGTCAGGATACCGACAATAAACATACTCAGACACCTAAACCTCAAAGCAAGGATCTAGCCAACAAATCCCCTAAAATCACCAACCTCAACAAAGATCAAGAAACTGGTGATATTAAGAAAAGGACCAACAAATGGAAGAAACCATCCGGTCCATCAAAGGAACTGAGGCATTTGGGAGTGTAAACTACTCAGATTTATGTATATTTCCAAGGGCTCGATATCCAGACAAATTATAAGTCCCTGATTTTGAAAAGTATGATGGATTAGGAGATCCCTACACCCATTTGAAAGTATTCATTGGAGAACTCGGATCCTATGCAGAGGACGAGAAGATCAGAATGCAGTTATTTCAAAAGAGTCTTACTGGGGAAGCTCGAGCTTGGTATGCCCGACTCAAAAATTCCAAAATTCACAGCTGGGAAGAGCTAGAACATGCATTCCTAAATCAATACAGCTTCCAGTCTCAGATGGCTCCTGATCAATATCAGGTGACCAAGGTAAAAAAGCAAAGCAACGAGTCTTTTCGTGAGTATGTCCAACGATGGAGACGAATGACTGCACAAGTCACCCCACCTATGACAGAGACTGAGATAGTCATGACTTTCGTAGACATCCAAGAAGCTCCATATTACGAGAGGGTCCTAGCAGGTATAGAAAAACCATTCTCGGAAATGATTAAACATGGAAAAATGGCCGAAATGGGACTTAAGTCAGGGAATATAAAAGACTTTACCGCTTTGGAGGCCGTGGCCGAGCATATTCAATCTGAAAGCTATTGGAGTAATCCTCGGAGAGTACACAAAAAGAAGAAAGAGGAGGTGTCCTTGATACTTCAGGGACAGAATTAGAGAGGCAATTTAAGCAGTTTGCCCATTCAAAGGAGAAATTATTCCCCTTTCCAAGCTCCTGCACAACCTTCTAATCCTCCATTTCAAAAAGCTGGAGAAGTTAAACGTCGAAGAACGTTCACACCCTTAGAGGATTCACTGGAAAATGTACTGAAGCTTCTGACAGCACAAAAAAAGATTGTCCAGCTCCTTCCGCCGGCCAGTTCAAGCGGACAAAATTTTGACCTGAGTAAGAAGTGTGCTTATCATTCTGGAGCACCGAGCCACGACACACAAGACTGTTGGTCCCTCAAACATAAAATCTAAGACCTGATAGATAACGAGGAGATTGTGGTGACAACGCCAGAACAACCACATGTTCAAGATAATCATCTGCCTTAACACAATGAGGAGAGCGTCAACATGATCGGCATGGGAAATAGAGAAGGATCCAAATACCTCCAGTATGTTGGAGAGTCAACCCAAGCAAGTACCAATAGCCCAGATAATTGGAAGTTCTTAGAAAGGCAGTTCTTGATAGAATAGGAAATCAAGTCTATCAAGGAACAGGTTGGACAGTTGGCAGAGCTGGTAGTGTATCAACATCAGATAACAAGACGGTTGATAAATCAGACCAACCATTATTTGACAATGCAGACATCTGAGCTGCCAAAGCTGTAACTGCATCCACTTCTAGAACCCCAACTACCTTAGGTTGAGTCATCCTTGTAGTTAGCCACTGGTAGTTGTTAGCGGCCATGGTTTCTAACAATTCATATGCCTCTTCAAACTTCTTAGCCATGAATGCTCCTCCCGAAGCTACATCTATGCTTATCCGAGTATTATTACCTAACCCATTGTAGAATGTGTTCATCAGCAGCCACTTAGGTAGTCCATGATGTGGACATCTCCTCAACAATTTTTTTGTACCTTTCCCAAGCTTCATACAGTGATTCCCCATGTTGTTGTTCAAAGGTGGTGATATCATTTCACATTTTTGCAGTTTTAGCCGGTGGGAAGAACTTTGCTAAAAATTTCTGGGCCAAGTCACCCCAAGTAGTAATAGAGCCCGGTGGTAATGAATGAAGCCAACTTTTAGCCGTATCTCTCAATGTAAACGGAAATAACTGAAGCCTCACTGCATCATCTGTCACCCCTTTATACTTGAAAGTATCACATATCTCTAAAAAGCTCACCAGATGTTCATCCGGACCATCGTTAGCCAATCTTCTGAATCATCTGAATTGTACCATGTTTGATTTTAAAAGAATTTATTGCAATGGCTGGTCTTGTGATACTTGATTGGAGTTCATTAATCCGCGATGTAGCATAATCTCGCAGTGCTTTCTGTTCTTCTCCAACCATGATATCCGGTGCTTCTAGTGTTTCTCGAGTTTCCTTAATCCACTTACTCAACCGCTGAAACCTTTTTTTGATGTCGTCCTCGTAAGGTAATAATTTTGGCTTATTCGATTGGGTTCGCATGCACTACTCAAGAAAACCTGAAACAAGGAGTAAACCAAAATCAAAGAAGAAAAGTGTTTAACTAAACCTGATTTAATTAAACTGATATTGAAAATGATAAACACAATTATTATTCCCCAACAACGGTGCCAAAAACTTGTTGGGCAAAATCTGGTTACTTTCAACACGCAATTTTACTTGGTCAACAAGTAATAAAGTGATAAGTCAAGTATCGTTCCCACAGAGAAAATAACTAAAATTTATCCTAACAACTACAAATTTTATATTATCTCACTTTTATTAAACAATTAATCAATTGGTGAAATTAATGAAAAATACTAATTAATAAAAACCAACTAACTACCACAAGATTTAATCAAATACTAGAGATTTAAGCCTACAACTTCACTTAATATTTCACTTAGATCGACACACTTTTTTGTTAAATCAAATTAACTATTCTGAGTTGTTAATCAAGAACACACAAGTAAATATAATCATCTCTCAATGCATTATATCCATATCAACTCAAATTCATAGATGATAGAATTAAGATGAACACCCTAATTAACTAATCCACTATATCTCTATGTGAATTACAATTAAAGAGGGTTTAAGCACAAGTTTGTCATTAGATTACATGCGATGCATAGGTATATCTCTATCCTAGGCACAAATTATGAATCCCAACGACATGCAGAAATCACAATCACACGCTACTATGATTAGATCTTAACCTATATTCTGTCTCTCGAGTTCATATAGATTATCAAAGTAATTGTTGATCAGGCAATTAAATAATTAAGCACAAATCATAATAGACAACCCTGGAAATAGTCTCAATGAATTAATACGAAAGTATATCAATCTTCGTTACACAAAAAGATCTATTGTAAACTTAAATAGCGAATTAGTTCAACATCATTAAATAAGAAACCAAAATCCACAAATAGAATAGCATTCTGAATACAAAAATAAAGATGAAGTAGGAGAATAGAAACCGTAGTGTAATTTGCTACTCTCTCCACTTTAGCCTTGAATCCTTCACGCTAAACTACTTGCTTCAATTCTCTAAAGCGTGATCAAAACTAGGGTTTATGTTACTATATCTGATAATATCTTATTTGACCTTCAATTCCTCTCTTATTGCTTCCTAATCGCGCTCCAAATCAATCAGCAATCGCCGTACAGAATCCTTCTCAAACATGGAACCTTATAGTAAAACCCAACACCCCCGCCCCAGCGGGTATTTTTACTCTAGGGATGCCCGCCCCGGTGGGCACTCTGGCTTATCTAAGAAAAGTGACCCCCGCCCCTGTTTTGAACTATGGAAGCCCTCCCCTGCGGGTTGTCTGGCCAAAAACTGCAAAGTAGCCCTTTTTAAGCTTCGTTTTTCCTGTTTCCATCCTCATAACCTGTTCCTGCACACACAAACACGAAAACGTATAAAATGCTCCTAAACTTACTCTAAGTAGCATCAAATTAAGCTTAAAAGGTAACTAATTCGTAGGTATAAAACCCACTCATCATATTGCATATATGAGAACCACAGCCGGTATCCAATACCCAAGTAGAATTTTAACTTAAAGAAAGATTTATTTCAATCATAAACAAACATGTATCTGTAGCTAAAGTTGAAGCTTCTCCAAACTTCTTTTACTTCTGCTCGGTAAGATACTCCTTACAGTTTCTCTTCCAATGTCCCGACTTGTTGTAATGAAAGTAAACTCCTTTGCTATCGGCATCAGTCTTTTTCCTATCCATAGATTTCACCTTCCCTTTTGCCTTCTTGGGATTTTTCTTCTTTTCAGAAGATCCTTTAGCCCTCTTCTGCTTCTTAGAAGAATCATCTACAAGCAACACATGGTCTTTCTTCAAGGGAAAGTGACTCTCAGCTATTTTCAACATGTTAAACAATTTGGGTAAACTGACATCTAGCTTGTTCAAGTGAAAGTTCACAACAAAATGTGAAAAGGAGTCTGCAAGATCAGATCTTGGCTCAACTCACCATCCATAATAAAACCCAGTTGTCCTAGTTGTTCAATCAAATTGATCATCTTTAGGACATATGTCTGCACTGTAGTGCCATCAGTCATCCTAGATTAGAAGAGCTCTTTAGATATCTCATATATAGTCGATCTACTTTGCTCACCATATAAATCCTTAGGGTGCAACAGCATAGTCGGTGCATCCATTTTCTCATGTTGACGCTGTAACTCGTTACTCATGGATGCTAACACGATGCACTGAGCCACTTGTGCATTATCCTACCACTTTCTAAAAGTAGCTTGCTCTTCCTCGGAGGCATCTTCTGCAACAATTGCAGGTACATGCGAGTTAAGGAGTTGTGAGAACAATTCTCAAGTTCCATAATTAATCCGAGTATTTTGGTCCAATTAATTTGTTTGCATGAAGTATGCTTCGTAGTGATAGTGAATTAGCCATTTGTAAAATTCTGCAGGTGAATATAATTTAACAACATTAGCATACATTCTTTTATTAATCACCAGATTAATTTAGGCCTTTATTAAAATGGTGTCTCCCACTATTTCTTCAAACTATATAACCCTCTTTTATATATAGTTTGACAGACTTTGTATTGGTGACTGTGTAAAGTCTGCTTAGTGAGAAAGGATCCAATTGCAATAAATATATAGCCTTGTATGTGCACAATAAACTACATAGTTATTCAAAAGGTAGACAACTCTTGTCGATTACATCTCCATGTAACTCCTTTATTAATTTTGCCTCGTAAATTATAATGGTCAAGTGTGCGTTCATCGAACTAAAATAATCTAAGTTAAGTTAAACCCAGCATTTCCATATAAGTATAGAGAAAAATACAGTCATTGTGTGTACACAACAAAACGGTATTGTTCAATTCGTTATAAACAACCAATGTAATAAAGCAACATCTCAAATATTTAATATACTTGCCTTGTGTGTGAACAACAAACTCATATTAAATAATTGATGCCCTATCGCTTTACAATGTTAGAAGGCTACGTTCGACATTCTCTAATGTCTTTGAACGTATTCAACTTAATATATCATCTTTAAGGGTTTTGTTATTAATTAGTCTCATCTAGTATAGCGCGCATACAAATATATATATTAAAATATGTGTCATATTAAACATACATTAACATATATAATAATATATTTACTATATAATTAGTATGTATCTGTAGAATACTATATTCTACCTGGGATGATTATGGACTTAATTCTAATTTAGTTCATTGGAGTCACCATGAACAAAAAGGTCAAACCTACGATGCAATAATAAAACATTGAGTATAACTATTACATTCAACCCGGGCTTCATTACAAACGAGCCTTCAACGCTCCTTCTCTCTGTCTCGAACAATTCTATACTATCCTATTACAATCAATTTTCATAAAACAGAAACCTTGATCAGCAGTCAAGGGGAAGTACATAGGAGGGAGATAGAATTTACATCAGAATATTAGAGAGGCGAGGTACGCAGACCCCATTTATAAAAACCACATAAATTCAAGCATCCATTAAAATTAAATCCATCACATTGGTCAAAGGTCCATAATCATCCCCTTTATTGTCATACATATCAAACATATGCATCAATAAAATAAACATTTAATTTATATGTTGATATCATTTTGTTGGGTATTCAACTTTTGAATATATTTTGATGATAACACTAAAAATAGTAAATTAATTAGAATCCTCTCCTTAGGTGCTATATGATATAATTAAGTTTTATTTATTATATTTATTTTGTCCAAAAATGTTTTTTTAATTGAATTATTTTTAATTGACCTTGATAATTTAATATCAAGTGTTAAAAGAAATTAATTCAAATAGTAATATTTTCTAAGGCAAGGAGAATCCCTATTCTTAAATTAATTTTCCTTTTATTAAAATATATTATATATATTATTTTATATCAAAATCTTCCAACAAAGATTTTACTCATCCTTTGTCCATCCGAAAAAGCTAGTTGGCAAAGTTGGTTGTTATTTGATATAACGTGGGGTCCATAAGATTTATGCTTATGTTTGTATCTTGGCTTTTATGTGTTTATGCCTTAGCTGGCATATGCTTGTGCGCCTTTGCTGGTATGCTTGTTTGCGGGGCCCAGGTTATTACAACTCTTGACTTGTTATTATGGGAGACAATATTATGTTGACAAAAGTTGTCTGCATGAAGCAAATAGGTTGGGCAATATTTTGTTATGGCTGGGCTAAACTTTGTTAAGGCCGGGCGGAATTTTGTTAAGGCTGGGCGAATTCTGTTTGGCTGATAGTTCATCCGAACCTTCCATTTCAAACAAAATCAATCTTGACCATTTAATTCAAAAATATTCTTCTATATTCCGAAAATGCCCTTGGCCAAGGTTTTCTATAAATAGAGAAGCTATCCTTCATTATTCATTACCAATTTCAAGAGAATAGCTTGCACTCTCCTTGCCTACATATTCTCTACTCTTAAAAAGCTTACTCTCTTCTGATTAAAAAGTTCTAACAGGTTGAAGAGAAAATTGGTCAAAATACTTTTGAGATAAGTTCTTGAAATATATTATTTGATATTATCTCATATTCTTGAATATATACTTACATACAATTAGAAATTATTATACACATTTATATATATTCATGTTTCATCTATTCATATCAATAAAAAGCCAGTTTTAGATTCCGTACATTGAAGCTATTCCTTAAACAAGAATATTCTTCAATCGGTCATTCAAACTCTAAGTGGCTCTTTATAGATATATATTTTATTTATATAAATATCCCAAAATAGATCAGTTTTAGATTCCGTACATTGAAGCTATTCCTTAAACAAGAATATTCTTCAATCGGTCATTGAAATTCTAAGTGGTCTATTTAAAATATTTATACAAATATAAACTGAGAAACTTTAAATTTGGTTAGTTTTAGATTCCGTTCATTGAAGCTATTTCTTAAACAAGAATATTCTTCAATCGGTCATTCAAATTCTAAGTGGCCTTATTTAATATTCACAGGATAGATAAAATATATTATCATATATATTTTGAAGTATAGTGAATTTATTTGTTATAACAAGTATTATTCAATATCATTTGAATTTTAATATTTGATATCTATCATTTACACATTCACAAGTTATCTGTTGTATAAAACAAAAGTTACTCACATCATACACTTTTGTGAGTTTACTTGCTCAAAAAGAAAATTTGGATTACAAAAGTTATTCAAACTTTTACAGAAAAATATTTCTTATTTTATAAGGAAATTTAAATCTCTATAATCGGAACTACAATTATATACCTGCTTATAAAGAAGCTTCAAGAACTTAAATTTAAATACTTGCTTATTTAAGAAGCACTTCTCATACAAGATAAAAGTTAATCAAACTTTTAAATATCTGTACTAAATTGTATCTGCTTATTCTAGAAGCAATTTGTTGTAAAATTCTCTGTAAAAAAAAGGGTAGAGTGAGTTTATTTTATGTACCTTTGAGAAAGATAAAAGCAATTCTTTGACCAAGACCAGAGTCGTAGAGAGGTCAGCTGAGAGTTGGGTCTCTAGTGAACTTGTGAGGTGAGGAAGAGGTTATTGTTTCAAAATCAGATCATAGAATAGAACTGAACTCAAAAGACAATACAACTAAGCTTGAGGAGGGAGCTGGGAGCTTGCTGTCCAAGATAGATAATTGTAGATAGTTGGAAGTTTGTCTATAAAACTTTGTAAAGGATTCTCCGCCTGTTGAAGGAGTATTTATTACTGATAGTAATAGGATCTCAAGTCCTGAAGAGGAGCTTGAGACTGGACGTAGCAACATACTCGTGATGTATGTTGTGAACCAGACAAATCTCTGTGCATTGTGTGATTGAATTTTTACTGTCTTGCCTATTAATTTCTAATACTGCAAATTAATTATCTAAAAATTCAAAAAGGCCTAAGATAATTTTTAAATCTGTAATAATTTATTCAACCACCCTTCTAGATTATTATTGGACTTTCACATTTAATGGGCAATAAACTTTTGTTAGAAAACTAGTTTTTGAAACAAAACAAACTCCTTTATTTTAATCAAAAATAAATTCTTTTATTTTAGCAACCTTGGAATCCAATTCCATTAAAATAAATAACTTTATTTTAAACATACTTCAATTTAAAAATAAACCTTTTATTTTAATTGAAACAGTTTAAGAAATAAATAATTTTTTTTAAACTTTGGAGTCAGGCGCGGCCGCGCCTAGTTTGAATTGGGAAGCAGCGCGGCCGCGCTGCTACTCCAAAGTTGATCCTGGCAGCAAGCGCGGTCGCGCTCCAAGTAAGGCTTGAAGCGACGCGGCCGCGCTGCATAGCAAAAACAGATAGTTCGTTTTTTTGCCCGAAAAATCAGTTGTAAACCAATATCAACACATATATTGAATCAAATACAATTAATGATTTGCATAAGGAAGCTTTGATACCACTATAGAACTGCGAAAACATAATCAAAGCATACAATCTAATTATAATAATAGCGGAAGCATGCATAATAGCAATTTATAATGTCCAACAATCCTAATGTATGGCCTTATGTAATATCATTAATTGATGAAGGATAAAGATATACCTTTGAAGCGTGTCAACCTTTGATGAAGACTTCAAATTCCAATCTTTGCTCCTTCGCGATCTCTCCAATTCTTGGATCACACGTTCGTCACAAAGTATATGCAACGCCCAAGAGGTATCCATTAAGAGGAATAGATTGAAGATGTGATTTTAGATTCAACTTGATCTTGGGTGGCTAACCCTAATTCTCTCCATCTTAATAACTTAAGGTTTTGAGAATGTTTGCAGGAGAGATGCAAGTTGCAAAAATTGCATTAGTCTTTCCCACAATAAGACTCCTCTTATTTAAAGACTAACATTAATCCTTAACCTTTAAGGAAATAGTTTTAATTTAATTCTCAATCTAATTAGAAACTAAAATTAAATAATAATAATAAATAAATAAAAATAAGACTCCTCTTATTTATTTATAATCTAGTATTTCTCTAATACTTAGTTATAAATATTAGTATTTCTCCAAATACGATATTATTATTATTTAGTCAATTTAATAATAATATTAATACTAATAATAAGATGACTAATCTTATTAATTTATAATATTAGTATTTCTCCAAATGCTTAATTATAAATCTTAAGCTATTTAATTTATTCCACTAATAAATTAAATACAATTAATTTATTATTATTAAGTTAATCACTTCTAAAATCACATTTCTCCCTTTTATGGTGTGACCATCTAGGTTCAATATTAAGCTAGTAGTAGAATAAATAAATTAGAACAATTCTAATATTATTTATTATGAATTAAACTCTTTAATTCAAACATAAATAAATAATATTTATTCGACATCATGAGTGACACTTTATAAATAATGTATCATGACTATCCGGATAATATGAATTTAACGTTAATCACAAATATTATCACAAAGAATACTTACATATTCCGTGAATAGTTACCGTATAATTCAATCCTTCTACCATACAATATCCCAATCAAATATAAAACATAGAATTACTGTCAAATTTTATTTATTTGATTATATGTATTTCGATTCTAAAATGAACAACAGTTAATGTAAATTAGAAACTCTTTTCTAATTTTCATTCAACCCTAGCAAGGGATTTCCATGTTGTCACTTTATCAAATCACATAGAATATTTTCTCCCTTTACTGGAAGTGGTAGATCCTTTGTTGATCATTCACATGTCTCCATATATACTTCATCATATTTGAGCATACTCTACGACATACTCAAGAGTATTAAGGAATATGTCAAAACATAATTCAGTATATACAAGATACTATGATGATCTCAAGTCCAATGATCACTTGTACTATTATCACATTAGGAACACCTATTGGCAGGCAAGTAAAACTCCATTAGGGTTCCTTTGTTTGTCACGTTCAGTAAACTTATTCTTCAATAAGCACCTACATACTTGCTTTAGTGTCTCCACACAAATGACCATGAGATCAATCATCCTCTTCAACAGAGCAAACATAGTATGTACTAATCTATCTGGAATTAGTAATCTCACATTAGTGATCTATACGATTAGGATATTTTAGTTTTGAGCTATCATGAATTTAGATCTCATTAGCATGATCAACATCATGATTCTAAAAGTATTGCTCAATAACTATGGGTTTATCACATTTATTAATTCAACTAATTAACATGGATAAAGAATGTAATATCCCGACTTTTATGAAATAAAAGTCTAATTTAATTTATGATTAATATTCTAAAATTGTAAAATGTTAAATTGATAAATGGTCAAACAGACAATTAATCGGATAAATGAGCTAATAAAAGAGGAGAAATGAGATTGTTGGAAGGGAGTGGGGCCGCTTGTGCAGCTGATAATTGAGAAAGGAGAGAAGAAGTGGGAAATGATGCGGGGAACATGTAGGGAAGGAAAAGAAAAGAAAGGAAGAAAAGAGGAAAGAAAGATGAGAAGAAAGGAAAAAGGATAGAAAGAAAAGAAAGATGAGAGAGAGAAAGAAATGATTATTCTCCTCATTCCTCACCTCCCATACATGCCTGGAAATTTCCAAGAGAAAAAAGAGAGAGAAAATGATTAAAAATCTAATTTTAAAACCTTTGATTTATCTTTGGATTTACGTTTTATGAAAGTTGATTTGTAGATGACATATTTATGTTTGTATGTGATAGATTAAACTTACAAAAACATGAATCAAACTAAAGAACTCAAGAAATTAAAAGAAGAATAAAATCTAAAAATTTTAGAAAAAATAGTTTACTACTTGATTTTATAAAATTCATAACTCTTTGTGTATAATAAGTTAGGAGATGAGCCTTATATCAAAAGAAAGCCCTGGAAGTAAGCTAAACACAGAAATTAGAATTACCCAAAAATTCCTTATGGATTGTTCGTGGTGACTGTTTGAATAAAATTGGTCTGTAGGACTTATAGTGTGACGCCCCCAAATTCGGACCGCCACTGATCTCGAATTCGGTTTGTCACGTTCTCACAATAATAACTAAAATCATAAAATCACAGCGGATAATCTAGAATAATATACAATGATTTATTATATTTATTCTCCCAAGGCTCGCAACGTACAGTACTTAATAGATTACATAATAATATCAAATAAAGACTTATTACATAACCCTACTTAAGTTTAAACATAGTTCTAAATCAATCTTAAAACATTATCATAGTTGTCATAATACAACACCAGAATTTCTAAAATATAAAGGGACCAGCTAGTCGGTAGCCTTGCCCTTACCTTTGTCGGTGCCCGAAGGTCCACCCTGCTCTGCCTTAACTGAAATATTTTTAGAGAAAAGCAAGAATGAGCAACAAGTTTGCTCAGCAAGTAATATGACAATAAAGGCGAGTAATATAGTTTTTGAATCCCAAAGGGTATAACAGGATATGATAGTTCAAGGATAGCAAGAAATATCAACAGTTCTCAATAACAGTTGCTAAGAACAGAAAGATATCAATAAGATTCAATGCTAAATCAATTCAAGATTTCAAGATAATTGAATACTGAGCAGTCACTAAAGACTATGAACTTCTACTAGAATTAATAGAAATATACTGATAATCCAATAAAACAAGTACAACAGGTGATCAGCCTAAAGTACTCTGTATTATGCATAACATTTAATCGTACTCAAGTGCGCACGTCGGTCTCCCGACAATATATATTTTCCTTCAAAGAAGGTTGTTCATCTCAGCCACTTTAAGATTCTGCACCAATCAATTGGTTTGGATAGCTTTCTAATCATGATATAGGTCTAGCCGAATCGAATGGCATAGGCCGCTCTTTCAATGTATATATAAACACAAATATAAGTTCAAAGAATGTAAACCACTTTAACTTAGCTTCGAAGTATAAGATATGAATTATACTTTCAATGTTCTATTCGAACGACCAATAATAGCACAAGCTTAAGAATGCTCAATAAAGAGTAGGGTTAGGAACTTGCCTTAAGCGTAGTTTACCAAAGTAAAGCTTATCAACACGTCGAGTTCCTATCGTAATATATTTACATGTATAGGATATTCGTTAGCTAAGTACATTAGGTACATAAGCTTGCTATGTAAGTTAAATATACACATATGGTTCTAACTCAGTCATTTAACACTATACGTATGTCACTGCATATTTATTTATATGTGGCATGAAATCAGATTATAAGACACTATGAACATAGTTCGTAACTGTCATTTAACATTTGAAGTTTATAAACATTTTATCAATTTAATATGGTTTCATTGCTTAGCATGCTCATTGATACTTTGAATAACGTTCTGGACAAGTATTACAGATTAGGACAACCCTACAAGTATGTCTCAAGTCTAGATTGTAATCAAACAGGCTCTGGCAATTCTGCACATTGGCTCGGCCGCGCTTGGTTTGCACTAAGGAGTGGAGCGGCCGCGCTGCTCCTGGTTTAAACCAAGACAGGGCTGCTTCTGCAGAATTTAGGCTTACCCCAATAATGCACTTAGACAATGATTTACGTAAAACGCACATGTCAGGATGCTTATAACTAGGTTTGACCCCATATCGTCTTTAACATAGTTTGTTATCTATTCTCATTCAATCAAGGCTTTAAGTGTTCAATTAACAACGTCTCTTACATTTAATCGTTATCCATATACTATGAGGTCACTAAGTATCATATACATATGTTCAAATTATTATAGTCATGCATTTCATGTTCCATGGTTCCACTTCTTTGAAACTTGTCCTAAACCATGCTTAACTAGTTTACCATGCATAAGACTAGCTAGGTCATATATGACAATCATGTTTAGAGGCATATGATATCCTATCATGTCGGTTATAATTTTTAGAATACTTATAATGTAGTTATCAACAAAACTAATTTCCAAACTATTAAGGTTTCTTTTGAAAATCTTATGTTAAACCATTCAACATACAATGTAGCTTCACATATCATATGTCATGCTTTTATATGCATAAATAGATCACATAGGCATGCTCACAAGTTCATGACTCAAGTGTATATAGTTTATCAAGTTCATATGTGAAACTCTAAGTTTCCATTAGAATGCTATCAAAATCATTTAAGCATACAAGGTAAGTCCACACATTCTTTATTATGCTTATGTACACACATACTTGACTACATACGCATATTTGCAATTTTCAGAACTCAAGGTATTCTTAGTTCGTCAAGTTTGTTTTTGAAAACTTAAGTTTTATTTAGAAAGTCATCAAAATCAAGCAATGGAACGTGATAAAATGCAAGGCCTCCTCTGTCAGTATGTCATGGATCAAAATAGGTATATTTGAGTTAAAGTAGCATGCTCATTATTTCAGAAGGCACAAAAACTCATCATTTATTTCTACACAAGGGCGCGGTTGCGCCCTGTTTGTACTAGGGAGTGGTGCCGCGCCACTCCAGTTCCAGCCCAGACAGTTTTCTGCTAGAGTAGAGCTTCAGGCCAACTCAAATTTCTTCATGTAACAATCTTATAAACAGGCACATTACACATATAACAGGTGTATGGACTCTACTAACATACTAACATCATCTAACATATTCAATTCACAAGAATTCATGAACTATCCTATGAATTGACAATTGCTAAACTTCAAAGTATAATTAAAGCATTATACCTTCTTGAGCTTTGAATTGGGTAGAGCTTCCTCTCAATTATCAGATTATGCTCTCACTCTTTCTATAGCAATTTAGCAATTAACTTAACAAAATCAAATGAGGAGAGGAGGGTTCAATTTATAGAGAAATGAAGGACCATGCCAAGCTATTGCATCATGAATCAAACTAAGAGATAGAAGAACACATTGGGTAATCAAGATTAGGTGTAATAGTTGCCAACCACTCCCATCACCCACACCCTTCTTCATAATGGCCATCATTTGCTAGCTATATTGAGGAAATTGAGAGATGAAAGGGGTAACTAGCCTTAGGCCAAAGGCCATTCACGTGTAGGAGAAATGGACACGCAATTAGGGACAAGTTAAAAACTCAACATTGCAAGAATGAATAACATTACACTTAGGTTATATCCATATACATATAATATACACTTAAGTTAAAATAAACATATATGTATACTTAGGTTTTGAAAATCAATTGGGTGCACACATGGGTTTTAATGTTATAATAATATCATATGGTAGCAATTTGGGGGTATATATCTATACACATCATATAACCCATGTATATCTTTATAATACCTAATATAATTTAATTGGGTATTGTCACATCACATTATCACAACCTCTATTATTATTCCAATTATATTTAATCATTGAAATAATCATTAAATAACAATTGTTCATTTATTATCACATATTGTCACTTAAGCATTATTTATATAACTCACACAATTCATTAATCTTATTATATAATTTCCATATAATATCGTCCCTTGTAGTGTCACACTACATTATATAATATAGTTTGTTTCAATATTGCTCAATGTACACATAACATGTATTCACATGGGTCCATGTAATTCATGTGATTTACTCCCTCTTACCATATAGTTCCTATACTACATAGTTATATCAAAATGTCATATTATACTTTATATTATATAGTTGTAGTTACTATACAATATGCGATTACATAACTTTACACTTAACAATTATTTGAGTAATCATTATATTAATTATGCATTTACTCTTTAACCGGTTATCATTCATAACCACAATTAATAACCTTATTATATGGTTAATTATCATATGTATGGCACACAATAAATAATTAAATAGCTCTTATTATATTCATCAATTATTTACTCAATAATATTCTATTACTCATAATAGCAATTAATTAACAATATATTATTAATCATTCACTTATTAATCCCTTCTTCAATTAAATTAAATCACCATAATTCTCACCACTGTGCCACACATGGCATTCTTCGAGCTTATCATAAACTCTATATTTTTCTCAATTATTATAAATTCAAATCGAAATTAATTGAGTTAACTCATCTCATAATACATAAATAATTATATTCAAATAAATATTCGACTTTCATTAATTTATTCATTAATAATATTCAAAAATTCTCGGGTATTACATATAGTCCGCTAGAATCTGAAAAATCAATTTTTTTAAGCTCTATTGCGTGAGTTATAATTCTTAATCCGACCGTTGGATCGTTATAATTTTTAGATATGTTATACATATATTAGTTAAGTATATGTCCATATATTTTGAACAGATAAAGATTAACACATGATTTGTTATGAATTTCGTGATGTGGATGGTATGGAATTTTTGAAAACAGAATTTTCAGCATCAAGTTCTACGTTTCAAAAAATGTATAACTTAATGATTTTAAATCCTATTTGGGTGATTCTTGAGGCTAAATTGGATTATTTGAAGTCTAGTTTCTATTAAAATTTATTAAATTGATAGTTAAGTTTTGGTTAATGGTGATAATACCATAACAGTGGATTGATGTTTTTAAAATAAATTATCATATATGGGTTTCTTAAGTTTTGTTAGTCATTTATAAGTTTTGAATATGAATAATGATTTAATGCGATAAATAAAGACACCTTGAATGAATAATGAGTTATTAGTTGGTTTATATGTTATTCGAGGTAAATATGTTTTGGTGTTGATCCCAACTTTTAATAGAATTTAAATTATTTATAGTAAGGTGTTGATTTAATAAATATTTATATATTTATATTGTTGTATTTTATCATCGCTTGAGGTGGTGGCTTAGTGGTGGAAAGCCGGACATAAGTCCCCATTAACGTGGGTTCGAGTCCTGGTAAACTCCTCTATGCTCAAGTGGTCTCACGCCCTGAATTTATTCGGGGGTAAGTTGAGCCCAGAATTTATTCAGGGAAAAGCTGAGTTGTGCCGATGAAGACACCACTGAGGCCTCCAAAATTTTTTGGTTATCATGCACTTATTTTCTCCCTATCATGCATGTAATTATTTATTGCGAATATTCATTTTGTAGGGGAATATTCCTTCTGTTAGAAAATATTATATTCAGTAAAGTACGACGATGCCAAAATATTCAATCATTGGTGGGCCTCACAACAGAATAACTTTCGGATATAGAAAGCGACAAAAATAATTTTTAACAAAATTAGCGGCATAACTTTTACCATTAATTGTTAAAATATCCGGTGATAAAAGTACAGTAATACACGTTATGCCACAGTAGTACGCGGTATTACATAGTAACACACGTTATTGCACAATATCTCTGATTATTGATTCTTATGTAAGTAGTCACTCAGTATTTCATTCAATAATTGTTATAGTAGTAACTGTATAATATTTCTTATTATTAACTCAATAATTGTCATAGTAGTAACTGCACAAAATTTCATCAATAATTGTCATGGTATAGTAACCCATATTATTTGATATGGTATATTATACCAGTTGACAATATTGTGAGTTTATGTTAATAATTGTGAATAATTGTTGAATAATTGAAAATGTATAAATAATTGATGATAAAAAGTGTTGATTAAAGAGAAGTATGATATGCAGATGCCTATTCAATTATTTTCTTTTTACGAAAATAAGTTTGGCAGGACTTGCTGATACTCTACTTTTCCTAAAGTAGTATGGACCACAACTCTATTATTGAACAAATTTTGTTAAAACATATACAAATTGGTTTAATTTCCTCTGTGGGACCACAAATTCCACTACCAGTATTTTTATATAGCTCATTTGGTTATTTTGTCAAAACGTGTGTGCTAGTTGTCTCCTCAATTTTTAGTATAAATAGATTGCTTTGATGAGAGACAAAACACACCATGACTACACCAAAAATATAATATTGTGAGTATTTTTTTTGAGTGTAAGGTTACTCCAAGTATTGATAAAGAGTGGAAGCATTGTTCAGGCTGATCAATTTCAGATAAAGCATCATCTAGTCACGTGCTAAGGTATGGGATGTCATTTTGTTATATATTTGTAAGGGATATCATTTTCTTTCATACTCCATATTATGGTTAGATATTATTATTCGTTTCTTCAACTTATCATTAAATGGTGAAAAGTCCTAAAATGATTAGAATCTTGATCTGAATCTTTCTATTCAGTTTTAAGTTATTATATTTGAGCCGGGAACTTTACATTTACTTGAACTTTATATCCTATCAAGAATTTTAATCGATTTTGTGGATATCGTGTTGGTAATTTGGACTCTGGATAATTAAGTTGAAAATCACTAAGATCTATTTTATCGTATTATTCTGATTATTTCTGTCCATTCATCATATATATCATTGTTATAATCATTGTGGTAAAATTTCTCTTTGGCCCGTAGTGCAAAGATGAAATATTGATTGGTATGATTATGACCATTGGTTTTACAGTTGTATGTCTTTGGCCCGTAGTGCAAAGATAGAATATTGATTGACATGACCATGGGTGTTGCAGTTAAATATCTTTGGCCCGTAATGCAAATATAAATTAGTGGCATAATTATAAACATGAATTGTGAATTGGTATAACCATGACTTTTGGTGTTTCTGGTAAAGACAGGTGGTGAAAATTATCGTAGTCTTGGGTACAACGAAGAACTGTTAATTGGTGTTACAGGAGTAAAATATTGATGATGGATTTGTAATTTGGAGAAGATAGTAAACATTATGCTCTACTTTACTCTTCTAATGGATTGTTGATTCCGCTGCAATTATGGTTGAAAACTTTTATCATCTACCATATGTTCCAAATATCTGATTTATTACTAATGAATGCTATTGATAATTTAATTATCTTAGTTATGATATTTTTTACTGAGCTATTTGTGCTCACCCCTTTTGTTTCACAATTCCTTTCAGGAAATAAAAGTGTATCAGAGACTAGCAGAGAGAACATGGGTATAAAGTGGTGTTTTGAATTAGTCGCAGTCCTCATCAAGTTATAGAACAGGGTGGCATAATAACTGTATTGAGAACTTAAAATGTGTGTGTCGTATTTTATACGTCAGTTAATAGTTAATTTTGGTGAACCAAATAGGATGATGTGAACCCGAATTTGGAAGCATCAAAAATGCACCCCATTAGAATGATGAGAACAGAAATCTTCTTGGGTTCCTTTGAGGACTTGAAATATTTGTTGCTGTATTTTATATGGCATTGTAATAATTTGGGTGTGAATACTGTCGTACTATATACGACATGGTAATAGTTGTAAATAGGAAGATTTGTATTTGGATTTTGTTATGTGTATTTCTGGCAACTCAGAATGGGTTGTGTGGACCTATTTTGGGGGCGTCACAAAAAAAGCGTTTTATAGATAATTCTCTTATTAATAAATGAATAAGATTACAAAGTAAATGCTTATTACATCAAATGTAATTGGCTTGAGGGCATACTACTTTCACTATTTGCGTTATGAACTTGATAGCAGGGGTTCTGTGACAAATCCCAAATCCGGGTACTTCAAATCCACTGGATTTGGTGCTCACTATCTAAATAAAATAGAACTACTGTCCATAATAAAGAATGTAAAATAAATTACAACCTTAAATAAATATAATAATCTTCCTCATAAAAGGATTACAACTTTGCTCAAAACATTCCAGGGTTTATCTAACCTTAACATAAATAATAAGTGTGGAAATAAACATCACATAAAAAGTCGTATGTCTTACTACAATTATATCACAAATATAACAAGTCTTCATTTATTCATCTTGCTCTTGCCTTTACTTGTTGACGGTACATCAACGCTTTCAACCTTAGCTGCAAGGGTTATTTAATTGCAAGAGTGAGCAAACAAAGCTCACTTGGAATAATAACAATAATAGTGATGACATAAACTGAATAACTTCAAAAGATTTGAATAATTTTTCTTTCATCAATAATAAAGAATTGAATAATAATTCTTTCATCAACATTTAGAATTCGAATATAGAAATCATCTGAGGGTCATATACCTTGAACTATGTCATAGGTTATAAATATTTCTATTTAAAACTTTTAATAGTCTTTTAGACTATATGGACTCTTAACTCGTACTTAGGGGAATCAGCCTTTTGTACCTTGTATTGTGCACAAACATCTTAACGCTTTCGCATGGTAATCCCCTAATAAATAGGGTTGTTCATCTTAGTATTTGATACAAATTCGCACCAAAGAAAGTTTGGGTTGAATAAGCTTCAAGGAAAATTTAGAGTTCAACTACCATCAACTAAGGAGTAGTTGAATCGACTTACAATAATTTAGAATTCGATAATCAAAAGAACTAATACATAACTATGAGTCATAATAATAGACATCATATTTAATAATCATGCTTTAAAAATAAACTTAAAGCATTTGAAAGGCAATATGAACCTTGATTGAACAATTAAGTCAAGGTCACCACAATTCAATAATGAACTTGCTCAATAAGATAAGTATTAGAAAACTTGCTCAACGAAAGAGTATAATTAGAAGACTTGCATAAACGTAAAAGAAAAGTTTAGGAAAACTTGCTCAAGTAAAGTTTGAGTTTAGAAAACTTGCCTCAAGCGCAAGCTACACTTTTCAATTTACAATTCGCTTTCTCAATCGTCATACACATTACATTACGTTTACAATGCCAATTAGTTTTATAACCACTACGTTAAACCGTTGAGCTTCTTACTTAAGTTCAACTTAATAACATGGTTTGTAAACTCAACTCGCTTAACTAACCACATACGTGAGTCTAAACTCATAACATGCATATCATACGTGTATAACACATTAAACTATCAAAATCATACCCTATGATAACAATATCTATGTACACACATAACATATTAATATGAGACTTCAAATTGTCTTAAACATGTCAAAAATATGTTATCTTATTGTTTAATACATTTAACATGTCATCACATTAAGTTAGCTAATCATGTACTGCACAAAAACTACACGAAGCACAATTAAAATTTTTGGGCAGCCAACACCCCCGCTGGGGCGGGTTTTCCTAGGCCACAAGACCCGCTGGGGCGGGTCCCCCTGCTGGTGGGTTCCCCGGCTCACGAACTGTGCAGAGAAAAAGTCAATTTGACTTATTTCTTCGCACCAAAGTCCGATTTTAACTAACACAATGCATATGAAACTTTATAAGACAAAATATTAAACTTCTAACATGTTTTTAATATACAATAACACTACAACACATAATCAAAACACTTAATTTTATAATTTTAAAGAAAACACCATTTTTAAGCGTTCTTAAAGTAAATTAACACTATGATTTTATTTTTAAACCAAATCAAACAATTCAAAGCATGTTAATTTTATTTCTTGATATATTATCATAATCTATGATCAATTTACATAATATATCACAATCAAACATGAATTTTGATAATTAATGAATTATTTTTCAAAGCAAGTTCACTGTAAATTGCTATGAACATGATTTCTTCATGTTCATCATATTTACATGAAATTAATCACTTAAACAATGATATAATTCACATCTAACAGCTTATATACATAATCTAACACATATAAATCATATTTACATAAATTCTTTTGAAAATTATTTTACAGAGAAGTAAAACTTGAAGAACAGTAAAAACATAATTTTAAACTATTAAGAGATTAGATTATACCCTTATGTTGCTTGGAAGAAGAAGATGATGGTGATATAGGCTTTGATTAACAAAGTTTCCTCCTTCTTCTTCTTTCTTCTTCTTCTTTTCTTTCTCTGCTTTCTCTCTTCTCTTAGACTGATATTCTAACTCTAGTTTTTCTAACGTAGTTTAGATATATTATAACTGATAATATAGATTAAATATACATATTATTACATAACAATGTAACTGACATATACATTATATCCCTACTTAATATATATCAGTTACTTGTTTTTGAAAATCAAAAGCCACTAGGGCTTGTTTGGCAAAACCCATTATTTGTTTAAAAAATGATTTTTAGTAGTTAAGAGCTTGTTTGATAAAACAGGATTAAAACATATGTAAGGGCCTTGTTTGGCAAAACTAATTTAAAGCCCTTTTACTTTATTTTAATAAATCCTTTAACACATACTTTAAATGTTACACTTTATTTAATTAAATCCCAACCTTCTAATTTAATTAAATACAAGCTAACATTCATTACTTACTTAAAATTGCCACATAATACTAAATTGTTACACAATTATAATTTACTTATTAATCATAATTCATATAACAAATTAGTAAATCTTTATAAACACTTAGCACATAATATTCACCTAATTTAATTATTCTCAATTAAATTAAAATTATACTACACAATTACTTACACATCAATTTAATTAATCATATTGCATTAATTAAATTACTCCATAACATAATCACATAAATTATTTATTTAAGTCGATAAATAAATCATTTAAAATATTTATTTAATTCTATAAATATTTACAATTAAATATACAAAATCTCATTCGTTACAGGTTCCCTTCCTTGCAGATACGTGGATTAAGAAAGCTAGGGTTACCAGTGCGTCCGCAAAATCATTTCGATTTCGAGGAATGTGTATGAAAGCTATATCTTCAAACTTCATAACCATCTTGATAACCTGCCAATGATAGGGCAGCAAGTGTAGCTCCTTGGTGTGATATGCCCTAGTGGTTTGCTTGATAACCAATTTGGAATCTCCAAAGACTGATAAACATTTGATTCCCATTGCTCGAGCCAATTTTAATCCCATGATGCAGCCCTCGTAATAGGCCGTGTTGTTAGTGTTGCTGAACTATAGCTTAATGGTCGCGGGATATTGCTCTCCAGTGATGGATACGAGAACTGCCCCTGTTTCTGCGCCTTCTATGTTCACTGCGCTGTCGAAGTACAGTTTTTAGAATTGGCATGTAACCTCTCGATGGCTTTGCTGGACTATCATCACATTGTCATTGGGAAAATATGTTTTTAAAGGTTTGAAGTTCCCTGACGACGCTTCAGCGAGCTGATCCGCAATTCCCTGACCCTTGATGGCTTTTGTGTCACGTAGATGATGTCGAATTACTGGAGGATCAGTTTCCACCTTAAAAATCGGCAGTTCAACATGGGCTTACTGAAGATGTACTTTAAAGGGTCCATGCAGAAGATGAGGTAAGTTGTATGCCCGTGGAGGTAATGTTGTAACCTCATGGCGGCCCATGTTAAGGGGCAGCAGGTCTTTTTAATCAAGGTGTAGTTCTGCTCACAACTACTGAATCTCTTGCTAAGATAATAGATGGCTCTTTCCTAGCCTTTATCATATTTCTGCCCCAATATATAGCCCATAGCATTGAAGTTGACCGATATGTACATGAAAAGTATAACTTTGTCCCTCGGGGGTACCAAATTAGGTGCTTCTATTAACTTTTTCTTGATGGCGAGGAAGACTTTTTGACAATCTTCATTCCACTTACCTGAGGAATTCTTTCTCAATAATTTGAAAATGGGTTCGCAGCTCGTAGTGAGCTGAGAGATAAATTGGCTTGATGAAATTGATTCTTCCTAAAAATCCCCGAATCTCTTTCTCGGTCTGGGGTGCAGGCATCTCAGTAATAGCTTTTATCTTTGTTGGATCCAGTTAGATGCATCAGTTGCTCACTAGGAAGTGCAAAAGTTTGTCGAATTTAACACCGAAAGCACACTTGGTTGGGTTTAGCTTCAGGTTATACTTGTGAAGTTGGGTGAATAGCTTTCTGAGATGGTCGTTGTGGTCATCTTCCTTTTTGGATTTCACAATGATGTCATCCATATAAACATCTATCTCTTTGTCCATCATATCATGGAATAGGGTAATTATGGCTCGCTGGTATATAGCACCTATATTGGTGAGGCCGAAAGCTAACCGTCGATAACAGAAGGTACCCTAGGGAGTGATGAAGGTAGTTTTCTCCTTATTTTACTTGGCAACCATGATTTGATGATATCCAACAAAACAGTGGGCAAATGATTACATATCATATTGTGTTGTGTTGTCTATTAAGATTTGGATGGAAGGCACCGAAAAATCGTCTTTGAGACTGGCCTTGTTTAGGTCCCGATAATCTACACAGACTCGCACCTTCCCTCCTGGCTTTGTTAGAGGGACCACATTGGAAAGCCATTCTGGGTAAGTCGATACCATGAGAATGCCTGCTTTGAATGGCTTGATGATTTCTTCTTTGACTTTTAAACTCCATTCTGACTTCAGTCTCCTTAGTTTCTGTTTGACTGGCTTGAACCCTTCTTTGATGGATAGTCGATGGACGACATTATCCGTAGATAATCCAATCATGTTATCATGCGACCATGCAAACACATCCTTAAACTGGGTTAGGAGTTGAATCATATCACTCTTTTGTCTTGGGTGAGGTCGTTCCCAATTTGGAGTTCTTTGGGATCTTCTGGGGTTCTGATATTGATGGTGGTGGTTTGTTTGAGGTTGGGTTTGGGTTTATCTTTGACCCATTCTTTGATCTCCTTGGGAACCTCATTGTCATCTATCTCTTTCTGCTCAATCCCCATCAAGTCAAAGTCCAATTCTACGTCAAAGTCGTAGTCACTATTTAGATTTAGCAATTCATTGACAAGGCTAAACAGACCCAACTTTGGAGACCTGAGAACAAAATACTTTTGCTTAACAGTTTAAAATACAAAAGGCATCATTAATGAACATAACAAAAGTAAGCAACTAGCGATAGATAATAGAAAGTAAATGATGCCATAATATCTACACTTCTGGGCTGATGGACCATCTCCACCATTTTACCCTTTTCGGACTATACAGGGAGTGATGCTCCAGTTATGGAGAGTCAAGTCCTTGCTGACGACAGTAATGGAGGGGTTGTTGTTGTCCTTCTCCTTGTTAATGGCCATTATTGATTCTTCTTCGGGCTCAATGCCTCCCCTTGGAACATTCTCCTTGGCCCAATCTATGAAAGGGAGTGTGGGCTGGCCTTCTGACTGGTCCTCCTCTATGGCATCCTCAGCTACCCTCAGTATATGCCAGGTAAAACATATTTGCAAATTGGTTTTAAACTTATTGGAGGACTTGCTCATTCATCTCTTTCTTTTCCTTGGCAGGAATTAGGCACTTCTTCCTTATCACTGACTGGATTAGCCTTTAACATCAGTAGGATGGACAATTAGGCAGGAATCTTCCTTAATGGTTCCTTGAAGCATGCATCAGTAAGATCTGGCAGAAATATGGTTGGCAGATGAACCGGCATATGCTTTTGTGGGTTTCAGCGTTTGGGCCCGTCGAAGTACCCTAATCCAGCTTTCCCTACTTGGCTTGGTATCTGAACTGGTTCTTGATTCCTTGTTTGTTCTTTCCCATCCCTCTGCCTGGCCAGAAACCCAAGGCTACCATCTCTTGACTGACAAACATTACTTTAGGAGATATTCTTGGTTTTAAGGATGGTGCCCCGATAAGTTGATAGTGAGTTATGCTCACCTCGAATGGTTGAAAGCTAGCAGGCTCAACACTTCATTTAAGCTGATTAAGGGCATTTCCCCGTGTACCTAGATTAGGTATTCAGGTTCGGCATTAACGGTCACCATATTACCATTAACGATATATTTCAGCAGTTGATGAAGGGTGGAGGGGACCGCTCCCGCCATATGAATCCATGGTCGTCCCAACAGTAAGTTATATCCAATGCTGATGTTTAGAACTTGGAAGGATACGTGGAACGTGTGTGGGCCAATCCCCACCGAAAGCTCGATTTCTCCCACAGTTTCTCGTCGAGATCCATCGAAGGCTCTTACTATGATGTGACTATTCCGGATTCGGCTTGGGTTGATGTTTATCAGTTCCAATGTGTCATAGGGACAGATGTTCAATGAAGATGCTCTGTCTATCAACACGCCCCCTATCACGTATCCTAAGGATATCACCGCTATATGTAGTGACCTGTGATGACCAGTTCTTTATGCCGGTATGTTATCATCTGTAAAAGATATTACATTGTTGTTAAAGATCTGGTCTACCAAGTGACGAAACTTCTCTGTATCGATAATTTTCGGCAGATGTACTTCTTCCAATACCTGCACCAAGATTTTACAATGATCCTCTGAGGATAAAATCCAATCCATAATGGAAATCTGCGGGGGTGCCTCTTTTAAATGTTGCACCAGTCTTGCTTCATTATGCCCCATTTTGTTGAGGAATTTTGTGATCTTCTTCTCAGGCACTTTACCTGTGGTCCTGGCGATTAACTCCAACACACGCTGAGGTAGAAATAGCAGGTTATCCTTAGGCTGAATGGCAGTGCAATCTAAGGTTGATCCTCATTATCCCCATAGTTTCATGAGACTTTCTTCAAGCTAATGATGGGGGTATTGTGGTCACGACAGCAACACCAGTGGTTCCGATGCGGCTATCTCCACATGAGTCTTTCCTCCTCTGTCCCTTATTCCTTGAATCACCAAGGGTGCCGTAGATGTGTCTCCTCCAGAGGTAAAAATGGCTATTATTTCTTCCAGACTTCTTATCCTGGGAGGATACATCACTTCTCCTTCAAGGAAGGTACTAACATCACTCACTCTTTGCAGTTCACCAGTCTCGATTAGATTCTAGATCAAGTGGAGGAGTGCCCAACATCCTTCTGTGTCATGACCAAGAGTGTTGGAGTGATACAGACATATCTTAGTGACATCGAACCTTCTTGATCGAGGGTCCATTGGGGGTAATAATTTTGTGACCTTTCCTTCATTGATCAGCATCTGTAAATTTTCCTCCCTAGATTGGCCCAGGGAGTGAATTTTCTTTTAGCCTCAAACTCTTTACGAGCTTGGAACCTAGCTTCCCTTGCAACTTTATCTGCCCATTTTCCCTGTTCTTGGAAACGGATTTGATCTTTTCTTGCAATTGGGATGGTTCTAGGCAGTGGGGTGTTTGTTTGTTTCTGTCCTATCTAGCTTGTCAACTGTCGGGTTACTTAGTGCTGATACACTATTAGCTCTGCTAATTGATCAACTCGCTCCTTAATTGATTCTATTTCACGTTCTATGGAAGATCGTCTCTTTGAATAACCCAACTTGGCAAGGTTAACTTCAATTGGTTGTGGTGATTCTCCGATCTTCTTAAGATACTTATGATTCTCCCTGTTCTGGACACTAATCATGTTCACCCCCTCCGCATTATGCAGAGGCAGAGGATTGTCATGAATGTGTGGTTGTTCGGGTGATGTTACCACGATTTAGACACTGTCTATCATGTCCTGAATCTTGTGTTTCAAATACCATCATTCTTGAGTGTCATGGTCAGGGCCCCAGATTAGTATGTGCACTTTTTTCTTGGGTCGTATTGCTTCCCGTTTGGATTGACTGGGGGAAGAATCTGAGAAATCTTCTTTTGTGTTGTCAGAAGTGTCAATACATTCTCAAGCGAGTCCCCAAGGGGCATAAATATTCTTCTGCGTCTGCCTTCTCCCGCTTTCTAAGATGAATGACTTAGAGGATTTGTAGATGATTGGAAAGGGGAGTAATTGTTTTGTTTCTGAATGGGCGGGTTTTGACCGCCTTGCCGAGCTTAACCTTAAAGTATTAAGGATACATCTTCTCCCTTCTTAGTGTGGGCCCTCCAAAGGTTACTCCCATAATTTCTTGTCTGGATGTGCTCAGTTACTACCTCTAAAGTAGTGAGGTCCTTAATCTTATAAGACTTCAACTACATTTCAGCTATTTCACAATGTTTTATCATTTCTGAGAATAGTTTGCCTATTCTCGCCAGGACCTTCTTATAATAGGGAGCTTCTTGTATGTCGATGAAAGTCATCACCATTTCAGTTTCTGTCATAGGTGGACTGACCTGTGCTGCCATACGCCTCCATCTTTGGGCGTATTCTCGGAAAGACTCATTATTCTGCTTCTTGACTTTAGTCACCTAATACCGATCTGGCGCCATTTATG
Source organism: Panax stipuleanatus (assembly GCA_020205555.1). Taxonomy (NCBI): domain Eukaryota; kingdom Viridiplantae; phylum Streptophyta; class Magnoliopsida; order Apiales; family Araliaceae; genus Panax; species Panax stipuleanatus. The sequence goes on along the minus strand of CM035118.1, from coordinate 16,855,452 downwards.
ATAAAAGTTGTATTGATTAAAAAAGGCGTGGGCCAGTTCTTCCCAGCTGTGGGTTTTTGAATTATCGAGTTGGGCATACCATGCCCTAGCCTCCCCAGTTAGACTTTTCTGGAATAGCTGCATTCTTAGTTTCTCGTCCTATGCGTAGGATTCGAGTTCTCCGATTTATACTTTCAGATGGGTATAAGGGTCTCCTAACCCGTTGTACTTCTCAAAATCTAGGACTTGGAATTTATCAGGATATTGAGCCCCTGGGAATATACAGAGATCTGAATAGTTAATAATCTTATATGTTCCTGTCCCTTTTATTGACTGGATGGTCTCCTCCATTTGTTGGACCTTTTTTCTTATGTCCCCGGTTTCTTGGTCATCCCTGAGATTGGTGATTTTAGGGGTTTTCTTGGTGGTTGTCTCACTGGAGTGGGGTGTGGGTATCTGTGTTTCCACCTTTTTGGTAGAACTTTGATTGCCCCCTTGCGCGGAGGATTCTGGTTGAGTTTGCGTCTTTGGACCCTGAGTGTTTTTACACTACTCTTTTAGTAGGTTAACCACCTCTGTCATCTGTTTTCTAAGTTCCTTGAATTATTCTCTAGATACAGGGACAAATTCAGATGGGGCACTCTCAACCATGTCGATGGATGGGAGTTGTGTCTTCCTAGCTTGCGAACAGGTATATGGACTATGCTTGCCTACAAAAAGATAAGCACATTAGTCTTGATAAATACTAACGGTATGGATGTATATCATGCAATGTGTTAATTTTAGGTTTTTTAATCTTTTCCTTCAAAACAAGGGTCAGTTATTTTGATGACAGGATAATATGGCAAGTATGACATTTGACATTTGACAGGAATTGAAAGAGGTAAGGCATGAAGAGACTTCTTGTAGCGATGGGTTTATCAGATGCTGACCTACCCTAGGATTATTCTTATGAGTTTTTCGACATAAAGGTCCTCAAATCTCCGCAACCTACTCGATTGGAATGAATCTGATCTTTTGCTTGAAGCGAATTTGAGTGGCGCCTTTCCTGAGCCTCGCCGGATTATACTCCCTTAAGTTTAGTAATCAGACATCAACAGATTCGCCTCCTGGTGGAGGAATCACACACCATACATTCATTGCACCTTACCGCATGCAATATGATGACATTGTGCGAGACACTAATATAAAACATTGTAAAAAAGTATTCATCACACACATACACATGTAGAAAAATAGGAATTAAAAAGACTGAAATGCGGCTTAAGCCCGTAACGATCCCCAACAAAGTCGCCACCTGTCGACGCCGGGGGCATTTCCCGCTCGTTCCTGATTGTTTTTCTACCCTTTGTCTTTCGTTAGGTCGATTGATTTATTTAAAGGTTGGGAAAGGACCGACATAAATGTCGACGATTTTGAAAAGATTAATTTTATGTGATTGGGCCGAATTAGACAGAGTCGCCAGTTAGTATGAGTCAAAAGGATGTACCAACTCATCTGGATTTTTTGGAGGTTTTTGCAAGATGGCCCAATATGTGACTCCGTAGAATTGGTCTGAAACTCGAGATTCATAGAGTTTGGGGGCTTGCTTAAGCAAGGGGAAGGTGTTAGGCACCCCCCGACTTCCGTGAAACACGATTACCGCGCCTTTTTAATTCCCTAAACATGAGGTGTGTGTGTGTGTGATTTAAAAAAGGTGATTGAGTGCTTCATTTTAAAATTAATATTGTGCCTCTTTGAACCTATGCACGAAGGGTTTGCTTTAAGAAAAGTTCATTTTTAGATAAAGCATATGGAGGTGATATTATGAAAGCATAGCTTTCAAACCATTCGTCAAATAGGAATCGAGGCCCTTTGATAATTCCAAATTTTTTACTTGGACTAAGCCTTTTTTATCCTAGAAGTGGCTTTGATTGATTTGAATTGGGATGCGAGGCATCTTTGGGGTTGATTTAAAACTAGAGGTTCTAATTGTTTGATTTTTCTTAAGTCTATCCACCCCGACGCGATCCATATTTTATAAGATCTTCTTTAATTTGATTTGAAAATCATGTTTGGTGACGAAATTGAAACTATGAACTACAAAGGTCAGGCTCCTTGTGGGCATGAAAGCCGTCAAAGTAAGCCCGTGCACCTACAACCACGATTTCACTATTATAGGGCCTTAAATTCGGATACCGTTTTAAGGCCCAAGATTATATGTATAATGGATGACAAGTAGATAGTATAACTGAAATAAGTCCATCATGGGAACCGAGTCGAGATCCATTTAGAGGATCCATGACCCCATGGTTCCTAGGCTCACATGATATTATTCCAAAGCATGCACAAAATAGATCTCGAAACAATATATATATATATATATATATATATATATATGCCTCCTAACTCCGCTAGCAAGTGATTTATCGATTAAATCCTTGAACACGAGTAGTTAGGCTTCCCACTTCAACTAGATATGGATCTAGGATAGCAAAGGGTAGCAAAATACTTAATAAACTTGAAAATAAACTAGATCTACCTAAATCTATGCTGATCTAGCTTAAAGGTTCGAGCTATGAAGCTCTTGAACCGGTTAAATGCTAGATCCGGGATAGATCTAGCTAAAATACTTCAAATACCAACTATATACACAAAATAATCGGTAAAAATTTAGATCTAGACACAACCAAGCAATATATATATATATATATATATATATATATTGTAACGTCCCCAAAATTCATATAATACAACTCTCGACATCGGCCGTTAATAATACACTGAACTTCTAACTTTACATCATTAATCAGTATTAAACTTAATAAAATGTGGAATAATTAAAACTTTTCTATTTTCTTTCTTCATTTTCCTAAATCACAACCTTTATCATTAACATATCTTTGAGTCAAATATGTTTTACAACTTGCTTTATCAGAGGTATAAACAAAATCTTACATTACAAATCAATATCCATTATACATCGGATAACTCAACTTACAAATCAACAATTAGAAAACATCCAAACCATCAGATATATTTCTCATCTAAAAGCAAATAATCTTCTGGAATTGATATTGATCTCTATCATTCAATTAGCACGTATCATTACCTTGAATCCTTGACCTGCAAAATGGTTATTTTGAAAGAATGAGCTCGACAGCTCATCAAATCTAACAGTTTTCATACATCACATAGCACACAATATCATTCTCAGATCATACATCATAATTATTTAATAAGCATATCATACATGATGTATTTCACATCTCAATTAAATATTGAGTTCCATAACCCAATCACTTTAGTCATAAATTGACTTTCATAGTATAAAGCGTCATTTATAATTTCACATACATTTAACAGTCTGAATTACAACAATCAGTTACCAAATTCATAAAGCAAATAGGAATTGAAAGACTTGCCTGGTTTGTAGATTACCAATTACAGAAAACAGCTTACAGTTATCTACACTTCATGAATCCTACACAATTATATAATCATGCACATCATTTATTAGTCACATAGCAACGCTTAGTAATAGTTTAATTAACTCTACTTTATGATCTACTATCATCTTCTTTAGGTTTGATACACAATGTTCAATTTATGTAGTTAAGTCCTGTTAGGGCTCCTCATTGTCCATTCGATTTATTTACGTTAAACTTCCTTTTACTTCTCATTACTGTAATACCCGAGAATTTTCTAATATTATTAAATAAATATATTAATGGAAATGAGAATTTATTTGAATATAAATGATTTTGTGTTATGAAAATGATTAATTCAATTATATAAAATTGAATAATTATAATAATTGAGAAATTGATGGGGTTTGCGATAAACTCATTGATAGCCTTGTGTGGCACAATATAAGAATTATTATATTAATTTAGGCGAACAATTAATCTATATTATTTGTTAATTGCTATTGTAGAATATTAATTAATTGTTATCATAGAATATTAATTAATTATTGTGGAATATTAACTGTGATTGATTTATCATATGTGATTATTATTATTGCAATAAATATAATAATAATAATGAGCAACGTGTTTATAAATATAATAAGATTTATATTAAAGTGATAATTAATCATATAAGGGTTAATTAAATTGTTATGGAGATTAACAATTATATTGATTGATGAAGGATGTGTGTATATTATTAATTAATATTTAATAAGATGAGTGATTCTATATGCAAGCATGCGAATTAAATGTGTAACATATATTAGCTAACTATGTATTATGTGAAGTGTAATATGACGCTATTATATGGTAAGGCTTATTGAATTATGGGAGTTACATGATAATAGCCTATGTGACAATATGTATGTAAGTATACATTAAAATAATGTATTATGAATATAAATAATAATTGATGATTATTTATATATGTAATGGAATATATGTGTCAATTAACACTTACTACATTATGTGAATAACATGATTATTGGGATTACAATATAATTCTAATTGTAATCTAAATATATAGTATGAATATAGATATAATAGCCTAAGTGTATGATATATGTATATATGGCCTTAGTATTAATACATTTCATGTTGCAAATGCTGAGATATATGGCTTGTCCATTCCTCATCCTCTCCTACACGTGAAAGCCTATGCCTACTCTCTTCTCTCGAACTCAGCATTCTAGCAAATCATGATATGGGGAGTGGGCACAACAGTGTTCTTCAACCACTCTACCAACTCTTCCTTAGCTGATATACAAAGCTTCAATCTATTGGTTCAAATTAATGGACAATTACATTGTCTGTGTAAGGATTCTTCTATAAATAGCAGCCATGTTTCTTCGTTTTCAATTTGCTGAGAGTTTGCATAAGTAGTGAGTGAAAGCAATATACATATATCAGTAGGGGAAGTTGGATTAGCAGCAAACTCTATTTGAATCCTAGCAGAGGTATAATCCCTTTTTCTTTGTTCTTCATTTTCGTTTTCTGTTTCTGAAGTTTCCTTCAAATTCTTGATTATGCCAAATTGGTTCATGATTGGGTTGTAGAACCCTTATATTGTTGTTATATGAACATACATACATGATGAAACCACTATATAGCTTTCTTGACTTTCATTTCCATTTTTGCTCTGCAATTTCTGTAAAACATCAAATTCGTGAAATTGGTTGGAGTTCATGAAATTGGGAATTGATAAATGGCGATTGACTGTTATATAAGCATATATATATGTGTGTTAGTAAGTTAAAGAAGTCTAATAGCATCTGGGTATGTTGAAATCGATGAAATGGGAAGTTTGGGGACGGTTTTGGCTGCAGCGAACTGAGTCTGCAATGCCGCGCCGCAGCGCCGATGCACAGCGTTAGCTGCGCGCTGCAGCGCCACAACGCGGCAGTACCAGCGTCTCCCACGCCGCAGCCCCAATCCCAGGGCATTATGCCAGCGCCACCTGCGCCGCAGCGCCAGATTGTGGCTGCTGTTGCCGCGCCGAAGCGCCGGCCTCTGTGTTCAGTTTTCTGCATTCTGCAACAAAACTGTTATGTACTAATTGGTTGATTTTTGTTTAAACAAGCATGGAAGCATGATTAATACATATATATAAACCTAATGAGACAATGTAAGCATGTTTTAGTGTATTAGCATGCATGGTTAACAAAACGATATGAAGCTTGGAAACGAACTTAAAATTTCATAAACAATCATTAACATTATAAAGCATGTTTACATACTGACCTTGCAAGCACGTTAGTACCACCTAGAGACACATGAAGTGCATGTTAGCTTATCTATATTGGTTCCGTAATAAAATATGAACATGTGAACCTAACTAGTGCTCATTCCTAACAAAAATGTAAGTTTGAAGGTGGATATGATCATGTAAATGCTATATAGTCGTTTGGATGTTATGAGCATGTTTAGATAACTTTGAAATATATGAATGAACCCTTAACTTGTGTTTATATAGTTCGTAAGGAAGCATGAACATGTTAGACCCTATTAGTAAGATTCACTAATAGAAATACAAGCCTTGCACGTGAGCATTAACACGATACGTGGATATTTAAATTCTGATATTTATGGACACATGTGATAGTACTCTTAGACTCATTCATGTGTCATGCATATATATATACCATGATTGGTTGCCGTGATTAAAGTTTAGCATAAACGAAGCATGTTTTCAAGATAATAACAATGCTAGCTACATATATGCGATACGAGTACTCATGAGCATGCCTAATACAAGTTATATGAAAATCTTATGTGTTTAAAAGCGAGCATGTTAGACCATATGAGTTCTTGTCCTTGAATGGCTTTAAGTATTAACTTAAGAACCTATACCATGTACGATTGGATTTGGAAAAGTTATACAAGCATGTAAAGTATCCTTTAAATATGAATACATGCTACGTGATATTATATGATGTTACTTGAACCCGATTTTGACGGTTAACTCAAAGAGAATGCCGTAACTTGCTAAAATGAAATATATTTAGTATTAATTGCGATCTTATAAGATATAAGAATGTGTTTAAACTCTAAAGGAGGAACATTAAAGATAGAACTTATATTCTATATAACTGTGTAGCTAGGTTAAGACTTAGCTTATGTATTGATAGTATATTCGAAGACAAAATGTGAAGATTATATGACTAATGAATATCATATATATATGTAATTGTATTACGATAGGAATTCAAAAGTGTTGATTTGCTTTCGTGGATAAACTACGCTAAAGGCAAGTTCTCTTACTTACACTCTTTTAAAGTGCAAGTATCCTAACCGACGCATTTACTTTATGCAAGGAAATCTATGATTGTGCAAGTTTCCTAACTTACACTCTTTTACTATGCAAGTATTCTATCCTTGTATATTGCGAACTAGTTTTCTACTTAATCGGTTGAATTGAATTAGCATACTTGAACTCTTATTTCATTAAAGCTATTATTCATGTTGAACTTAGTATTGTTCTTGAATATTGTGAAAGTGTCTATGTCATTTGATTCGGCTAGACTTATATTATTGGAAAGCAACCCAAACTAATTGATTGGTGCGGGATCTTGTATTTGACTGAGAAGAACAACCTTCTTTGAAGGGAATATATAATTGTCGGAAGACCGACGTGCACACTTGAGTATGATTGATTGTTATACATAACGATGGTACTTTAGGCTGATCACCTGTTGTACCTGTTTTTATTGGATTTTCAGTTTATTACTGTCAATTCTAGTAGAAGTTCATAGTCCTTAGTGACTGCTCAGTATTCAATTATTTAAAATCTTGAATTGACGTATTATTGAATCATATTGATATTATTCTGTCCTTAGCGACTGTTATTGAGAACTGTTGATATTCTTGTTATCCTTGAACTATCAAACCTTGTTATACCTTTTCGAGAATTGGGAATCTTATTACTCACCCTTATTATATATTACTTGCTGGGCAATTTGTGCTCATTCTTGCTTTCCCTAAAATATTTCAGTTAAGGCAGAGCATGGCGAACCTTCGGGCGTTGATAAGGGCAAGGGCAAGGCTACCAATTAGCTTGTCTCTTATATGTTTTAAATATTTTAATGTTGTATTAAGATGATGTAGTAAGACTGGTTTTGATTATGTTTAAGCTTAAGTTAGGTTATGTAATAAGTCGTTAATTGATATTATTATGTAATCTATTAAGTACTGTAGGTTGCGAGACTTGGGGGAATAATTATAATAAATCATTGTAAATTATTCTAGAATAGATTTTCCGCTGTGATCGTGTGATATTTAGTTATTATTATCGTAATGTATTACCATGAGCACGTGATGAACCGAATTCGAGAGACCCCGTGACGGTCTTGGAATTTGGGGGCGTCACAATTACGTTCCGCTTTGATACACTTAGCATTTATTTAAGTCTTAAACCTCGTCTTTACATCACATTAGATGTATAATGTTTGTTAACATTAATTAAGTTAACCTTCGTTTCATATTTCCTTATTCTTCTCTTTTAATCAACACTTAACATTTGGTTAAGTCGATATAGTTGTCATTACATCATTGATTAATGTTAAGAATCATTATATTTCATAAAATTCATGTTTTATAACTTAGAACAACATCTTTTATCATTAGAAGCACTTCACTTGCATACGTGCATGTCCGTCACCCTCTGGTTGCCTTCAAATACACATCAGTCCCAAAGATGTCCATTTTCGACGCTGCTAACGATCTCAAATTTAAAAACTTTTGTAATGAAAGTTGTAGGTCTACTCTTCCTTGCTCTGGATCATCTTGAATCGCCTCAATCGAAGTTAGTATGAAAAAATTATGCTTGTTTTACTACAGGAGATCAAAATAGTCCTGCCTGGCTACTATTCCAGCGCCGCGGCGCCCCAGATAGCCTTGGGGGCAGCGCTGCAGCGCCCAAGAGCAGAATGGGTTGCCCAGATTCTGTAGTTCGCAATTTTTCGACCCTTTCTTCTTCTGATCATTATAACTCGAGTTATACATGTCCAAATCAGTCCGTTTTCGACTCTATGGACTTCTGACTCTTAAAATTACAACATACTAGAAAATCAACATGACCTAAAAACATCGACAACCATTCAATTGACCCAATTCCAAGTTCATACTAAAATTTCATATTTTGACAAATTTAGCGAGAACGAGCACCACGAATTCGTTTCTTGACCAAATTGATTCATTCCACTTGCATTCTTTTCGTTTCTCAATGTATTAATACAAACTATTATAAATTTACAGTTTATCACATGATTTAATCATCAATTTTGGCTCTAAAATAAGCCATCTTGTACATATTATGCCAAAACTCAAATTCTCTATCTTTTAACATAATTACACCAATCTGATTACTACAAAACCCATTATAGAGGTTATATACCAGATTATACACATCTATTAACAAGTATATCATCAATTCTTAACAAATCCTCTACCAAAATTCTTTTACAAAGAAGTATATATATAAAAACACAAAATAGGTTTTATGACCAAATTATTACCTTTGATTTCTTCTGTAAATCTAGGATAGATGATATGAATCTTCTTCTTCTCCTTCATTGATTCTCAAAACCTTCTCAATTACAGAGAATTTCTTCTCTTTCTCTCTCAATTTTTCTACCTTCCTCTCTTCTCTGTGTTTTGTTCTTCTTTCTTAGGCTTAGGAAAAATATACGTAAGGAAGTAACTGATATAAACATAGGTATCAGCAGTTACAATCCACCAAGGGCCATAGGACCTTGTTTGGCTAGTACACTATATAACCCTTTTAATTTATTTTAATTATTTATTTATTATATAGTTTACAAATGTCACATCTAATTTAATTAAATCATGTTTAATCAAATTATTTAACAAATATAACTCCAATTTTATTTAACAAATCATTACCTTTCTAATTTAATTATTAAATTAGAATATCTCCATAATAATATTCATCAAACATTTATTCAATTCCATAAATATTCCAAATCAAACCTTTATTCAATTTCATAAATATTTTTAACTATTTATGAAACTCACAATCTTACTACATTAATACATTACATTTATGTGTAATATATATATTAATCTCTCATTTTATTAAAACAAATCTATTCACATTAATTCACTACTTTAATTAAGTGAATTACGCACCTTGTTTATGAAACTTTATTCATAACAATTCCATTGCCAACACGACATAATAACCAAATTATATTGTCTCATAATATAACTTCAACTCAATCAAATTAATTAATAATTCTCAGTTTCTTTCTTTTCGTAACAACTTCATTTGTTTTCTTTAATAGTTTAATTAAATATTAAACCTCTTTTTCCCAATACATGAATATAATTATCTTCATACCAAATCACACATTTCAGAATATAATACATAAACACATACTCGTACTCGAAACATCTCATAATAAGAATTTTATTTATTAAATTCTCATTTATTAATTCTTGAAAATTCGGGTTGTCACATAGATGACACTTATATATTTATTAAAGCAGTAAATAAACATAGATCTAATAAGATATTACGTATTTACACGAGATATGAGCAAAGAGGGGATGATCACCTCTGACATGATATTGAAATTTCCAGGAACTTGATTTCAAACGGTAGAAAGTTGCTATAACAAGATTTATTTGTATAAAAGTGTATGAAATTGAGATTTACATGATTTTGGAGTAAGATTCAAGCTATTTATCTCTTTAGCTCGTAGATTCTTTATCTCCAAATTTCTGGTTCTGACCAAATCTCTGAAAAGTGAGCTGGGGGATTGATTTATACACCCGGGCCAGCCGTAGGTATACCTGTGGCTGGGCCCAGTGGGTCCCACCGCTTCGAAGTTCGTTCCCTCGACCGCTAGTCTACTGAAACGTCCGTATCTTGCAATCCAGGAATAGTTGGAATATGTGTCATACCATTTTGAAAAGATTTTTCTGAGAGCTACGCCATGACATTGGGTATGGGTCCATGACCAAAGTAACATTTTCAAGTATCCAAAGGTAATCCGTGGATCTGTCTTGCGTCGTTTGCAACTCGGGATTGTTGAGGTGACTCTTTGTGATCATATCCTCAGCTGGACGATTGTTGTTTAGTGTTGTTCCGAAAAAATTACATCTTTGCCCTTCCGTGGTCGTCTCCGGGGTTAATTGAACTATTGATGTCCCACGAGATTATCTCCGGGGTGAAGTTGTTGTTATTGTCCCACGGGGTTATTTTCAAGGATGAGGTCACTCATCTCTAAGGTTGAAGTTGTGAGGTTATCTTCTCTCGGGTTGACTCCAGGGATGAGGTTGCTGTTGGAGTTTCATGGGTTGTCTCCGGAGTTAAAATTGTGAGGTTGTCTTCCTTCGAGATTGTGTTCGAAGTATGAAATGACACTTTTGCCCTTGTGTAAGGTCGTGTCTAGTTATGCAGTAGTGGACATTCTCTTGTACCATCCGCAACTGACGATAGTGTGACTGATTTTAGTCGGTCTCTAGATACACCAAACCCATTTAGGAGAGAGATAAATCCACGGTGAGAGAGTTGGATCTCCTCCTAACTCACCCAAAACCCACCACAATAATGGTTGCTTCTGCTGATCGGTATAGTATCTAATCCTCTTCTTCAACTGTGCCAGCACAGTGACCACAGGTTTTTATTTCTTAATTTCATTTTACTGTACATATTTTTTGTATTACAGGAAATCATTAATCTTTGTGTATTATGGTATGAATTTTAGATCATGAAATTGTTGTTCTTACCGACCCTGATGCAAATGTTTTCTTAATTTGTTGATATTATGAATTTTCGTGTTTTCCCAATATAAAAAGTGAATGCATTAATGGGTTCGTTTCATTTACATCAGGGCTCGTCTGTTGGTTAGCATGAGTTGATAATTGATGGGTATTCGTCCATTTTTCGGGCTTTTGGTAGATCTAGTTTTTGAACAATACCAAAGGTGTTTTTCGACTTCATTCTTACTGTGATGTGTTCTTATGGATTAGTTAGGGGTTTATGATTTATTTATTTATTTAAAGTTTTTAGGAGTTTGTACCGGGAAACTGGACTGATTCTTACTTTTATAACTTGTAATATATATATATATATATATATATATATATAATATCCAAATAGATGTACTTATAGCACAGTCTTCACTAAGTGCAAAGTGAACTACTACAAGTATGCTTTAAGCTGTTTAATTTAAATGGGCATTTAACACTTGAAAAAAATTGGTGATCATTTGGCTTGTTGTACAATTGGAAGGTTCTGGTTGTTGCTTCAGTTACTAGGAGTTTTAATTTGCTTGGTGCATGATTTTTTCCTTTCAAGAGATTAAATCAAAACTCAAATTCCAAAATAAGGTTGATATGATCATTATTTTGCTGAAAAGAAATTTTAAAATCAATCCAAACAGAAATCAATTCTCAAAAGTAATTAACTGTTATAAGCATGTTGTTTGTTGAGATTCTAGTGCTTTTGAAAATTTTATTAAACTTATTATTTGTCTTACAAATTTCTGCTTATAATCTTTATTTGTTTCTTTCTATCATTAGAATTGCAACCTGAGTAAAGAAGTTGTTAAGGATTACTCTTGGAGAATAATGTTAATTGAAGTTTAATGTCCATACTCTATAGTATCCAAATAGAAGAAGTAGACTGAACAGGTGGAGATCAGCATCTCTGTAGTTGAACCCATTTAGTTTGGATGCAATTATAATCAGTTTAAGTTTATAATACACTTTTCTTTACCCTATCTATCACCTTCAATATCAATCATTATCTTCTGTTTTTTAAGGTCAAATGCTGGACGTCAATCTATTTTAAAGAATATGCGGACATATTCACTTTTTTTAAGGCTACTGACTAACCAGATTTCTTAATTGTTCCTTTTTATAGTTTCACTTGTTATATACTGCAGATACATCTTTCTTCCGACGAGACAAGTTTGGTATTGTTTCATATCAAATTCGTTCATTTCCTCAAAACTATTTTTGGGGTTTAAACTTTTCTTTTCATTTGGGATAGTGTTCGCAATTCGGAATTTCGGATGTGAATCCAAGTTCTTGTTGTTCCATAGAAGAGTATAATGGGGAAATTGGGCTCCTGTACTTGAGGAAGTAAGAATAGTGCAGTTTTAAAAGGCATGACATTCATATTCTCAATTTTCAACCTCAATTGCTTTGATGGGTAAGGAGAATTTACCGCAAAGAATCAGCGGTGAGGTTGGTGATGAAAGTCATTCACCCGTTAAGGTTGAAGATTCGAGAGTTTCCTCTATGTCACGCCACAGTCTAGACAAAGAGGCAGGCTTGGCGGCTTGCCGTGTGTGCCAATGTGCTGAATCGGACAAAAGGGGTGATGCGGCATTGGATTTTCTAGGTATCACTCCAACATTAAGAAACTCGCATAAAAGAAACAAGGATGTGAAGCCTGATTGCAAAGATTTCTTCAAAGATGTTGAATGTGAGGCTCCTACTAAAGATGGTACAAGAGATTCCAGGTTTGTTGAGTTTGTCAGCCCTGACGGCGAGGTTTTTGTTTGTAACACTGATATAGAAAAAGGGTTTGATCACAACCAAGACATGTTGATAGAGCTTGGCTGTTCATGCAAAAATGATCTTGCTTTGGTACACTATGCTTGTGCGCTCAAATGGTTTGTGAATCATGGATCCACTGTTTGTGAAATATGTGGATGTGTAGCAAAGAATATTAAAACTACAGACTTGAAGAAAGTTGTGGGTTCATTGAAGGAGTATGAAATGTTAAGGGAAAGGACTGCCAATGGCGTACCTAATCCTGCACACATGCATATAAGTTCCGGTGTCGATCCTGATGCTCTTGCTGCTATTCGGAGACAAAGGCTGAGTGAAATAACATTGTGGTTTGGTCCACATAATAACAATTACTCAGCCACAGTTTCACAGGTTGTTTCTGAACAAACTTCTAACTCTATTGCCGAAGTTGTGCTTTCTGAAAGTCGTGCAACCAAATGGGCTGTGGAGGGTACTGGGATCCTTCTTGCTACGGGGCTGCTTACTGTTACTTTGGCATGGCTGATTGCTCCTCGTGTCGGAAAGGTATTTGAAAGGGCATTATTTCGTATAATTGGAGATGTCTATTTCATATCTTCAGAATTTGATGTTGAACTTTTGGTATATGCTTATTGTTCATCTTAGAGGCAGGGTCATCTATATTTTTCTTTGTTCTTTATTGTTTTCTTGTCAAATCCATCCAATTTTGTTATTCTCTCTTTAATTCTTTATGGTATTTATACATTGCTATTAGCTTAGGTCGGTGTTGCCAATATATATTCAAGAACTTGTAGAATATGGTACAAGGACCACCTTAAATTGGTGTATGTCAAGTTGTAATGTATGGTTGATGGATGTCTCAAATTAACAATATGTAATATTATTCCAAAATTTTTGCTAGATTTTAACTTATCACAAAAAAGAAGAAAAATAAATGAAAATTTTCTAGATTTTATGCGTAGGATCCTGGTTCTTCCAAGGAAAAGTGGATGAGGGATTTTCTTTGGTCTGGAGCAGGATCATTTGGTTGAGTGGGAAACGGCCAATTTGTCAAAAGAGGAGGGAAGTCCATGGTTGGGTAATTTGGTCATTAAGAATTAAGAATGTTGTTTTGATGGGTAAGTGCTTTTAGAAATTTCCTTTGAAACCTTATTCCCTTTGGAATAAGGTTATTTGGAGCAAGTTCGGTATGTAATTGAATGGGTGGGATGTTAGGCCCACTTATGTTTCTCTTTAGTCCTCGAGAATTAATCTTCCAAGGGTATTCTTCTTTGAGATGGAGATGCACGGTAAGTCATTTTAGAGGAATAGTTTCGACCCATTTAATGAAGAAACATTATGTGGCAGCAAGAATAGGCCAATAGGTACATGTCCCTGAAAAGCTGGTGTAATTGGTCCTACTAGGTCGAAGCTGCATAACGTGGTTGGAACATTCTAAAAGGCTATGGAAGCCCATGTCATTTTGTCAAAGAGTCCAAAGGGTCCAACAAGAGTTTCCTAGTAATTTTATTTTATTAGTCACATTATATTTACTTTCAAAAGTATTTATTTTGATTTGTTTCCTAGATATGTTAGGAAAATATTTTCTTCATTATAGTATTAGTAATCATAGTTAATTTAGGAAGAGTAGTAGGTTTATTATATAGGGGATGCAATCCCCTCATTTGATGAGAGAAGTAGCAAGGGCTTTGGGCTTATATCGATTGTGTTCTTCTTCCACCAGTTCCCTTGTTAATTCTAAATCTTGAACTTTTGTCCCCTTAGATGGTCATCGTATTCGGTTTAGAGAAAATACTTGGGTGGGAAATTTTTCCTTCTCTACAACTTGTAATCAATAGCATTGCAGTTTTTCATTACGATGCTCCCATTTTTAAGGTTCATAAAACATGTCGGGAACTCTATTTCTTGGGATTTTCATTTCTTAAGGATTTTGTGTGATCATGGTTTCACTAAGATTGAAGGTTAAAATTCAGATGACCATATGAGATGTACACAATTTTGCACATCGCCGCCTTAGTATTAAACTTGGACACATAACACCTAAAGTTTTGAAGTTGAGTTCAAAAAAACTATCTGTCTCAACTATGTTAAAATTTATATGCAAATACTATTATGCCCATGGTTCGAAATAGCGATCGAGGCGCACGCCTCAAGGCGCGCCTTATAGCGATGCGGATGGTTGCAAAGGCGAGGCTTATGCCTCAAAGAGAAAAACAGAGGCTCGCGCATAATTTGTTTGAGGCTTACGCTTCGGTGCGAATCGCCTCGAGGTGCATCAAGGCTTGGGCCTTGGTTTGCCTTAAAAAAAACCCCCTAAGACTCACCTTCAGAATCTTCAGATCTGTCAGGTACGCTCTCTTCTTCTTCTTCTTCTTCTTCTCGACAGTCGATAGTCGACAGTTCTTCTTCTTCTTCTTCTCGACTGTCGATAGTCAACAGTTCGTGAATTTCTTTCTCTGTTTTTCTATTACAATTATATATATAATATATATCATATGTATATTAGTATATATATAGAGACTACAATACATTACTGTATATATATACTAATAGATATATATAACAACCATATTATAAATTTATATGTATATCAGTATATATAAAAAGATTATTATTTTTATTACAATTATATATATATATAAGAATTATAAGAATTATAAATTATTTATAAATTATAAATTATTATAAGAATTATATATATATATATATATATATTTAAGAATTTATTACAATTATTTTTGTAAGAAAATTTGTAAAGGAGGAGGATTACAAGGCTGACAAATCATCTTGTGGGTAATCATAGTAAGGTTGAGACTTGCAAAAAAGTACCAAGTGATTTTATTAGCATGTTTTTATAATTTTTTGGGGACTTCTGTGTCTTCAAATCGAGGCTTCCGCCTCGCTCCGCCTCAAAGCTTACGCCTCGTCTCGTCCGGAGAAAAATGCCTCGTAGCGCTTTTAGCTTTTTCGAACATTGATTATGCCCTTTTTTCTTTTTCTTCTTTCTTGTTCATCTCCTCCTTCCTCCTTACCAGTAAACTCTGTCCTATTATTTTTAAATTGCAAAACATAAGAGATTTCTCTACTTCACAATCCAATATTCTAAGACACCAGTCTATTGATGCAAAACAAGCCCGCGAGACTTGGTTATAGTAATTCAAAAGACTTTGAAAGCCCATAGAAATAAAAGAATTCTAGAAGTTGTATTTTAATTAATTTTCTTAATTTATATTTTCATAGTTATTTTATTAGAATCCAATTTAGGCTCGGAAAGTTGTTTAGGAGTATTATTATATGAATGTATTATATTATTTTTGATACGTTGAATTATATAATTTATTGAGAATTTGTATGAGATATTTCTTTGTCCCAATAAACCACCGTCCCCCGTTATTTATTATTCCAAAAGTAAGCATATCAATCTAGAAGCTTTTATTTTCTTTTATGCGCAACACCATAAAAACGAGAGGAGAAAGAACTTCTGGTTTTACGGGCTAATTAGTGATTGTGAAGGTACATGATGGGGAAACAGTGGCAACGCTGAATAGGTTGAAAATGGTGGTATGTGGTCACTCTTTGTCCCTACTACTTAATATCTTATTTGAAAAAAACCGTCCACTCACATCGACTATTAAAGCAGTCTTTCTTCAACAATATATTCAAGCCAAAGGGGAAGCAAAAATGGGGAATAAATTTATGGATTTTAGTTGATTCAAAACCTTCGATTTCACACACATCTCTCTCCCACTATGGCATATAGGCATCGCCATTCACATCCTATTCGTAGTTGATTCTCTCTCTCTCCCCCCATATAACATCAGCGTCATCGCTGTGACAACCCAAACTCGCCAAAGAAATAGAAGAAGAAACCTAGCTGCCGAACCAGCCCATAAGAGAAGGAAAAACCATATCCAATCTCGCCCTACAATTGCTGATCTCCTAAAATCGCGTTGATCTTACTAGGAAAAGAAGAAAAGGGAAAAGAAAGGAGTAAATGAGAAGTCGCCAATCTTGTTCGATTCCTGCTAGAATATTCCTTGTTTTTTTTGTTTGTTCTGGGTTCTTTTCTGCAGATACCGGCTAGAGTTTGATGATGATGGATAATTAAGGGACTGCTTGTCAACGGATATAAAAGTACTTAGATTGCAGAGAAGGGGTACTTTGGGCATTTTTTTTGAGTCATGTGACAATTATTTGTTAGGTGGACATTCTTATAGCGAGTGAGAGACACTACCAATTTGGATGAAAAACTTGATAGTTTCACTTCATGACTTTAGATGTTTTGTGTGTCCACTTTTAAAATTGAGGCGGTGAAGTGCCAAAAGATATAGACTTTAGGTGGTCATTTGAATTTTAACCAGGTTTGAATATTAATGATCTTTACTAAAGATGGTAGACCCTATTCGCTGTTTTATGTGCAGACAAAGTAACGTACATGCTCATTTATTTTTGCATTGTTATGTTTTTTGGGTTTGTTAACTCTATGTTTAAAGTGTTAGAGGAGGTGTGAGTGTGCCTTGGTTTCACCAGTATGTTAGGCCAAGGGTTGTTAGTAGAGTTAAGTAAAGTTTGGGACTCTTTAGTTAGTTAAGAAGGCTTCTAGAAGATAAAATCACACGGCTAGTACTATTTTTTTGGTCCCCAAGATAATTTTTATTAGCCAAGTCTAGTCCTACTATAATTAGTAGGAGTACGTAAGGTGTAAACATATTTCAATATTATGAATGAACTAAGCTGATGAATGACTAAACCATATCATCTCCTTATTTTCTCTCTTTATTTGAACCTCACTTTATATATTTGGTTCGAATTACTTAAAGCTCACTAGGTTTGACCATTTGAGCCTAACACGGTATGTTATTACTTCGCTTTTGAGGATTTGGATGTAAATACAGTGAAAAAATTATAGAAGTTTACTTCTCTGTTTTATTGGTAATTTGGAATTATTGTAATGCCTGACTGTTTGCAGGAAGTTGCGTATCTTTGAATGTGTTATTTTCCTTGTATCCCCAATGGGATACAGTTATGGGGAACTTGATGGGCAACTCTGTTAATGATATGTGTGGGGACTGGATAGCATTTTTTTTTTGCTGCAGATCTTCTTGGATTGTTTTCCATTATTTTGGTGAGGGTGGATTTCTTGTTCCCCTTTCAATGCACCTCTATTTTTTTTATTATAAAACTTAGTTTTTTATAAATAAAAAAAAGAAGAAAAATTGTGAAATTCCTTGCTTGGTGATTTTTCAACAATTTCTGCCCTTTGCTTGACAAAATTCTTTCTGAAATGATACTTTTACTTGAAACCCTGTCCTTCCTCCTTTTTGTTTTGATCTTCTCTTAGATCTTCAAATAATTGCACCTAAAAGATCCTTGAAAAATAATTCACAAAGTGTTGTATGTAATAAATTTTCTGAGACCCACTTATCATTTTTAAGCGCAATTGCTGATGGGTTCCCGATATAAATGTCAAAATAATGTAGACCAGCATAGTTTTGGGGTGCACATCAGAAAGCTAAGGTTGGAATTTATGGGGTCAATCCTCAAGTTTCCCTAGCAGGTCTCTAGTTTTATGTAGGTTATTGATCCTTAATATGCTCAATAAGTGACGATTTGATTGCAGACTGTGCCAAAGCTTTGTATAGGATGTGTGTGGTGTGATTTGTTCACAGTCCAGTAACAGTAAGACTAGTTCCCACTTGTTTCTTCTTTGTCCCATAGGATGATAGATGTGGTGTTTGTTGTTTGGGTTGTTTGGAGAGTGTTGGGTTTGTCTTACGAGAGTTGAGGAATTGCTCCATACCAGGTTTTGGGGTTTTGGTAGGAAGAAGGATTGGAATAAACTTTGGTTGTGTGGTTGTTTTGTTGTTCTTTGGAAGGAGAGTGCTTGGGTTTTAGTATCAATTTCTGTAATTTAAAATCCTCTCAGGGACAAAAATCACTTTCTTCACTTTGATTGATTTTCAGCTGAAAGGCGATGACTACTGAGTACTTTTGGTGGGATTAGATCTTTAGATTTACTTAGGGATTAGGGGCTGCCCTGGGTTTCATAACTTTCCAGATCACTAATTTTGGAGGATTTCTTCTCTCAACCTCATATTTTGTATTCTATTTACTCTAATAAAATTTTCTGTGTCCCTGAAAGAATTTTTTTCCCAAAGACCTTTACTATCATTGTCTACATGATATTTTTTTAAAAAAATAAATTAAGAATTATTATTAGAATGTTTGAGTTGAAAAAGGTGAGGATGATGATTGATGAACAACCCTCCTAATCACAATCTCAATAAGATGAGCCTAATGTTAGTTTGTTAAAGGTATATGCTTCCCTTCTTAAGTTCTTGAGTTATAGGTTAATTTTTCTTACTTTTCTTTGGGCTTCTGCGATGGGGTCTTTTAGGGATGCTATGACTTATTCGTGTAGAGTTGGAGGGCAGTCATTTGAGTGATTTTTTGGTCTTGTTTTTCTTTAGTCTGGTGTAGAGTTTCCAGATACTCTTGTTGACTTAGCGAACCATGAGTATTCTTATATACCAATACTCTAAATTTAGTATTACTGAAATATATCTTGGTTGTTTTACCTATAGTTAAGTTGATAAATATTTGAACCTAGTATTGGATGCGCAAACATTACATCTGTTCTAAATTAGTTTGGACGATCAACTAAAAATCTTGAACAAACTTAGTGACTTTTAGAGTATAAAAGAACTTTATAAGGACTCATATAAAACTACCCTAGCATACCACATCCTAGCCTATGTAGCCACAACAACAAAAGCCAAAAGTGCCCAGCTTTGTTATCAAATAACGCAACTAATTTGTGGGGGTTCCAATGCGTATATAGAAAACCCAAAGGACCAAGTTAACTTAAATATTTTGGACTTCTTATTGGACTTGCTAAACCTAAGAATATCATTTAAAAAGGCGAAGCTCAAATGCTAAATGTGGTACCCTGAAGGCCAAATAATTATATTACTAAAATACCCTTGACACCTAATAATCCCAAACAACTCTAGGATTACAACAATAGAATCCAAATTAACCCAAAATCTAATTACAAAATATATGACGCATAGTCCGAGAAGAATGCGACATTCCTTTGACTTGCATTCTGCATCATAATGTTCTGTATTTTTAAAGTGAAAAAGAGAGATACCTAGGTGGGTATATAAAATTTGTTAATCAAGTGAACAAAATGACGTGTTTTGATATATATCTATATGTGTGTGTGTGTGTGTGTGTGTGTGTGTGTCACAATGGATAAAAATAGGAAGATCTTTTAAAATTTTCATATGATTTGAAGAAGTTAAAGTAGTAAAATTTATCATAACAGAAAAGAGTAAATATGAACGGTATGTAAACTTTTTTTGCTTCAGTGATGAAGTTGTTCCATGTTCACAAATCATATGAAAATTTAGGGGATCTTCTACTTCTAAGCATTCTTTATACCCATGCAGTTAAATTTTCTGTAAGTATCAAAACATGCATCTTAGCCGCCCGTGTAGACTTTGTGAACCCACCTAGGTACCTCCGAGACCCCATATTTATATATTTATGCGTTATGTGGATTAAAATTCATACTGGCTTCTTTCTTTCCTTATAATATGTTATCTGTATAGCTTTTGCTAGATGATACATACTTATAAATGTTTAAGGAAAATAATAGATATAATTTTCTGGAAGTAAGAAGTTGATTTTAGATTCTACATAAAGTACTTCACCTTTTTTTAATTTTATTATCTTATTAATGTCTTTCTCTTTTCCTATAATACACTTTTGTTTTACTGATTTCACCATATTTTGTAGAAAACTGCAAAAAGTGGTCTTCATATTCTCCTTGGAGGCATCTGTGCACTAACAGTTGTAGTCTTCTTCCGCTTTGTAAGTTGTTTTCATTCTACTTTTAGGCTTCTATCTTACCGCATTGCATATTTTTAAAGTCATACTTAATTAGAGAATATTGAAAACTAATAAGATGTTTCGTCGAGTGAAGGGAAAGATGAGGATTTTTAAAATTAAGATTGTCCTCTACTGCTTTAACACTAAGAACAAATGTCACAAAAAATATTGATGCTTCAACAGTTATTAAAAGCCAGCAAATGTCACTAAAAATATTGATGCTTCGACACCAGTATGTGTCTAGCTTAATTGATTAAAGTAGTGTTGACTTTTACAGAGTAGAATGAAAAGAATAACTTTAAGTTTGTTCTATCACAAAAATAAAAATAAACTTGATTTTGAGGAGTTGGAAGGTCTTGATTATCAATTTATGAGTATCTATGATTATGAGTGATCAACATGATTAGATTTAGGGCATGATGGGTTCCATAGTATTGAAAAAGGAATCGACTCCCATTAGGTATCTTATTTTGGCATTTGTTAAGTGTTATTGGCATGGAATAGGATGCAAATTTTGGATAGCATCCCCAAGATTTATGATTCTAAACACCAATCAAGAGGTGGAATCCTGAATCCTCTTTAATCAAAAAATGAGCCAAAATCGTAACTTGACAATATTATCCCTGTAACGGGGTAAAGGATTTTGATATTTTATTCATATTATTAAGGACAATAAAATGATATCCTCAATACTTATGTTATCATTATTAGTTTGTTAAGTTGTTCTTTCATATTATTAATATAAAATATTGGGTTTGTTACAAATGTTCTTAAAATGTACTGCACCTACGTAGTACATGCTGAGGAGAAAAATAATTTTTGCTTGCATTTGAAGATGTGCCAAAAACATATTTATACATTTATTTTTTTAAAAAATTCTGGTATGGTTTTAAAATATAACATGCAAGTATGTAGAAATACAAAAACGTAATTTATAAATATATTTTTGGCTTTTCTAAAGTCCTTGCTAAAAATCCTGAAACAAGAGACTTATCTTTTCAGATTGGAGTAATATACTCCATACCAAAATGTAAGAGCAACTGACCAAAAGCATATAAAAAAAATAAGGATATAGCTTTATCCTCTTGAGAACTGAGGCATTCATTTGTTTATTTATACTTGCGTACTCATTTTCCTCATTTATTTTGGAACAAAACTAAATGTTATTTTGCTCTTATATTTTGGAATGGAGGGAGTCTATACAATGTTAAGCATAAAATATATTGGAGTCATTTTATAATGTTTATACAATAAACTTGTAAGTATAATAGAGATTTAAATTTATATGTTTATAATTTAAATACTTTCTAGTTCATAAGATGAAAGAGTTGTGTTCGATTTCGGACAAATTGGTAAGGAAGAGGACCCATGCATGTTTGAAATGAGTTTGAGGAGATCTTTTGCGAGGAGTCAGGAGTCTAGTTATGATTATGTAGGTTAAGGATCAGCATAACGTGAAACCTTTCCAAAAGGTGACTAGTGGTAGGTGATGTAGGAACCTCATTAGGGAGATTGAACTTGATTCAGAGGAGTTTGTTCAGGGATTCCTATTGATTTCTGATGAGATAACTGATTTTTATAGTGTTGTATGAAAAGGATATTGAGTCGAGACAAATGGTGGAAGGGTTGATGTGGTGCTCTATTTTTGTTTTTTAAGATGGAGGCCGGATCTCTTTGTTGGGAAGGCCTTTTGAGGTCAAGACTTTTGAGATCGATGTTGAAAGATACATGGTGTTAGTCGTATACTGTGGCTATTTCTGAGCATAGTGCAGGTTTAGGAAATGGAATATTTTTTTGGTTTTTCAGGAATTCTTTGGTATTAGGGAAAAGTATTAACTCTACCTTTTCTTACCTTCTTACCATGGTTTTGAACACTATTCTTGTTGATGGATAGAAATTAGAAATATACCCTTGTGTTGCTAACACACAACTATTGAAATCGAAGAAGTGATCCTTATTGATTCAATGTCACCATCTATAATAGGACCTCAATGGAGTTGACTTCTTTTAAAAAGGCTTCTCATTTATGGTGTTCGTACCTCAAGGATTGTGGAATTTAGCCTCTTTTTTCTCTTTATTTTCTTTTTGGTATGTTTTGTAACTCTAATATCGAATTATATCAAGCTTTGTTTGGCTTATTGTACTATTCTGGTCGATCCATAGAAATTAGTTTCTTCTCCCTTTTGTTTTTCCGTTTTCCTTCCTCTTTTCTCAAGGCATGTAAGGCCATAATAATCCCCTTGGACAGGTAGTTTAGTTGATCAATGCAACATAAATAGACGTTACTAGCATATATACTAAAATCAAGAATATTAAGAATAATATAATTAGTTGCATAAGGTGTTCCTTGTTTTCTGTTTCTTTACTGCATGCTCTACGTTTACCTCACAACTACAACTGACAATCAACTTCTTATAAGTTGCAGTGCACTTTTGTGCGTGTTTGTCTTCAATAACCGTTTTTTCACAATTCTGTTGACATTTTAATAGAGGGAGAGAAATGCCAGGAGATTATTTCTTGGTTTTGTCAAAGTGACTTCTTATTGCAGTGGGTAAAAACTTCTGCAGCCTATAGCTTTGTAACTAATGAGTGATACATGATGTTAATGGCGGTATCCTCACATTCATCTTTTGCCAAGTCGTTTTGGTGAAAGTTAGATATACTTCTGGGGTTCTTTTGAATCAAGTGGTTGTTTGCAGCAAGGATGTTAGCTACATTCATGGAATTGAATTTGTTTTCTTATTATCCAAAATCTATTGCTCTTGTTATACAACTTTTTTGGGGAATTCAATATGATAATATAAA
Organism: Panax stipuleanatus; assembly: GCA_020205555.1. Classification (NCBI taxonomy): domain Eukaryota; kingdom Viridiplantae; phylum Streptophyta; class Magnoliopsida; order Apiales; family Araliaceae; genus Panax; species Panax stipuleanatus. The sequence continues at coordinate 16,831,795 of CM035118.1, read as the reverse complement.
CAGGGGTGAACCCAAGGGGGGGAGGGGTCAAGTGGGGCCCATCGCCCCTACTAGCTTTTTTTTTAAAATTTTAAATTCTTTCTTTGGTTTATGCACACTTTGGTCCGTGGACCCCTCTAGGTTATTATATATTGTCCAAGATTACTCACGTGAGGATGAGTTTACCATTTATATAGGCTTGCTCCCCACTTTATTTAGTAATTTATAATCTTTCCGCCGTATTATGTCACTGTGTTTGACGTACAATATTTATTTATACAATTATCACAATATTATTTTAAATTTTTATTTTTTATTTTTTTCTTATATATATCGTACCAAAGCCCCCACGACCACTATACATAACTTCTTTGCCCGTTCCTAAATATAAAGTATTTTCCTTGAAAACTCTCAGGCACTCGTTTAAATTATTCATTACTTGAACCTTGAAGACTTAGTTTTCTCTTTTTCAATTGTAGAGATCATAAACTTTGTTCTCTTGGTCCATTAGCATTTCATTTCTTGATTGTTTGGTCCGCATATTTACGACCAATTTTTCTATTCATATAAGTATATAATTATGATGAATCTCACTGATTTTGGATTCTGAAATCTGCAGTTTGTACTAATAAAAATCAAGTACGGACCAGCACGCTATTGGGCTATCTTATTTGTCTTCTGGTTTCTTGTTTTCGGTATATGGGCTTCAAGAACACACGGCACTCATGCGACATGATTCTTCTTGTGTATTCTCGCGTATTCTTTCAGTGTAAACGTACTCACAACCTGCTCTTGCAAATATTATTCAAGAACTTTTGTAATTACATTGCCATTAATTGATTAGTATTTGGTAGAATTGTACCTCCTTTCATGCACCTTGTACATGAGCAGTATAAATGTTTTCTTTGTAATATTAACAGGCTGTTAAAGGCCATAATATTTAATATTAATATTTTGTTGGGTGGTGTTACATTTTTTTTTGGTCCTGGTGTGATTATCCAGCTGTGAGTTCTGCATGTTTGTAATGCATATAGATGTTAAGACCCCAACGCATGTATTCAACTAGTCTAAAGCCTAGACTGATAATAAAATTTAGCTTTCGTTTAATAAGGTTGTGTTTGATAAAATTAAATATTAAGATCTGAACAGTTTAGACATCTGAATAATGTAGAGCATCTGAATAGAATTGTATCTGAATGAAAAAAATGTTGTTTGATATTTTTTTTTTCAAATTGTCTGAATAATATTATTTTAGCATTTTAACCCCTCCATCCAACATTCAATTTCAGCAAAAAAAAAACTCTTATCTTCTCCCCTTCATTCTCTCTCCCCCAATCCTCCTCTATCTTGTTTTACAAAGATAAATTGGCGAGCCTATCTTTGTTTTAAATTGAAGAGAGAAAAAGGAGTGTATATATATATATATATATATATATATATATATATATATATATATATATATATATATATATCTGAATATGGTAGTGGTGGTAGTAAACAGCTACATAGTCAAGTGATGGTACAGAGATAGCGGTGGATTATTATATTGGGAAAGTATGAATCTAATTAATTAGGAGAAGAAATTGAAAAGATGACAGAATGAAGAAGCTGAGATTTGATACAGATCTGGGTTTTCAATGTTTATAATTCGGGCATCTGGAGCCATTTTTACTTGTTTGGATTCATCAAAATCAATTAGGGCTTTACTTTTTTTTTTTTTTTTAATTTGCAGATAGATCTGATTTAGGGTCTAGGAAATTGGGGATACAAGAGGAATTTTGTAATATTGAAGATGTCATTTTTGTCCAAAAAATAGTTCATGTAGTTCAGACCTACCTCTTAATACTATAGATTTAATTTCATATCTTACCGATTAAGAGGTATTAAGATGCAAAAAAAAAGTTATCAAACAAGTTTTGCCTCTGACCGAATCAGAGGTATACTCATTAAGAGTTATTCAGATGTAAACAAACACACCCTAAGTTGAGCTTGAACAAGATTTTTTTTGTTTGTGAATAAAAAACGAGTCGAGCTCGAGTTCTCTACTCTCTACTTGATATGACTCGGTTTGGCTCGTCTTCATTTTGAAATATATTTTGTAACAATTGCATAATCGTTAAACTAAGAATGAATTACATTAACGGTAACTTATCTTGGATGATCTCGTCTTAATATTAAAATCTACTTTTATCCCTTCTTCATCATATAATCATGTATTTGAATGAAAATTATGAAGTCGTTCAACAAATTAACCATAATTAAACATCCTCCAACCTAGAGAATAATAATAATATTCTAATATTGAAATTAATTAAGTCAACCATAATACAATTGAAACAAAATACCCCATGCATGAATAATTAAACCCTAATTTAATTCCATAACAACTAGGTCAAAGACCAAACTTCAATTTTTATTTTTTTTGGGGACAAAAAAAACTTCAAATCTTCTTCAAACCATCAGAACTTTCTATCATCTTCAATTGTTCAGCTCTCTTGTTTACCATCTCTTTCAGTTCCTCCATTGCAGCTATATATTTCCCGAGCTCCTCTACCCCTAAGTTCTCAAAATCTCCCTCCCACCAAAACAACCCATTGTTATTATTATCACTATTCCCCTTCATAGCTTCTTTCTTCTTTTCATCCTCCAATTCCTTCGAAATCTGAGCAAACTCTTTGTTAAACTGATCCTGCATGGGAGTAGTGCAGGATCCTCTGCGATGGAGTGATTGACCTCTTTCAATGTGGTAGGCTGGTAGCGGTCAATTATTGCATTGACACTCGGGTGGCCAAAAGAGTACAATCGGTCACCCGGAGATTCAACAAGGATGACGATTTCTGCACCGGTTAATATGCAAAGCTCGCTTGCTTTCTTGAAGACGCCGCCTCGGCAGTTTTGAGAAGGTCACATTGCGGTGGTTTGTGTCCTCTATTTGCTTCATCTCTATTTTCCTGCGGCCTAGGGTTTTCTTTCTCCTCATCATTTTCTTGGAAGAAAAAGGAGAGAAATAATTAGTGAAATATCTAGCCTAGGTATGAATGATAATAATGGATGAATAAGGTGAATGTTTTGACTATATATATAATTAGGGATTTTCTACATGTTTGATTGATTGAGAAATCCCAACAATTTAGCTAGTCAAGGATCTCTTGTAATGTATGAATGATGTAATCACGAAGATTGTAAATTTGTAATTAGGAAAGTTGTAATGATTGTAGCAATCTGCTTTAAGTTTACCATAAAAAAAGAGGGAAAAGAGAGTTTTTAGTAAGTTACTAGTAATTAATAGCCAAAACAATCTTTCTTTTATTACTACTTGTTTATAATTAAAATAACTATTAATACGGTTTTATAGGGTGTACTTCATGTATAAATAATTATAAATACAAGCTTGTGACCAACCCCTATGCGAATCGCAGGTCACATGGAAAATGATTTATTATATTATTAAATATAAATATTTAATTAAAATTTTGAGAAGATAATTATAGTTACTAAATTATTAAATATTTATTTAAATTCTAAACATGTGAAAGGAGTTCATATTTGTTTAGTTATGAATATGAGAAAATAATTATTTTAATTTTATTTAAGTTTGTAATATATTAATATTTATACTGACAAAATTTGCTTGAACTTCTTATACGAATAAAAGTATAAAACTCAAATTTTAATAAATTTAAGTAGTTACGACAATTAGTTAGTAAATAATCTGCTACAATTTTTCAACTAATTTTACAGTTATTATGTTTTAAAAAAATTCACATATTATCACTACAATTAAATGTGTGATTTGGTAAAATTTCAAGTTTTAATAAATTTTAATATAAAGATTGTGAGACATGTTAAAATATTTTTTCGATATCTTACTAATATTATGATAATTAAATTATCCTACATAATTTTTTTAAGATATAAAAAATATATATATCTTCCTTTTGTCCTAATAGGCTTGGGGTTTCTTTTGAATACTTTATAAATTTGGATAGTATCTAATTGTTTCAAATTTGTACAATACTTGTACTAATTTCGATAGGAAAGTAAAAGACCGGACAAAAAAATTTATGAAACCAAAAATTGGTGAAATCAAATTTCTACATTTAATTAGGACTTGCACGAGATATCCTTTGAAGTATATACGTAATATACCATACGTATACGTAATATACCATACGTATATATAAATACGTACGAATAGCATCCCCAAGATTTATGATTCTAAACACCAATCAAGAGGTGGAATCCTAAATCTTCTTTAATAAAAAAATGAGCCAAAATCGTAACTTGACAATATTATCCCTGTAACGGGGTAAAGGATTTTGATATTTTATTCATATTATTAAGGACAATAAAATGATATCCTCAATACTTATGTTATCATTATTAATTTGTTAAGTTGTTCTTTCAGATTATTAATATAAAATATTGGGTTTGTTACAGGCGTTCTTAAAATGTACTACCTACGTAGTACATGCTGAGAAGAAAAATAATTTTTGCTCGCATTTGAAGGATGTGCCAAAAACATATTTATACATTTATTTTTAAAAAAAATTCTGGTATGGTTTTAAAATATAACATACAAGTATGTAGAAATACAAAAACGTAATTTATAAATATATTTTTGGCTTTTCTAAAGTCCTTGCTAAAAAATCCTGAAACAAGAGACTATCTTTTCAGATTGGAGTAATATACTCCATACCAAAATGTAAGAGCAACTGACCAAAAGCATATAAAAAAAATAAGGATATAGCTTTATCCTCTTGAGAACTGAGGCATAAGGCATTCATTTATACTTGCGTACTCATTTTCCTCATTTATTTTGGAACAAAACTGAAAGTTATTTTACTCTTATATTTTGGAATGGAGGGAGTCTATACAATATTAAGCATAAAATATATTAGAGTCATTTTATAATGTTTATACAATAAACTTGTAAGTATAATATAGATTTAAATTTATATGTTTATAATTTAAATACTTTCTAGTTCATAAGATGAAAGAGTTACGTTCGATTTCGGACAAATTGGTAAGGAAGAGGACCCATGCATGTTTGAAATGAGTTTGAGGAGATCTTTTGCGAGGAGTCAGGAGTCTAGTTATGATTATGTAGGTTAAGGATCAGGATAACGTGAAGCCTTTCCAAAAGGCGACTAGTGGTAGGTGATGTTGGAACCTCATTTGTAAGGACCAAGAAATTTTAAACGAATATATACGACTTTATTTTAACGAATGAATTTTTTATAAATATTGTTATCAGTAATATTTTGAACATATGCGATATGATTAGGTAAGTTAGTCAATTTAATTATTATAAGTTGACTAAGAATGGAAGCTAAGATGAATAACTGATCAAAATCATAATTTGAATTTCAAATAGGGATTTGAAAATTTATACATTTAAATTATATTTAAGGATGATATGTATGTAAATTATGTGATTAATGTTAAGTAATCGATTAGATGAAATATAATTAGGAAACCCTAACTATCAATTTAAAAAACCCTAATGTTCAATCATAAACCCTAATTCTAGATTTGGAAATCTTAAACCCTAATGCTAATTAGCAAACCTTAAGGGTGAAAATTTAAGAGAAACATATGAAATGACGAAACTACCCTTAATTATTTGTGAAATGACCAAAATACCCTCAAATTCATATGAACTTAAATCAACCAATCAGAGAAGAGATGATGCAAGCATGACATCATCCTTAAAGAAACACAGATGATGCAAGCATGATGTAAGCATGACATCAGCATTAAAGAAGCACAAAGATGATGCCATCATGATTATGTCATCATGATGATGTCACCTGGTGGATATTTTGAGGGACTAAGGTGCAATTAATGAGGTACTAAAGTGTAATTAACCTAGGTATCAAACTGTAATAAGTCGGGTGCAAACTGTAATAAGCCGAGCCCCTAACGTGCAATTATTGAAACTATGTTTTACTATAAATAGCAAACCATTATCTTCATTTTCTTCACCAATTTACAAAGCAAAGTTATAATCCAGAATTAGAAAGAGAGAATTCTTGTGAGTTAGATTAATTTCAAAGGATTAATTAAAGCTTGCAACTTCAAGAGGTATTTACTCTAGTGGTTATTAATTTCATTCTTTTTTATATATTTAGTAAAATATACTTTTATACGCAGTTATAATGCCCAAATTATTTTAAGTATATAGTACAAAAGTCATATTTAAAAGCAGTTATAATGTCCGATTTATTTCTCTTAAAAAGTTGAAAATATACTTTTATAAGCAGTTACTATGTCCGATTTTCTTCAAGAATTTAGTACGAATATTCATTTTATAAGCAGTTATAATGCTGAAATTATCTCAAATAGAATAGTCGAATATTCATTTTATAAAGCAGTTATAATGCTCTATTTATTTCAAACATAGTAAACGAATATTCATTTTACAAGCAATTATAATACTCAATTTATTTTAAATATAGTTGATGAATATTTATTTTGTAAACAATTATAATACTAAAATTATTTCATGTATAGTTCAAGGAGTTTTATTTATAATTGGTTATATGGTTTACTAGTTATAAATAAGAACTTATAAATAAAAGAATAAGTGTTAAATTTAAAGTAGTACAATCGTACTCTTTAATAGTTGATGTATAGTATCTGGGCTAAACAATTCCTTCAGGGAGCGGAGGTATATACGAACGAGCTATCGATCTAACTCGTTGTGTAAAAACAGTGTAGACAAGACGGAAAACTAGTTTGTTGGTTGTTTGTGGAAAACCACTCAGCGTACTATATTGAGCACTGTTAAAGACTCGATGTGTGCTAAGTTTAGAATGGTGAATATGTATGGTATTAATTAGGTGTTATCTAATGTTTGATTATGTGATTACATATAAGATAATTAACTTATAAATTAGTAGTATTATGAAGTATAATGTGATATACTGATTGCAAGAATAATCTTATTAATGATAGGTCTTTGTATTAAAGATAAAATTATATTGCGTAGCAATAAGCAGCGATAAAGGCAAGTATCTAAACCCTACGCACTACTTTTATTTTGTGCAAACAGGTATATGTTATGCAAGTTTCCTAACTCAAACTCGAGTTATTATTTTTCAAGCATGATAGTGGATAATTATTGTTGATTATTCCACATCTAAGATTATTATTGAATATTCGCATTGTAGACACTCGAAATTTCCTGCCCCGATACTAACACTGTAGGAGGGTAAAACTGTCTTTTCAAATCAACCCTGGTCTCCAATCGGGCCATCAAATCAACCCTGATCTCTAATCGGGCCGTCAGGTCAACCCCAATCTCAATATCGGGCCATCAGATCAACCCTAATCTCAATATCGGGCCGTCAAAACAACCCCGATCTCAATATCGGGCCATCAAATCAACTCCGATCTCAACATCGGGCCATCAAAGCAGCCCCGATCTCAATATCGGGCCATCAAATCAATCCCGATCTCAATATCGGGCCGTCAAATCAACCCCGATCTCAAATCGGGCCATCAGATCAACCCCGATCTCAATATCGGGCCGTCAGATCAATCCCGATCTCAAATCGGGTCGTCAGATCAACCCTGATCTCAATATCAGGCCATCAGATCAACCCCGATCTCAATATCGGACCATCAGTTCAACCCCGATCTCAATATCGGGGCATCAAATCAACCCCGATCTCCAATCGGGCTGTCAGATCAACCCTGATCTCAATATCGGGCCATCAAATCAACCCCGATCTCCAATTGGGCCGTCGGATCAATCCCGATCTCAATATCGAGCCGTCAGATCAACCTTGATCTCAATATCGAGCCATCAAATCAACCCTGATCTCCAATCGGGCCGACAGATCAATCCCGAGCTCAGTATCGGGCCATCAAATCAACCCCGATCTCTAATCGGGCAGTCAGATCAACCCCGATTTCAATATCGGGCCATCAAATAAACTCCGATCTTCAATCGGGCTGTCAGATCAACCCCGATCTCAATATCAGGCCATCAAATCAACTCCGATCTCGATATCGGGTCATCAGGTCAGCCCCAGTCTCAATCTGGGAGATACAAGTCAGTCCCGGTCTCAACCCAGGAAGTGCAGGTCATCCCCGATCTCAACCCGGGAAGTCAAGGCAACTTTAGGAACAAACCTGAAGCTCCACAATACCTCCAGGAGAAAACCTGAAACTAGACATGAAAAAATAGGCCAGGGCCGGGCCGGCCCGCCCACAAAAACATGGGCCATGAGTTTAATTTTTGCAATCCAAGTAAAACTGGGTCATTTTTGATCCGACTAATTTTGGCCCGGCCCGTGATAGCCCAGCCCATGGCCCGTGATAATCTTTGGGCAACTTTTGACGGCCATCAAGAATAGCTACAAACGGTATTACACTTGTTCGGCTTTTCACAACCTCAAAATCCTCGCCATATCGAATGGCCAAGCTCCTGTCTCCGTTCCAAACACCAAATAGATGATGTCCAATAAGACCAATGGAGGCTGCCACTGCTATTGAAGATATTCGAGACAGTGTCATTGATGTGGAGTGTGGACACTCCTCTTCTCTCACTTCCCTATAGTACCTTTTAACATGATAATTATTTATCTTCAAAATATCAGAAAGAACAAGTACTTCGGACTACACATCATTTGGCAGAATTATATCTTTTCTCCTTTGGTTGTTTTTATCAATTATTGACGCAATAATCCTTGTAACTTCTCCAACCAGTGGCGAAGCCATAGACACTTGTGGGGTCAATCGACCCACTGAAAAAAAAATTATATTTTATAATGTAAGGTAAATTTTAAAAATTTTAAGAATTATATATATATAGCCCCCACTGAAATTTTATAAATTTTCTATTATACGGGGTCAAATTAAAATTTTATAACTTTGTCAATCAAATTTATTCACATATGACTCATATCCTCTCAATATATGTATATATCTCTGTAATATTTTAAACTAAATAATAATCTAATTTATATTATTTTTAAAAATAAATAATGAGTTACTTACTTATAAATTAAAAAAAGTCTATTATGAGTTAATATAGTGTATACATACCATATATTATTACTTATTATATTTTTATTGCAATATAGTGTATATATGTGACCCGAAAATATAAAGTATTTAAAAAAATTGGCTCGGAGGCGCTGCCCCCAAACCTCCGCCAAATTATTTGTAGCTTAGTAATAATTTCGCCCCCACTGCCACAAGTTTCTAGCTTCGCCACCGTCTCCAACAGAATATGAATACTTTTTAAACATATAGGAGTTTCTGCTTTTTAATTTTAACCACCATATCCAGTTGATATGAAGTCTGCTCTTTTAATAAATGTCCTTTTTCTTCCATTCATTATTTGAAGCATCCCGGGAGAAGTTCTATAAGCAGATTGAAGCTGAGATTACAAAATATCAGGAAATTAAAGAGAATATTAATGAAGGACTGAAGTTTTATGTTACACTTCAGGTATGGAAGTATCATCATTAATTTAGTCAACTCTACTAGGCAAGTAAAACAAATAGTCAAATTTACTCTTTTTTAAGTTTTTTTAATTGTTATGACCTCTTTTTGGAATCTAACCTTGTGTACCTCCACGCATGCAATAACTGAAGATGAGTGCATCTATATTTTCCCGGTTGCTTGTTATTACACCACAAGATCTTGTTGTCTATACCAGCGTGCGTTGTTTGTTAAACAGTATGCAATCACAAATGTAAAACAGCAGTGCAGTGATTTTGTTAAACAGGATTCAATTTTAAGGTTTCATCGTATAGTGTAGCAAGATTGTGCAAAAAGAAAAAAAAAAGAAAAAAAAAGAAGAAGCTTGCGGGCTGGCCCGGTCCGACCCGACCCATTCCAGGCCATAAGCCTCACTATATCAGCCCACCAAATCTCGGGCCATTTTGCCCCGCCCCGCCCCGCCCCGCCCCGCCCATTTGTCAGGTCTACCTGGAATGACCAAATCAACTTCAGAGATAACGCTGAGGACAAACAGACTCGAATGAGATCCAAGTCTTGGAAACAACCCTAGGAAGTCAACCAAAGGCCATGCCAACACTAAGGGCAATCCCAGGAGGGGTAAAATGGTCGTTTTATCAACTTTAAGCCAATTCGGTCAAATTCAAACCGAATTGATGACACCAAGGTCAGAACGAACCATAACGATAATCCCGAGTAAAAACAACGCAAGACAGCTCAACGGACAAACTACGGGGAATCAAAGACCTGGTTATGAAACCGTCTTCTTGGACCCGAAAAATATTTTATCCCCTGTCATTGTGACACTCTCGGCGAGGGATTTTCGAAAAGGTATAGTATGCCTCAAACGGATGCTCCAATCAAAAGTTAGAAAGTTTTGACTTCAACCTCGCGTTGCTCGGAGTGCACGTACTTTGAGACGACTCAACCGAACAAGTGGGCCCCACCAGGGGAACCACACATCTACCTGCAGCAACAGCAGGTAGAGTAGAGGCTCCTTGGCCTATATATATGAGGTGACCCCCCCTCATTTTAAAAAAAATCCCGAAACGCATCGAACCTCTGTCCGTTTGATTTTTTGACTTTTTCACCTTTTCCAAATCCAAAATTTTTCACTCTAACATGTAGATACACCCACATACTACCACATAAAAGAACCGATAGATTTGGACGTTTAGATCCTACGATTTGGCAAAAAGTCCGTGTAGCAGTCCGTTGTAAGTATTTTTACGACTAGAAAGTTATTCTTACTTCTTCGTACTTTTATACACTTGCACGTTAAGTTTTGTTTTGTAAAAATGCACGGAACTTAGTTCCATGGCCGTTTTCGTCAAAATTTGGTACATTTTTGTACATAAACTCAATTTCTGGCATTTCTACAACTCGGATTGACGATCCGTCAGCTCTAATAGCTTCAGTGCACGAGCACCTTCATTTTAAGCAACTTCGTCGAACTGGGTTGTCTTCTCAGTCCGGGTTTGGCTTTTTTTTTGTGTGTGTTTATTCAACTGTATATATACTAACTTTTCAATTCTGTCAAGCCCGGATGTCAATTTTGAGGTGGTTTACTGCTTTTATATATATTTAAGCATATATAAGCAGCCTTCACCACCATTGGGTTCTCTTCCCAGTCTTGGTTGACTACGTTTTTGTCTCTATATATATATTTATATATTTCTGTCCGGCCTAGATTATTCTGTGGCCTTTATACTGTTTTTGCACACTTCACCATTACTGGGTTATCTTCCCAGTCCCTGGTTGACTACTTTTATGTACATTTATATTTCAGTCCGGCCTGGATCATTCTGTGGCCTTTATACTATTTTTGCACCCTTCACCATTACTGGGTTATCTTTCCAGTCCCTGGTTGACTACATTTCTATACATTTACATTTCAGTTTGGTCTGAATTATTTTGTGGCCTTTTTACTGTTTTTATATATAAATATGCATATATAAGAAGCCTTCACCACCACTGGGTTCCAGTCTTGATTGACTATTTTTCTGTCAATATATATATATATATATATATATATATATATATATATATATATATATATATATATATATATATATTTCAATTCCAGTCCGGGCACCGGTGTGAAAATCCATCGCCCTTCACAGCTTTTGTATATATAACTGTGTATATATATTACGTTACTTGCTTTTTATTAAATTGATACTTTAAATATTTATTTGATATGAATCGGCATTTTTCAGTCACAAAAGCAACCTCGCGTCCCTTAGATCGCTATCTAGTGGGAGCGAGGCACTTCGGCCGTGCGAACCCGGATTTACTGAATGAATCCTTGGTTCTGGCAACATTTGGGATATATATCTATTTCTGTACAAATTTGAACTGTGCAGGTTTATTAGCTACTCATATGTGAGCCTAGGAATCGTGGGATTCATGATCAAATTGATCAGAATCTGATTCCCATGATGGACAAACCCCATTTTACGAATGTACCCTGCCAGTTTTTCTGTAAAATGTACATGCAAAGACCTTAAAACGGTTATCCGAATTTAAGGTCTCAACATAGTGAAAAATATGGTTCGTCGTGTCAGAGTCCCTCCGACGACTATCATGCCCATGAGGAGACCGACACTTGTATATATTTTGTGGTCGAGGATGCTTCGCAGCCCAACAATCACCATTCAATTTAAGCCTTAAGGCTAAAAAGATAAAAATTGAAAGTATCGATATGCTTCAATTCCTATGTTATCGTAAGGGTTTGATAACCAGCTTTCAAAACATCATTTAAATACTTTTGCAAATCAAATCAAATGCTTTTACAAATCAAATCAAAGACTTTTGCAAATCAAATCAAACCCTTCGTATATAGGCTCAACGAAGCATTTCCTTGCTTTTAATCAAACAAACATAGGCCCAATTTTCAAACAGCATTCACACACAATTTTTAAGGAAAATATTGAAAAGATGCGGTACCGTGTTTACACGGGAGTTATGGGGTGCCTAACACCTTTCCCTCACTTAAGCAAGCCCCAAGCTCAAAACTTTGATTTCAAAGATCAAGTTTCGACAGTGTCCAGCAATTGGGCCACTTTCAAACAAAACTCTGTTGAGTTGGTACAACCATTTCAAATCTACCAACTGGCGACTCTGTAAAACGTTCAAATCGTCGACACGATACATGTTGGCCTTTTCTTAAAAAACCCTTCAAAACCATTTTTGCAATAAAAAGAGTAAGGGTAGAGATAACTTAGGAAGAGATAAAAGATCCGGGTTGTGACCCGATCCGCGGATTTTTTAACCGACGTCGACAGGTGGCGACTCTGCTGGGGACAGTAGAGGACTTAGGCCGCTTTCAAATCTTTTCAAACATTTTCCTCTCAAAACTATAAATGCATGAATTCTGCGTCTCTACATTGAATGAATGCGTGAATGCTGCGTCTTTACATTGATTGGATGTGAATGAATGCTTTTCTGCTTTTTAGTGCTTCGCACTCATATTAGTGCTTCACACCAACTGTTGTAATACCCGAGAATTTCTGAATATTATTAATGAATATATTAATGGAAATGAATATTTATTCAAATATAAATGATGACGTGTTATGAGATGAGTTAACTTAATTGTGTCAAATTAAATATAAATAATAATTGAGAAAAATATGGAGTTTATGATAAGCTCGTTGGAATGCCTTGTGTGGCACGAGGATAGGAACGATAATGAGTTAATTAATTCAAGAATGAAAATCGTAAGTAAAGAATCGATTAATAGTATTATTGATTAATTGATATTTTGAGTAATTAATCGATAACGTGTAAATTAATTGTTATGGAGATTAATAATTACATTGATTGATGAGGGATGGATTAATTAATAATATTATTAATTAATTAATAAAATAAGTAATTAAGTAATTGCCATTAAGAATAATAATATATAAATGAGTAAATTATTAATATAATTATATTTACTCAGTTAATTGTTATATGCCGAGCATGCGATGATTAAATATCGTAACTACAACTATATTATATAGTGTAATGTGACGATCAATGTGACTATATTATATATAGAAACCATATATTAAGATTGATTAAATTATATAAGTTACATATCAATGCTTATGTGGAAATATGTGTGTGTATGAACATTAACTTAGTATTTCTTGAATATATAATAAACAATTGCTAATTGGTGATATTTCAATATGTAGTATAATTGAATAATAGATGAGATAATGTAATGTGATAATACCCGATTAAATTATACCGGTATGATAAAATGTACATGGATTATATATGTGCAAATTACCTCTACTATATTGAAGTAGTATGTAGTTGAATTACATTGTGACACTAATTTATAACCTAAACATATATTGTATGCATATGAAATATATAACTTAAGTATATAGTATGCATATTATAACACAAGTGTAGCATGTAGTTCATTTGCCCAATTGCAGAGTTTCATTCCTTGTCCCATAATGAGAGGCATTTCCTCTTCACGTGTGCAAGCTCAAGGCTAGCCTACTCCCTATAATCTCAAAATCAGCAACTTAGATGGTAATCATGCCATGGGGAGTGGGTATGATGATGGAATCCAACCACCACTCATCAACTTCTCTATAACCACCATGAAATGCATTCTCCCATTGGTATAATTTGAAGTGTATAAGCATTGTCTGTGTAATAATTCTTCTATAAATATAGTCCTTCCTCTTCACAAATCAAATGCTGAGAATTTTCCTAAGTATAGAAGTGAGAGCAAATTATATATCAGTGATATCATTATAAGAATTTGAGAGAGTTCAGCTTAGCAAGCTCAATTCGTATAACAGAGGTATACTACATTTCCTGTTCTTCATTCTTTTTATTCATTTCTTATTTTATGTCAAAGTTCAAATTCTTGATCATGTTGAATTAGATTGTAATTGGAGTATAGAATACTTGTTTAAGTGTTACGTGAACTATTAAGTATGTTAGTATACAATGTGGCTTGATTACCTTCAATTTCGTGAAGAATTTTTGAGGTTTGGCTTGTTTTCTGACAAAGCAGAAGCTTTCAGCTCTGTCCAGGCAACGGCGCTGCTGCGCCCTGTTTATACTGGGGTGTAGCGCAGCTACGCCAGAACCTGCCTTTGAAATTGCTGGCCGAGACCCGGTGCAGCGCAGCTGCGCCAGTCCCTGGTTCCAGTTTTTCCCATTCTGCTGCAAACTGTTAGATGTTAGTTTACTTGTATAACTTAGACAAGCATACTAGCATGAGTAACACGTATGTATGAGTACATAAACCTAACGTAAGCATGTTTGACTGCGATGGTATACATTTTTGACGAAAAGGCTTATAGTTGAAAATGAACTTAAGGTTTTATAATCGAACTTTAACATATATAAGTCATGTTGATATTCTAACCTTGTAAGCATGTTTGTGTGATTTGGAAATACATGTTAACATGAGTATATAGGTTTCATGAGGTAGCATGAACATATTGGACCTCATTATTGAATAATTACTAACGAAAATGTAAGTTTTGAAAGTGAACCTTGGCATGTATGTATCATATCTACATTCTGATTTTTTTTGCAAGCATGATTATATGGTTGGTTAAGCATGAAAAGTTAGTCTAAGGTGTTATGATTACCCTAGCGTACATGGTTTGTGTTTAAAGTGATTTCAAAGACTAAAACTTGAAAGTTTTGGAAAAAAAAACTAAAGTGCATGAACCAAAGTCATATGTTATGATATTTTGAGCATACATGAGGGTGCTTTAAAAACATCACTAGTATATCATGCATGTGCACACACTATGTAGATACCATGAAAGATAGTTAAGTATGAATGAAACATAAAGTAAGCATGTTTTCAAACCAATAACGATACTAATTATGCATATATGACATAGGATCATGTGAGCAGGCTTATCAAAAAAATATATGACTACCTTATATGTTTAGATGACAAGCATGATAGCTTATGTGAATTCATGGCGTTGTATGACCCTAAGTCGTTAGAAACCATGATTTAGAACTATATCATGTATGATTGAACTTGGAAAGGTTGAACAAGCATGGAAGGACCCTTTAACATGTATATATGCTATGTGATATCGTATGTTGATGCTTGAATCCGATCTTGACAGTTAACTTATACCAATGCTATAACTTACTAAATAAAATATGTTTGGTATTGATTGTGGTCTTATGTAATAATGATGATAGATGAATATGTTTAACTCAAAAAGAGGAACGTTAAGGATAAAAGACAATAAAAGTTATATTAGTCGAGATTTGTGAATTAGTATGATACTATACATTGTATGACTGTATAGTAAGGTTAAAGACTTAACTTATATGTGGATTGTATAAGATAAAGTATGATGTTAAACTATATGACTAATGGATATCATATATATACGTAACTATATTACGATAGGGATTCGAAAGTGTTGATTTACTTAACGTGGATAGACTACGCTTAAGGCAAGTTCCCTAACTTACACTCTTTTATTGTGCAAGTATCTTAAACTCTTGCATTACTTTATTCAACGGATATTGTAAGCAAGTACTTGAACTCTATTCTTATTAAATACGTACTAAGTTTATTGTTGTGCAAGTGAGTTATTCAAATTATGACTTATTGAGTCATAGTTACGATAAAGTCGATTATATTCTTCGAACTTTAATGTCAAGTATTGAACTTATAAAGAGTGGTCTATGCCATTTGATTCAGCTAGACTTATATCATGATCAGAAAGCTATCCAAACCAATTGATTGGTGCGGAGTCTTATATTAACTGAGATGAACAACCTTCTTTGAAGGGAAAATATAATTTGTCGGGAGACCGACGTGCGCACATGAGTATGATTAAATGTTATGCATAACGTAGGGTACTTTAGGCTGATCACCTGTTGTACTTATTTTATTGGATTATCAGTTTAATTCTGTTAATTCTAGTAGAAGTTCATAGTCCTTAGTGACTGCTCAGTATTCACTTATCTTGAAATCTTGAATTGATTTAGCGTTGAATTATATTGATATTATTTTGTCATTAGCGACCGTTATTGAGAATTGTTGATATTTCTTGCTATCCTTGGACTATCATACCTTGCTATACCCTTTTGATTCGAGAACTATGTCACTCACCCTTATTGTTATATTACTTGCTGAGCAAACTTGTTGCTCATTCTTACTTTCCCTAAAAACATTTTCAGTTAAGGCAGAGTGGGGTGGACCTTCGGGAGTCGATAAGGGCAAGGGCAAGGCTACCGACTAGCTAGCCCCTTTTATGTTCTAAATATTATGATGTTGTATTAAGTCTATTAAGATGATGTATTAAGACTTATTCAGAACCATGTTTAAGCTTAAGTAGGTTATGTATCAAGTCTTTATTTGATATTATTATGTAATCTATTAAGTATTGTAGGTTGCGAGACTTGGGAGAATAAATATAATAAATCATTGTATATTATTCTAGATTATCCGCTGCGATTGTATGATTTTAGTTATTATTGTATTCTCGTGAGAAAGTGACGAACCGAATTCGAGAGACCAGTGGCGGTCCAAATTTAGGGGCGTCACAGGTTGGTATCAGAGCTGTAATTATAAACCTTAGGAGCGAGTGTCCTTAGATTATAACATAGGAGAACCAAGAAGTTAGAAAGGGATAGAACTCACATAGAGTTTTTTCCTAGAGAGAGACTTAGTGTGTTATGAAATGTAACTTCATTCTATACAATGAACTTATATTTTATTTAACATTCTAATGGAGTTGTTGTTTGTTTGTCTTGTGTTTGTGATTGGCCGAGGAGGAGCCCAGAGATATACACGTGGTGTACAAGGCGCCTCTAGAGGTTGTGCCTGTGTAGGCTATTGCACCATCCGAGGCTGACGACGAGGATGAGATCGAGGTGGAGTTTGACCCAGAGGAGGAGCCTATGGAGGATGAGCCTGTTAAGGACGAGCCTACAAAGGAGGAGCCTATGGAGGACTCTTACGAGCCTAACCTAGATGAGCATATGCTGGGAGAGTACGAGGAGCGTATTTTAGAGTTAGACTACCGAGTCCAGGAGCTGGAGGCCAAGGCCCAGGAGAGAGAGTCTGAGTTCCAGAAGTTAAGGGACGAGGACCATCAGAGGAAGTTGGACATACAGGAGTTAGAAGTGGAGATTGCTTACAGCAGGGAGGCAGGGATCCAGATGGGAACCTTATTCCACAGGTCGGTATTTAGAAATGTAGACTTGGTAGGAAAGTTAGAAGAGGTCGAGCAGAGGGAGTTGAGTGAGAAGACTGAGAAGGAAGCACTCCGTACTCAGCTAGAGTTGGAGGTTATGGATAGGATCCACTTCAAGGAGAAGTGGAAAGCGGCTAACGAGAGAGCGGACGACCTAGAGGATGAGGTCAGATGCAAGAAGAGGAAGATGAACAAGATGGGGTTTGTATTCTGTTCAGCTTTTGAGAGGATGATTGATGGTGTGTACCACTACCCAGCGGAGCAGGGACAGACCCTACATACCTTGAGCCGAGAGTTGATGGCGTACATAGCACAGATCGAGTACAAGAGCGCTGTGGAGCGTGAGATGATGGGATGAGATTTCCTTAGTCAGTCTAGTCGTAGTATTTGTAGTATTTACCTTATGTGATGTATATACTATGTTGTAATCCCAACTTTTTGTGTAAAGTGTGGGATAGTTATGTAAACCCCGAGTAAGCTTTTGTTAGATGGGTAGTATGGTAGTATGTTAGTGTTCTCCGTCTTTTGTGATAGTAGGGGATATATGTGATAACATTTATAGAAATATGCTAGGAAAAATCATGTAATGAAGCGATTTGGCATATGAATATAAATGAAGCTTATTTCAGAAACTTGTTATAATACTTTTTAGTATAAGAAATACTTAATAATATAACTGAGTAATAATATTGAGTATTAATAAAATGAAAAATTTTGTGATGCAGAAAATGCCGCCCAGACGTAGACTAACTACACCTGAGGAATCAGTGAACAATGAGAGGGAACAAGTAGACCCGATCCAGAAGCTAGTAGATCTGTTAGGAGAAGCTCTTAGGGGAAGGAACAACGAACCCGTTCGCCCCAACCCTCAAGCTGTTCCAGTGACAAACTTAAAAGATTTTAGGAGTGTAGGACCCCCAGAGTTCGAGGGTACTACCGATCCGATCATTGCGCAGACCTGGATAAAAGAAATAGAAAAGGCTTTCACCATAGCTCGTGTGGGTGAAGACCAGAAGACGGTATTTGCTATATACATGATGAGAGGAGAAGCAAACTACTGGTGGGAGGCGAATCAGCAGAGAGCTGGAGAAGGAACGATAGCATGGGAAAGATTTAAGACGCTATTCTTCAAGAACTACTTCCCGAAGAGCATGAAGAACCGAATGGAGGTGAAGTTTTTAGAACTGAAGCAAGGTGATATGACGGTGGCGCAGTACGCTGCTAATTTCAATAAACTAGCACGATTTGCAAAACACCAAGTGGGAGATGAAGAGAGGAAGGCGAGAAGATTCAAACAAGGGCTGAAGCTGTGGCTGTTTAATAAGGTATCAGTTTTTCAGATTGATTCCTTTGCAACATTGCTAGAGAAGGCGATCATTGCGGAAGGTGGCAGTGAAGCCTTAAGTCTGTACAACAAGGAGAAGAAAAGAAAGAATACCTGAGGAGAAAACCGTGGAGGAGGAAGCAGCAGTGGAGGAAGTAACTTGGGGAAGAGAAAGTGGGAGAATAACAACAACAACAACAACAACAACAACAAAAATAACAACAATCAATCAGGGAATTTTTGTGGAGGTTTCAAGAAGAGGGCAGAGGGATGCCCAAAATGTGGGAAAAATCATCAGGGCGAGTGCTGGAAGGGACGCGGCACTTGCTACAACTGTGGTCAGGAGGGGCACATTTCGCCCAACTGCCTGAAGACGAAAAAGATCCAAGGATGTTTTGCATGTGGCTCGACAAAGTACCGAATCAAGGATTGCCCGAATAAGGGAAGTGGCGGAGGTAGCAGCCAACAAGGGGGAAACAAGCTAATGATCAGCGAACCGGCACCCAGATTGGCTCTAGTTGAAAGATCGGATTAATTTTCCCTCTAGTAGATTGCGATGATCTGGGAACTTTCACGCCAAAAAGCCGCGAGAGTAGCCTAAGATAGGTCAACCTCTGATTAACCAAATTCGATGGGAAGTTTCTTCATGCCTTCCTCTTTCAATTCAATGTCCAGTTTTCAATATTTTAACTTCTTGTCATCAAAACAACCGACCTCTGTTTTGCAGGATAAAATTAAAAACCACATAATGCATCTTATGCCTACCTACCTTAGGAAATTGACACGCCTACGTTTTGTTGTAGGTGAAAAATTGGTCCTGTCACTAGATTTAAGTATAAGAAAGCACTACGTCCATCCACGGACATGACTTTGAGTGCTCAAACAGAATCCACCCCTGTCTCTAGGGAAGAGTTCAAAGGACTGAGAAATCAGATAGCTGAATTAGTCGGTTTTCTAAAAGAACATAGCAAGGCCCTTAAAGGGAAGCAAGCCCAAACTCATACAGAACTAGGAGCACCTGGTGGTAGTCAAGAGACCGAAGAGGCCGAGACTTAGATTCCTGGACCATAAAACCAGGACACAACCAACAAAACTCCTAAAATCACCCCCCTCGTCAAAGAGCAGGAAGCCTGTGACATCATGAAGAAAGTACAACAAATGGAGGAAACTCTCCGGTCTATCAAAGGAACTGGGGCATTCGATAGTGTTAATTACTCCGACCTCTGTATATTCCTTGGGGCTCGTTATCCCAAAAAATTTAGAACTCCTGATTTCGAGAAATATGATGGATTGGGAGACCCTTATACACATCTGAAAGTATTTATTGGAGAACTCAGATCCTATGCAGAGGACGAGAAACTTTGAATGCAGTTATTCCAAAAGAGTCTGACTGGAGAGGCCAGAGCATGGTATGCCTGTCTGGACAACTCTAAGATTCACAGCTGGGAAGAGTTGGCCCATGCCTTCCTCAGTTAATACAGCTTCCAATCTTAGCTGGCTCTAGACAGATACCAAATAACCAAGATCAAGAAAAAGAACACTGAATCGTTCAAGAATATGCCTAACGATGGAGGCGGGTTGCAGCACAAGTCACCCCAGCCATGAATAAGTCTGAGATAGTCATGACCTTCATCGACATCAAAGAAGCGCCATATTATGAGAGGGTCCTAGCAGGCATAGGAAAACCATTCTCTGAAATGATCAAGCACGACGAAATGGCAGAAATGGGGCTTAAGTTCGGGAATATAAAGGATCTGACTGCCCTCGAAGCTGTTGCTGAGCATATCCAGTCTGTAAATTACGAGAGTAATCCCCGGAGGGTACATAAGAAGAAAGATGAAGAAGTGTCCTTAGTATTGCAAGGACAAAATCCAAGGAGCGAATCAAATAGTATGCCCATTCAAAGGAGGAACTATACCCCTTTTTAAACTCCAGCACAACCTTCAAACCCTCCATTCCAGAAAAATATAAAGGTTAGGCATCGAAGAACTTTCACCCCTCTAGGGGATTCACTCGAGAACGTATTCAAGCTTTTGACAGCTCAGAAGAAGATTGTCCAACTCCTTCCACCCACCAACACCGGTGGACGAAATTTTGATCCAAGAAAGAAGTGTGCTTATCATTCCGGATCTCCGGGCCATGACACTCAAGACTGTTGGTCTCTTAAGCACAAAATTCAAGACTTGATTGACAACGGAGAGATTGTGGTAATAAAGCCTGAACAACCCCATGTGCAGGACAATCCTCTACCACAACATAAAGAGGAGAATGTCAATATGATCATCACCACAAGTGGAGAAGGATCCAACTACCTCCGTTATGTGGGAGAATCAACTCCATCCAGCAACAATACCCCAGATAGTTGGGAAGTCTCAGAAAGGAGGTTCCTGATAGAACAGGAAATAAGCTCTATCAAGGAACGAATAGAACAATTAGCAGAACTGGTCGTCTACCAGCATCAGATCACCAGGAAGATGATCAAACGGGCCAACCAGTCTGATATCGATCATCCTCCCACACCGGAGATTAATCCCGTGATGAATCATAGCCTGTCTCATGAGCATGAACCCTGGACTGATAAGGGGGTCGAAGAAGCAAGTGTTCAAACTGGTAAGAAATTCCTATTTCAAAGGAATTTCACCAACCTGAACCAGTCAATGGAAGAAATCCTCTAGATGTTAATCAACGAGGGGTTGGTTGCAGACTTGTTACCTCCATTGAACCCTCGGGCCAAAAAATTCAAACCTGACCAAATATGTCAGTACCACTCCAATTCACCCGGCCATGATACTGAGGATTGCTGGGCACTTCATAACCTGATTCAAGACATAATTGAAAGCGGTGAATTGATGAGGGGAAATCAAGTTCTTTACCTCCTAGATAAAGACACTCTCTGGATCCCCACTGTATAGAATCAGGGTACAGTAGCTGTCATCTCTTGTGATAAGGAGTCAACCCTCAAACCCTTTGTACTGCTAGGGAAAGGGGTCCAAGAAATATAAAATCCTGTGAAGGTGGCCGTATTCGAGCCTTTGATCTTGCCCTTCAGACCCCAGTATCCAATTATCAGTCCGAGGAGGGTCCCATGGAACTACGGGAACGATGAAGGTTCCACTTCAAACAACATTGCCATCGTACCAAAGGATAATCCTTTATACCTGCCTTAGCGGGTGATTAAACCAGTCATCAAAGCCAAAGCAAAGGAGGATGATGAGAAAATTGAAGAGTTCCTCAACAAGATGGGACACAATGAAATCAAGGTGGTGCAAGTCTTGAAAGATGCACCCAAGAAAATGTCCATCCTAAACTTGGTCCTATCATCAGTGGATCATCGCAACATTCTAGTGAAAGTACTAGAAGAAGCCCATCTGCCACATACAGTGGATGCTGAGAAATTTTGTCACATGGTAGAACACATTTTCAACAACAATGTGATATCTTTCACTGACGATGATATCCCTGCAGAGGGAACGGGCCATCGTAAGTCCCTGCATATAGCTGTGATGTTTTTTGGGTATGTGATCGGAGGAAAACTCATAGACGGAGGGTCATCCCTCAACATCTGTCCCTACGATACCTTGGAAAGAATGAAGATCTACCCGAACCGGATCAAAACCAATCATGTGGTCATCCGAGCTTTCGATGGATCGCGACGCCAAGCTATGGGAGAAATAGAGCTACCCTTAGAGATTGGCCCACACACTTTCTATGTATCCTTTCAGGTGCTCAATATCGCCACTGGATATAACTTATTGCTAGGCAGGCCCTGGATTCACATGGCAGGGGCAGTGCCATCCACCCTCCATCAACAGCTCAAATACATTATCAACGACAACCTAATCACGGTCAATACCGAACTAGAATACCCTGTCTGCATACAGGGAGACATGCCAGTGATTAGCCTGGATTCAGGGATTGAACCTGCAACTTTTCAAGCCCTAGAGGTGAGTGATACGCAGTATCTACCTATCGGAGCACCAGCCTTGAAACCAAAGGTTTCCATCGAAGTTATGACAGTGGGCCAGGAAATGGTATCTTTGGGTTTCCAACATGGAGAAGGGTTAGGAAAGAATCAGCAAGGTATCCGAAGTTCAATACAAATCCCGAGTCAGACTGGGAGAGTTGGATTGAGATTTTCATCCAGGGCAAATTTCCGGAACCCATATAAGCATCCCAAGGCTCATGCTTCCACCATATTTCTGCCAAACCTCACTAATGCCGGATGGGTAAAACCAATGAGAAAGATCCCTACTGTGGGATCAGCTATACTGTTTCTTCTAATCATACCTATCAAGGAAAGAAAAGCCCTCAAGCCTGAGGTAGAGCGAAAAGGGAAAAGAAAAGATTTTGTATGAAGGACGAGACCCATTTGCTAACATGCGGGTCATCATAAACTACGAGGGTATGAATGATGAGATCCCAGACAGCGACGACGAGGATCAGATTCAGATTTCTCGCATCAAGAAGGTAAAAGGGGGCAATGCAAAGAAAAACCTCGGCCCTACTATAAGGGATGTCTCGGTCATCATCCAAGACGAGACAGATGTTCACAAATCCTTGATCCTCCCTGTTCACGAGGATCTAACCGTGGATAATTGGAGCAGTGTCCCTTGCCTCAGTCGAAAAGGGTAAAGGGGCAGAGAGTACACCTGCCCTTTAAACATGCTTTCATTTACTGCTTACTTTTAATTGCACAACTATAGCAGTAACTTTTTCCATGCTTTGCCAAATGCTCTGTATGTTTAAGCAGTTGTATATACTAAGATGAAAGCATTTTTGTTTCCAGGACTCAAGCGTTGGATGTGTTTGTCTCTGCTGATGAGATGCCAACCTTGAACTTATTTTTAGGCTTACAGTGCTTCACCCCCGGTACTTCACACTATAAAACCGCATCGGTACTCTAGGTGGCCAGCCTATCGTACCCCTACGTCGGGCCCAAACGTAGTAAATCGTAACGACTATATGCGTTACATTCGGAACTATAGTTTTCGATAACATGTCCCTTTTTTATAGGGTTGTTCACCTCAGCTTCTTAACATCTGAATCCGCACCAAAACAATTTGGTTTGGCATAGTTTTACCAAGAACGCTCGAATTTATAAACATCTTTCAATATTTGTCTTGCTGAATCAAGTAGCATAGACTTCTAGCAATAATTCGGACATCAATCGAAATATATATATATATATATATATATATATATATATATATCTTTAACCAACTCAAAAAAAAGTTTTCGTTTAAGGAAACTAAAAGTAAACAAATCTCTTTTTTTTAAGTAAATTAAAATAATAAGTAAATCTTTTCATAATATCCTGATACCGTACCGTAGTAATGGTACATTGAGGATTTCGTCATTACATGACGTTGTCATACTACATCATACCATAGTGGGCTGACGATCATACGATCACATCCAACACTAGGTTTAACTGCATTGATAACTTCCTCGATTATTGTTTGTACATCATATCAAATGATGTATAAAAAATATATTTTGAAGAATTTAAAATTATTTTTGTCTAGCTGAAGCAATTAGCGTAGACATGTGAATAATAGCACTATTTTTAAAAAAATCATTGGTTCCATCATTTGATCTAATGTTTTTCAAGAAAACAGAAGTGCAACATCAGCACGAAGTCAATAAATTTTGAAAATTCTAGCAAAGCTAGGAGATTTAGAATATAAAAACTTTATCCATCAATTAAATATTTACTCCATCATTACTTAAACATTTTATTAATCTTAAACAACATCAATGCTTTATATACCATAATCTTTCTATACCCAGTATAGTTCATCGAACTTAACACACTTTGGAAGTTCAGGAACTTGCCACAATAATATGAGTTTAAGAACTTGTCCTAGCAATACGTAGTCAAAGAACTGATCAGAGACTGTCCATATGCTTAGGGGTTCGAAACATACATACGATTATGAGTCACGAACTTACCATAAGTATGAGTTTTAAGAACTCGCCTAACCTTAATATCATCTAATGTAATCTTAATATCATATAATCTAATCTCTATTGACTCTAACTGTCAAATATAATATGAGAAAAGAATCACCTTCTCGTCATATATATATCGATAGCGCGACACCAACCTTCTAACGATTATCAATATGATAAGCCAAGTGTAAGCACAAAATCCTGCCCATACAAGATTTGTACAACTCAGCCACCACATGAGTCCTCAGTTGAAATTCCACTTAACACTATCTTACTCATAACGTCTCGCTCTATACTCGATACAGACTTCTGTATCTTATCATTTATAACTCCTCGTGAGTTAATCTCGTACTATCTCATAGTACATCCTCGTTATAGTCTCAAACTATAACTATTAAATCATTAAAGACCATCTGTCTTTCAACTTTTAAAAAAATATCACACCGTGATCTTATTCTATAACCATCTCCCATATGATTCTCATTATCGTTTTGTTCTAAAAACTTCTTATCTCTATCTGTCATCATGACATATCATGATTTCATTATGCTTTTAAACTTATAGACTTCATCTATTACTCGTTATTCGTTAACTATATTATTATTGGAGTTAGACAACTCTTGATTTTATCTTTATATCTCTTCAAGATTCTTTTTTGAATCTTCTTATTTATTAAACAACTCTTCCTTTAAGAATTTCTAATTCCATTCATATAGTTCAACAGTTTATTCGAGTTTTATTCCTCGTTATTCTAATCTTCTTCTAATATCATTTATAGGACTTAACTCATCCTATACATCTACGTACGTGAAAAGAATCACCTTTTCGTTATAAGTAACTTAACTTAACTTCTTATTCTCTAAGGTCATAGCCTAAGGTACTCTTACCTAAGGTATATAACCTACAACTTTGATATCAACTGTAACGACTCCAAAATTCAAACAATATAATTCTTATACTCGATCGTTAACAATACCACTTTATTCTAACCTTACATCATTATTCGATAATAAAATCACTAAAAAATGCAAAATATTTAAAACTTTTATAAATCTTTCTTTATTGCCCTGAATCGCAACCTTAACATTACAAAACTTTGATTCAATTTTATTACATGAAACGCTACAACGAAAGGACTATACAAAGTTTTACATTATAATTATTATCCATACACATCGGATAACCCAACTTACAACTTAACTATGATGATACAATCAAAACATCAATTACATTTCTCATAAAACATTAGTAATCTTCGTGAATATTGATCTCTACAATTCACTAAGCACATATCATTACCTTGCATCCTTGACCTGCAAAAATGATTATTTGCAAGAGTGAGCTCGATAGCTCAGCAAGACCTAACAGTTTTCATGCATCACGTAGCACATTATAACATGCTCAACATACATCTCATAATTACTGAAGTAACATAGCATACATGCTTTAACTCACATAACAAATATAAATATTGAGTTTCTTACTCAATCAACATTATTTAAATAAATCAATGTAGTCATACATTGACTTTAACATTTCATGCTTATAAGATATATAACATATCATGCTCTTTGCAATACAATTTAAAATAGTTCATCATCAAGTTCATGTAAAAAATAGGAACTGAAAGACTTGCCTGACTCGTAGATTACCAATTACCGAAAAAATAGCTTAATATAATCTGCTTCATGATCCTACATAACGTATTACCATACGCATAAATTATTAGTCTCATAGCGACGTTTAGCAAACACTTAAGTAACTTCTATTTTATACTTTCTAATTCTCTTCTATTTACTCGTTTGACACTCACTGTCAAATCATATGTATAATTAACAATATCAGTTAATTATCACATAGCTAATCCTCATCGTTAGTTAACCAATCTAGGTTAACTCATTCCTCATTAACTATTAAATTAATAGTTAATTAACGCATAATTAACATTCATCATATAATCACATTATATTTTCACATAATTAATCAACTAATAATTACATACTCATATTAAATTATAATTAAACAAATTATAATTCAACATCCACTTTATTTATAATTAATCAATTATAATTACACAACTTATAATTTAATATAAACCATTACTCTAATTAATCAAATTATAATTAAACAAATTATAATTTATAATTAATCAAACTACATCATGCATTAAACTATAATTAAATCAATTATAATTTAAATTAAATAATTACTTAGATTATAAATAATCAATTTTAATTTATGCACTCCTTAAATTATAATTAAATAAATTATAATTTAAATTACACATTTACCTTAATTATAATTATTCCAAATTATAATCACATATTAAGTTATAATTACACAAATTATACTTCAAGTTAAACATTTACATTGATTATAATAATCATATATTCATTATAATTTAACAAATTAAATTAAACATTTACTATAATTATAATTATTTCAAATTATAATTACATGTTATATTTTATCAATATAATATATTAGAAATCATTTAGCATTCTAATGTAAGTTTAACATGTTATCACATCACACATTAGGTTAATTTTTATGTTCCAAATAAAATGCACAAAAAAACAAAGCTTCAAAACTTTCTGCATACCCCCCGTAGGGGCGGGGGGTTCTAAGCCTAGCAATGCCCGCCGGGGCGGGCCCCCTCTAGGGGTTCAAATTTTGCTCGCGAACTGTGCAGAGAAAAAGCCAATTTAGCTTATTTCTCCACACCAAATTCCACTTTCAGTCAATACAATTCATAACAACTTTAATAGAAAACATAATTTCTAAACTCCTAACATTCTTCAACACATTTAATCCTTAAAACACATAGTTTACAACAATCAATTCCATGATTTTTGAAGAAAAACCATTGACAAGTGTTCTTGATGAAATTGAACACTGTAGTTTATTTTCAAAACGAAATACACAATTCAAAATATGTTTGAATTTGTTTATAACCATATTAACATAACCTAACATCAATTTAAGCCACAAATAACAATCAACCATGAAATTTTGGTTTTCAAAGAAAATATATATATATTTCAAAATACTTTCATTGTGACTTTTAATTCTTCATATTCATCATAGGTATACCAAATTAAACTACGAACTTACGCAAAAAAATTCATATATAGGCATATTATGAACACAATTTATATACGTATACATCATGTTCTTCAATTTTCACCATAACTCAATTATCAGAGAACTACATTATGAAAAACATAAAAACATATTTAAAACAAGGAATTTAGATTATAACCTTGACTTAGTGAGGAAGATGATGATGAGGCTTCTAGTTTTGTTTTCTCACAAAACTCCTTCCTCTCTCTTTCTTTCTTCTTCTTCCTTTTCTCTCTATCTTTTCTCTGTATTTCTTCTTTGTTTAACCTTTTGTTTTCTCTAACAAGCTAACCCTTCTAAACTGACGTATATTATAAATATAATATACATATAACATATATACAATATATATGTAACTTATACTATATTAATGTAGCTACTAATTCCTTTATTAATTACATAGGTTACAATTTTGAATATCAAAAGCCCTAAGGCTTGTTTGGCAAAACAGGTTTATTTTTTAAAAAACTAACTTTTTGAGCTTAAGGCCCTGTTTGGTAAAACCAGATTAAAACAAAAGCAAGGGCCTTGTTTGGAAAAACAGTTTTAAAACTCTTTTAATTCTTTTAATAAATCCTTTAACACATACCTTTAATTAATTAAATCTTAACATTATAATTTAATTAATTAAAAGTCTAATATCAGTTAATCACATAAAATTGTCACATAATTATAATTACTCGCTAATTATAATTGCATGTAACACTCATCACATTACTCACCTAATTTAATTATCTCAATTAAATTAGAACTATAACATAAGATTATTATATCAATTAAACTAAATACTAAATATTCATTTAATTAATATATTACACTTAGTTATATTATTCCATAATAATCACATAATTATTTATTTAACTCAATAAATAATTTAATTAAAATATTTATTTAATTCAATAAATATCAAAATTAATATTTAAATTATCTTCACATAAATTCACATATTTCACCATATATGACACATATACACATTCTGAAACTCAAAACATCTCATAATAAGAATTTTATTCATTAAATTCTCATTTATAATTTTTTAAAAAATCTGGGTTGTCACATCAATTAGCTGAAGCACCTTCAGGAGGGTTCGAGCCCTTGGAGACCTATTTCCCAGACGATAGAATCATGACAATTCAGCAACTCCAGCAAGAGAATACAGTCCAACCATGCAAAATGTATTTCGATGGAGCAGTAAACATGGAAGGTGCCTGAGCTGGGGCAGTCTTTACCTCTGGTACAGGAGAACAATATCCTGTAGCTACCAAACTTTAATTTGGCAATACCAACAACACAGCCGAGTATGAAGGCTATATAATGGGGTTAAAAATAGCCCAATCCATGGGTGGCAAACATTTACTGGTCTTTGTAGACTCTGAGTTGGTCATTAGACAAATCACTAGGGCATATCACACCAAAGAACTGCATTTGCTGTCCTATCATCGACAGGTCATCAGAATATCCCTGGAATTTAAAGACATAACTTTCAGCCATATTCCTCAGGGTAGGAATGACTTCGCTGATGCATTGGCAACCTTGGCTTTATTAATCCGCATATCCGATAGGAGTGGGATTCCCTGCATCAAACTCATAATTCAGAAAACCTCGATATACGGGAATTACATTGGAGAAGTATCAGATGAAATACCTCCTGTCAAGAAGCCTTGGTATTAAGACATCAAGGAATATCTACGAGATGGATCTACACCCGCTGGAGCAAGCCAATCCTAGCGAAAGTGGATTCACAAGATGGCTATGAAGTTCTATCTAAGCGGAGATGCCATCTACAAAAGAGATGCTGGAATAGGCCTGTTAAGATTCCTTGATAAAGAACAAGCCCAGAGACTGATGGATGAATTCCACGGTGGAGTCTGTGGTCCACATATTAGCGGTCATCTGCTGGCTAAGAATATACTAAGAACAGGGCATTATTGGATCTTTCTCAAAGCTGACTGCGACGATCACATCAAGAGATGTTTTCAATGCCAAGTACATGGAAATGCCATACATGCTCCTCCAAATGAGCTACACAACATAAGTTCACCATGGCCTTTCTCCATGTGGGGAATGGATGTGATCGGTCCAGTGGAACCAAAAGCCAACAATGGTCATCGATTCATTTTCACCATGATCAATTACTTCACCAAATGGGTTGAAGCAGCCTCTTTTCCCAAAGTCACAAAAGAGGTCATCATTGGTTTCATCAGAAATAATGTTGTCTGTCGATATGGACAACCGGAAGTGATCATATTGGACAACGCCAAAAACCTGAACAATCAAATGATGAAAGAACTGTGCAACAAGTTCCACATCAAACATCTCAACTCCGTTATATATCGACCCAAGATGAATGGTGCTGTTGAAGCAGCCCACAAGAACATCAAAAAGATCATGCAGAAAATGTCTGCCAATCACAAAGAATGGTCTGATCTGCTGCCTCTAACCCTGTTAGCATACAGGACGTCAATGCGCACCTCTACTGGGGTTACCCCCTATTCATTAGTCTATAACATGGAAGCAGTCCTTCCCATAGAAGTAGAAATGGAGTCCTTACAAGTGTTGATCGATGCTCAGATAAACGAAGATCAGTGGTTGCAAGACCGATACCACCAACTGTCTCTGATCGATGAAAAGAGGGCTACAACCATTTTCCATGGGCAGTTATATCAACAAAGGATTGCTCGATCCTACAACAAAAAGGTCTGAATACGGCAATTCAAAGAAAATGACTTGGTGCTGAAGAAAGTTTTGGCCAATCAAGATGAAGCTAAAGGAAAGTTTGCCCGAAATTGGGAAGGCCCTTTCATTGTCAAGGAAGTGTTGACGAGAGGAGCTATCAGATTACAAGAAATGGATGGGAACGAATTTCTCCAACTCATCAACTCAGACACCATAAAGAGGTACTATGTCTGAAGCACATGCATACCCGCATCTGGGTCCTATAAATCAAATCAGGTTCGGTTTTCACTAGAAGCCGGAACTACGAATGACCTGATCTCCCTCAACCTAGGCGTACGTAGGCAGCCATTTCTGGTGCGGTCAAACCAAATAAAAAAAAACTCATCAAACCAAACTCAAAACCCAAGATATAGTTTTTCAAAGCCTTTCTCATATAAATCCAGAACTATGAATGACCTGATCTCCCTCAACCCGGGAGTACGTAGGCAGCCATTTACGGCGCGGTTTGACCTTCAAGAAAAAACAAAATCCCAATAAAAAAAACCAGTTCCAAGACATCGAAATCCTATAAAACCTAAGAACTATCCAGTTTACTTGATCAACAGGCCCATCTAAGATACTCCCTGACATCTCAACTATTAGTCCATCAAGGAGAAACTCAGGATACATCAACGACAGATAGTCATGAAAGAAGTGGTAATCACTCAGCAATGACAATACATCTCCAAACAGGGAAGTGGATCAAAAATATATTTCTCTGATATAAAACTGTTTGATATATACATAGTGTCCTGTATATGACAAAAATGACTGATCTAGTCTGTGGTGGAAAAATAAAGCTAGTCTACGGACCCAAAGATAAGCGGGCCAGCAATGCCACCATGGCATCTCTCTCTGAAGATGGAGGAGCAGTTGCAAGTGCAGTACCCTCAGCCTCCATACGACTCAAAACCTCCACAGTCATTTGTAGTGTGGCACTGTGGTCATCAATATATGCATTCATCTGGGTAACCAGGCCGTGAGTATAAGATCAAAAGGTCGTACTGTCAGCAATGTGGAAATCACGGGAAGCTATAGCCTCATCCCTCTCCGCAAAAGCTGCGTCCCTAGCAATTAAAGTCTCCTCGATCTCATCAAAAGCTGCATCTCTGGCTGAGCGGATCTCATCCCTCTCTACAAAAGCTGCATCTCTGGCAGATCGGAGCTCCTCTCGCTCAATCAATCCTACATCCTGAGCGGCTCGAGCCGTATCCCACTCAGCTAAAGCTATATCTCTGCCAGACAAAGCAGTCAACATTTGTGCTCTAGCCTGATTTTGCTCAAAGGTCATCCTGAATAATGAGTCCGCTAGAGCCGGATCTGTCCCTGCAGGAATAGTCAGTGGATCACTGACCAATGCTGCTGTCAAACCCACAAACAGCTCATCCTTAGTGGGAGAATCAGGATCCTCCTTATCAGAATCAACAATGAGAGATAAATGGGCACCTGCTATTGCTGCCATATTTGCCTCCAACCATGCATAATACTCTGGAGAATGGTCCGGATGGCTACCGGAGAACTCAGCCATCTCTTTATGAGTCCAACACTAATATACTCTGATCAAATCGGCAGATGACATAGAAGATGCCGACATCCTCTGATTAGCAGACCCCTCAAATCGGTGCAGGCTCTAGAATTGATCAAACTGGCTCATAATAGCCAGGGGATGATAAGTAGTCACTCCCCTCAAACCCGCTAGGGGCAAGTAATCTATGCCAGGTGCATGAGTAATGAAACTATATGGGGAGGCTAGCCCTGATCATGGCAAGATCATAAATGGATGTACAATATCCAACAAAAATACAGACCATATCTCCACATCAGTACACTTCGCAGGCTGAAAATAGTAAGATGTGGCTACCTCGAGAGTGAAGCAATACCCATGAGGTCTGAAAAATCCTATCGGTCGGATTTGGGACATCATCCAGACATACAGCAAGACCGAGCTACCTCTGAAGAACCCCTCTGGGTGGGTAATACAGTGAGTGGCTGACCGCAGCGTCTCAGCCAATATCATCGGGTTAATGGTGCTACCCTGTCTAAGGGCCCGAACAACAACTACCAATCCCACATCCAGGTGATCCAAGCGCAGTGGCATGTAGACATATGCCACAATGCACATCAGCAGAATATCTACCCTGGCCAGATGCCACGCCTCTGCTGAAATAATAAAATCCCCAACATATCGATCGTAGCTATCAAGCTCACCGAAACGATCGATCAAAAAGTCAATCGAGATCACACATCTATAAAGGATCTCGTCCATGACTACCCTCTGGCGTAGACCGGACATCCGCAAAAATGGTCTCCTCATGTCACTAATAGCAGTCCAGGCTCACGGCAAGTCCAGAGCCAAACCGGTAAGCCGTCGTACTCTTCCAGAGTTGGCATCAGCTCATGTCGCCCGACGCAAAAAACCTGCCTCTCGGGTATCCAGCAGGATAGTATGCCATCCGCAAATCTATATGACACCTGAAAATATGCAAGGGCCAATGAATGCCCTAACATCTAGTCTACTATCCCTTTGGCTGAGAAGGGCAGGCTCTTGTACCATGACCTCAATGATAAAGCCACCTCAGACTGTGGCAAATGCTCAATATGGCTCACGGCTGACGACGTCATCTGTATCACCGTACCACAAGGCCATCCAGGGGCCAAATCTGAACTCATCTGTTTAAATGCATACATATGACATAATACATGTATGATGACAAATATAAATATGATGCGATAGATAGGAAATGGCATGAATATCTACAATAAACTATCTACTGTGGGCATCATCCCTATCTGATAATACAAAGCAAAATAAAGAAGTAAGGAAAATGGAGCACCACTACCCAACTATTAACAGTGGTCTATTAAAATGATGGTTCAACCGCCAAATAGCCAAAACAGTGGCTGACCAAAAATATAGCTTCCATAGCTATCAGAAGAGATCTAGATAGTCTACGTCCAGGTGATTAACCTGATCCATCTCCTTTGTGGACACAAAGCTGCGATCATCAAGCATATTCGGGCGGTATAAGGGAGGATCAGCCTCTGTAAAACTGCTAGAAAATGGACCTGAGGAGGGGCCTGCTCCTGAACTGGATGGGTCAAAAGAAGATGCCTTTAACGGATCTCGGCCAAGATGCCTGATAAAAAAGAGAGCCCTATCCAACTCCCGGGGTCAGATCTGCAATCTGGTCTAAATGAGTAGGCTCCATGAGGCAAACTATCCAGTCTGTCATTATCACAGACCCTGGCACCATGTCTTCCATGAACTGGGTAGCCCGAGTCTGAGCTCTAATAGTGCAAGGACTCCACCATCTGCTAAATGCCTCCTGGATGAACGGGCCCTCTGATAGGGTGAAGCCATCTATACCCTCCATGGGAATGTCTGTCAAATGCACGAGCAATGGCCAATGATGCCAAGCAGGAGGAACAATGGGAATGCGGATATCACCCGTAATACTCCTGATAGCACGCTCTCCCAAATAGAGCTCCCAGCCTCTCTTTGTCAAAATTGGGACTCTGCGGGTCGACAAAGCAAACTCTCGACCAGTGGAAAAGCCTCCCTCGAATCCGACAGTCAAAAACTCGGAGGTATATGACATCCAGGAGATCAATCCAGCCTTCAAAAGCTCCAACTCTAGGCAAGCATGAGTAAATCCCTCAGCAATAGGGACCTCTGTCAAAGTTGAGTGATGCCAATGTCATCCTCGAGGATAGGTCTCCAGACCTAAAGCAGTGGTCGGCCGTAGGCAAGGAAGCCTCTCGAATGCCCAGAACTGGCCATGTCAATATCAAAAGTCCCTAGTGATCAAAACTGACAAATATAAATGCTGACATCAAAAAGGTACATGAAAGATGTACTCGCCAGCAAAAATGGGTAGAATCCTAACCAGGCCTCCGTCGAACCCTTCGAAAGCATGCGCATGCCCTGAAGAAAATAGGCAAAGGTGTAGGAACCCCAATCAAAATCACTGAGGCACTCTACATGTCGGGTAGCGCTAACCAAGGCAAAGGACACAGTAGATGAGTTGTCCACCACAAAATAACCCTTGATGATCACCAGAAATAATCGCCTCAGAATGCGATCTCTAACCCTCCGATCATTAGGTGGAGGCTCTAGTAAAGCCCCATTTTGGGCATCTATACTCAAGGGACCAGATCGGACCGTTCGACCCTTGAGCGCCATCGCAGGAACTCCCAACAGAGACCTAACAATAGTAGGCGTGATGTCAGCCACGACAGGCATTGGCTCACCCTCAAACTCAATGCCGGTGATGAACCTCCAGTCCATAGGGGTCATCATCACCTCACAGTCCAGCAGATGAAGGGACTGAGTCTGGTGGAACCAGCGCTCAGACAAAGCCCTCATATACCCCCAGGGGAAACGATGGGGAAAAATGGAGAAGAAAGCCTCAAACCCCCAGCCATCAACGATATCCCTATAATCCTTGTGCAAAGTATGATACAAGGAATGCACGTTGAATCAATTCCCTCGAGGCTGCGTAAAGCCGCGAACCTGCATCAAAAACCAACCCATGTCAAAAACCTATGCCCCGAGAATGGTAAAAGAAAGAAAGAGAATCCAGGAAGAGAAAAACTTCAAGTCACCTCGTTGGCATGAAGAAACCTCGATGGATAGCGACTAAAGTCGCCCAGCAGCTCCTGGGTAGGCACAACAATGCCTGGAACCTCTGCACGTGGAGCCGGAGCCGGAGCCAGAGCATCAAAAAGAGCCTGCTCATCATCAATGTCAATCGACAGCTCGTCCTGGGCTGGACGAATCACAGACTCCGCCAATCTACGAGGCGGTCTAGCTGGACGTGGCTGAGGAACATCAGAAGCCCTCTTACGTTTGACGCCTGAAACGACTCTGCTGGCACTGCCGGGTCTATCTCTATCCATCACCTGGACCAAGTCTCCAAATCACCTCAGAAAGGGTGTGATAAGCCTAAAACCTATGGCTTATTATTTTAAATCAGTACTCTATGCATCTCTAAGTCTTAAAACATGAATGGGTCAGTCAAAAATATCATTAAAGTCAAAACTGCATGTTTTTCAAAAGATAAATCCTAAAAACGTGCATGGGTCAGTAAAATAATCCCCAGTAGAGTCAAAGTTGCATGTTTATTAAATGCTCGGGTTTTGAAAAAATTTCGCCAGAGTCTACTTTGTAAAATGGACTGTTCGCATGCACAATAGGCATGTCTAGGTGGCTATTCAGTAGCACACCTTCCCAAAAATAAAAATAGTTCATATTTATGAAATAAAATCAAAAGTAAACTCACATGGTTGTCAAATTACCATGGTCATTTTTAGTTGAAAATCCAGGCTCACTAGGCCTCAAAAAGGATGAGTAAACTGATCAAAAAGAGTAAAAATTGACTATCTCAGAATCTGAATTTTCTTACATCCAAACGTGCATTACAGTAAGATATGTGTACATATGAAGTCAGAAAAATTTTAACAGATCATATAGGCATACATTTTTTATACATTACGTCTAAAAGTCCCCCTAAGTGGTTCACATGCTTTTAACGGTCAAAACTTGCAAAAAAAGAACGTAAAACGTTACCTGCGCTACGCTGAACGCGTAGGAACTGACGAAATCAGAAAATAGCTGCCCAAGCTCCGTAGATCTGAAAAAGAAGATCGAAATCCGTTTGAAACTTGAAATGGAACTTTAAAAAAATAAAATCCCGCAGCCCAATATAAGGCCCAGGTGGAAGCGGGCCCACCTACGACTATGGCACCTCCACCTACGGCTCCCCAGGGTGGGTCCCACTCCCCCAGGCTCGGTTCGGTTCGGGTTGAAACGGAGTTTCTATGTGCTGCCAAGTCAAATCTGAAGAAAAATCGCTACACGATTGAGCGGTTTGTCCTGAAATCATGCGTTTAAGCAGCGTAATTCTGATAGAAAGGAGGACACTCTGGAAACCCTTGGTATTCATCCCGAAGTAATATCTGGGGATCAACAATGCCAACTGCGAGAAAATTGCGGGAAAAACTGTTCAAAACTGTCAAAAAACTGCCACTTTCAAAGTATCATGTACAGACCAAATCCAGTTCAGCCGTTGGCTCAACCCCAGCAAATTATCGTGTATAGACCAAATCCAGTTCAGCCATTGGTTCAACCCCAGCGAAGTATCGGGCACAGGCCGAATCCAGTTCAGCAGTTGGCTCAACCCCAGCGAAGTATCGGGTACAGACTGAATCCAGTTCAGCCGTTGGCTCAACCCCAACGAAGTATCGGGTACAGATCGAATCTAGTTTAGCCGTTGACTCAACCCCAGCGAAGTATCGGGTACAGACCGAATCCAGTTCAGCCATTGGCTCAACCCCAGCAAAGTATCGGGTATAGACCGAATCCAGTTTAGCCGTTGGTTCAACCCAAGCGAAGTATCTGGTACAAACCGAATCCAGTTCAGTCGTTGGCTCAACCCCAGCGAAGTATCGGGTACAGACCGAATCTAGTTCAGTCTTTGGTTAATCCCCAGCGAAGTTTCGGGTACAGACCGAGTTCAATTCAGTCGTTGGTTCAGCCCCAGCGAAGTTTTGGGTACAGACCGTGTGACTTCCCCAAAATAGGTCCAATCCAGCATCTGGGTCGCCAGAAATACACTCAACAAAATCCAAATACAAATCTTCCTTTTTTATACAACTATTACCATGTCGTATATAGTATGACATGATTCACACCCAAATTATTATAATGTCATATCAAATAAAGCAACATTTATTTCAAGTCCTCAAAGGAACTCGAGAAGATTTCTGCTCTCATTATTCTAATGGGGTGCATTTTTGACGCTTTCAAAGTCGGGTTCACATCACCCTATTTGATTCACCAAAATCAACAGTTAAATGTCGTATAAGGTACGACCCACACATTTTTAAGTTCTCAATACAATTATTATGCCACGCTGTTCTATAACTTGATGAGGACCGTGACTAATTTGAAACACCACTTTCTACCCAGGTTCTCTCTGCTAGTTCCAGCTACACTTTTATTTCCTGAAAGGAATTGTGAAGTAAAAGGGGTGAGCACAAATAGCCCAGTAAAGAATATCATGACTAAGATAATTAAATTATCAATAGCATTTATCAGTAATAAATCAGAGATTTAGAACATATAGTAGATGATAAAAATTTCCAACCATAACAGCAGCGGAATCAACAATCCATTAAGAGAGTCAAGTAGAACACAATGTCCACTGTCTTCTCCCAATTAAAAGTCCATCATCAATATTTTATTCCTTTAATACCAATCAACAGTTCTTTGTTGTACCCAAGACAAAGAAAACGTTCATCACCTGTCTTTACCTGAAACACCAAAAATCATGGTTATACCAATTCACAGTTCCTGTTCATAATCATGGTAATAAATTCATCTTTGCACTCAGGCCAAAGATATTCACAAATCAACAGCTCATCTTTGCACTACAGGCCAAAGATATTCATCAATAGTTCATCTTTGCACTACAGGCCAAAGATATTCATAAATCAACAGCTCATCTTTGCACTACAGGCCAAAGATATTCATAAATCAACATCTCATCTTTGCACTACGGGCCAAAGATACTCATAAATCACCATCTCATCTTTGCACTACAGGCCAAAGACATATAACTGTATACCAATCAATATTTCATCTTTGCACTACAGGCCAAAAAAAAATTTCACCACAATGATATATAATCAAAATAATAAGATAAAAATAGATCTTATTGATTTTTAACTTAATTATCCAGAGTCTAAATTACCAACACGATACCTAGAAAATCAATTAGAATATAAAGTTCAAGTAAATGTAAAGTTACCGGATCAAACATAATAACTTAAAACTGAATAGAAAGATTCAGGTCAAGATATTAGATGAATCACAAACCATTAAGTATACTCTAATCATTTCAGGACTTTTCACCATTTAATAATAACCTGAAGAACGACTAATAATCTCTTACAATAATATGGAGTATGAAAGAAAATGATATCCCTTTACCATATTATGAAACAGTGACACCCCTTACCTTAGCACGTGACTGGATTATGCTTTCTATGAAATTGATCAATCTGAACACTGCTTGCATTCTTTATCAATACTTGGAGTAACCTTACACTCAAAAGAAATACTCATAATATTATCATCACAATATTGAATTTTTTTTTATATTTTTGGTGTAGTCATCGGGTGTGTTTAGTTACTCAACCAAGTAACCTATTTATACTGAAAATCGAGAAAACAACTAGTACATCCGCTTTGACAAAATAACCAAATGAGCTATATAAAAATAGTGATAGTGGAATTTGTGGTCCCACATAGAAAATTAAATCAATCTGTACACGTTTTTAACAAAATTTATTTAATAATTGAGTTGTGGTCCATACTACTTTAGGAAAAGTAGAGTGTCGACAAGTCTTGCCAAACTTACTTTTGTAAAAAGAAAATAATTGAATAAACATCTGCATATTATACTTATCTTTAATCAACACTTTTTATTCATCAATTATTTACACATTTTTAATTTTTCAATAATTATTCATAATCATTATTATAGACTCACAATACTTCAACGGATCCTATAATATCATAACTATTATTTATTAACATATGTAATAAATAATTACAGGCATGATAGGGAGAAAATAAATGCATGATCTCTAAAAAATTTAGAGGCCTCAGTGGTGTCTTCATCGGCACAACTCAGCTTACCCCCGAATAAATTCAGGGCTCAACTTACCCCCGACTAATTCCAAGGCGTGAGACCACTTGAGCATAGAGGAGTCTACCAAGACTCGAACCCACGTTAATGGGGACTCATGTCCGGCTTCCCACCACTAAGCCACCATCACAAGTGATGATAAAATACAATAATATAATTATATAAACATTTATCATAACTTATTCGTTACTTGTGCGTTTACATTCCGACACCTCATGAGCTTACTAACACTTTTAAAATATTATTCTGAATTTCCAAACCATTTTCCCATTTTTCGGATTATTCGGAAATTTTCTATAATTATTTCTATTTATAAAAACTATCAATTAATAGTTTCAAAATAGAAATACTAACTCCACATACTTTTATATCTTTCAAACATCATTAATATTAATCTTATATTATAATAAAATTTTCCAGTAAACTTCATAATTTCCACAATTCATAGAATTTTTCATTAGTTTTCTCTATTTTTAAACTAACTATAAATAGCTTAAAAATACAAAAAAAATATTTCTGCTATTCCATAATTTTTCAAAACTGTCCATAAATTATAAATTAATATTATAGTTTTTTTCACCAAGTTTCATAATTAATATACCGAAACTTGTAAGTTAATAACAAAACTTAAAAAACCCATATATGACAATTTATTTTTAAAACATCAGTCCACTATTATGGTATTATCTAATTAAAATTTATTTTTCAAAGTAATTACTTTTAACAAAAACTAGACTTCAAATAATCCAATTTAGCATTAAGAATCACCCAAATCGGTTTTAAAATTATTAAGTTATACATTTTTAAAACTTAAAGTTTGTTGTTAAAAATTCTGCTTGAAAAATTTCAAACCAGACACCTCACGAAATTCATAACAAATCATACGTTAATCTTTAACGGTTCAAAATTTGTTAACATATACTCCACTTATATATGTATAACATATCCAAAAATTACAACGATCTAACGGTCGGATTAAGAATTATAATTCACGTAATAGAGCTTAAGAAACTGATTTTTTTCGGACTATAAGTCCTTCGAAACCAGTTTTCTTCAAGCAGTCACCACGGAAAATTCACAAAAATTTTTTGGGTGATTCCAATTTTTGTAATTAGCTTACTTCCAGAGCTTTCTTTTGATATAAATCTCATCTCCTAAATCATTATACACAAGGAGTTATAGATTTTACAAAATCAAGTAATAAATTAATTTTTTTCATTTGATTCATGTTTATACAAGTTTAATCCATCAAAAACAAATATAAACAT
Organism: Panax stipuleanatus; assembly: GCA_020205555.1. Taxonomy (NCBI): domain Eukaryota; kingdom Viridiplantae; phylum Streptophyta; class Magnoliopsida; order Apiales; family Araliaceae; genus Panax; species Panax stipuleanatus. The sequence continues at coordinate 16,791,036 of CM035118.1, read as the reverse complement.
GTTCTATCCATATACAAAATGTAACATCTATATATGAAAATTAAATTATAAATTAAAACATATCTATTTTAATTTATTCCTTTCTTTCCATTCTTCTTTCTTTCTTCTTCCTTTCTCTCTTCTCTTCTTTCTCTCCTTTTTCTCTTTTGGTGAGAATTGGCTACGGGAGGGATGTGTAAAACAAATGATATTCTCAACATATTTGCCTTCTTAAGACATAATCAATGAATAAACATTCTTGTCCCACCAATAAAATAATTGACCAATGAGAGAGAAATTTGGTACGACTTAAGGAAAATTTTGTATCATTTGGAAAATTTTAATCAACATTCCCTCCTCATTTATCAGCTCTAGCCGCCATCCTCCTTCTAGAACATTTAGTTCCCTATCTTTTATTTACTCATTTAATTCCCCATTTAACTAATTTATCAATGTAACATTTTATAATTTTTAGAATAACAATCATAAATTAAATTAGACTTTTATTTCATAAAATTCGTGGTCTTACAATCTCCCCTCCTTATGAAATTTCGTCCCCGAATTTTACGTACGTACCTGGAATTCCGAAGAGAAAAGAATTTCAAATTCTAGCTCCCAGGTCATTTCCTCTGTCTCATAGTTCATCCATTACTCATCTCCTGGAATTTAAATACAATTCTAGAATACAATTCCAAAATATCATGACTAAGATAATTAAATTATCAATAACATTCATCAGTAATAAATCAGAGATTTAGAACATATAGTAGATGATAAAAATTTCCAACCATAACTGCAGCGGAATCAACAATCCATTAGGAGAGTCAAGTAGAACACAATGTCCACTGTCTTCTCCCAATTAAAAGTCCATCATCAATATTTTATTCTTGTAATACCAATCAACGGTTCTTTGTTGTACCCAAGACAAAGAGAACTTTCATCACCTGTCTTTACCTGAAACACCAAAAATCATTGTTATATCAATTCTCAGTTCCTGTTCATAATCATGCTAATAAATTCATCTTTGCACTCAGGCCAAACATATTCATAAATCAACAGCTCATCTTTGCACTACAGTCCAAAGATATTCATCAATAGTTCATCTTTGCACTACAGGCCAAAGATATTCATAAATCAATAGCTTTTTGTACTACAGGCCAAAGATATTCATAAATCAACATCTCATCTTTGCACTACAGGCCAAAGATACTCATAAATCACCATCACATCTTTGCACTACAGGCCAAAGACATATAACTGTATACCAATCAATATTTCATCTTTGCACTATAGGCCAAAGAGAAATTTCACCACAATGATAAATAATCAAAATAATAAGATAAAATAGATCTTATTGATTTTTAACTTAATTTTCCAGAGTCTAAATTACCAACACGATATCCAGAAAATCGATTAGAATATAAAGTTCAAGTAAATGTAAAGTTACCGGATCAAACATAATAACTTAAAACTGAATAGAAAGATTTAGGTCAAGATATTAGATGAATCACAAACCATTAAGGATATTCTAATCATTTCAGGACTTTTCACCATTTAATAATAACCTGAAGAACGACTAATAATCTCTTACAATAATATGGAGTATGAATAAAAATGATATCCCTTTACCATATTATGAAACAGTGACACCCCTTACCTTAGCACGTGACTGGATTATGCTTTCTATGAAATTGATCAATCTGAACACTGCTTGCATTCTTTATCAACACTTGGAGTAACCTTACACTCAAAAGAAATACTCACTCACAATATTGAAACAATTTTTTTATATATTTTTGGTGTAGTCATCGGGTGTGTTTAGTTACTCAACCAAGTAACATATTTATACTGAAAATTGAGGAAACAACTAGCACACCCGCTTTGACAAAATAACCAAATAAGCTATATAAAAATAGTGGTAGTGGAATTTGTGGTCCCACAGAGAAAATTAAATCAATCTGTACATGTTTTTAATAAAATTTGTTCAATAATAGAGTTGTGATCCATACTACTTTATGAAAAGTAGAGTGTCGACAAGTCTTGCCAAACTTATTTTTGTAATAAGAAAATAATTGAACAAACATCTGCATATCATACTTATCTTTAATCAACACTTTTTATTCATCAATTATTTACACATTTTTAATCTTTCAACAATTATTCACAATCATTATTATAGACTCACAAAACTTCAACTGGTCCTATAATATCATAACTATTATTTATTAACATATGTAATAAATAATTACAGGCATGATAGGGAGAAAATAAATGCATGATCTCTAAAAATTTTAGAGGCCTCAGTGGTGTCTTCATCGGCACAACTCAGCTTACCCCCGAATAAATTCAGGACTCAACTTACCCTCGAATAAATCCAAGGCGTGAGACCACTTGAGCATAGAGGAGTCTACATAGACTCGAACCCACGTTATTGGGGACTCATGTCCGGCTTCCCACCACTAAGCCACCATCTCAAGTGATGATAAAATACAATAATATAATTATATAAACATTTATCATAACTTATTCGTTATTTGTGCGTTTACATCCCGACACCTCATGAGCTTACTAACACTTTTAAAATATTATTCTAAATTTCCAAACCATTTTCCCATTTTTCGGATTATCCGAATTTTTTTTATAATTATTTCTATTTATAAAAACTATCATTTAATAGTTTCAAAATAGAAATACTAACTCCACATACTTTTATATCTTTCAAACATCATTAATATTAATCTTATATTATAATAAGATTTCTAGTAAACTTCATAATTTCCACAATTCATAGAATTTTTCATTAGTTTTCTCTATTTTTAAACTAACTATAAATAACTTAAAAATATAAAAAAAATATTTCTGTTATTCCATAATTTTTCAAAACTGTCCATTAATTATAAATTAATATTATAGGTTTTTTCACCAAGTTTCATAATTAATATACCGAAACTTGTAAGTTAATAACAAAACTTAAGAAACCCATATATGATAATTTATTTTTAAAACGTCAGTCCACTATTATGGTATTACCACCATTAATTAAAATTTATTTTTCAAAATAATTAATTTTAATAAAAACTAGACTTCAAATACTCCAATTTAGCATCATGAATCACCCAAATCGAATTTAAAATAATTAGGTTATACATTTTTAAAACTTAATGTTTGTTGTTAAAAATTCTGCTTGAAAAATTTCAACCCAGACACCTCACGAAATTCATAACAAATTATACGTTAATCTTTAACGGTTCAAAATTTATGGACATATACTCAACTTATATATGTATAACATATCCAAACATTACAACGATCCAACGGTCGGATTAAGAAATATAATTCACTCAATAGAGCTTAAGAAACTGATTTTTTCCGGACTATAAGTCCTTTGAAACCAGTTTCCTTCAAGCAGTCACCACGGAAAATCCATAAGAAATTTTTAGGTGATTCCAATTTTTATAATTAGCTTACTTCCAGAGCTTTCTTTTGATATAAATCTCATCTCTTAACTTATTATACACAAGGAGTTATAGATTTTACAAAATCAAGTAATAAACTAATTTTTCTGCAAATTTCCAGATTTTATTCTTCTTTTAATCTCTTGATTTCTTTCATTTGGTTCATGTTTATACAAGTTTAATCCCTCAAAAACAAATATAAACATGTTCTATCCATATACAAAATTTAACATCTATATATGAAAAACAAATTATAAATTAAAACATACCTATTTTAATTTATTCCTTTCTTCCCATTCTTCTTTCTTTCTTCTTCCTTTCTCTCTTCTCTTCTTTCTCTCCTTTTTCTCTTTTGGTGAGAATTGGCTACGGGAGGGATGTGTAAAACAAATGAAATTCTCAACATATTTGCCTTCTTAAGACATAATCAATGAATAAACATCCTTGTCCCACCAATAAAATAATTGACCAATGAGAGAGAAATTTGGTATGACTTAATGAAAATTTTGTATCATTTGGAAAATTTTAATCAACATTCCCTCCTCATTAATCAGCTCTAGCCGCCATCCTCCTTCTAGAACATTTAGTTCCCTAGCTTTTATTTACTCATTTAATTCCCCATTTAACTAATTTATCAATGTAACATTTAACAATTTTTAGAATAATAATCATAAATTAAATTAGACTTTTATTTCATAAAATTCGGGGTCTTACAGACCGAGTCCAGTTCAGCCGTTGGCACACCCCAACGAAGCATCGGGTACTGACCGATGACAGTTCAGCCATTGGCACACCCCAGCGAAGCATCAGGTACTGATTGATGACAATTCAACCGTCGGTTCAACCCCAGCAAAGTTTCGGGTACAGACCGAGTCCAGTTCAGCCGTTAGTTCAACCCCAGCGAAGTTTCGGGTACAAACTGAGTCCAGTTCAACTATTGGTTTAACCCCAGTAGCATCTTAGCCGTTGGAGCAACCTCCGCGAAGCATCGGAAGTGATTCGATGACGGAAACCATGTAATAGTTCATCCCCGATGATGGAATCTGTTATACACATTCTCAAAATGAGCACCAAGGAGAATTGGTGATTCAACCGCCTATTACAAAATAACGGCGTAAACTCTCATCAGGATGGACATTGGAAGCATCCATTAAGAAGACTCGATAATCGAGAAATGTCCCCAGCAGAAGAGCCTTTAGAAATGTGCTACAGCACCAACCGAAAGGAAATCAGTCCTATAAAGAGTACCGCCGGACAGGGAAACCATTAGACTCAAACCAAGGTAGCATCAATAGTATCATCCCCATCTAAATCAATGAAGCTATCGCGGAGGATGTCATCCTCAGTAGAGCAAGACGAGAACAATCTGTGATAGCTCATCTCTGACAAGCACGTCAGTGGTTCCTTTACCAGTAGTCGTCTGACAATGTCAGCCCTAGGCTATCATGAGTGACGTCATCCCCAGCATAAAATGATGAAAAACAGTTCGTGGTAGTCTATTAACATCAGCCCTAGCAAAAGCTAATGCAATCCATCAGTGATAACCCCACCTCCTCAAAGGTATCTGATACTCCTTGCATACCATATCATGCATTGCATCCCCTCTGCATTTCAAGTGTCTAGCAATCTTTATTCTACTCATTCCATTACATTGCATTAGCATGATAAGGAGGGGCATCTGTATACACTCAAAAATTCCTGCCCCGATACTAACACTGTAGGAGGGTAAAATTGTCTTTTTAAATTAACCCCAGTCTCCAATCGGGCCATCAAATCAACCCCGATCTCCAATCGGGCCTTCAGGTCAGCCCCGATCTCAATATCGGGCCATCAAATCAACCCCGATCTTAATATCAGGCAGTCAAAGCAACCCCGATCTCAATATCGGGCCATCAAATTAACCCCGATCTCAACATCGGGCCGTCAAATTAACCCCGATCTCAATATCGGGCCGTCAAATTAACCCCGATCTCAAATCGGGCGGTTAGATCAACCCCGATCTTAATATCGGGCCATCAGATCAACCCCGATCTCAAATCGGGCCGTTAGATCAACCCCAATCTCAATATCGGGCCATCAGATCAACCCCGATCTCAAATCGGGCCGTCAGATCAACCCCGATCTCAATATCGAGCCATCAGTTCAACTCCGATCTCAATATCGAGCCATCAAATCAATCTCAATCTCCAATCGGGCAGTCAGATCAATCTCGATCTCAATATCGGGCCATCAAATCAACCCCGATCTCCAATTAATTAGTTAGATCAACCCCGATCTCAATATCGAGCCATCAGTTCAACCCCGATCTCAATATCGGACCATCAAATCAACCCCGATCTCCAATCGGGCCATCAGATCAACCCTAATCTCAATATCGGGCCATCAAATCAACCCCGATCTCTAATCGGGCCGTCGGATAAACCCCGATCTCAATATCAACCCATCAAATCAACCCCGATCTCCAATCGGGCCATCAGATCAACCCCAATCTCAATATTGGACCATAAAATCAACCCTAATCTTGATATCAGGTCATCAGGTTAGCCCCGGTCTCAACCCGGGAGGTACAGGTCAGTCCCGGTCACAACTCGAGAAGTGCAGGTCTTCCCCGGTCTCAACCCGGGAAGTCAAGGCAACTTTAGGAACAAACCTGAAGCTCCACAACACCTCCAGGAGAATACCTGGAATGACCAAATCAACTTTAGAGATAACGCTGAGGACAAACAGACTCGAATGGGATCCAAGTCTTGGAAACAACCCCAGGAAGCCAACCAAAGGCCATGCCAACACTAAGGGCAATCCTGGGAGGGGTAAAATGATTATTTTACTAACTTTAAGCTGATTCAGTCAAATTCAAGCTGAATTGATGCCACCAAGGTTATAACGAACCATAACGATAATCCTGAGTGCAAACAGCGCAAGACAGCTCAACGGACAAACTGCGGGGATTCGAAGATCTAGTTATGAACCCGTTTTCTTGGACCCAAAAAATATTTTATCCCATGTCATTGTGACACTCTCGACGAGGGCTTTCCGGAAAGGTATAGCATGCCTCAAATGGACCCTCCAAAAAAAGTTAGAAAGTTTCGACTTCGACCTCGCGTTGCTCGGAGTGCACGTACTTCGAGACAACTTAATCGAATAAGTGGGTCCCACCAGGGGAGCCGCACCTCTACCTGCGGCAGCAGCAGGTAGAGCAGAGGCTTTCTGGCCTATATATATGAGGTGACCCCCCCTCATTTTAAAAAAAATCCCGAAACGCAGCGAACCTCTACCTGTTTGATTTTCTGACTTTTTTAACTTTTCCAAATCTAAAATTTTTCACTCTAACACGTAGATACACCCACATACTACCACATATCAGAAAATAATCGGTAGATTTGAACGTTTAGAGCCTACGATTTGGCAAAAAGCCCGTGTAGCAGTCCGTTGTAAGTATTTTTACGATCAGAAAGTTATTCTTACTTCTTCGTACTTTTATACACTTGCACGTTAAGTTTCGTTTTCTAAAAATTCCCGGAACTTAGTTCCATGGCCGTTTTGGTCAAAATTTTGTACATTTTTGTACATAAACTCAATTTCTGACATTTTTACAACTCGGATTGACGATCCGTCAGCTTCAGTGCACTAGCACCTTCGTTTTAAGCAACTTCGCCAGACTGGGTTATCTTCCCAGTCCTGGTTTGGCTTTTTTTGTATTTATTCAACTGTATATATACTAACTTTTTAATTCTGTCAAGCCCGGATGTCAAATCCGAGGTAGTTTACTGCTTTTATATATATTTATACATATTTAAGCAGCCTTCACCATCACTAGGTTCTCTTTCCAGTCTTGGTTGACTACGTTTCTGTCTCTATATATATATTTATATATTTCTGTCCGGCCTGGATTATTTTGTGGCCTTTATACTGTTTTTGAACACTTCACCATTACTAGGTTATCTTCCCAGTCCCTGGTTGACTACTTTTATGTAAATTTATATTTCAGTCCGGCCTGGATCATTCTGTAGTCTTTATACTATTTTTGCACCCTTCATCATTACTAGGTTATCTTCCTAGTCCCTAGTTGACTACATTTCTGTACATTTATATTTCAGTTCGGCCTGGATTATTCTGTGGTCTTTTTACTGCTTTTATATATAAATATGTATATATAAGCAGCCTTAACCACCACTGGGTTCTCTTCCCAGTCTTGATTGACTACTTTTTTGTTAATATATATATATATATATATATATATATATATCAATTCTAGTCCGAGCACCGGTGTGAAAATTCATCGCCCTTTACAGTTTTTGTATATATAATTGTGTATATATATTACTTTACTTTCTTTTTATTAAATTGATGCTTTAAATATTCATTTGATATGAATCGACATTTTTCAGTCATAAAAACAACCTCACACCCCTTAAATCGCTATCTAGTGGGAACGAGTCGCTTCGGCTGTGCGAACCTGGATTTACTAAATGAATCCTTGATTCTGGCAACATTTGGGATATATATCTATTTCTGTACAAATTTGAACTTTGCAGATTTATTGGTTACTCATATATGAGCCTAAGAATCGTGGGATTCATGATCAAACTAATCAGAATCTGATTCCCACGATGGACAAACTGTAATACCCGAGATTTTTCTAATATTATTAAATGAATATATTAATGAGAATGAATATTTATTTAAATATAAATGAATTGTGACTTAACTCAATTATATTAAATTGAATGATTATAATAATTGAGAATATATAGAGTTGCGATAAACTCGTTGAAAGCCTTGTGTGGCACAGTGATGAGATATATTAATTGACGAAGGATTTATTAGGTGAACAATTAATTAATTGCAAATTGTTGTTAATTGTTATCGTAGAATATTAATTAATTGTTATAGAATATTAATGATAATTAATTGATGATGTGAGGATGATTATTATTGCAAATAATATAATAATAATAAGCAACGTGTTCATAAATTTAATAAGATCTATATTCATGTGATAATTAATCCTATGATTATTAATTAAGTGTTATTAATAATTATGAGGAAGGGATTAAGTAATATTATTGTTAATTAATAAGATAATGAATTTATTAATTCATATGTGCAAGCATGCAATATTAAAAGTGTAACGTATAATAGCCAACTATATTATATAGTGTAATATAGCATCTATGTGACTATATTATATATAGAAACCATATAATAAGATTCATATTTATTGAAGCCATATGAATGCAGCATGAAATGCTTATGTGACAATGTGTATATGTATATGAATATACATTAAAATAATGTACATGGGTTGTATGTGTACAATTTTCCCTTACTATATTAACATATTACTTATTCATTGGGAATACATTGTGGCATTTCATTATAGCCTAACCATACATTATACAACCTAAGTGGATATATACATGTTGAGCCTTAGTATTGTATACTTGCATGAATGCTGAGTTTATTTTTGGTTGTCCCTTATTATTAGTCTCATTTCCCTTTTCACGTGCATAGCATCATGAAGCTAAAGCCTATTTCCTCAAACTCACAAACTCAGCTTGCTAGCTATCATCATGAAGGAGAATAGCTGATTGCTACAGCTTCACTATTTCACCAACTAATCTACCTACTACTCCTTAACCCCCATGCCATTCACAAATTCCGTTGGTTCAATTTGATGGACAATTGTATTGTCTGGGTATGAATTCCTCTATAAATTGAACTCTCTCCCTCACAAACTCACTTGCTGAGATTTTGGTTAAGATAAATTGAGAGCATTTATATATCAGTGTTAGTAGTCTGAAGAGTAGAGAATTCCTTAGCAACAAGTTCTTAATTTGTATTACAGAGGTATAATCCCTCTTCTTGTTCTTCATTTTCGTTTTCTGTAAAAATCTCATTTCTTGATTATACCAAATTAGATTGTGTTTGGGTTGTAGAGCCCTTATATTGTTGTTATATGAACATACATACATGATGGAACTACTATATAGCTTTCTTGTCTTTCATTTTCATTTTCCTCTGCAATTTCTGTAAAAACATCAAATTCTTGAATTTAGTTGGAGTTCATGAATTTGGAAATTGATAAATGGCGATTGACTGTTATATAAGAATATATATATATATATATATATATGTATGTATTAGTAAGTTAAAGAGGTTAGTCTAATAGCATATGTGTATGTTGAAATCGATGAAATGGGAAGTTTTGGGTCGGTTTTGGCTGCAACGTGAACTGTAGGAACTGAGTCTGCATTGCGGTGCCGCAGCGCTGATGCGCAGCGTTATCTGCGCGCTACAGTGCCACAGTGCCTCAGTCCCAGTGTTCCCATGCCGCAGCGCCGATTCTAGATATTGTGTCCGCGCCACAGCCCCTCCAGCACCGCAGAGCCATCTTGCTGCTGTTGTTGCCGCGCTGCAGCGCCGCTGTGCAGACAGACCGAGAAATGACTATCTGTTTGTCCAGTCCGAGAGCAGTGAAATTATAATTCATACTAAGTAAATGTAACATGATTTATGGAGTCCCTCTTGTGCAATACATGTTTTCATAGTTTACTTAACATAAAAAGAGAACTCATGATTTTGAAAATAACCCTTGACGAAGCAAGTGTTATTTAAGTCCGAACTTGTTAGCATATGCTCGTAACTTAACTAGGTGTGAGATATGATTTGAAATTGCCTATATGAACTAGATTGCTTTGGCTTGGTTTAAAATGACTGTTAAAGACTAACTCAGATATGTTTGCAAATTAAGTTTTATACACGTTACATGGTTGTATTCTGAACTTATAGGGTTGCATGCTAGTATTCTTTATGTCGCTACGCATGATCTATATGAACACTCACATAGTTGGACATGACGTAAACTATTCAAGTATAATTTTCTAAGACAATTACAAGTAAGGACTATAGTTGATTATTACACTATGTGATTTGTTAATATATAGTTATACTATTTGATTGTGTAGCTAAGATAGAACTTGATGTATGTGCTCAATTTACATGTTAAGTATGTGAATCCGATGTGTATAACTAATGTGTGTGTATATATATATATATATATATATATATATATATATATATATATATATATATATATATATACGTTAATAGGATAGCATAATTCTTTGAAGCAATATTAGGCTTTACGTGGATAAACTACGCTTAAAGCAAGTATCCTAACCGACTCATTTACTTTATGCAAGAAAATCTATGATTGTGCAAGTTTCCTGACTTACACTCATTTATAGTGCAAGTATCTGAACCTTACTTTTATTGTGCAAGTTTTCTGACTTACACTCATTTATAGTGCAAGTATCCTAACCCTTGTATTACTTTATGCAACGAATATTGTAAGCGAGAATCTAAACTTTATCTCTTTGAATGCAAGTTGTCTTACTCGTTCATTTGAGCTAGTATGTTTAAACTCTTGTGAAAGCTATTATTCATGTTGAACTTGGTATTATTTTTGAATGTTGTGAAAGTGTCTATGCCACTTGATTCGGCTAGACTATATGCATGTTTATAAAACTGTCCAAACCTTTTTATCGGTGCAGAAATCTTGAAAACTGAGTTGAACAACCCTTATGGTAAGGGGAGTGTTTATTGTTGGAAGCCCCAACACACGCGTGAATATTACTGTGGTTATGTATAACATAAAGTATTGTAGACTGATCATCTATTATAGTTGTTTCTTTTGGGTTATCAGTTTAATATTGGTAATTCTAGTAGATGTTCAATAGTCCTTAGTGACTGCTCAGTATAAATTATTTTATCCAGTTGGATACGTTGATAGCCTTTGAATTCATATATATCTATTGATCTATATTGAATTATTATTTCATATTCCAAAGATGTGATTCGAGAATTGTTGATATTCGTTGTTCCTGATATTATTCTAAAACTCTGAACTATCTTAGAGATTATACTTCGATATTTCAAACTCGTGATATAATACTCATCACCCTTGTTGTATATTACTTGCTGGGCAATTTGTGCTCATTCTTGCTTATTTTAAAACCTTTCAGTTAAGGCGGAACAGGGAAGTGTCTCTGGGAAAGACAAGGACAAGGGCAAGGCTACCGACTAGCTTGTTCCTTTATGTTTAAAATTGTTATGTTATATTAAGACTGTCTTCAGACTATGTTTAAGCTTAAGTAGGATTATATAATAAGTCTTTATTCGATATCATTATGTATTCTATTAAGTACTGTAGGTTGCGAGACTTGGACAATAATTATAATAAATTATTGTATATTATTCTAAATTAGATCTTTCGCTGTGAATGTGTGATTTTAGTTATTATTGTATTACCATGAGCACATGACGAACCGAATTCGAGTGACCAAGTGGCGGTCCTGAATTTGGGGGCGTCACACAAACTCCATTTTATGAATGTACCCTGCCAGTTTTTCTATAAATATACATGCAAAGACCTTAAAATGGTTATCCTGATTTAAAGTCTCAACATAGTGAAAAATATGGTTTATCGTGTCAGAGTCCCTTCGATGGCTATCATGCCCATGAGGAGACCGAAACTTGTATAAATTTTGTGGTCGAGGATGCTTCGCAGCCGACAATCACCATTCAATTTAAGTCTTAAAGCTAAAAAGATAAAAATTAAAAGTATCGATATGCTCCAATTCCTATGTTAGCGTAAGGGTTTGATAACCAGCTTTCAAAACATCATTTAAATACTTTTGCAAATCAAATCAAATGCTTTTACAAATTAAATCAAAGACTTTTGCAAATCAAAACAAACCCTTCGTATATAGGCTCAACGAAGCATTTTCTTGCTTTCAATCAAACAAACATAGGCCCAGTTTTCAAACAGCATTCACACACGCATTTAGTTTTTAAGAGAAATATTGAAAAGATGCGGTACCGTGTTTACACGGGAGTTGTGGGGTGCCTAACACCTTTCCCACACTTAACCAAGCCCCGAGCTCAAAACTTTATTTTCAAAGATCAAGTTTCGACAATATCCAGCAATTGGGCCTCTTTCAAATAAAACTCGGTTGAGTTGGTACAACCATTTCAAATCTACCAACTGGCGACTCTGTAAAACGTTCAAATCGTCGATATGATGCATGTTGGCCTTTTCCTAAAAAACCCTTCAAAACCTCTTTCACAATAAAAAGAGTAAGGGTAGAGATAACTTAGGTAGAGATAAAATATCCGGGTTGTGACCCGACCCGCGGATCTTTTAACCGACGTCGACATGCATTTATTGCAAGATTCATAACTCAACTTGAGTTACTAATTTCAAAGCGTAATTAGTGAATAATTATTGTTAGCTATTCACATCTATAATGATTATTGTTATTCGCACATAGTGCAATTGATTCTTGTTTTATTATTTCAACTATTTATGTGCAATGACTCAGCTAATTGTTTTGGCGAGACTAATATTTGTTAAAGCATGAAACGTTCTATTTATTATGAAATGATTTATTATTAGAAGATCTATGTCATTGATTTCGGCTAGATTAATATTGATATTATATATTGAAATCATAGTATTTCTTTGAAAGCAATCTAAACCATATTGTTGTGGTACGGACTCATGATGTAAGACTGAGATAAACAAATTTTATTGTCGTAAATCGACCCATGCGCTATTATTGAGTATTATGCATAATATAAGGTACAATAGAGTTGGCCGCTCCAGGTACTTGCAGAGGAGTATAGTTTAGTTTTTATAACTAACTTATATTCCTGAGGAAATTTAGTTTTAATAACTAATTATTCCTCTATTAGTTCATGATTCATTTGTGATCACTCAACATAAAATCTGGGAACATCCCACTTTATTGAACCTTGTTGCAGTACTGTTAATTTTTCTTATTCACTTGAATATGATTGAATCTTTGAAAGAATTTTACGTACTCTTTTCATCTTTAATGCATGAAATTTAAGAAAGTTTTGTTATTGAGAATGAATTATTATTCAGCTACTTTGAAATCCTTTGATTATTGTTGAAGTTCTATAGAAGCTAGACTCTTCTATTCCTGATATATATCCTTTATTGAATACTTTAACTTGCTGAGCAAACTCGTTGCTAACCCTTGCTTAAATAAAATATTTTAGCTAAGACCGAGGTAGCAGAAGGTTCTAACAGGGACAAAGGCAAAGGCAATGCTCATGATTAGTTATTATTGATTTTTAATTGTTATGTTACATTATGTAAACCTTTTGAATAGCTAAGGGTATGTAAGTTATGTCAAGGTTAGTTAACCTGGGATGACGATATAATTATGTTTGAAAGTATGTTTTTATTAAGGACATGTAATGAATGATGTTTTTCATTAATGAATGGGTAGTTAGATGTGATATGTATAATGGATCGTGGGCACCAAACTTGAGGTTAGGGAACCCGGATTTGGGGGCGTCACAAGTTGGTATCAAAGCTGTAAGTTATAAACCATAGGTTGGGGAAAAACCTTAGGAATATAACCATAAGAAGGATAGAGAAAACTCATTTAGAGTTCTAAGTGATGGATTGGGAAAATTCATCCATAGTAAGATATGTGGACACTTAGTGTTGATGGATTTTCTTTAATGGTGAAGTACTAATTAAGTTATTTAAAACTAATCGTAGGATGTCAGGAGATGATGAGATGGTTACGGAGGTGTTAGCAGTTGCACCAATGCCAATAGCCGAGGTGCCAGCTCTGAGTGAGTCAGTTGAGGAAGTTTTAAAAGACAAACCTGCGGTAAATCTAGCAAGCGATCATGACGAATATCCCGAGATGGAGCTGAATGAAGAGGAAGAAGTATATTCCAAAGAAACTAAGTTGGAGCCAGAAATAAAGGTCGAATATGAGAAAAAGGCAGAGTAGTAATAGAAGAAGGTCAAGCATATACGGAAGTTCAAGATTTAAGGACTAAGGTGTTTCTCCTGGAGGAATTATGGAAGACGGAAAGGGCATTGCGCAAGATGACATAAGAACGAAATAATCTGAAGGCACAAGTCGATAGAAGGAGGGTTGAGTGCAATGTATTGTCTGAAGTTGTAAGTAAAAAGGAGAAGGAAAATAATAATAAAAGGAAAAGGAACAACGATAGTGACAACAACTCAGGGAATTCACCTTCAAAGAAGAAATAAGCATGTGGCAAGTGTGTAAAGAACCATTTGGGGGAATGTATGAAGGGTAAGAATGCGTGTTACAATTGTGGTCAGGAAGGACATATATCACCAAATTGTCCTAAGCCAAAGAAAGGGGGATGTTTTTCATGCGGTGGAATGGGTCATAGGCTTAAGAATTGTCCTAAGCTGAAGACATGTGAAGGAAGTGGACGAAAGAAAGATTAAGTATGTGAGGAGTAGAATCTTTTGCAGTAAGATAAAATGTTAGGAATATAGTATCGTAGACGATGAGTAGGTATTTGTAAATATATATATATATATATATATATATATATATATATGAATATAATCCTCACTTTTGTATGAATATCAAGATAACTTTTGTATGTCTCAACTTTTTATAAAAAGTTGTAGTAATGAATCCCGACTTTTGTCGCAAAGGGATAGTAAATGTTTGTAGCAGTATGCGTTATGTACTGAAAAGTACTATGTACTATTTGAATGAATATGAATATAAATGCAATGATATGATTATATGTTAGATTGTGTAAATAAATTTTGAGGATTAAGATAGTATGCTGTCTATCTAATAATTTGTTAATTCAGCAAGCTGAATTTTTTAATTCAGCAAGCTGAATTTGATAATTCAATAAGCTGCATTCGTTAATCCAGCAAGCTGAATTGGTCTGAGTTTAAAATTTTATGTTAAATTCTTATTATACTACTAATAAGATGTGGTATAAAGACAAAGGATTAATGTAATTCTTTATTTAATCAGATAATGCCGCCAAGACGACAAAATCGTAACCAAAGGGAGGAACGGTATGTGAATAATGAAGGAGATCAAACAGACCCAATGTAGAACTTCGTAGACATGTTAGCTCAAGCTATGCAGACTAGAGCCCCAACAGCAAGAAATTGACAAAGTAATAGATTGGCGAACTTTAAAGATTTTAAGGCTGTAGGACCACCGGAATTCAAGGGAACCACTGACCCTATAGAAGCCCATACATGGGTAAAGGAGATGGAGAAGCTTTTGTTATTGCTAGAGTAGCGGAGGAGCAAAAGACAGATTTTGCTACCTATTTGATGAAGGGTGAGGCGAATTACTGGTGGGAGACAAACCAGGCTAGAGCCGGAACAGCAGTAGTAACCTGGACAAGGTTTAAGGAATTATTTTTCGAGAATTATTTCTCACCAAGTATGCAGGCAAGAATGGAGGTAAACTTCTTGGAGTTAAAACAGGAAAATATGTCGATTGCAGAATACGCCGCCAAATTCAATGAACTAGCGAGATTTATTCCGTATCAAGTGGACACTGAGGTACGAAAGGCGCGAAGGTTTGAGAATGGACTGAAGCCAGGAATATATAGTAAGGTAGCTGTGTTGCAGATTAATACATTTTTGGCCCTGTTGGAAAAAGCAATCATCGCCGAAGGAGGAAGTGAAGCCGTGTCAAGGTATCATCAAGAAAAGAAGAAAAATACGAATGAAGGAGGTAGTAGTGGAGGAAGTAACTCCAATAAGCGTAAGTGGAAGGACAATACCCAATCTGGAGACAAGTCAGGAGATAGTAGGAAGAGAGGTGAGCCGTGTGCAAATTATGGTAAAAATCATCAAGGTGTATGTTTGAAGGGAAAAGGAGTATGTTTTAACTGTGGACAAGAGGGACACATCTCTCCAAATTGTCCAAGTCCAAAGAAAATACAAGGTTGTTTTTTGTGTGGATCGTTAGATCATCAAATTCGTAACTGTCCAAAGAAGAATGCAGAGAGAGGAAGCAACAATAGAGGAAACAGCAGTGGGACACTGGCGATCAAAGGACCTGCTCAGCCGGGAAGATCGATGACACACACGTTTAACATGACAGTTCAATACGCAGTGGCTGCAAAGGAAGTGGTGGCAGGTAAAGATTTCACTTAGTAATATAACCTTATACATTTTATTTGATAGATATCACTGCGAGGTACTGTTCCTTTACGAGTCCGAGTCACAGGTTGATATATGAGTTATAGGTTGGTATCGCGTATATAGAAATGAAGGAATTGATGATACAACTTTAAAAAAATTATTAGAACACGAGAATACCCATGTGGTCTATGGTAACCCTTAGAGGCTCCAAAGTAGAGTGAGAGAAAGCACAAGTTGCTTAATATATTAAAGGAATACCATTATGAATATGATGTTGATACCTAAATATAACAGGTAAATATAAGCTATGCCAAGTCAAATGAGACTTGAATTAAGTACAGATTTTTCAATCTGAATTAGGATAGGAAAGAATAAATACAATAATAAATATGATTAGAATAATTCAATAAAAATTGATTGATTAATAAATAAGTGTCTAAAGATAGACATAATTTGAATGTAAGGTAATAGTGATTCCTGGGACGGAATCCTTATAAGGAGGGGAGAATGTAAGGACCGAGAAATTTTAAATGAATATATACGACTATATTTTATCGAATGATTTTTTTATAAATATTTTTATCAGTAATATTTTGAACATATACGATTTGATTAGGCAAGTTAGTCAATTTAATTGTTATAAGTTGACTAAGAATGGAAGCTAAGATGAATAACTGATTAAAACCATAATTTGAATTTCAAATAGGGATTTAAAAATTTATACATTTAAATTATATTTAAGGATGATATGTATGTAAATTATGTGATTAATGTTAAGTAATCGATTAGATGAAATATAATTAGGAAACCCTAATTATCAATTTAGAAAACCCTGATGTTCAATCCTAAACCCTAATTCTAGATTTATAAATCCTAAACCCTAATCTGCAAACCCTAATGCTAATTAGCAAATCCTAAGGGTCAAAATTTAAGAGAAATATGTGAAATGACTAAACTACCCTTAAAATTATTTGTGAAATAACCAAAATACCCTCTAATCCATGTAAACTTAAATCGACCAATCAGAGGAGAGATGACACAAGCATGATGTAAGCATGGCATCATCATTAAAGAAACACAGATGATGCAAGCATAATGCAAGCATGACATCAGCATTAAAGAAACACAAAGATGATGTCATCATGAAGATGTCACCTGGTGGATATTTTGAGGGACTAAGGTGCAATTAATGAGGTACTAAAGTGTAATTGACCTAGGTACCAAACTGTAATAAGCCGGGTGCAAACTATAATAAGCCGAGCCCCTAACGTACAATTATCGAAACTATGTTTTTCGATAAATAGCAAGCTATTTTCTTCATTTTCTTCACCAATTTACAAAACAAAGTTATAATCCAGAATTAGAAAGAGAGAATTCTTGTGAGTTAGATTAATTTCAAGATTTCAAAGGATTAATTAAAGCTTACAACTTCAAGAGGTATTTACTCTAGTGGTTATTAATTTCATTCTTTTTTTTATATATTTAGTAAAAATATACTCTTATACGCAATTATAATGCCCAAATTATTTTAAGTATATAGTACAAAAGTCCTATTTACAAACAGTTATAATGCCCGATTTATTTATCTTAAAAAGTTAAAAATATACTTTTATAAGCAGTTACAATGTCCGATTTTCTTCAAGTATTTAGTACAAATATTCATTTTATAAGCAGTTATAATGCTGAAATTATCTCAAATAGAATAGTCGAATATTCATTTTATAAAGCAGTTATAATGCTCGATTTATTTCAAACGTACTAAACGAATATTCATTTTACAAGCAATTATAATGCTCAATTTATTTTAAATATAGTTGATGAATATTTATTTTGTAAACAATTATAATGCTGAAATTATTTCATGTATAGTACAAGGAGTTTTATTTATAATTGGTTATATGGTTTACTAGTTATAAATAAGAACTTATAAATAAAAGAATAAGTGTTAAATCTAAAGTAGTACAATCGTACTCTTTAATAGTTGATGTATAGTATCTGGGCTAAATAATTCCTTCAGGAAGCGGAGGTATATACCAACTAGCTACCGATCTAACTCGATGTGTAAAAACAGTGTAGACGAGATGAGAAACTAGTTTGTTGGTTGTTTGTGGAAACCACTCAGCATACTATATTGAACACTGTTAAAGACTCGATGTGCACTTAGTTTAGAAGGGTGAATACGTATGGTATTAAGGTGTTATCTAATGTTTGATTATGTGATTATATGTTAGATAATTTATTTATAAAGTAGTAGTATTATGAAGTATAATGTGATATACTGATTGCAAGAATAATCTTATTAATGATATGTCTTTGTATTAAAGATAAAACTATATTGCGTAGCAGTAAGCAGCTATAAAGGCAAGTATCTAAACCCAACGCACTGCTTTTATTTTGTGCAAACAGGTATATGTTATGCAAGTTCCCTAACTCAAACTCGAGTTATTATTTTTCAAGCATGGTAGTGGATAATTATTGTTGATTATTCCATATCTAAGATTATTATTGAATATTCACAGTTACTGCAAGATTTATAACTCAACTTGAGTTACTAATTTCAAAGCGTAATTAGTGAATAATTATTGTTAGTTATTCGCATCTATAATGAATATTGTTATTCGCACATAGTGCAATTGATTCTTGTTCTATTATTTGAACTATTTATGAGCAATGTCTCAGCTAATTATTTTGGCGAGACTAATATTTGTTAAAGCATGAAATATTCTATTTATTATGAACTGATTTATTATTAGAAGATCTATGCCATTGATTTTGGCTAGATCAATATTGATATTATATGTTAAAATCATAGTATTTTTTTGAAAGCAATCCAAACCATGGTACGGACTCATGATGTAAGACTGAGACGAACAAACATTATTGTCGTAAATCGACCCATACACTATTATTGAGTATTATGCATAATATAAGGTACAATGGAGTTGGCCGCTCCAGGTACTTGTAGAGGAGTATAGTTTAGTTTTTATAACTAACTTATATTCCTGAGGAAATTTAGTTTTAATAACTAATGATTCCTCTATTAGTTCATTATCCATTTGTGATCACTCAGCATGAAATCTGGTAACATCCCACTTTATTGAACCTTGTTGCAGTATTGTTAATTCTTCTTATTCACTTGATATGATTGAATCTTTGAAAGAATTTTACTCTTTCATCCTTGATATGTTATTCAGCATGAAATTTAAGAAAGTTTTGTTATTAAGAATGAATTATTATTCTGCTACTTCAAAATCCTTTGATTATTGTTGAAATTCTATAGAAGCTAGACTCTTCTATTCCTGATATATATCCTTTATTGAATACTTTAACTTGCTGATCAAACTTGTTGCTCACCCTTGCTTAAATAAAACATTTCAGCTAAGGCCGAGGTAACAGAAGGTTCTAACGGGACAAAGGCAAAGGCAAGACTTAGGAGTAATTATTATTAATTTTTAATTGTTATGTTACATTATGTAAATTAATTATGTAAAATTTTTGAATAGCTAATGGTATGTAAGTCATGCCAAGGTTAGTTAACCAGGGATGACGATATAATTATGTTTGAAAGTATGTTTTTATTAAGGATATGTAATGAATAATGATTTTCATTAATGAATGAGTAGTTAGATGTGATGTGTATAATGGATCGTGAGCACCAAACCTGAGGATAGGAAACCCAGATTTGGGGGCGTCACATCATTAGGGAGATTGAACTTGATTCAGGGGAGTTTGTTAAGGGATTCTTATTGATTTCTGATGAGATAACTGATTTTTATAGTGTTGTATGAAGAGGATATTGAGTCGAGACAAACGGTGGAAGGGTTGATGTGGTGCTCTATTTTTATTTTTTAGATGGAAACCGGATCTCTTTGTTGGGAAGGCCATTTAAAGTCAGGAGATTGCTAAGACTACTTTTGAGATCGATGTTGAAAGATACATGGTACTAGTCGTATACTGTGGCTATTTCTGAGCATAGTGCAGGTTTAGGAAATGGAACATTTTTTTGGTTTTTCAGGAATTCTTTGGTATTAGGGAAAAGTATTAACTCTAGCTTTTCTTACCTTCTTACCATGGTTTTGAACACTATTCTTGTTGATAGATAGAAATTAGAAATATACCCTTGTGCTGCTAACACACAACTGTTGAAATCGAAGAAGTGATCCTTATTGATTCAATGTCATCATCTATAATAGGACCTCAATGGAGTTGATTTCTTTTAAAGAGGCTTCTCATTTATGGTGTTCGTACCTCAAGGATTGTGGAATTTAGCTTCTTTTTTCCTTTTATTTTATTTTTGTTATGTTTTGTAACTCTAATATCGAATTACATCAAGCTTTCACTACTACAAATTAACAAAAAGATGACACTTAAACAATAACGTTTTTTAAAAGACGTTGTAGTGTTTTTTTGCATAACGTTTTCTAAAAAAAACGTTATATATGTGACTTGAAAAAACAAGGAGGTTGAGGCTTTTAAGAAAAACAGAGAAGGCCTCTCCCCAGTCATCCCTAGAACCCTAACCAAGCTCTCCATAGAGGGCAGATCCTCTGTCCCCAATTTGTCTGTCCCCCTCTGTCCCCCCACTAAATTTTTGACATCTGACATCCTACTTAACACCAATTAACTCTAATTTAACACTGTTAATTCAGTTATCTCCTAATAAAGAAATAGAATTCCAAACGTTTACCTTTGCAGCTTCTCTCACGTCAATCTTTTCATCGACGGCATCATCTCCGAGAATCCATCTGATCAATTTTTCTTTCATCCTTATAACTCACCAATTCAAATCAAATGCTTTGGGTTTGCCTTTTTTTTGGTCAATCTGAAAAGGGGAAGAACACAACTCCACAAACCAGTGTTCATCTTCTTCGTGGGTTCCACTAATTGCTTTGATAATGGCATTCCCTTTTGTCTGCGAACTGGTTTTTCAAATGTCGACTCTACATTTGGAATTCAATGTGTCTGGGATGAAGATATTGGAGAGGAATTCCTAAATGCTTGAAAATATGAAGAGGACATTCTAGTTGAAGTATTGATGTATAGAACTTTGACAGATTATTGTGTGTTGTAATTTGGATCCGTGAATGGACCATATGTTATAGAATGGTAGGATGGTTGAAGTGCACTATAAGTGTTTGAGAAAATGTCAAACTTAGATTTCACTTTACAGTATGTTGCTGTAATTTGGTTTTGTGAATGAACAAAATGTGCTACAAGCATATAATGATTTAAGTACACTGTGAGTCTTTAAAATGAATATCCATATGATTCATTCACATTAAAACACAAAAGAAAGGAAAAGATTAGAGCAATCATCTCTATAAAATAGCCAAACTTATCCAACTTATCAATCGTTTCAATTGTGGCATAAACCAATCCTATGATATTAAATCCAGGAAAAATTGTCATTCTCATCCAAATTAACAACAATCAATTCCCCTTAGCTTTGATTCTGATAATTCGGTGTAACAAACCATAAATATAAAATTCAGTACATGGAAAAATCAAAATAATTAACTAACTACAGTCAACTCCATAACCACTTGACTAAGACACATAACCAAAAATTTTCCCAACTTTCCCAGCTTTTCCAGTACTTTGTCTTATCATTGCGCAAATTAATGTCTCCCCATATATGAATCTTCTTGGCTTGTGAGTTGAGAGCCAAACAAGTCTACTCCTCTCAATGGGAATTGTGTCTGTACTCATAAACATATTCATATGTAAAGAGATATGACTAATATTATTTGAGAAAGCAATAGTCATGACAAAATAATTTAATTGAATGCATTACCTGTGATAGGTTAACCATGTTGACTTGTGATAGGTTAACCATGTTGGTGGAAGATTCCGCATTGCTTATGGTATCATAGCTTCCCATATATTGTTGCTGGTTTGTATACAGAAAATAAGACACAGACACAATAAAATAATCAGAATCAAAGCTAATTATACTTGTTTTCAAAGTGATATCCTTTACAAGTAATATTATAATTTAAAGGCAATGAGAAACTATAAGTACTTGAGAAAGTTGAAGTCGCGGTCTAAATTGCATTTGTGGAGGCATTGCATTTGACTCATTGACTGGATAATAGATTGGTGCTCTGTGTGATAAGTTTTTCTCAATTGGGTCCTTGCATTTTAATTAGACAGATAAGTATAAGCCTAGCCATAAAAGTATTTATACTACTTTAAAAGGAAAAAAAATACTTGTTGGATTTGGACTGTAGAAGGCATAACAATTTGTGTAGATGAAACACTCGGTGGTTTCACTGCTTTATTTAGAGTCATTTTCTTTCTTTTGTTCTTTTCCAAAGCACTTCTCGGCCTACTATATGTACCAACCACTCTTGCTTCGGTTTTAATTCCTTTCACTCTACTGTTAGCATTATCCTTCATAAGAGTACTTCCACTAGGAACAGGCACATTATTCATGGCTAGTGATGGGGCTTGTGGAGCTTCTTCAACTATTTTTTCTTTGAAACATGCATCAACCTCCGCCATTGCCTTGGTAATTGCTGATAAAGCAATTTGATATGCATTTTTAGATTCTGCTGCTCTTGTTGCAAGTCGAGCATTTAATCGGCATAAGTCTCTATAACGCTTCACTATTTCTGCCCCTGGGTCACTTTCACATGCAGTATTGCAACTGACTTTTGCACTCTCAACCTTAATTGTTTTTGTCCATCTATTCAAGATATACTGGCTAGGAATCCTCTTAACATTTCTTGCAGATAGAACCTTTAAAGCATGTGCACACAAGACTCCTACAAACTCAAACTTCTTACAACTGCATAAAATCTTATCATCTATCGAGTCGTACATGACTGTATGGTGTGATTGTTTCCCATGAGGGCTAAGTATGTATTTGCTCACTGTTCCAAACTCGCCAAATAAGTTCAAGGCATAATCATGAGCTTTACATAGCTCACTCTGAAATACCTTAAACATCTCTGGTGTGTAAACACTTGCTGCATGTTTCAAGATTTCCACCGAAAACGACAATGCAGGAAAACTTTGACTTGCATTATGGGCAGCATTCAATTCTTCAAAACGGCGATCATCAACCAATCTTTGAAAATGTTGAAAAAATTGCATCAAATCATGTTTGTAACTTACATACTTTTTTTTCATGCTTTTCGCTGCGTTGGGTGGTGGTAATATTTGCACAAAAAGTTTCCCGACCATAAACTAATGCCCATTTCTCCTTTATACCAAACAATCGGTGTAACCAATCATTGTCTTGGAGTCCATATTTTTCAAGCATGTTTTTCCACGCATTCAAAAAGTCATCTTCATCCTCATAATCATATATGCAAGAACTAAAATCTTTGAACTTCTCAAAAACACTGCTGAGATGTTTGGCTGCATTTTGATAAATGTGCCAAATGCATAATCGATGTTTAGTTTCTTGCCATTTTGAACCTAATGCTTTAGCCATTGCAGCATCTTGGTCAGTAAGAATTGTCTTAGGTTTCTTTCCAGACATAGCCTTGGCAAAAGTGTCAAACAACCACTCGAAAGTTGCAGCAGTCTCGTCATATAATAATGCAGCACCAAATATAATTGTTTGCTTATGATTATTCACCCCAACAAACATGGAAAAAGGCCTTCCTTCTTAGTTTTTTCTATAGGTTGTATCAAAACATATCACATCACCAAAGTAACCAAAATCTACCATCATCCTTGCATTGGCCCAAAAAATGTTAGTTATTAGATCATCTGCATCCACTTGTATAGCATAAAAAGAATTGGGATCATTCAATTGCATTTGTTGTAAATATTCCAACAAACCACCTGTATCCCCTACCCTCATTTTCCTCGTTCTCTTAGAGCGCATATAATTCTTATAGTCATCAGGAATAAATCCAAGATATTAACGACCACCAGCTTGCCTACTCAAAAATTCAAAAGTAGCTTTTGGAGTAATTCCTGAACTGTCAGCTATATCAGCTTCAGCAATTTATGATAGATTCATGCTCCTATGAGACCTAAAAAATTGGGCCTTTCTAGGACTTGAAGTCACATGTGTATGATCAGTCACAAACTCAATGACATAATACTTACCAGTTAATTGACAATTGATTTTCATCCTTGCTTTACACTCGAATCTTGTCTCAGCCCGATGAGATTTTGCATAAACATCACGTTTATCATTTTGACATTTACCTTCAGCAGAACAAACAAAAAGCCTATCTCTTAACTGATTATCTTCGCGTTTGTGTGCTTTACTTCTTCTAACACTAAAGCCAACATGATATGCATATGTATTGTAAAAGTCAAATGCTTGCTGTTCTATTGCAAACTCCATGCCAATTACTGGAATAAGCTCTTGCCGAATTCTAGAATGAACTGCACCAACATTTTCGTTACCTTTTGCACCATCCAACTTAGCTTTGTTACTTTCATTGTCTACAAAATGATTCAAGTCAATACCACTATCGAAATCCAACTTTCGACGTCCTTGAGTTTCATATTCCACACTGCTATCTGTAAAGTCCATGACCTTCAGTGAATTTTTTTTTTATCAGATGGATTCTCGGAGATAATGTCGTCAATGAAAAGATTGCCGTGAGAGAAGCTGTAAAGGTAAACGTTTGGAATTCTATTTCTTTATTAGGAGATAACTGAGTTAACAGTGTTAAATTAAAGTTAATTGATGTTAAGTAGGATGCCAGATGTCAAAAATTTAGTGGGGGCACAGAGAGGGAATGACAAATTAGGGACAGAGGATCTGCCCTCCTCTCCTCTATAATCCGTCGCGTCTGTGACCCCGACTTGGCAGTCCGCTCCGCCTGCGTCACTGCCATTAACTCAATTTCGTAACCAAGCTCACATCGATTGCTAAACCATTAATTGATGCTTTGGTGAATAAGAGAGTAGGACTTTCTCTGTCTACAAAATGGACTCCGCGACTTCTTCACCACACCCGCACCCCACCACTGTCACCACCGATTTCGTAGGCGTGGTCGCACTTATGGTGGATCCCTTCTTGGTTGAGGCTCTCCAAAGCCCTCGCCATCGTCTCAACAGTCAGTTTATTCCTTATTCTTTTGTTGTTGTTTTTCTTCATTTCGATTATTTGCCCCGACTTCTCCTTAATTCTTAGATGGATTTGAATTGTATGTGTTGATGTATTTGTATTTTATTGTTGGGTTAATTAAATTAGGTTTTAAGTTGGTCTTTATCTGATCTGGAAGGAATTTTGTTTCTTTATTTGGATAGTTTCACTGTAGATTTGGTGCTTGTGAATCACAATAAACTGTTAATTGTACACAAATAAACCAACCAACATAATATCTTTTAAATTTTGGTTTACTCTGGGTTTATGTAAATAATTGAATTGCTACCCCCTTGCTAGTTATTATCCTGAGTTTAAACTTTATTGTCTTTGCAATTATGTTGTGTTGGGGTAAATGGTTGAATTGCACAAGGTATGTGATTTCTGTTGAATGCACTTGCAGCTAGACTCTGCTCACGGGCTCACTCAGGGTTCGGGCCAGTGATGAATTAGATTTTCATGTGAATTTTATCGCAGTGGAGTTTCCCGAGCTGGATTGCTAGCTACTGGTGCAGTTCATCAGAGTAGTGTTATCTCCACTGAGCAGTAACAATGATCATATTCAGCTGTGATTAGGCTTAGCTGCACATTCTTTTTTGGTTTAGTTTTAATCAGATCTGTTGTTTTCATTGGCTTGTTCGGTGGATTTGTAATTCAACTAATCTCTGAGACCAGATGACGCATCAAAGAAACCTAAAATAATATGAATTGAAGCCATTTCTTTTGAATTGCTAGGTTATTTTATTATGGTTTGGGTAGCAATGATATTTTAAACTACTAATGGTTGCAGACTGACTGAGAGGGTGGTTGCTATCCACTTACGCTCCACTTTAGTGAAGATTACCCCAGCAAACCTCCGAAATGTAAGTTCCCTTCGGGGTTCTTCCACCCTAATGTTTACCCTTCTGGAACTGTGTGCCTATCAATTCTCAACGAAGACAGTGTAAGTACACTCTGTACCTTGATATATGTTGAACAAAAATTTGGAGAATGGTCATAACGGGATGATGTGTTCTGGGCTTGTTCTCATTGGATATAGGGATGGAGACCGTCCATTACGATGAAGCAGATTCTAGTTGGCATCCAGGATTTGTTTGACCAACCCAACCCTGCTGATCTTGCACAGACCGAAGGATATCATCTCTTTATCCAGGTATATACTGTTCTATTGAAACTAATTATTTTAAGTGTCCTTTACTTTCCTTTATGTTATTACTTAAGATATCATTCTAGAAAATGGATCTTTGTTAAAATACTTCTAGTATATCCTGCTGCTTTAAGAATGAAAATAGCAGTACAAAGAAATCAATTTTTTGATCTGTTGGGTCCTCTTTATATATTTCTCTTTATGCTTTTTCCCTCTACTTGTTTCAGTAGTTTGTCCACCCATAGTGCTCTATGTCTTTCTCTCCCTTACTTTTTTCCCGTCTCCAGGTCAGTCCAAATCACAAGTTAGTAGCATATGCAGAAGACACCAAAGGAGATGATATCTTCACTGTTCACATTATTAACGCTGAGACTGGTGCACCAGTTGGGGACCCGCTAGTTGGTGTGACATATGGTCTTGAATGGGCAGGGGATAAGGCCTTGATATGCAGAAAACCATTCTTTAGCTTATTATGCTTGTTTAGTTGTGGGAGTTGGATGTTATTTGATGATGATCATGGTGGATCCGAAAGAATAAGGCCTTGATATGCTGAGAAGTTTGCTGAAGTTTTCCCTTGTCCTTGTAATAGTGTTGCATGGGGAGTTATATGGTGAGATTTTAATAGCCTGAAAGATTGTGATACTGTGAGGATACTTGCAATTGATCTTTTAAGATCTTCAATGTTAAGTTATGTTTCTCACACATCGTTTTATGGTCCTTACTTGCAGGGGAATGATATCTTTTATATTTCTCTGTGGTGCATTGTACCTTAGACTTGTCATCTTGTCATGAGGTGCTATCTTTTCCTTTGAACTTTTATCTTCGTTTACTTGGATACATCCACCATTATGCATCGGATACTTTTAGGAAAAGGCAACTCAATATTCTCCCTTATCAGTGTTCCATACTTCCATTTCAATTCTTCAAGGAGTCGTCATAATCTTATTGGATACCCTAAAACATAGGGACTTGTCCTCCTTTCCCACTTTCCTCTAATTAATTTTAGGTGCTACATATTTCTCTTGCTAATCTGATGAAAAAATTAGGCATGAGTATGATCTTTGCTTTTACTTACTGAGATTAATTTTGTTTGCCTGCTGTCTTTAATTGGTTTGAGTTAAGCTGTGTTTAGTAGTATTTGTGCTAGTTTTATTTGATTTAACTAAATTTGAAATATTACCTATATCCGGGAAAATGATTTCAATTTATTCAATAGTACTTGCAAAAAAAGTATGACTCATTTTGGGGACTGAAGGAGTAGTTGTTAGTGTACCATTAGTATTTCTTAGGGGATAAATTATGCAAGAATCTTTCGAATTGGCACTTTTAATTTATAGTATATGAGTATGATTATAAGTTTATAACCCTTTATCAATCCCATTTGTATGGTTGCTGTATTTAAGAGTGACATTTCTTAAATGGTCTTTTACAGAATTGAAGTTGTATGGATAGTAGACATTCACTAGTTCTATGAACTTTTTGATACTTTCTAACGGAGGATGCATGAGGTGTAAGAGAATGTGGTAGCTCCTTAGACTTCACTCTTCCATTTGTGACCAACCTGATATTGCAGAGTTCCCCTGTGCAGGTAATTAAATCAATTCCAAATAAAGACTACTTATGTTTTTATGAGCTGTAATTTGACTATGAGTTTGATTTTAGAGGTTTGCTACGTTTGAATTTTGTGAATTGAATTTGTGTTTAATTGCTTTTGTATGTTACCTAGTCAATTGTAAGAGAAGGTCACCATGAGTCACTCATATTACCCTTTTTTAGTTTTTTGAACATGGAACTGCATCTCAAATAAGAGAACTAGCTGATTAACTCAATGGACATGTTCTGACCCTTAGCCTTCAAATGTATGGTTGCCGAGTGATCCAGAAGGTACAATAGCTAGGGACACGTGTTTTCAGATGTAATATTATTTTTGTGCATG
Source organism: Panax stipuleanatus (assembly GCA_020205555.1). Taxonomy (NCBI): domain Eukaryota; kingdom Viridiplantae; phylum Streptophyta; class Magnoliopsida; order Apiales; family Araliaceae; genus Panax; species Panax stipuleanatus. Next base: position 16,762,458 of record CM035118.1, on the reverse strand, counting down.
TTTTTAATATAATTTCTCATGAAATTTGGATCACAGGATTTGAAGCTGGGGGCCAGAACACTCCCTTAAATATTTATCCTCACTACTACAAAACACTAAAAAGATGACACTTAATAGACAACGGTTTTATAAAAATGTTATGGTTTTTATTTATACAACGCTTTTTTAACAAAATGTTGTAGTTAATTATGCAAAAGCGTTGTGAATTTATAAGGGCCAATTTTTGGTTTTAAAGTTGTAACGTTTTCTTACGAAAACGTTATGTATTAAAAAAATACAGAGCATTCTGCCCCTAGCCATATCCGACCCCTTTTTGCCCTAACACTCTGCCCCTAGCATATCCTCCCCAATCTCCTTCAAAACCTTTCCATTGCATACAAATTGAAAACCCTCTCAAATACTGAGCTTCAGTCGATTTAGGGTCTCACACTCTCGCTCACTACTTTTTTAGATTCCTGTATACAGTATATGTATTCTTTCTTTCAATAACAACAGGCTTTGGATTCAATAACAAAAGAAAATCTATATACAAATAAGAAGAAGAAGATACAGAGATTTAGATTACTGAAGAGTGCCATCTCGTCATCAATCGAAAAAGATAAAGATTTTGAAGATGACGAAGAAGAAGAAGAGGAGACAGTCACCGTGGAATCAAGATTGCTTTTCTAAAGAGCCAAAATGGAGATTCTGTTCCGTCGAATCTCCACAGGGAATTTTCCCCTTTGAGTTCACAACGTTTTAATCAAGGGCAATACTAAGACGAAAGAGCCGCTGATCGTTTCAGAAATTGAAGCCCTAAAAACAGCAACCACAGTCCAAGAGTTGCTTCAGGCGGCTAGTATTGCTATTGTTCGGCTTCGATGGCTCGAGATTTTTGATTCGGTTAACATTACTCTCGATTCGGGGCCACCAAAGTTAAAGGTATTATTTTGCCGATATTTGCATTGCATATGGTTCATTAATTTCTCACCTTGGACTTAGAACTGAAGCGTAATCTTTTTGAATTTCCTCCCAACACAAGTTGCTTGCAATCAAGCATAACATTAGTTGAATTGCATTTATACAGATTTGATAGTTTTAGATAGTGTTGATAGGGTATTTGAGAGATGACAGTTTTTCTAAAGATTATTCTCTTTTTATTTTAAAGGTTTATGACGGTACCGACTAGCAAAATGCTTTTTGAATTCTATTAATGATCTTAATTCTTACAATTCTGATGATAATAGTAATTCTTTATTTGGTTTATATTGGTGCTGAAAATGCTCTGTGCATCGAATCAGCAGTGGGATACTTAAGTCTGTTTGACAAATTCTCAATGTATTTGGCATAGAATCACTAATCACTATACTTCTAACATTTGGTTTATTTATTTGCATCATCCAAGGTCAGTCATTATTGCAATCTTGTAGATATGTAATCTATTTGTGGATAACACGAAAATTAGTTACTGCAAATCAGATGAAATGCCTCTAACATGGAAAATAATTGTGGAAGGAGGAACCATAGGTATACAATTATTTCCCTAGGTTGGAAGTGTTTATCTGAGATAAAAAAATATCAGAGAGATACAAAATCTTTTTGGCACCAGACACAATCATAACTTTAATCTTCCGAGTAAATGAGCCAAAATTATATATATAAAGGTATTATTGCCTGTTTTTACAAATTTTTGGGTGTGCTCTTTATTTTGTTTCTCCTTTAAACATCATTTATCATAATAAATCTGATATACTATTGCTTGCATATAAGTTTTAAAAGGTACATTTACTAATCCTTAGGAGTTATTTACTTTTTCTAGCTGATCTGAAGCACGTCAGCAGCTGGCCTTTTGATGAAAAGATTTTCGTGCAGTCACTTTACAAGGTAAATATCAAATATGTCTAGTTGCTTATATCAAACTAGGTTCCAAAATTTTCCCAATCAGATACTACCCTATAGTTTAAGAATATTTCTAATGTCCCCAGTTTCTCGGTCATATTTGATTCAATATTTAATTTGGATCTTTCATTCATTATTAATCTACATCTATGTCTTGAACTTATTCAGTATTTAATGGTTCTGAACTTTCTCTATATTTGGTCCTGAACTTTCTCTATATTTCCCTTTGTCTTCAAGGTTCATTTAATATGCAACTTCCTATTGGTGACGCATAATCTCCATTAACATGAGTTACACAAATGCACAGAGCACAAATCTATAGATGCATGGGCAACAATTTTATTTTTTTTCTTTGGGTAAACCAACAGAACATTTCACTAAAATCTAAAGTAACGATATGGTTGTACTAGGTACTTTCAATTATATTAACAATGTTTGTGCTGTAAACAGGGTGAAATAAGGGATGGGCAAGATATTCTTGTCAGGGTACATTCTGAATGCCTTACAGGAGATTTATTTGGGTTGGCAAGATGTGATTGTGGGAATCAGCTGGGGCTGGCAATGCAACAGATTGAGGCCATTGAGATACCTGATTGAGTCCAGATAAAACATGAAAGTTTAGTCATTTAGTGTTATTTTTCTAAACAATAAAAAATTCTTTATTGTATTTGTTTCATGTTATTTATGTGTGAGATTTGTCGGATTGAACAGTTGGTTGGTTGGTATTACCTTCGAGTTGGTTGTTGGCAGTTGACCTTCTTAAGATGGAAAGTGCAGCACCTGTCTGAAAGGTGTATGGACGCATATAATGGGTTGCGGTGAAGTGGCAATAAATCCCCACTTTTTTTCTGGCATTGGACATGTTACGAATATAACAGATATCAGTCATGTTCTTATTGCATTAGTGATCTTGATTTTTTCTAGAGCAGCATTAAATTGTTGCAAAAAATATATATGGGAAAGCAGTTGTGTTGTTATTAACAAAGGTCTGACCAGTATAACTTTCGTTTCAGTGTTGTGTGTAGACAAAAGCAGCCCAAAGGCAAATATCTCATTAACTTTCAGTCCCTGTTATAAAGAAAGGCCTGACCATGAAGCGAATAGATTCGTTTATCCGTGTAATTCCCTCAACTCCTCGAGTAACATCTGAAACAAAGTTTTGTTTTCTTTTTAATCAATGATAGTACTGCATATTTCACTATCAGTTTTTGTGGCAATCAAATGAAGAATATGTTTTAGGTCTTTTTAATGCTGGTTTGGGTATGTTTGTTCAGTATGTATTTGCTGTGATAAGTTCTGTCACTAATATTAGTTTTATTGTTTAGAAAATAATGAAGATGATGCGGAAGATATACCAGAAGAAGAGGTTTGAAGAATCTGTATGGTTGAATTATGTGAAGGTGGAGAGACGCTAAAGATGGAATGCAAATGCAAAGGTGAACTTGCTTTGGCTCACCAAGAATGCGCTGTAAAATGGTTTAGCATCAAAGGTAATAAAACATGTGAAGTGTGCAAGCATGAGGATCAAAATCTACCTGTCACGCTTTTGCGGATTCAAAGTGTTCAAAATCAAATTACTGGAGCAAATAGATCCCCACAGAGGGAAGTTAATGGATTCAGGCAAGTGTGACTCATACTCCCTCCATCCAGAAATTATCATAATTCATGTATCTTCTCACTCTCTTGTACAGTGTGTGTTATACTCCTTCTCCATCCATAAATAGGAGTCTTATTCGTCTTGCTGAATTTTTTCTTCAAGTCCAAATGTCATAATTGGACAAAAAGTTAATTGTTCAAGTGTGTCATAGCCTCGCAAGCGGGTTAAATGCTTCTTAGGTCACTCTACTTTAGGTTGACTTACAAATGGGTCACTAATTTTTTTTTTCTTACAGTCAACTCACTGAACTTATATTTACTAACAAAACGTTTACAATTCCGTTAAGCCTGTTGACTTTAGACGAAATTTGCCACATAAGCTGCAGATGTGTAAAAAATTTCTGATGTGGCACGGATCAGTCCCATGTAGCTTTCATTATGTGGAAATGGAGGAAAATTTACAAATGTAATAATATAAATTAAAAAAGTTAGTTAAAAAAAATAAGAAAATAAATGAAAAATATATTCAATTATTTTGTAATTAATATCAAATGAATTTTTATTTATTCTTTACAAATATAATAATATAAATTAGAAAAGTTTGCCAAAAAATAAGAAAATAAATGAAATATATATTCAATTATTTTGTAATTAATATCAAATGAATTTTTATTTAATTTTTTACAAATATAATAATATAAATTATAAAAGTTTACCAAAAATAAGAAAATAAATGAAATATATATTCAATTATTTTGTAATTAATATCAAATAAATTTTTATTTAATTCTTTACAAATATAATAATATAAATTAGAAAAATTTGCCAAAAATAAGAAAATAAATGAAATATATATTTAATTATTTTTGTAATTAATATCAAATGAATTTTTGTTTAATTATTTACAAATATAATAATATAAATTAGAAAAGTTAGCCAAAAAAATAAGAAAATAAATGAAATATATACTCAATTATTTTGTAATTAATATCAAATGAATTTTTACTTAATTGTTTACAAATATAATAATATAAATTTAAAAAGTTTGCCAAAAATAAGAAAATAAATAATTTATATATGTAAATATTTTTGTAATTAATATCAAATGAATTTTTAATATTTTTACAGATTTTTTCTTGCTCATTCATATCAGATCTAGGATCCATCTTTATAGGCAATGGAGCAGCTTCCATCGTCATTCTCAATCAGGTCGCTTTTAGGGTCTCTATCATCATCACTAATTTGGGAAGATTCGTTATCGTCTATGTTAGTTTGGAAGAAGGTTTTTCTTGATTTGAGTTTCCTTTTTCAGATCTCGAATGGAGCTTGCCAGAATCTGGGACTGGCTCTGCTCATTTTTCGGTGGTTTATGGATTTTGGGATGTTATCAGTTGATCCATTTTCGTCCTTTTGTCAGTGGGATTCGTTTTGACAGTGGTTCTGTTGCTCGGATGGTTTCTTTTCATCCATGTGGTCCTTCGATATGAAGTATGATTCTATTGATTATCCTCTATTATTTCAGATTTAGATGTTAATTGTTAGATTTTTGGGTTTCTATTTGGTTGTCGGAATTTAGATCTGTCCTTCCAGCTTCAATTTCTAGGTTACTTTGGAGACCCTCTTGGAGGGTCGAAGTATCCATTAGTTTATGTCGATGACTGCGAAAGCAGATATTGCTACACCTGAAGGCTCGATCCTTCCAAAGTCAATATGGTGGTGGTGGTGGTTATGGTAGCAAAGGATATGGTGGCGGAGGTGGCGGATATGGTGGCACTACTACACTTGCATAGACTTGAGAGAGATTAAAGGAAATTTGAGAATTCGGGATCAATAAGGACTTCTTCTTTCTTAGAAATCAACAATTGCTTAGATTGGCTGTGTTAGCTTGGATTGATTGTTGTTCTAGCATATTTTTAATTATATTTGTAAATAATTAAATAAAAATTCATTTGATATTAATTATAAAAATAATTAAATATATATTTCATTTATTTTCTTATTTTTTGGCAAATTTTTCTAATTTATATTATTATATTTGTAAAAAATTAAATAAAAATTCATTTGATATTAATTACAAAATAATTTAATATATTTTTTATTTATTTTCTTTTTTTTACCTAACTTTTCTAATTTATATTATTACATTTGTAAATTTTCCTTCATTTTCACATAATGAAAGCCACATGGGACTGATCCGTGCCACATCAGAAATTTTTTACACGTCTGCAGCTTATGTGTCAAATTTCGTCTAAAGTCAACAGACTTAACTGAATTGTAAAAGTTTTGTTAGTAAATATAAGTTCAGTGAGTTGACTGTAAGGAAAAAAAGTTTAGTAGCCCATTTGTAAGTCGACCTAAAGTAGAGTAACCTAAGAAGCATTTAACCCCCTCGCATGCAAATTTTAATACGCATAAAATAAAGTCAACAGTTCAAATGATGCTCTCATTTTTTGATGGAGGTAGTACTATAAAAAAAATCTAAATTATGATATCCCTGATTTCCTGACCTTTTATATGTTTTTAGGATCTTATTTAAATTCTGTTTGGGCCATTGAGAGTATAGAGTTAAAGATTGACCCAAACTACAAAAATTAAATAAGTTAAACAACATTTGACCTTCCTAATTTTGCTAATGCCGATTCTTTCCTGTTAATGCATGACTTTGCAAACTTCGATGTTTTCCACCTGTAGTACTTGATTGGGATTCAAGTTCTATGGGATATGGAGCAACACAAGAAATTTTAATTAGATAATTTTCAACTCAACTGACACATCGCCTTATCTTTCCTCCATCAACTTTCCTTAATAAACACAATCAATTAAGTCTCCTCCATCAACTCTTTAAATTTTGAATAAAGGAAAAAGAAAAAGAAAGAAAATACCAAAATTTTATCTTAACTATATAATTAAAATTTTAATATTATAATATATAATTTTATGTGGGATGAGATTTTGAGAATTCCAAAAATTAAGAGGTTGGATACATTTTTTGATACTATAAAAAAAGAAAAAAAGGGTGATTAGTCTTATATATATTGCCAAGCAAATTCTTGCTCTTAATCCATATTCACAATAGTTTAGAGAGATGGATATGGTGTTTTCAGTGGAGGACATTCCCGACCACCTTTGGTAGCCGGCGCCGGTGACTCAGCCGCCGACAGTAGCAGAGGAGGAATCATGGGTCTCGTCGTTGTCCACATCGAAGATGATGAACCACAGCGCCTTTGAGTGGGCGTTCCAGCGATATCTCCGAGAGGCGTTCGCATTGGATTCCTCCCCTCTTCCTCCTTCCTCGTTAAGGCCTATAACCGTCGACAACGAAGTGATTGAGATCAAGAACAATTGTAATCCAAGTACGACGGCGTTTGCTGCTGGTCCTCCCAATGTTCCCGTCGATTCTAAAGAGCACCAAGCTTACCTCAGGAGTCAGCTAGATTTGGCATGTGCTGCTGTAGCTTTTACTCGGGAAGATTTTGCTGTTGCTCGTCAATGCAATGGATCGCAAACCTTACAGCTGAGGTCGGTCGGGCATGATTTACCCAAGGGAGAAGATGAGGATGCTTTAGGTGGATTAATTCCTTCAATGCAGGACATGCAAAAGAAATCAACAACTAGTGGACGCTCTCAAAGTTTCAACATCAGCTTTCAGAACTCTGTTGTCCGCAGATGCTTCATTGTAATTTTGGCTTATGCTCGTAATACGATTCACTAAACAAGAATTTCAGCTCTTAATTGAGAAACTTGCGTCTCTAACTCGTTCAAATGGGCTTGTTTTCTTCTTCTCGAACGTCTAGCATATTCTCTATTGGAAAGCATTCTCCTACCATGTTTTGCTTCCCATATTCTCTCCCCTTCCACTTTATCATCATCTGACAGCTGCTCTCCGGACGAACATCCACTAGTTGTTGATTTTCTTTTGCATGTCCTGCATTGATGGAATTAATCCACCTGAAGCATCCTTATCTTCTCCCTTGGGTAAATCATGCCCGACTGATCTCAGCTGTAAGGTTTGCTATCCATTGTCATGACGAACAGTAGTAGAATCTTCTGAGTCAAAGCTACAGTAGCACACGCCAAATCTTGCTGACTCCTGAGGTAAGCTTGGTGCTCTTTTGAATAGATCGGAACATTGGGAGGACTGGTAGCAAACGCCGCCGATCTCAACCACTTAGTTGTCGGTGGTTCGAAGATATCGCTGGAACGCCCACTCAGAGGCGCTGCGGTTCATTATCTTCGATGCTGACAATGACGAGGCCCAAGACTCCTCCTCTGCTGCTGTCGGCGATTGAGTCACCGGCGCCGGCTACCAAAGGTCGTCGGGAATGTCCTCCACTGAAAACAACCTATCCATCTCTCTCTAGACTATTTAGACTATGGATTAAGAGCAGAAATTTGCTTGACAATATATATAAGGCTAATCACCTTTTTTCTGCTTGTTTCTTTTTTATAGTATCAAAAAATGGATCCAACCCCTTAATTTTTTGAATTCTCAAAATCTCATTCCACATAAAATTATATATTATAATATTAAAATTTTAATTATATAGTTAAGATAAAATTTTGGTATTTTCTTTCTTTTTCTTTTTCCTTTATTCAAAATTGAAGGAGTTGATGGAGGAGACTTAATTGATTGTGTTTATTAAGGAAAGTTGATGGAGGAAAGATAAGGCGATGTGTCAGCTGAGTTGAAAATTATCTAATTAAAATTTTAATATTGTAATAAGTGACTATATCTCAATCATTTAATTTAAATCAAGGGATAAAATTTTAAGAATTCTAAAATTTGGACGTCCCTTAAAAGCCTAATCCAAAAATAATTTGGATTTTGGTTGCCTTTTTTTTTCCTTTCTCAAATTCAAACAGAAGGATGTGTAGGCTAACCGTGTTTTTTTCTTATTTTTACAATGGCTAACAGTGCTTAATATAGGGCTCCATGAGCATGCAATTCCTAGACCGTGACTATTAACTTCTTTGTAAATGGTTGTTAATATAAGGCTCTTCTATATATCTATTTATTTATATATATATAAAAGCACAAAAAAAATTAATTATTATCCATGTTACGCCCCCAAATTCACATTTACCATATAGTTTTGGACAGCAATTATTCACATTTCAATGTCACACCTTATACTATATTTAATGCATGAAGTGACTTTATTATCCATGTGACACCCTCAAATTCAGATACCTATACCTCGAATCTGGTGCTCCATGATCTAATTCTAATAACATACTAATATTAACCAATAGCAAAAAATAGAATAATTTACATTGATATAATATAAATATTCTCATCCCAAGCCACGAAACTGTTACTAATACACTTCATAACTTACTCCAAAACATAACTTAATACATAATACTACCTCCGTTCATTAAAAAGTGCAGTTTTAGCAAAAAAAAATTATACCTTAAAGAATGCAGTTTTAGGAACTCAAAGCCTTCTTTTTCCAAATATGCCCTTGTTTTAATTAATGCACTAAATGGGGAAGTTAATGCACTAAAGGAAGAGAAAGGCTAACTTTGTCATTTTATCCCACTTATTGGTTTGTGTGCTTTTTGCTAAAACTGCATTCTTTAAGGAACGGAGGTAGTATTAATTAAGTCTTAATACATCATAAGAATAAATTCCTAGCATGGAAGAACAAAGCTACTCCGTAGCCTTGTTTTTGATCTTGTCCTTTATTGAGGTTCCACCTTGCTCTCCTCTAACTGAAATGTTTAAGGAAGCAAGAATGAGCAAAAAAATTGCCCAGCAAGTAATATATAATAAGGGTAAACATGCATATAATAAGCTCATAATATCAAGGGTATAATGATAATTGATAGCTCAAAAATTTAAAGAATAATGTTGTGAACAAAGAAATTATCAAAGGTTTCAAATCTAACCTTTGAAGTCAATAAAGAGCCACTATGGACTGAAAGGTCAAGAAAAGCATTTAAAGGTTTCAACAATTTCAAGTGAATGAATAGATGTCACTGAATGTCACTATGAACCAAAACTTTCTAGAAGAATTCAAAGATTTCAGCAAATTTCAAGTTAATAAATATTGAATACTGAGTAGTCACTATGGACCATGAACTCCTGCTAGAATTAACAGTATTACACTGATAATCAAATAAAAGCAAGTACAATAGGTGATCAGCCTACTATACCTGGTGTTATGCATAACATACCCTGCTGTTCTTGCAATGTCGACACCACGACTGTATAGTTTTCCCTTTTATGAGGTTGTTCATCTAAGTAGATTATAAAAGTCCGCACCAAAGCAATTGGTTTGGATCGCTTTCTAATTTATAGATAGTGGTCTAGCCGATTCAAATGGCATAGACGATCTTCAACACACTTAGGAACAATTAATACGCTCAACATTCGTAACAAGATTCAAAGAATCATTTTTCAAAGATTTAAGTATGATTTAAATTAAATTTCAGAGTATGAATAATAATTTTCAAGAATTTAGATATCACAAGAATTATTCTGTAGAACAATTAGCTTATACGATCAATAAATGTACAAGCCCAAATATTTGCTCAATGTATATGGTTGATATAACAACAATTAGAAACTTGCATTCAATATGAAAATTAAATGGAGTTAGGAACTTGCACAATATATGACAGTTGGTATAACAACAATTCGTTTACTCAAAGTGAGGGAACTTGCATAATGCACAAGGTTGTGTAAGTTAGAGAACTTGCTCAATAAAGAGTAAGGTTCGAATACTTGCATAATCATAGATTTCTTGCATAAAGTAAATGCATAGGTTATGATACTTGCCTTTCGCGTAGATTACCAATTTATAGCTTAATGTCACTTCAATGTCCTAAAGTATTATAGTTATGTATATATACACATTCATTAGTTATACATAATTGATATATAAACAATAACAATCCTACACATCCACTAGATACATGCTAAATCATGTACGTCATATACATACATTTAGTCATAGAAGCAATATGCATTCAAACTACTTAGTTTGTATAATCTACCTTGCAATTGCCTTTGAAAGTTTTATTTAGAAATGTTCTAGGAATTTTTGAAATCTTGATTCTATATAGTCATCACACGCTTGAACACTTAAAACATCACTTAAGTCATGTATTATAGCTTAAGACATTAATGTATACATGCTGCAAGGTTCAAATTACAATTAAAACAGTCAGACATTAATGTATACATGCTATAAAAAAAACGTTGTGGATTGAGAAGGGACAACTTTTCGTGTTAAACTTATAATGTTTTCTTAAAGAAAACGTTATCTATTAAAAAAAACACGGAGCTACTCTTCACACTCTTCTCTCGCTCTCTCTCGTTCTGACTCTCTCTTCAAGCAAATTACTCTCTGGTTCTCACTCTACTTTTCAATAAGTCGCTCACTCTTGCTCTCTCTGGTTCGCGTAGTAGTCGATCTGGGATTCAACAAATCAAACCCTTTTAATCTTCTTTCAGTCCTCTCTATGCTCTCTAACCCTTTCAATCTCCTGACTCCCAACCTCAAAATCTAAATCTTCTTAGCCGAAACCTAAATATTCTTAGCCGAATCACACCCTAAGTAGACGGTCACTTTCAATCGAAGGTCAATCGAACCAAAGGTTGCACTCAATTGACATGGACTGGGAGGGGATAACGTGAGAGGCAGCTACCGGAACCTTCATCCTGGTCCGGTGAGCCTCCTGCACTGGAGCGACAGCGACAAACCCTGGCTCAGGCTGGACTCTAAGCAGGGGTGCCCGCTTAATTTTACACCAAGGAATGATACTGGAGGTATGAAAATGATCTAAAGATTATTCTCTTTTTATTTGATACATTAAAGGTTTATGACAGTGTCCTTGTACAGACATTTATTGACTAGCAAAATGCTTTCTTTATTCTGTTAATGATGTTAATTCTCATAGTTATGATGATAATAGTAATTCTTTATTTGGTTTATATTGGTGCTGAAAATGCTCTGTGCATTGAATCAGCAGTGGGATACTTAATTCTGTTTGACAAATTCTCCATGTATTTGGCATAGAATCACTAATCACTATACTTCTAACATTTGGTTTATTTGCTTGCATCATCCAAGGTCATTCATTACTGCAATCTTGTAGATATGTAATCTATTTATGGATAACACAAAAATTAGTTACTGCAAATCAGATGAACTTGAAAATAGTATATAACCTAAATAATGTGTTCCTTATACTATCACTTGAAGATGAGAATCGTCTTGTAAGCTGGAAATCTCTATTAGAAGAGGGCATGAAGACAATTCAGTCTCAAGATAACAAAAATCATATCGCTGAGGTACTAGCAGCAAATGTTCTTGAATGCTATGATCTAAATTTATGTATACCCTTTTGTCCCTTGTACAGTTTTTCCTATGGATTGAGTTTCTTCCAAGAGGGAAAAAACAGTGGCAAAGACACTCTCAAGCTGGAGACAAATGCTGAATCTTCCAAGGTTTTTTATCTTTTATTTTTACTTTTGAACAATCTTATTATACTACTACTGACTATTTCAGTGGTGATATGGCTTACTTATGCTTCCTTTTCATCAACCTTAGGAATTTGCAAGGGGAGTATTTGTGGGGTTAAAGCCTGAATCAAAGTCTGCGCACTCAACAACCGAAAATAAAACTGAGGCAGACAAATCAGTTTCTTCAGCAAAGAAGGATGGTGAGAATCCTGCTCCACTAAAAGCGGCAAGTCCAATTCTTGTATCTATTCTAACTGAAAAGGTAGAGAAGAATGAGGCGGAAGAGAGCATGTACAGTGCTTGCATCCTAATGTGTCCAAGTCTTATTGATCCCTCGCGTGAGAAACATAGATAACAAGGCCTTTTCGTTTATGTTTGCTCTTGGTAATGTGACGCCCCCAAATTCGGACCGCCACTTGGTCACTCAAATTCAGTTTGTCACGTTCTAAAATCTAATACCATAGTAAATATTACGACTAAAGGTCGCATCGCACAGCAGAATAATACACAACTATTACTGAATAGATTACATTTAATTAATATAATTTATTCACGTCCCAAGGTCTCGAAACTTAAACATTGATTACATAGCTTAGACATAACTTAAGCATACATAACCCTAACTAATACATAATAGAATAAGTCTTAATACAATCATAAGTTCTACGTAACATTAAGCTACTCAGTAGCCTTTCCCTTGCCCTTGTCTGTGCCCGAGGGTCCGCACTGCTCTGCCTTAACTGAAATATTTTAGGGAAAGCAAGAATGAGCAACAAGTTTGCTCAGCAAGTAATATAACAACAAGGGTGAGTAATATAGTTCTCGAATCTCAAAAGAGTATAACAGGACGTGATAGTTTCAAGGATAACAAGAAATTTTAACAGTTCTCAATAATAGTCGTTAAGGACAGAAAGATATCAATAAGATTCAATACTAAATCAATTCAAGGTTTCAAGAGAACTGAATACTGAGCAGTCACTAAGGACTATGAACTTCTACTAGAATTAATAGTAATATACCGAAAATTTAATAAAATAAGTACAACAGGTGATCAGCCTAAAGTACCCTAAAAATTTCTCTGACCACCCCCCGCTGGGGCGGGTGATTGAGCTATACGAAACCCGCTGGGGCGGGCATAGAAGTTGCAATTCGAAAACCCCTTTCCCCTGCTACGAACCAACATCCCAAAATCACAACAAACAGCAATTTTAAGCATACCCACTATGTATAAACTCCATAAACTTGCTACCCAACATACATAGCATGATTCTAACAACTCCAAACATATAAACAATCAAATTCAAGAATAAATTTCAAGATTTTTGCCATTTATCAAAGTTTAATACATTCAGTGATTCTCTTCACTACGGATTCGTTACTTGACCAAATTACTTCGTTTAACTTCCGTTGATTTCGTATTCAACCATATTAACATCATCTAGCATCAATTGACAAAACTTGAACTTAAGAACATATGAAGGGATATTACCTCTTGTGAAGTTGAAATGCTACTCTAACTTAAATTTGCAGATTACTCAACAATACTCTCACTTCATTTGAACTAATTTCAGATTTCTAGCAACCAAAATGAGAAGGGAAAGCTCCCATTTATAGGAGAAATGAAAACCCATACCAATGCTTTACACCATGAATCAAACTAAGAGATGGAAGAAAAAATCAATGGGCAATAGATAGTTGGTGAGGAGTTGTTACATTCCATCATGAAGCCCACTCCCCATGAATTATGAGAGCTAGAATGGAGCTTGGGAGAAGAAGGAGGGATAGGCTTCTAGCCTTTTGGTGTTACACGTGAATGAGAATTGGGAGAGCAATTGGACACTCAATATGGGAAAAGTTAAACTCAGTATTTGTGCAACAATTCCACACACTATGCTTAATACACATATATGTACACCTTAGGTTAAATATATACTTAGGGTATACATGGACCTAAAATGTCATAACAATATTTCAAGGTAGCACATTGGGGTACATATATACACATTGATATATAATCCATGTACATTTTAATAATGTCAAATTATGAGTTAATTAAATAGTGACATACTATATTATTACCAACCTCATTATTCTAATTATGTAACTTATTGAAATAATTATTGCTATTAATTATTCACATACTTTAATATACCATATAGTATTCATTAAAGTATTATACCTATCACATGGTCACATAAGTTCATGTATGTAATTCATACAATTTTATTACTCTTACAATATAGTTTTCGTATTGCATAGTTTCACTAAAGTGTCACACTACACTTTACAACCTCTATTATACAACTACATACATATATATCTACATGTATATATATACATATTCCTATCATCATACATTACACATTGGACCACACCATATTAAATCAATTGGGCTAAACATACTAAAGCACATGGACTCTATTATTTAATTTAGTACATAAATTGATTGGGCCACATCTCTTAATTCTTATAACATATCACATTAATGTTGTTGGGCTTGGATATATTCTAAGTCCAATACATTATTAATTCAATGACCCAACTAGATTAGGAAATTAATTAGGCAACACAAGGCTTATCACTTAAGCTTAATTAAGCTCATTATTGTTTCTATTCTCGTACTACACAAGGCATTTCAACGAGTTTAACAGAAACTCTACATTCTTCCTTAATTATTATATATTCAATTTGAATTCATTTGAATGAGCTTATCTCGCAACACATATATATTTATATTCAAATAAATATTCATTTCCATTAATATATTCATTTAATAATATTCAGAAATTCTCGGGTATTACATCCTCCCCCCTTATAAAAATTCCGTCTTCGGAATTGCTACAAGGTTACACAAATAGATGGGGATAATCCCTCACCATCCTATCTTCTAACTCTCACGTAGCCTCCTCGACATCGTGGTTACGCCAAAGTACCTTTACAGATGAAATAACTTTATTTCTTAAGGTTTGCTCTTTCCTACATAATATCTGGATAGAAATTTCTTCATACGCCAAGTTCTTCTCCACTTGAATGGGCTCATAAGAAATCACGTGCTTGTAGTCGGCCTTGTACGGTCGCAACACGGAGATGTGGAACACGTTGTGGATGTGCTCCAACTCGGGTCGTAATGCAACTTTGTATGCCACTTCGCCCACTCGCTTCAATATCTCGAACGGTCCTATGAATCTTGGACTCAATTTTCCTTTCTTGCCAAAACGAACTTTTCCCTTCCAAGGAGATACCTTCAAGAATATGAAACTGTCGACTTTAAAGTCCCGGTCCTGCCGATACAAATCTGCGTACTTTTTCTGGCGGTCTTGAGCTGCTATTAGTCTGGCTCTTATCACTGTTACCACATCCGCAGTTTGTTGTACTAACTCTGGTCCGAGTATTCGTCGCTCTCCGACTTCGTCCCAACATAATGGCATCCTGCACTTTCTTTCATAAAGAGCTTCGTACGGTGGCATGCCGATACTCGCATGGTAACTATTGTTATACACAAATTAAACTAAGGGTAGGTGGTCGTCCCAATTTCCCTTGAAGTCCATCACGCAAGTCCGAAGCATGTCCTCCAGCATTTGTATAGTTTGCTCACTCTGTTCGTCTGTCTGAGGATGATAAGAGGTACTCAACCTCAATTGTGTTTCCATCCTCTCTTGCAAGCTTTTCCAAAAATTTGACGTGAAGCGCAGATCTCAATCAGAGACAATTGACACCGGCACTCCATGTCGTGAAACAATCTCCTTTACGTAAAGACTCGCTAACTGATTCAAACTATAGCGGATCTTGATCGGTAGAAAATGTGTGGTCTTCGTTAATGGATCCACGATAACCCAAATGGCATCATATCCCTTCTGTGTGATTGGAAGTCCTACCACAAAGTCCATCGTAATGTGCTCCCATTTCCACTCCAGTATTTCCAACGGTTGTAGTAAACCACTCGACCGCTGGTGCTCTGCTTTAACGCGTTGGCAAGTTAGACATTTACTAACGCATTCTGTGACTTCCCGTTTTAGATTGGGCCACCAAAAATGTTGCCTCAAATCTCGGCACATTTCCGTGCCTCCCGGATGAACGGAATACGTCGTATGCTGTGCCTCGTGTAAAATCTCTTCCCTTAACTTGGTTATCGCTGGTACCCACACTCTTCCTTCAAATCTTAAGATACCGTCTCTATCCATTTGGAATCTCACCTCTTCATTCTTTGTGATCCTTTTCATGATTTTTGTGCATTCCTCATCTTCTTCTTGTGATTCCTTTACTCTATCCAACAATGTCGGATGAGCTTCCATTACGAGCAACTTTTCTTCCGACCTTTTCGGTCCTCTTACCTCTATCTCTAATCTTTCCATTTCTCTTACCAATTCTTCTTGAGTCGTCAAATGAAACAGTTTCTCCCTTCCTTTTCTGCTCAGAGCGTCTGCAACCACGTTTGCCTTACCCGGGTGATAAAGAATATTGCAGTCATAGTCTTTGATCAATTCTAACCACCTCCTCTAACGCATATTCAACTCTTTCTGTGTGAAGATATATTTCAGAGACTCTTGTGGTTCGTGTATATCTCACATTTCTCTCCGTATAAATAATGCCTCCATATCTTCAACGCAAAAACTACTACAGCTAACTCTAAGTCGTGAGTAGGGTATCATTTTTCGTAATCCTTCAATTGTCGTGATGCATATGCAATGACCTTACCGTGCTGCATGAGCACACAGCCAAGTCCCTTGTGCGATGCATCACTATATACCACAAAATTTCTCGCAACATCTGGTAATGATAACACAGGCGCTTCGCTTAGTCTCTTTTTCAGTTCTTGAAAACTCTCTTCACATTTGTTCGTCCATACGAATTTCACCGTCTTCCTCGTCAGATTGGTCAAAGGGGTTGCTATCTTAGAAAAATCCTAGATGAATCTTCGATAGTACCCAGCTAACCCTAAGAAACTTCTCACCTCTGTTGGTGTTCTCGGCTGCTCCCAATTACTCACTGCCTCGACCTTTGCAGGGTCTACTGAGATTCCATTCTTATCCACCACGTGACCTAAGAATTGAACCTTCTCCATCCAAAATTCACACTTTGAAAACTTCGCATACATCTTCTCTTTCCTTAGTGCTTCCAAAACAATCTTCAGATGTTCGGCGTGTTCTTCCTCTGTCTTCGAGTAGATCAAAATATCATCGATGAAAACTACTACAAATTTATCCAAGTATGGCTTGAAAACTCGGTTCATCAAGTCCATGAATGCTGTCGGAGCATTAGTCAATCCAAATGACATTACCAAAAACTCGTAATATCCATAACGGGTTCAAAACGTAGTCTTTGGTATGTCCTCATCTCGTACCTTCAATTGGTGATAACCTGTCCGTAGGTCTATCTTTGAAAAACACTTTGCTCCTTTCAGTTGGTCAAATAAGTCGTCTATCCTCGGTAGCAGATATCTATTCTTGATTGTTACTCTGTTCAATTCTCGATAATCGATACAGAGCCTCATCGATCCGTCTTTTTTCTTAACGAATAACACTGGTGCTCCCCAAGGAGACACACTTCGTCGTATGTAACCCTTATCCAATAACTCTTGTAGTTGTATCATCAATTCCTTCATTTCTACTAGTGCCATGCGGTATGGGGCTTTTAAAATCGGTGTCGTTCCCGGTGCTAAGTCTATTACGAATTCGATTTCTCTGTCTGGCGGAAGACCAGGCAGATCGTCTGGAAACACATCTTGAAATTCATTCACTATGGATATATCCTTAATTTCTACTCCCTTTTTTCGAGTGTCTACTATGTAAGCTAAATAACCTACACATCCTTTCCTTAACAATTTCTTGGCCTGCATCATCATAACGCAACACGATTGCTTAAGCGATGAGCTACCATAAAACACTACCTTAGACTCACTCGGAGTCTGAAGGTTCACACATTTGTTCTGACAGTCAATTATCACAGCATGGTTATACAACCAATCCATTCCCAGTATTATGTCAAATTCTCCCAATCTAATAGGAATCAAGTCTACGCTCAGTTCATGTTCTCTAATATTTGCGCGATAATTTTGATAAACGTATTCTACAGGAATTATTTCCTTATTCGCAACTTCTATATTCAAGGGATTTTCTAATCTTTCTCGGGGTGTATTAAGTTTACTAGTAAATTCTTCAGATACAAAAGAACAGGTGGCACCCGAATCAAATAATACATATGCATTTATATCATTGATTGGGATTATACCTGACACCACGTCCTTTGCAGCTACTGCATCCTGGACGGTCATGTTAAAGGTTCTGGCAGTTGGGCGGTTGGATTGTGCCGGTCCGCTGATCATTAGCTTGTTTCCCCCTTGTTGGCTACTACCTCCGCCACTTCCCTTCTTCGAGTAGTCCTTAATCCGGTGCTCCGTCGAGCCACAAGCAAAGCATCCTTGTAATTTTTTTGGTTTCGGGCAGTTCGGCGAGATGTGCCCCTCCTGACCGTAGTTGTAGCAAGTGTCGCATCCCTTCCAACATTCACCTTGATGGTTCTTCCTACATTTTGGGCATCCCTCTGCCCTTTTTTTAAAACCTCCACGAAAATTCCCCGATTGATTGTTTTTGTTTTTGTTGTTGTTGTTATTGTTATTCTCCCACTTCCTTTTTCCCAAGTTGCTTCCTCTGCTACTGCTTCCTCCAATACGGTTTTCTCCTCCCGTGTTCTTTCCTTTCTTCTCCTTGTTATACAGACTTAAGGCCTCACTGCCACCTTCCGCAATGATTGCCTTCTCCAGCAACGTTGCAAAGGAATCAATTTGAAGAACTAATACCTTGTTAAACAGCCACGGTTTTAGCCCTTGTTCGAATCGTCTCGCCTTCCTCTCTTCATCTCCTACTTGGTGTTCCACAAATCGTGCTAGTTCGTTGAACTTAGCCGCGTACTGCACTACCGTCATATCACCTTGCTTAAGTTCCAAAAACTTCACCTCTATTCTATTCTTCATGCTTTTCGGGAAGTAGTTCTCAAAAAATAGAGTTTTAAATCTATCCCACACTATTATCCCTTCTCCAGCTCTTTGTTGATTAGCCTCCCACTAGTAGTTGGCTTCGCCTCTCATCATATATGTAGTGAATACAGTCTTTTGGTCTTCACCCACACAAGCTATAGTGAAGGCCTTCTCGATATCCTTAACCCATGTATGTGCAATGATTGGGTCGGTAGTACCCTCTAACTCTGGGGGTCCTACACTCCTAAAGTCCTTAAAGTTTGTGACTGGTACTCCTTGAGGATTGGGGCGAACGGGTTCGTTGTTCCTTCCCCTAAGGGCCTCTTCTAACAGATCTACTAGCTTTTGGATCGGGTCTACTTGTTCCCTCTCATTGTTCACTGACTCCTCAGGTGCAGTCAATCTACGTCTGGGCGGCATTATCTGCATCACAAGTTTTCATTTTATTATTACTCAGTTATATTACTTAAGTATTTCTTTTAATACTAAAGGCATAAAATTTTATAACACATTTTTGAAATAAGCTTCATTTGTATTCATATGCCAAATCGTTTCATTACATGATTATCCCTAGCATATTTCTATAAATGTTATCACATATCCCCCAATATCACAAAAGACGGGGAATACTACCATACTATCATACTACCCCTCTAACAAAAGCTTCCTCGGGGTTTACATAACTATCCCACACTTTACATAATAAGTTGGGATTTCAACATAATATGTACATCACAAAAGAAAACCACTAAAGCTACTGCTAGTCTAGCTAAGGGTCTCATCCCATCATCCCACTCTCTATAGCGCTCTTGTACTCGATCTGCGCTATGTACGCCATCAACTCTCGGCTCAAAGTATGTAGGGTCTGTCCCTGCTCCGCTGGGTAATGGTATACACCATCAATCACCCTCTCAAAAGCTGAACGGAACACATACCCCATCTTGTTCATATTCCTCTTCTTGCATCTGACCTCATCCTCTAGGTCGTCAGCTCTCTCGTTAGCCGCTTCCCACTTCTCCTTGAAGTGGATCCTCTCCATAACCTCCAACCCTAGATGAGTACGAAGTGCTTCTTTCTCAGTCTTCTCGCTCAGTTCTCTCTGTTCTACTCCTTCTAACTTCCCTACTAGATCTACGTTTCTCGTCACTGACCTGTGGAATAAGGTCCCCATCTGGATCCCTGCCTCCCTGCGGTAAGCAATCTCTACCTCTAACTCCTTCATGGCCAGCTTCCTCTGGTGGTCCTCGTCCCTCAGCTTTTGGAACTCAAACTTTCTCTCCTCGGCCTCCAGTTCCTGGACTCTGCAGTCCAACTCCAGAATACGCTCCTCGTACTCTCCCAGTATATGCTCCTCTAGGTTAGGCTCGTAGGAGTCCTCCATGGGCTCCTCCTCTACTGGCTCATCCTCAATAGGCTCGTCTTCCATAGGCTTCTCCTAGGGGTCAAACTCCACCTCGATCTCATCCTCGTCGTCAGACTCAGATGGTGCAACAGCCTGCACTGGCACAGCCTCTAAAGGTGCCTCGTATACTACATGTATATCTCTAGGCTCCTCCTCGGCCACTCTACTAGGTACACCTGTGTCTGTCATCCTACAATCACAAACACAAGACAAATAAACAGCAACTCCATTAGAATGTTAAATAAAACATAAGTTCATTGTATAGAATGAAGTTACATTTTATAACACGCTAAGTCTCGCTATAGGGAAAACTCTATGTGAGTTCTATCCCTTTCTAACTTCTAAATTCTCCTAAGTTATAATCTAAGGACACTCGCTCCTAAGGTTTATAACTACAGCTCTAATACCAACCTATGACGCTCCCAAATTCGGACCGCCACTTGGTCACTCGAATTCTGTTTGTCACGTTCTAAAATCTAATACCACAGTAAATATTACGATTAAATGTCGCATCGCACAGCGGAATAATACACAATTATTACTGAATAGATTACATTTAATTAATATAATTTATTTACGTCCCAAGGTCTCGAAACTTAAACATTGATTACATAGCTTAGACATAACTTAAGCATACATAACCCTAACTAATACATAATAGAATAAGTCTTAATACAATCATAAGTTCTACGTAACATTAAGCTACTCAGTAGCCTTTCCCTTGCCCTTGTCTGTGCCCGAGGGTCCGCACTGCTCTGCCTTAACTGAAATGTTTTAGGAAAAGCAAGAATGAGCAACAAGTTTGCTCAACAAGTAATATAACAACAAGGGTGAGTAATATAGTTCTCGAATCTAAAGAGTATAACAGGATGTGATAGTTTCAAGGATAACAAGAAATATTAACAATTCTCAATAATAGTCGCTAAGGACAGAAAGATATCAATAAAATTCAATACTAAAACAATTCAAGGTTTTAAGATAACTGAATACTGAGCAGTCACTAAGGACTATGAACTTCTACTAGAATTAACAGTAATATACTGAAAATTCAATAAAACAAGTACAACAAGTAATCAGCCTAAAGTACCCTATATTATGCATAACATTTAATCATACTTAAGTGCGCACGTCGGTCTCCCGACAAATATATATCCCCTTCAAAGAAGGTTGTTCAACTTAGCTAACACAAGAATTCCGCACCATTCAATTGGTTTGGACAGCTTTCTAATCATGTTATAAGTCTAGCCGAATCAATTGGCATAGACGGCTCTTTAAATGAATAAGCAAACAATTATAAGTTCAATACTCGAATCAAAGTTCGAGAATAAACAACTTTATTCTATTTATGAGGCATTATGTCATAGGATAAGAATCATGCTTTCAATTATTTACTTGTATAACCAATAATAGTACAAGCTCCAGTAATGCTCAATAAAGGGTAGGGTTCAAGTACTTGCTTACGATATCCGTTGAATAAAGTAATGCAAGGGTTTAGGATACTTGCACAATAAATGAGTGTAAGTCAGGAAACTTGCCTTATGCGTAGTCTATCCACGAAAAGCTAAATCAACACTTTTCGAATCCCTATCGTAATATAGTTATGCGTATAGGATAGACATTAGTTACGTATACTCATACATGATATGTAAGTTTAAACGCATACATAAACGTCTAACTTAGTTGTATACTCTTTACATACTCCATTACACATTTTGCGTACTTATAGCACAAAAGTTTAGTTTATAAATCACCATGAAGTCAAATAACATAGTTTTTAATCATTGCTTTATAGTTTGCAATTACCTTTTGGACTTAACATTCAAAAGTTTATAAACATATATCAACATACTTTTATTACACATATGTTTATCCATGTATTCGACACACATTTAAAATCATAGATTTATAATCCACATTGTTTCGAAAACCTTAGAAATATCTTGGCAAAACTTAGTTCCATAAAGTCACTATATGCTTGAATACTTAAAACATTGCTTGAGCCATGTATTATAGCTTAAGGCATTCTTACATGCATGTTGAGGAACTAGGTTTGGTCTTTTCTATTTACTTTCAACAATGGATAGTTCTATTCATAAATCTTCATTTTACAAAGCCAAGAAGTCTTGTTATGTCAACGACTAACCATAGTACTCATTAAACTATATAATAATGCTAAACAGTCTTTACTACGCATACTTGCATGTATTTGATTCATGTATTCCAAATCAACATAACTTTACTCTTAGAAAACTTGTTCTAAGCAACATTGAGTAGTGTACATATTTGTCTTAAGAAATCTCATGTTAAACAAATTAAGTATGCAAAGCATTTCGAAACCACATTTCATATGTATTCATAAAACTAACTAAGTTGCGAATACATGCTAAAAAGGTTAGATTTCAAAAAGGCGTAAGGTTTTATAAACATGGTATTCGTCCTTTAACTTTTCTTTCAAAAGATTATAACTCAAACTCTAATCCTACGAACACATCTTGCAATACACATTGACACATGTTTAAGGGTTATGTAAGCTCCTTAAGTTAAGTTAGGTTAGGTTACTATGTTTAAAAAATTAACAGAACAAATTTGGTTCCCTGACCACCCCCTGCCGGGGCGAGTGATTGTACTAAAAAGGGCCCGCTGGGCGGCAATGGCTAAAAATTTCTCTGACCACCCCCCGCCGAGGCGGGTGATTGAGCTATAGGAAGCCCGCCGGGGCGGGCATAGCAGTTGCAGTTCAAAAACCCCTTTCCCCTGCTACGAACCAACATCCCAAAATCACAACAAACAGCAATTTTAAGCATACCCACTATGTATAAACTCCATGAACTTGCTACCCAACATACATAGCATGATTCTAACAACTCCAAACACATAAACAATCAAATTCAAGAATAAATTTCAAGATTTTTGCCATTTATCAAAGTTTAATACATTCAGTGATTCTCTTCACTATGGATTCGTTACTTGACCAAATTACTTCGTTTAACTTCCGTTGATTTCGTATTCAACCATATTAACATCATCTAGCATCAATTGACAAATTCAACCATACATTTTCCAACTCAAACAAGTATTATAGCCCTTTTCTAAGAACTTTGCAAAACTTGAACTTAAGAACATATGAAGGGATATTACCTCTTGTGAAGTTGAAATGCTACTCTAGCTTAAATTTGCAGATTGCTCAACAATACTCTCACTCCACTTGAACTAATTTCATATTTCTAGCAATCAAAATGAGAAGGGAAAGCTCCCATTTATAGGAGAAATGAAAACCCATACCAGTGCTTCACACCATGAATCAAACTAAGAGATGGAAGAAGAAATCAATGGACAATAGATAGTTGGTGAGGAGTTGTTACATTCCATCATGAAGCCCACTCCCCATGAATTATGAGAGCTAGAATGGAGCTTGGGAGAAGAAGGAGGGATAGGCTTCTAGCCTTTTGGTGTTACACGTGAATGAGAATTGGGAGAGCAATTGGACACTCAATATGGGATAAGCTAAACTCAGCATTTGTGCAACAATTCCACACACTATGCTTCTTAATACACATATATGTACACCTTAGGTTAAATATATACTTAGGGTATACATGGACCTAAAATGTCATAACAATATTTCAAGGTAGCACATTGGGGTACATATATACACATTGATATATAATCCATGAACATTTTAATAATGTCAAATTATGAGTTAATTAAATAGTGACATACTACATTATTACCAACCTCATTATTCTAATTATGTAACTTATTGAAATAATTATTGCTATTAATTATTCACATACTTTAATATACCATATAGTATTCATTAAAGTATTATACCTATCACATGGTCACATAAGTTTATGTATGTAACTCATACAATTTTATTACTCTTACAATATAGTTTCCATATTGCATAGTTTCACTAAAGTGTCACACTACACTTTACAACCTATATTATACAACTACATACATATATATCTACATGTATAAATATACATATTCCTATCATCATACATTACACATTGGACCACACCATATTAAATCAATTGGGCTAAACATACTAAAGCACATGGACTCTATTATTTAATCTAGTACATAAATTGATTGGGTCACATCTCTTAATTCTTATAACATATCACATTAATGTTGTTGGGCTTGGATATATCCTAAGTCCAATACATTATTAATTCAATGACCCAACTAGATTAGAAAATTAATTAGGCCACACAAGGCTTATCACTTAAGCTTAATTAAGCTTATTATTGTTTCTATTCTCGTACCACACAAGGCATTTCAACGAGTTTAACAGAAACTCTACATTCTTCCTTAATTTTTATATATTCAATTTGAATTCATTTGAATGAGCTTATCTCACAACACATATATATTTATATTCAAATAAATATTTATTTCCATTAATATATTCATTTAATAATATTCAAAAATTCTCGGGTATTACAGGTAATTACTTTGTGTCTCAGATATTAGGTTTGCCTTGTAATTCAATTCATTTACTGTTCTAGTAACCTGGTTTACATGAAACAGGTGGATATATATTCAGATTATTGTCCTTGTGTTCATTTACGAGCTTCAGATTTGGGTCAATTCTCAGACTTGGCTTGATAAAGAATTATATCGGGTTTATTTGAAATAGCTAAGCATGACAGATGCTTTATGTTATCCTTTTCAGATAGGTTGCATGATACAGTTTAATTTGTAGTGAAGTACGCATTGAGGGAGTGGAGACACTTGACTACTTAGATAATTTGTTGCAATTCGAGTGAAAGGTACACAGAGTAGGCAGATGATGGTGAAGTACTATTTGTAGTCTACTTGTGTTTTTAATCTTGTAGTGTCGAAACTGGACTAAAATTTAAGAACTCCGCTCACATGTGAATTGATATCTACATGACTACATATACATGATCTATTAATAGTTTTGAATTATATTTGGTTTTAGCCTTGAATAGTTAATGTTGTGATATTCCCTTAATTGCTTTTTTCATTTACTATCTACAATAAACTCATATTGTCTTTCTTATTAGATAGATTGATAGAGTGTATTTGAGCACACCAACAAAGATTGCAATCATAGACCATGAGAAGAAAAGAACTCTTATACTGGTAGATGCAGGTCGCTGTTACTTTCTTGTTTTTCAGTTCACTTGTTGGTGTGATCTTCGATTTTACGCATCACTTAATTCTTTGGTATCTTGTATTGTGATTTTCTTTCGTTTCATATGATGTGATTTTATGCGTTATGTTATCCTTTTCAGATAGTCTTTCAGATGGTAAAACTGTAATGGTAAGATACATACATATCTCAACAAGTTTTTCAGCATTACAGTCTTTCAGATGGTAAGACATTTTCCTCTACTTATAAAACTATATATTGTACAAGAGCATAGAGAGCTATTATACCTTGCAATTTTTAAACTAATTATAATTTCATATCTTTATGGTAATTCTATGCTAGATGATTAACAAGAAGATTTTGGTACCTTAAGCAGTCTTTCAGTGTAATGACTAATGCTTAACTTGCATATTGAAAGTTGAGAGCTACATTTAGTACCTTAAGCATCCATTTTTGTGTTTTAGGATTCAAGTGAAGGAGATGCAGAGCAGAGTAAAGAAATATTTCGAAAGCTTACTTCTAGTTTATTATCGATTGCCAATCGCTATGAAGGTTATCAAACACTGTGGACTATATGTTGTGACCTCAATAATTCAGAACTCCTTAGAAGTCTTATGGTACTTTTTAAACACTGTTGCTACATCTTACTTCTTCATTTTCCTCATCTTTTTTAACATCTAATTTTTCCTTGATAAACTCTTTGTTCTATTGCGCAGCATGAGAGCAGGGACTTTAATTACACGATAGAAAGCTTCATATCAATGGAAATGTATTTGAGGATCAGTCTTCTTTATAATATAATATAATCTTGTCAAAGCAAGCATAACATAGCATACTCATTTTATAACCTTGCTGGTGTGTTCTGGACATGCTACTAATCCTTTTTCTTTCATTGATTCTCTCGATATCAGGAGTAGCATCTTTCAATTAAGTATTAAAAGTAAAATCTGCTTCAACTTATTTGATGTATTATTAATTTTACTTGTAAAGAGGTGGAATTTCATTTTTTTTTTCTGTAGAAGTAAATTTTAGATAGTTGGGTTTCTAATTTAACTTTTTTTGTCTCTATTTCTATGCAACAAGTTGCAATCTGAACTGATGGCTCTAATGGTAAGAACTAGAACTATATTCTCAATTTTTTATATATTTAATTTGTAATATGTCAATTTTTTACTAAACTTATTTTTTAAGTATTTTTGGTTCCTTAATTTTGTTTGTATGACTGTTTAGATGAGTGGTGATTCTGGGATTTCTGCCTTCCCCGAGGAAGATAACATATTTTGCTAGTCAGGAACGATTATTAGAAGCAAAGATACGGTGATCTGATAAGTGAACACAAAATGAGTGCTCTTCCTAGCCTCTATGATCACTTCGTTAAGCTTATCAAAAACCTTGTAAGTCTTCAAGTGCTGTAAATTACGGCGAAGTAATATTCCAGTTGTTCAAATGAAATTTATGCAGAATTGCAAACTTAATTAGTTTGATTTCTACAGTTAGAGAATAAGCAGGAGGACAGGGATCAAGTTGCGATCAAATACTTTGTCTTTTACATATCAAAAGATTGTATCTGTTACTTACAGTAAAAGAATCTGCGATGGATGTACCATCAAACTTGGAAGCTAGAAGAAACATATTCGTCTTCTCCAATTCATTGTTTATGAACGTGCCTTCAGCACCCAAAGTCCGCAATATGCTTTCTTTCTTGTAAGTCTTTTAAATTCATTGCTTTAAAAAGAAAAAAAGAAGCACGTCTGTTCAAGTTTTGCCTGCAGCTTGCATTTTCCTAGGATTTCTCTTTCTAGTTCGGGTCATTTGAGTTCTTTCTATTAACTTTTTATTAAGAAAATAACTATGTAGTTGCCAATTTTCTTGGAAATGAATCAATAATTAGATTTATGAATTCAGTCAGTGCATAGACTTAGAATCATAGAGTTGGATCGTTACAATAGCCTTGCAAGTAATTGATTCAAGTCCAAGGCCCCATATATTTCAGCTAAACTTGACTTTCATATAACGCATTACTTTCTTATTTATGATTCCTAGCTTATGGTGACTGTGGCAAGTAGCGCAGGCTTAGGTTAGAAGGTTGGATGTTATCCTTTATTAGAAGATTTTTTGTTGCAAACGTGAAGTTTTTCTTGTGAACATTTATCCTGATTTCTAATTAGTAGTACTATTTAGATTGTTTTCAATTTTCATAATCTCATTTGTTGAAACTAAACTAATTCATATAAATCTTGCATTAAAAAATATCTTAAAAAATGAATGCAAAAAATCGATCTTGATATAATATTTGGAATAGATGGAGTATTTAAAATGGTCCGTCTCCAGTTTATTAAAAAGAAGATAAAACATCATGTAATCATAGACCCGAGGGCCGAGCATTTTCAGATATTTCCTGTTTGATAACATTTTTGTTTGATTATGTCTAATGGTGGTCATCTGTAAAAGAAAGAGATGGAGAGAAATCGCAAGGGATCATCAGGTATGTATGCTAAATATTGGTTGGCAATGTCTTTAAATTTGGGCCCAGGAATGTGGAGCACTCCTCCAAAGTTCAATAATTATTATTTATCTGGTTTAATTTCACAGGCTCCAAGTCAAATGGATCTGGCACTTCCTCGGCCTCTGATCCTTTTCTTGTATCCAGTAATGCAATTTTTTCTTTTTTTGACTCTAATTGTCTTTTGAATGTAGTAAAAGTCCCAGACAGTAAATTTTAAATCTAGTTTGAATGTACTGAATGAGTTACCTTTTACATGGAGACCTAGAGGATGAGATGAGGAGATTTAAACTTGAACTGAAGCGAACCATGGAAATGTACAACTTAGCTTATAATGAAATTATGAATGCTAAACAGGAGGTAAGATTATAACTAGATCCAGATAAAATATTTGTTACATTTATAGTGTGGGGGAAAATCTCACAATAAGTTATGTTTCTAGGTAAGAGAGATTGATCAGTTGAAGTCATCAGAGGCACGTAGGATGATGGATGAAGCCAAGCAAGTCGGAAAGGATGCATTAGCTATGGTAGAGATGGAGAAGCAAAAGTGTAGGAACTGTAAACTGTAAGCTGATAGTAGTAATTAGGTTATCGAGGGTATATTTTGTGGATGTAGTCAAATTCACAATTCAATATAGTAGTAATTATATTGAAAAGTGAATTTGAAACTATAAACGTATGGTATTATTGTGATGTATTTTGAAACTAAGAATGCTTGATATATTTTGGCTTTAAATGAGAATTTAGAGCCTTTTTAGCTATATCATGACATTAGCAGTTCTTGTTTGGTACTGACACAACATTGTAGGTACTTGTTTGGTAATTCAATATAGTAGTAATTATATATATGCATGTATTATATCTTATGGAAAACAAATAGACAATAGTTTTTAGGAAAAAAAAGTTGTGGATTGTGTCAAATAGACAATATTTTTTAGAAAAAAAATGTTTGTAATGTGTTAAATAGATAACTTTCTTTAAAAAAAATGTTGTGTAATGTGTCAAATACACAATGTTTTTTAGAAAAAAAGTTATGGATTGTGTCAAATAGACAACGCTTTTTAGAAAAAAAACGTTGTGTAATGTGTCAAATACACAATGTTTTTTAGAAGAAAAAAAACGTTGTCTAATGTGTCAAAAGACAATATTTTAAAAATGTTGTCTATTTGTGTAATAGATGACACTGCTAACCACGACGTTTTTGGGAGACCTATTACAACGTTTTTTAAACTTTATCTATTTACTTTTTTCTACTAGTGTTTTTTTGGCTTATTGTACTGTTCTGGTCGATCCATAGAAATTAGTTTCTTCTCCCTTTGGTTTTTTCGTTTTCCTTCTTCCTCTTTTCTCAAGGCATGTAAGGCCATAATAATCCCCTTGGACAGGTAGTTTAGTTGATCAATGCAACATAAATAAATGTTACTAGCATATATACTAAAATCAAGAATATTAAGATTAATATAAATAGTTGCATAAGGTGTTCCTTGTTTTCTGTTTCTTTACTGCATGCTCTACGTTAACTGCAACGGGACGAATTTAATTGAACCGTGATTCTGGGGACAGAATCCTTTTAAGAGGAAAAAGATGTGACGAACGAGATTTTTGTAATTTAATTTAGATATTTATTGAATTAAATAAATATTTTTGATGATTTAATTATTGAGTTGAATAATTAATTGATGACATTATGATATATTAATTTAATTATATGTGTTACATTAGTTAAATTAATGTAGAGAATTTTCATAATTCAAGTATGTATTTAATTGAGCTTATTTGATTAAATAAATTATTTAAATAAACATAATGTTATTCTAATTAATTTAATAGTTAATTAGAGATTTAATGATTTGACATAATTAATAAAGGAGAATTTTAATTATGTGACAATGTGATTTAATGTGAAGTTATTATATTTTATTTAATTATTTTAAATAAAATTAATTAATTAATTAGAAGTGTGACAATTAATTATATAATAAGAGTTAATTAAATTAATTGAGAAGGGAGTAATAAAAGGGAACTAGCCAAACAATGCCTTAATGGGGGTTGGGGCCAATTAACCCATTACGGATTAACTGACCACTATCTCTACCAGTTGCTATATACGCATATTATATACTTATATCTATATCAATTTCACACAACATATATCATATGTCAGAGTAAAGTAAAGAGAAAAGAGAGAAATTGAGAGAAAAATTGAGTGAAGAGGAGATTGAAGAATTAAGGTTATATCATCAAACAAGTAGCAAGGCGTAATTCCTTCGTCTTTAATTTTGAATTCAAGTTCTTAAAGTTTTTCATTAACGTATTTTATAAATTCTCTATGAATAACTAAATTGGTGATTAACATATGATATGAGTATATATGTGTTATTATATGATTATAACATGTTTTATATCTTGTATGAATGATTTAAAGTAATTAAATTCATGCAATTATGCCTTAATTGAGTTTTCAAAAGTTACAGAGTTTTTCATTATCGTGTTTTTTTAAAATCCTCTGTTAAGAACTATTTTGATAATTAACTTAAGATATGATCATATATGTGCCAGTATATGTTAATAACATATTTTATATCATGTATACATGAATTACAGTGATCAACACCATGTAATTATGTTTTATTTGGAATTCGAAAGTTACAGAGTATGAAAGTTGTATATATGACCCTTATGTACAAATTTACATGCTTTAATCGTTTATTAAACTCTAAATTGATACTTGAATATGATTATGCATGTTTAAACGAACGAAACGGAATTCAAACGAACGAATTCGGTATATTAACTAATCTGTGACGTTGAATTTCATATTTTTCATCAAAACTTGACAAATATTGAAAATAGTGAAATTAAATGTTTTAAATTGTGTAATTATGTGATCTAAAGTGTTAGAATCATGCTAGAAACATTGTATGATGTTTCTGTGAAATTTATACTTCATGGGTAATAGTAATAATCATCGTATTTGTGTAAATTGGAGTTAATTGAGTTGTTCTGTGTGTTCTTCGCGAACTGCAGAATCTAGGTCTACGTCGCAGCGCGGCCGCGCCGCTCCAAGGAACAAATGGAGCGCGTTCGCGCTGTGCAGCGTGCCCGCGCTGCTTCAAAGAACAATTGGAGCGCAGCCGCGCCTGTCTTGAAAATTTTCAAAATTTTTCTAAGTGTTCAAAGTACAGTAATGTGTCTTAAAACCAAATGTAATGAACGCGAAGACATGTTAAGCGTATAATGAGATGTTAAAACAGTTTAATTAACATATATTATGTGATTAATTAATAAGTTAATTTTATGACTTAAATCGTTATTTGTAAAGTCTAATAATGTGTTCAAAGATTGATGTTGCGATTCGATAAGTATATCGAACTTATGATTAATTGGTATTGTAAATGTATTGATATGTAGGATTTAATAAGGAACGTGAATTAATTGCAGCTTGTGCAAGAGGTAAGTATTCTATCCCTAACTTATTATTGTCAAACAAGTGTTCTAATCTTAAGTTTTACTCTTATTGAGCAAGTTCCTTAAATTCTAAATTATTCATTAATCAAGTCATAGACTTGTATTCTATATCGGGCAAGTTCTTGTTCTTAATTATTGAAGTTTAAGATTTCATATGAGATATTATAATTCTTTTGAAGTATTACTTCAGTTATACAATACTTATTCAATTGTATACTCTTGAGATTTATTATTCGAATTGATTATCAATTTATTGTTGAACCTTGTAAGACTAGCGAACCCTTATTGATTCGACTAGTCCATAGTTGATGAACGTTCTAAATTCTAGAACTATTACTGAGCTTATCCAAACAAAACTTCCTTTGGTGCGGACTCTGATGTCAAACTGAGATAAACAACCCTATTATAGGAGATTGATGATGTTTTAGCGTTAAGATATTGTGCACAGTATGGTATTAAGGACTGATCCCCTTAAGTACGAGAAGTAGAGTCCATAGTCTTATGACTATTAAAGGTTTCAAGTATAAACACTTGACAACCTAGGACATAGTTCAAGGTCTTATGACCCTCAGATGTTCTTTTGATTCTTGTTATTCATTCTTGATTCAAAAGCCGAGTTTTCTTTATTCATAAGTCTTTGATTCACTCGCATGTTATTATATTGTTATATTTGTATACTTGTGGGCAATCGTGCTCAATCTTGCGTAATAATAATATTAGGAATATATATGAGAATGTTATTCCTATTTTATATGATTTGATTATGATATAAATGAATGAATATGAAAGTATACTTGCATTGATAAAAGCTGTAAAGTCCTTTGATAGATAATAGGAATATATGTACAAGGACTTAGACTGAAATGATCAAATATGTTAGATTGATCCTACATAAACAAAACAGCTTTGTAAAGTCCTTAAAAAGAAATGATGTACAAGGACTATAAATATAGAAAGATCAAACTTGTTAGGTTGATCTTATAACGTGTAATAGATAGGCTTGTCTGATCATCGAGCACTGCACCAGCATCGTTGTCTGCCAGGAGAGACAAGGAAGACTCGAGAACTATCAAGGGGGAATCGTAGTTTGCAGGATAGTAGATCTCGGAGTTCGTAGTCTGTCAGGAGAGACGAGAAAATATCGTAGTGTGATGGGAAGAACTTTCTCAGAGCCATAGTCTGCTGAGGAAGTCATGCTCAGAATCGTAGAGACAGCCTGTCTATGAGCCGACCAAGCATCTGCCAGAGCTAAGTCAAGAATCGTAGATCACACTTGTAGTAGTGGAGTCTACTGATCATATTAGAGGCAGAGATCGTAGTCGAGCCAGATCAGACGAGGACAGCAAGCATGAAAGGCAGAAATCGTAGTCTGTCAAGATCTGATCTCGGATTCGTAGTGCCTGCAGAAACAAGGCTAAATCGTAGTCTGCAGGACTAAGGCGTCTACAGAGTGCCAAGGCAGAATCGTAGTGTCAACACGATTCTCAACAAATGAGCACTCCTATAGAATCCAAAGATGAAGCCTCTGGTTTGAGCTGCAAAGATACATTACACCTGAAGGAAACCAGAGAGCACTCAACGAATGGCATGCAAGCTAACAAAAGATCTAAGCACCAACTCAATCGTCATCCAGGTTGAGTTGTGAGACTCAGTGGCAGTGAGACTACGAAGGTGGAAGTGAAGCAGATTTGAAGAAGGACTTGAACAGACTAAAGCTTCACTCAACAAGGATGAGAATGCCATTGAAGATGGCAGCTAAGCTGAGAGCCGAGAAGGACAAGAAGATAGCATTCAGGAAAGTGGCTGAGCATAAAGAAGATCAGAAGAGCCACTCTACAGATCACCATGAAGAACCAGAAGTTGAACAAGTACATATGCAGAACCATGTCTGCATATCAATCAAGAAGGGTTCAAAGGATCCTAAGGATCAGAAGAAGGTGACCCACAATGAAAAGCCTTAGCAGACCTATGTGGTGATGGTGCACAACTGACATCAGAAGAAGATGAGCTGAACAAAATGAAGATCAGCAGCACCTGAGAAGAAGTGGTCCAGACTCTACGCAGAATGCAAAGAGGGCCACGCCAAGCTGCTAAGTACAAAGATGATCAAGCTTCAAGACATCTTAGTAGCAAGGCACCAGCAATAACAACAACTACAACAACAAGTAGCCAAGGCCTGAGGGGTCCTTGTCCGGAGGGACTAAATGAAGTTCTAAGCCTGCTGGGCTTGAAGAGTTCATAGAGAACTAGAGTTCCAAGGCTGCTGGCCTTGAAGGAATCTTAGTGATTCAGGGTGCTGCCCTTCCTTAGCGGATTTCCAGCGAGAGTGCAGAAGAGTGGATTAGGAGCTTGAGTCTCTGAACCACTTAAAACCCCTTGTGTCTTTTACATTCTGTCATTTACATTCTGTCTTTACATTATGTACTTAACTGCTATAACTGTTATGTTTGTATTAACTACTTACATCTAAACTAACTCCAAGAACAATGTATCCATGTTTATCAATATATCAATGAAGGGGACATTTAATTTATTCCGCTGTGCTTGAAATGATTCTTATGTTTGTCATGTGCTAACTTCTTAGCAATACAAAATAAAATAGAAAAGAGTTTTAAAATGCAAAGGATCTATTCAACCCCCTTTCTAGATCTATTGTGTGCCTACTGGGAACTAACAATTGGTATCAGAGCAGGTTCTCATGCTATATTCAAAAGCTAATCGCTTTGAGTCTGATCCTAGGCACAAATATTGTTCTAAACTTAGTTTAGTAGTAAGTCACTTGTAAATACAGATGAGCTCACAAGTTAAAAATAATGTGTACAGGTAAATGTGTATATACACCTGAAGCTGCTCAGATTGGTCCATGTTCTCAAATGCTATAGCAACAAGTCCAATCCTTGTCCACGGTCAATCTTGTAGTCTAAAGACCAGAAATGGGAAGTCAAGAGGTATCAACAGCAAAGAATCAAGCATCCTCTATTTTGAAAGATGAAAGGCCATACATGCTAAGAAACGCTTATCCAGAGGAGAAAGAGGACTTTCTCAAATATGTATTTGGCTAACCAGTAGTTGGATGTGAACCCTGAGGTTCAAGG
The DNA here is from genome assembly GCA_020205555.1 of Panax stipuleanatus. NCBI lineage: Eukaryota > Viridiplantae > Streptophyta > Magnoliopsida > Apiales > Araliaceae > Panax > Panax stipuleanatus. Next base: position 16,727,940 of record CM035118.1, on the reverse strand, counting down.
TGATTAAAGAACTAAAGATGCCAAGACGTTCTTAGCTTACCTCTTCAAGGCTATGACTGATTGATCGAAGGACAATTGGAGCAACAAGCTGTCAGAAATAAATATAAAGATATGCACATCAATGCCTAACCTCATTATAACAAGGTGAATGACTGTTAAGAGACTGACAGTGTAAAGGTATGGTTCCTCATTCATTATAAATGTGTACATTATGTTGCATCACCTTATGTACTATAACAGTATTCTATCAAGAGACCATACTCGTCCTAAAAAGAGGAAAATAGAAAGTACACTAAGATTGGAAACTTAATTGTTAACAAACTTTCTCTCCATCCAAGTTTTAGGTTAAAGATAACATCTTGAAAGATGTCTGAAATAGGTCATAAGCATATCAAGATTTAATTAATCTTAAGTGGAGTAGTCCTTGCTGAAGGGTTAGTATGTATGTACAAACCTATGTTCTAGGTTTTTGATAATACATAGAGTATAATTAGTTCTAGAGGAGTATCTTGAAGATTCTTAGAAACTGATCATCTCCATGAATCTACCATATACAAATAAGTAATAGAGTTGATTCCTACTCTGCGAACATTCAAGATCTGTGAACATAACCAAGCAAAGGATGAAATCATCAAAGAAAAAGAGTGTATTATTAAAATGATTAATCTTACATACACTCACCATCATGCATTTTAAATGTCATATCTAAATCTGATGCAGGCATGGATATGATCATTGATGCTAAATTTGATGTAAATTCAAGTATACGAGGAATAGGGATTTTGAGAAAACTAACCTAGCAGGACCCAATCAAGCTTGGGTACCAAAATAGAAGTTATTTAAACCTGCAGGTACTTGGTCTATCTGACCACACTAAGGAATGCTGAAGCAGATGGCTTTAGTCACGAAGATTCACCCAGCTAGAGGCTCAAGACATTTCAGCAATGTTCTTGTCAAAATTCATCCTATGCTAAAGCCGGTTTCTGAAGATTTGTTGAACCCACATGAACGAAGCTCACAAGATTGCTGATCTACATATGGAAGCTGACCATTCATGCCAAGATGAAAAAGATCCTCTATGCTTATTCATACAAAGCATTTCAACTCAAAGGGAACATCAAAGAAGTTCACATCAGAGGATCATCAAGCATTGATCATGAAGAATGCATCATAAAAGTAGAACTCCACGAGTGCAGTCTATCAAAGAGCTTAAAGAAAATTGTAGTGTTCTCTACGGTCAAGACTGAGTCAAGCTTGTGCAAGCCAACACACAACGATTATGGTACAATGACCACAATCGTAGTGTTCCTCCAGTTAGCATCAAAGTCCGCAGTTCTGATTAAGGAGAAAGGAAAACTAACTGAAGGAAGGTTGTTAGATGTTGACAAGTCAATAGTCCCAAATGAGTCTTCATTCATCCTTAATGTATATTAATGAAACTAAGGAAGGACTACAAGCCTACTGAAAATGCCTGTTCAGGTATCGGATAAAGAAAACTACGTTCGTAGTTCTGTCAACAATTGTAGAGAGATCAGTCCTGAAGATATCTCTCTCCATGATCCAAGGAAGCTTTTATGATAGAGATGATTTAAGTCAAAAGGAGATATGCAAGACTGCCTTCTGATGAATATGAAGAAGAAGAATTCATGCTTCTTTGAGAAGATAGCATTATCTATGGGGGAGCAGTGATCTGCTAAGAGCAGTAGCACTAAAGGTGTCTAAGATGATTAATGAAGAAAATTCTTCAGATCTTCCAAGCAGAAAAGATAGTCACTTGATTGACTCAGAAAGATCAAGTGAGAAGCTGAAGAAGCTGTGAATTTCAAAAAAAAAAAAGCAGTCACAGAACAAAGAAGTACTCACTAACTACGATTGTGGAGTCATCACCAATCGTAGAGTCCAGATAAATTACTACTGCAGACGGAGAAGCTGCAACAGCCTCTCAGTCTGAAGAAATGGTCAAGGCTGAATCTGAAGAAAGTTCCAAGGCTGTATCCAAGTCAAAGAAGAGACTAGAGTCATAGAAGATGATCAGGAAGTGATCAGTCATGCAGAGCATACTACTGCACCTGATCAGACCATGATCAATGATGAAAAAGGAATGCAAAAACCAAGTGATGCTGCTAAGAAAGAACAGTTTGAAGGTGGTGAAGAGTGTAGAAGATTATCTGAAGATATGGAGATGGTGAAGCTCTGAAGACAAAATGAAAAAATGGAATTCTTGCCAGAAGATCTAAGATAAGTTCAGAAGACAAGTCAATCATGGTGCATGTCTGTCAACCACACCATGATCACTTCTGTCGAGTTCATAGAGAACAGGAGCTAACCCAAAATAAAAATATCCCAGTTACAAAGTCCCAAAACTTTGTGGCTGATGAACCAAATGAAGATCCATTGTCAGTAGTAACGTCCCAAAACGTGCTACTAATAACCATATCAGCCACTCACCTCAAATCGTGGAGTACTTATGATAAAACATCTGATCGCAGTATAAGAACAGGAGGACACCATGATTGCAGCCCATACAAAAGCGAACACCAATGAATTTGCAAAGTTGGTAAATGAATTCCTTAGCAAAGATGTCAAATGTGATGACAGTACTGTCTTTGCCAAAGCTCTTCATCTGATAAGTATCTCAGGGACAAACCTAACCTTTAGCCTTGGTCTAAGAGGTTGGCCCTTCCTGAGCAACCTTAATCCAGAAGAAGTGCAAATATTAACTGCATCACAAGAATCTTTGCTGAAACATGCAACATCTCATCAGAAGATTTTAAGCTGCAAAAGAGAATTGCAAATCACTCAGAGTATAATGAAGAAGTTGCCTATTGAAGCATGACCACAGACTACGATCATCGAAGAAGATGCAGAGAGTGTAAATCAGTCTGGAAATCGTGGAGTACTGAGCTAAGACATAAGTCACTCCATGGATTAAAGAAGTCAATAGTCAACAGAAGAAAAGTCAAAATCTGGATAACTGACACGATGGAAGAGTTACAAATTGTGACCTATCAACGTCTTACAACTGTCCCACTAAGAAACGTGGAAGGAACAGTTACAAGAGGGAAATTCAAATAATTGGCAGTTTCATTTTAGCGGGTTCATCAAAAGCTGCAAACCTTTCAAATCCATACTTTCATCCTCTCAAGCCAAAACCTAAACACTTCCAAACAGCCTGACCTTCTTCAACAGTCATCCGATCTCGAACTGCTTTCTAACATCTCACAAGATTCTTACAAAGCTATAAATTCAGAAAACCCTAACTCTTCAAATGGCAGACTGGCAAGTAATCACTGGCATTCAACTTGGAACAAAGAAGTTTGAGAAATCCGAGAAGAAGTTCAGAGATATTCTTGAGCTTGTAAAGAAGGCCGAATTTTTTGAATGCCTTGAGTCGAACACTCTTATCTATGTCAATCTAATTAAAGAGTTCTACTCAAATATGACTCTGAGTTCTGGAACTCTAACAACAAAGGTCAAAGGCCAGATTCTGAAGATGAAACCTACAGACATAAATCAATGTCTAGGTTTCCCTGACCTAGGCCTAAAAAATCTTGATGAAGTCGACACTAAAGGAGCCAAGAAGATTATGCGGTACCAGAGAAATCCTAGTTTGAAGGATATGAAGAAAAAGGATTTTCTTGAAGAGTTTGAATTCCTTACAGAGATAGTGGGTAAATGTATACTATGTAAGGACACTGCACATGACACTGTGAGTGATTAACAGTTGAAGATCATGTCTATAATTGTTCTGAAGAAGTAAATCAATTTTGGAGCTATCCTGCTCGACCTAATGTCCAAATGGTTGGACAAGGCGAAGAAGAAAAGGTTAACAGGGAAATCGCTCACAAAGGTTTTCCATGGAAGGTTCTTGAGTATCATTCTGAAGAAGAAACTGAAGAATAAGATTAAGGATGATGAAGGTGTAGTCCTAAACAGCCATAAGGTGATGACCCCTCAGCTGTTTTCAAACTGGAAGAAGAACCCAATGGAGAACAAAAGGTTGATGACACATGGTAGCAGCAGCAAGAGTACTTTGAAGAAAAGGAAGGCAAGTGCTATGAAAGAAGAAGAGTTGTCATCCTCTGAAGATTCAATTATACCAGAGACCAAGTCTGTGAGGCCATCCAAGAAGAAAGCCAAGGTGGTGAAAAGGCCAAAATCAGTTCCTCAGAAAAGTCTATCTGCTGAAGAAGAAAAAGTAAAGTCAGAGGAAGAAAAAGGAACTGCAGGTTCCATGGATGAATCTCCAAGCAGCCAGTCTACTGACAAGAAGAAATCAGGGCGTGAAAAGGAGATAACAAAATTTGAAGAAGAATATGCAAGTCCTATGGCTAACTCCCAGAGTAGCCATTCTTTTGAAAAAGGAGGATCTAAATCAGAAGATATTGTAACCTCTACTGCTGAAGCTTCAAGGAGTCCTGATGGTTCAAAAGATGTTGAGTCCGAAGAAGAAGCATCTGCCCCTCCTGCTGTTGAACCTCAAGGAAGTCTGTCTGATGAATCAGAGACTTCAAAGACTGAAGATGAAGAAAGGTTTGAATCTCATGTAGTTGAACCACCAAGAAGAAGGAAGAGCAACAGACTGATTGCTCAAATAGTTTCAAAAAGGGGAGAATTGTTTCCAAAGACAATTGAAATCAGTGATGATGAAGCTGAATCCAAGGGAGAAGATACTAAAGGAAAAAAAGGAAAGTATCTGAAAATGCTAGCAGTAAGAGATTGAAGGCTACAGAGCATGAAGTGCCAAGTGAGTCTGCAGAGACTAGTTCTGATGAATATAATGAAGAAGATGATAATCAAATGTTGGAACATACTGATGAGTCAGTTAAAGAAAGTAAAGAAGATTCCAATCCTGAGAATGATATTCCAGAAGATTTTCACATTCCATGTCCTATTCAACGCAAGAGGAGAATAGTAGTAGAAATTGATGAAGAATTACTAGATGCACCTCCAGAGAAATGGATTAATCATGGGAATGGAAGGCTGCATGTGGTAAAAATAACTGCAGCACATCTACTCAACCATCGTGAAACTATAAAGCTAGACTCTTCAACCTTGATTTATGATACTGAAATCAAGGATCATGCTATAAGATGGTTTTATCCTCATATGTCATGGGTAAAGGCATCCCTCACTGGAGACAACTGCTATTTCTCATGGTGCTTCTCTCACCTCCCCAACCTAGAGCTGGTGGCACAGAATTTTCTAAGGGTGAAGAAGTTTGCAACTCTGCTAATTAAAGACCAATCTCATTTCAAGGTCTATCGATATGCTGGAAATTATTACATCTCCTACGGTTGTCGAGCAAATTTAGATGGTGGAAGGATCTTGCCCAAGTCAACAATCATAGAATCCTTTCACTCTACCAATGAAGATGATCAAACTGAGTTTGAAAAGCTCTATGCTGATCCAGCAGTGCTAACTGATAATCCTCCATCCTTCAACAATGATTGGTACTCAACGATCTATCAGATTCTCACTACTTTTGAAAACTTGTCCAAGGGTGAAAATCGTAGAGTCCAATCTGGTTCTCAGTATGAGATTGATCAACCAGTCGCTCAGCAAGAGGCTGACTAAACAGCTGCTCAGAAAGAGGATGAACAACTTGATGCCAGATCTCTTCAAAAGCAAGAGTTGCTAAAGAACTCAAAAGAACTGATTGAGGAGATCTGTCTTATAGCTGCAGAAGTCAAATGCATGTCAATAGGAGAAGACAATGAGCTGTCAAAAAGGCTTCAAGCCAGACTCTCAAATATATCCCTCAAGCTTCAACTAAGAGATCAAGTTTTTCTGAAGGCTATGAGTGATCAGAAGGAAGAAGCTCTACGAGCTCAGAAGGCTAATGAAGAGCAAATTCTATCTCTCTCTGACAAGATTGACAATCTGAATCAGTCTTTCTCCCTACAACTTGAGCTAAGCCAACAAGAAATCAAGATTAAGGTTGGGAACTCATCTCACCTGATGGAGCAGCTTATGTCAAATGTGGAGCAGCTCTCACAAGTGATTAATGACAAAAAGGGGGAGAAAAAGAGACATAGAAAGAGGCATTCAAGGAGGAGCAAGGAGAGAAGAATGAAGGAAGAAAAGAAGGCCAAGAGCAGAAAGGCAGAGGAGAAGAAGAATAAGACAGCAACAGCAGAAGCAGAGTCATCATCTGAGGGGGAGCAAAAAAATGATGACCCTATAGAGACAGAATCATAGGGGGAGCCAAACAAAGAAGAGCATGCAACTGAACCAGAACCTGATCAGACAGAGAAGTTAAGCATGCATCTGAGGGGGAGCAGGGGAAAGAAGAAAAAGAAGAAAGAAAGATGAGTAGCTGAATAGATAATCAACAGACATCCTGGAGACATACATGGAGCAGAAAAGGTACATCTCTATCTAGTTAGGTATGTTCTGGATCCAGGATGTAGAGTGTCATAGTTTATGTAATTCCATACTATCATCAATGACATTCATGATTATCTATTTTAGAAATACAGCTACTCACTGTATATAAGATTCATTCATCTCATGCATATGCACTGATTATTTTTGTCATAATCAATTAGGGGGAGATTGTTAGGAAAATACATGAGAATGTTATTCCTATTTTATATGATTTGATTATGATATAAATGAATGAATATGCAAGTATGCTTGCATTGATAAAAGCTGTAAAGTCCTTTGATAGATAATAGGAATATATGTACAAGGACTTATACTGAAATGATCAAATATGTTAGGTTGATCCTACATAAACAAAACAGCTTTATAAAGTCCTTAAAAAGAAATGATGTGCAAGGACTATAAATATAGAAAGATCAAACTTGTTAGGTTGATCTTATAAAGTGTAATAAATAGGCTTGTCTGATCATCGAGCACTACACCAGCATCGTTGTATGCCAAAAGAGACAAGGAAGACTCGAGAACTATTAAGGCGGAATTGTAGTCTGCAAGGATAGTAGATCTCAGAGTTCGTAGTCTGCCAGGAGAGATGAGAAAGGATCGTAGTGTGTTGGGAAGAACTTTCTCAGAGCCATAGTCTGCTGAGGAAGTCATGCTTAGAATCATAGAGACAGCCTATCTATGAGCCGACCGAGCATCTGCCAGAGCTAAGTGAAGAATCGTAGACCACACTTGTAGTAGTGGAGTCTATTGATCATATCAGAGGCAGAGATCGTAGTCGACCCAAATCAGACGAGGACAGCAAGCATGAAAGGCAGAAATCGTAGTCTGTCAAGATCTGATCTCGGAGTCGTAGTGTCTGCAGAAACAAGGCTAAATCGTAGTCTGCAGGACTAAGGCGTCTACAGAGGTTGCTCATAATGCCAAGGCAAAATCGTAGTGTTAACACGATTCTCAACAGATGAGCACTCCCATAGAATCCAAAGATGAAGCCTCTGGTTTGAGCTGCAAAGATACATTCCACCTGAAGGAAACCAGAGAGCACTCAACAAATGGCATGCAAGCTAACGGAAGATCTAAACACCAACTCAATCGTCATCTAGGTTGAGCTGTGAAGTTATTCGAGTTAAATTCTTCTACAAGCCGATCAGAAGAAGACTTCAGATAAAGTAACTGACTAGAGAAAGTCAGCAAGTGTAGTAGTTGTCAAGAGAACATAAGACAACGATCTTGGGATTAACCAGGATCGTAGTGTTTGCCAAACAAGCAGGAACTGATGCAGTTTACATAGAGATATTGGCCAACTTATGAAGAATAAGACAGAAGTGATTAAGCATAGGTCAGACCATTGTTGATAGGTGAACGGGAGATCACCAGGAGAAAGAGAGCTGGGTATGCCATAAATCTGATATGTCTTACTATTCAAAAGGAGGCCAGAATGACAAGTCAAGCTATCAGTTCCTGAGATCAGTCAAGGCAAGCAGAAGTGTTGAAGCACTGCACAAGAGAAGGAAGAGGTGTTCTACATTTGCATATCTAAAGAACACTCTTCATAATCGTAGTGTTGTCTCAACCAGTCAAAGAGCAACATTCAACAAGACACACTATGATCAAGGTCCAAGAACATTTGCAACAGAATCGTAGAGTTCGGGCATCTGAATATTGAAGCACTGGCAACGTCTCAATATGAAGACTTACATCCGAACGTTGCTAATTATGAGCATCGATGCAAAAGGATAACTCATGTAGATTTAAATTAGAGAATCAGAAAGGAGATATAAAGGTGACTACTAGCCTGATACAGAATAGTAACATCTCTGAGGCAGTAGGTGAAGTAGCAGTTTGCTGTGTCAGTAAAATCAAAAAGGAGCTATCACGTCATATCAGCAGTCTGCACCAAATAACTCGAGATCTACGAAGCAATTCAAATAGCTTCCAACGGCTATTTTCCAACGGGAAGATCCTGGAACAGTATTTAATAGCTGAAGCTTCAAAGATGAAAGGGTTGCTAAGTTGAAGAATCGTTGAGTTGTTGGAATGCTACATTGTTGACTCTACGAGTTCCACCAGAGCTGAACAGTACAAGTCTCAGTGGCAGTGAGACTACGAAGGTGGAAGTGAAGCATATTTGAAGAAGGACCTGAACAGACTAAAGCTTCACTCAACAAGGATGAGAATACCATTGAAGATGGCAGCTAAGCTGAGAGCCGAGAAGGCCAAGAAGATAGCATTCAGGAAAGTGGCTGAGCATAAAGAAGATCAGAAGAGCCACTCTACAGATCACCATGAAGAACCAGAAGTTGAACAAGTACATATGCAGAACCATGTCTGCATATCAATCAAGAAGGGTTCAAAGGCTGCTAAGGATCAAAAGAAGGTGACCCACAATGAAAAGCCTTAGCAGACCTATGTGGTGATGGTGCACAGCTAACATCAGAAGAAGATGAGCTGAACAGAATGAAGATCAGCTGCACCTGAGAAAAAGTGGTCCAGACTCTACGCAGAATGCAAAGAGGGCCACGCCATGCTGCTAAGTACAAAGATGATCAAGCTTCAAGACATCTTAGCAGCAAGGCACCAGCAACAACAACAAGTAGCCAAGGCCTGAAGGGTCCTTGTCCGGAGGGACTAAATAAAGTTCCAAGCCTGCTGGGCTTGAAGAGTTCGTAGAGAACTGGAGTTCCAAGGCTGCTGGCCTTGAAGAGTTCTTAGTGAACTGAAGTTCCAAGGCTGCTGGCCTTGAAGGAATCTTAGTGATTTAGGGTGCAGAAGAGTGGATTAGGAGCTTGAGTCTCTGAACCACTTAAAACCCCTTGTGTCTTTTACATTCTATCATTTACATTCTGTCTTTACATTATGTACTTAACTGCTATAGCTATTATGTTTGTATTAACTACTTATATCTAAACTAACTCCAAGAACAATGTATCAATGTTTATTAATATATCAATGAAGGGGACATTTAACTTATTCCGCTGTGCTTGAAATGATTCTTATGTTTGTCATGTGCTAACTTCTTAGCAATACAAAATAAAATAAAAAAGAGTTTAAAAACGCAAAGGATCTATTCAACCCCCCTTCTAGATCTATTGTGTGCCTACTGGGAACTAACAAATAACATTGCAGTTAAGAACGAAAGATTTGACGAGCCTTCCACTAGCAAAGGCAAGGAAAAAGTCAACAAGTGATGAAGACTTGTTGTTTAATTGATAATATTTGCTTAAGACTTATGTGTAATGTTTAAGACTTATTATTTGTTTACGTTTTCGCAACAGAGATTTAAGGTTAAGTATGACCTGGGATTATTTATGTATTTCATTTCAGATATTGTAACCTCGTAAGGGGAGATGATGGAGTTTTTCTATCTATTGCATGGTTTGCATTTATTATGGGTAGATAGATATATGATATTTGTACAGTGAACACCAAATCCCGTGGAAGTTGAAGTACCCGAATTTGGGGGTGTCACATTAACCTCACAACTACAAATGGCAATCAACTTGTTATAAGTTGCAGTGCACTTTGTGCGTGTTTGTCTTCAATAACCGCTTTTTGACAATTCTTTTAGACATTTTAATAGAGAGAGAGAAAGAGAGAAAGGCCAGGATATTATTTCTTGGTTTTGTCAGAGTGACTTCTTATTGCAGTGGGCAAAAACTTCTGCAGCCTATAGCTTTGTAACTAATGAGTGATACATGATGTTAATGGCGGTATCCTCACATTTGTCTTTTGCCAAGTTATTTTGGTGAAAGTTAGATATACTTCTGGGGTTCTTGTGAATCAAGTGGTTGTTTGCAGCAAGGATGTTAGCTACATTCATGGAATTGAATTAGTTTTCTTAGTATGCAAAATATATTGCTCTTGTTGCACAACTTTCTTGGGGAATTCAATATAATAATATAAACAGGGATGGACCCAAGGGGGTCAAGTGGGGCCCACAGCCCCTACTAGCCTTTTAAAAAAAAAATTAAATTCCTTCTTTGGTTTGTGTACACTTTGGTCGGTAGACCCTCTAGGTTATTATATATTGTCCAAGATGCATAGGTCTTTACGCACGTGAGGATGAGTTTGCCCATTTATATAAGCTTGGTCCCCTCTTTATTTAGTAATTTATAATATTTTCGTAGTTTTATGTCATTGTGTTTGACAGACAATATTTATTTATGCAATTATCACAATATTATTTTAAATTTTTTTTCTTATATATATCGTACCAAAGCCCCCACTAGACATAAATTCTTCGTCCGTCCCTGAATATAAAATATTGTCCTTGAAAACTCTCAGGCACTCATTTAAATTATTCATTACTTGAACTTTGAAGACTTAGTTTTTCTCTTTTTCAATTGTAGAGATCATGAACTTTGTTCTCTTGGTCCATTAGCATTTCAGTTCTTGATTGTTTGGTCCGCATATTTACGATCCATGTTTCTATTCATATAAGTATATAATTATGATAAATCTGACTGATTTAAAAATTCTGAAATTTGCAGTTTGTACTAACAAAAATCAAGTACGGAGCGGCACGCTATTGGGCTATCTTATTTGTCTTCTGGTTTCTTGTTTTCGGTATATGGGCTTCAAGAACACACGACACTCACGCGACATGATTCTTCTCGCGTATTCTTTCAGTGTAAACGTACCCACAACCTGCTCTTGCAAATATTATTCAAGAACTTTTGTAATTACATTGCCATTAATTGATTAGTATTTGGTATAATTGTACCTCACATTGTACAATGAGCAGTATAAATGTCTTCTTTTTAATATTAACAGGCAGGGACGAAACCAGGATTTATTTTTGGGGGGGCCAAGAATTTTTTTAACAACCTAATATACATTCAGAAAAGGGTACTCAAAAAATGTATTGATATAAACCGTAATAGATGTATGTTCGTCGAATTTCATCACATCACGACATTTCCATATTTCGATACGTTTTTCAAGATCACGTTCCAAATAATTAATATCTCATTCTTTACTTTCAGTTCTTGGTAATTTTAGAGAACGTTGTTCTTGTTCAGAGGTAGGCAGAGATGTTTAATTTGAACATTAGGCTCAGGGGTAAGCAGAGATGTGTCAACATAATTTGATTTCTTTATTTTGAAAAATAAATCAATAGTCTGTGATTTTTCCATAATTCTAAAATAAAAAATAAAAAATTCAATTAGCTACACTACAAGAATGAGTTAATCAATATTATTGGACCATTTATTGAACTTTTTAATAATAAAATTTTCATAAATTTACAATCAAATAAGTAAGGTTTTAGTTGGTTATCGAAAAACAAATTGAATATGCAATTGGAATTAACATATACAATATTATGATCACTCATTAAAATTTTAAAAATTAAAATATCAAGTTTCATAAAATAAACAAAGAATAAAAAAATTAAATAAGGGTATAAGTTGGTTACCTGGATATAAATATATCATTCAATTAGAATAACACATATAATATTATGCTCCAATTACACAAACTTACAATTATAATAAATTTAATAATGATACATTTTCAAACCTTGGGATAAACTTTATAAATTTTTCAAACTTTGGGGGGGGGACCATGGCCCCCTCCAGCCTTCATGTAGTTTCGTCCCTGACAGGCCGTTAAAGGCCATAATGTTTAATGTTAATATTTTGTTGGATGGTGTTACATTTTTTTTTGGTCCTGGTGTGATTATCCAGCTGTGAGTTCTGCATGTTTGTAATGCCTACAGATGTTAATACCCCAACGCATGTATTCAACTAGTCTAAAGCTTAGACTGATAATAAAATTTAGCTTTTGTCTAATAAGTTGAGCTTGAACAATAATTTTTTGTTTGAGAATAAAAGTCGAGCTCAACTCGGTTTGGCTCGTTTTCATTTTAAAATCTTATATTTCAAATTTCATCGTCACGAGGAAAGATTATTGTAACAATTGCATAATCGTTAAACTAAGAATGAATTACATTAACAGTAACTTATCTTGGATGATCTCGTTTTGATATTAAAATCTACTTTTATCACTTCTTCATCATATAATCATGCATTTGAATGAAAATTATGAAATCGTTCAACAAATTAACCATAATTAAACATCTTCCAACCTAGAGAATAATAATAATATTCCAATACTGAAATTAATTAAGGAAGTCAACCATAATACAATTGAAACAAAATACCCCATGAATGAATAACTAAACCCTAATTTAATTCCATAACAACTAGGTTAAAGACCAAACTTCCATTTTTATTTTTTTGGGACAAAAAAAACACTTCAAATCTTCTTCAAACCACCAGAACTTTCGATCATCTCCAATTCATCAGCTCTCTTGTTTACCATCTCTTTCAGTTCCTCCATTGCAGCTATATATTTCCCAAGCTCCTCTACCCTTAAGTGCTCAAAATCTCCCTCCCACCAAAACAACCCATTGTTATTATTATTATTATCACTATTCCCCTTCATAGCTCTTTCTTCTTTTCATCCTCCAATTCCTTAGAAATCTGAGCAAACTCTTTGTTAAACTTATCCTGCATGGGAGTAGTGCAGGATCCTCTGCGATGCAGTGATTGACCGCTTTTAGTGTGGTAGCGGTCAATTATTGCATCGACACTCGGGTGGCCAAAAGAGTACAATCGGTCACCCGGAGATTCAACGAGGATGGCGATTTCTGCACCGGTTAATATGCAAAGCTCGCTTGCTTTCTTGAAGAGGCCGCCTCGGCGTTTTGAGAAGGCCACATTGCGGTGGTTTGTGTCCTCTATTTGCTTCATCTCTATTTTCATGCGGCCTAGGGTTTTCTTTCTCGTCATCATTTTCTTGGAAGAAAAAGGAGAGAAATAATTAGTGAAATATCTAGCCTAGGCATGAATGATAATAATGGATGAATAAGGTGAATGTTTTGGCTATATATATAGTTAGGGATTTTCTACATGTTTGATTGATTGAGAAATCCCAACAATTTAGCTAGTCAAGGATATCTTGTAATGTATGAATGATGTAATCTCGGAGATTGTAATAAGGAAAGTAATGATTGTAGCAATCTAACTTACTAAATTGATGTTTTAAGTTTACCATAAAAAAAAGGAAAAAAAAGAGTTTTTAGTAAGTTACTAGTAATTAATAGCCAAAACAATCTTTCTTTTATTACTACTTGTTTATAATTAAAATTACTATTAATACGGTTTTATAGGGTGTACTTCATGTATAAATAATTATAAAAACTAGCTTGTGACTAACCCCTATGCGAATCACAGGTCACATGGAAAATGATTTATTATATTATTAAATATAAATATTTAATTAAATTTTGAGAAGATAATTATAGTTACTAAATTATTAAATATTTATTTAAATTCTAAACATGTGAAAGGAGTTCATATTTATTTAGTTATGAATATGAAAAAATAATTATTTTAATTTTATTTAAGTTTGTAATATATTAATATTTATACTGACAAAATTTGCTTGAAATTCTTATGCCAATAGAAGTATAAAACTCAAACTCTAATAAATTTTAAGTAGTTACAAAAATTAGTTAGTAAATAATCTGCTACAATTTTTCAACTAATTTTACAGTTATTATATTTTTTAAAAATTCACATATTATCACTACAATTAAATGTGTGATTTGGTAAAATTTCAAGTTTTAAAATTTTAATATAAAGATTGTGAGATATGTTAAAATATTTTTTCGATATCTTAATAATATTGTGATAATAAAATTATCCTACATATTTTTTTAAGATATAAATATATATATATATATATATATATATCTTCCTTTTTCCTAATAGGCTTGGGGTTTCTTTTGAATATTTTATAAATTTGGATAATATCTAATTGTTTCAAATTTGGATAATACTTCTACTAATTTCGATAGAAAAGTAAAAGATCGGACAAAAAAAATTGTGAAACCAAAAATTGGTGAAATCAAATTTCTATTTTTAATTATGGGCTTACACGAGATACCCTCTAGGGTATATACGTAATATACCATACGTACAGATGAAAATATCATGCAAAAATATAAGTAAAATTAAATTTTTATTCAATTTGAGGATGTGTAGCACTTTTATTATAACATTGTAAAATAAGTATATTTTTGACGACTAAGATTAATTAAACTTTCATTACTATAAAGTCGATAATAGATATCATCAAATCATAAAAAATTCATGTGCTCAAATATTTTTATATATTCTCTAAATTTATACGATTGAATTTATCTATAAAAAAATAAAAATGAACATACTAAGCCTATAGGATATACTTATTATATATCCTTGGTATATCCCTATTTCACTTTTGGACATGTATCGTAAACTTTTGCACATGTAGTGTAAATTCAGTTAAACTACAAGAATTGTTTAATGGAGTATGTTAGAAATAAAGTGCGGGTCCTTATCCATGAAATCATACAATACAAAATTGGCAAGAATTCGGAAGGTTGGACAACCAAAAGTTGCCTTGTGGGGGTCACAAGAGAATAAATGACAAACCTTTCACTCTCTTAGAACATCTCCATTGTATATGTTAATAAAGTATTTTGTGTCAGATTTTTATTTTAAAATATAAAAAAATGTTGCATTGTATATGTTAGGGAGAAGGTTAGTGGTGGGTCCTATGTGTTAGAATTTTATTTCTTTGTTAACCGTAACATGAAGTTTAACATTACCAAATTGTGGGGACCAGCAATATAAATTTTTTTATAGCCGTTGAACTTGTTGGAGTTGTTGGGAGGGGGCGGTTGAAATTGAAAATGAGCCTTGAAATCGCAAAAGAGCCGTTGAGATGAACAAAAGTCCACCATGAATATATTTTGTGATAAGAAAATAGTCGTTGGAGCATCAATTTTTATACCATTTGAACAACAATATTTTCCTATAAATTCTAGTTTTCTCATATCAATCCCCACCTAAAAAAAATATCTCACTCTTCTCATTCTTAGCTTTATTTTTTCACCCCATATCATGGATCCCCCACCTCCAATTTTTTATTCTCAAGTCAATCAACACTACAATTCTTGACCACCACCGCCACCACAAACTAATTCACATTCGTTTATTCAAACACCGCAATTTGATTTTCAATCCAATCCTCAACAATATCCGTTCAATCCACAATATTACCCTACATTATTCATGTGATGCCCCTAAAATAGGTTCAATATTTAACCCATTCTGAGTCGCCAAATACATGGTACAGAATCTAAATAAAATCTTTTATATCATACAGTCGTACAAAATACGATCACACAAACTGTTAGTGTCAATACAAATATGTAGAAAATATAAACACTCAAACTAAGTCTTTATTACAATTATTATCACACTATTTTACATAAATAGTGAGGACTACTACTGCTCTTAACTCGGACCATCATTCTGCCCCCCGACTAGTCCCTACGACATTCTCATTTCCTGAAGAGGACAATAGAAGAAAAGGGTGAGCTCAACTAGCCCAGTAAAGAATATTATGACTAAGATAATGAAAAATAATTTATCGTTAATCTTCAACAAATCAGATAAAATATTATGGACAACAAGTTTTAGATCAACTACTGCAACGGAATTTACAATTCATTAGAAGAGTTACGCAGAGAATGATGTCTACTATCTTCTATGATTTAAAAGTCCATCATCAATATTTTATCCCTGTAACATCAATCAATGTATATTTCAAATTAAATATTCATCTTTGCACTACGGGCCAAAGATATTCATTTGTATCACCAGTGGTTATGTTCATCTCAACACTTGTCCATCTTTGCACTACGGGCCAAAGATATTCATCAGGTAATCATTCATCTTTGCTCTACAGACCAAAGATATTCAGTTATATCACCATTTAGGACTGAGGATGATGAAAAATAATATAAATAACGAATCCAGTGAGATAAAGGACAAAGATTATGGATTCATAATTTAGTTTATCCAAGTTCAAGAATACTCCATGATAATCAATTGTGGAACAAAATTCAAGAATGAAGTTCAAAACATGGATACAATCAAAGATAGTAATCATAACAGACAACTTGGACAAATAAAAGAAAATTTAATTTTCCTGTGAATAGTATCGTATACATGAATAGTGCCGTATACGTGAATAATGCCGTATATGTGAATAGTAACCCTGACATGAAAAGGTAAAAATTTCATAATAAAATTCATACCAACATTCCAATGAAATGATACTAGATAAAACGCAAAATTCGAAGAATTTTTGATCATTTCAGGAATTATAGAAGCAATACTTATCATAGTAAGTTTTAATTTGGGTATATGAAATAAAATATTATCGCTTTCATAATATGGAATATGAAAGAAAATAATATTCTTTATGAATATTGAATGAAAGTAACATCATTTACGAGAAAAATAATATCCCTTACCTTAGTAAAAATTAGATTTGACTGGAATATCGGATATTATTTTGAGAAAATCTTGCACAAAAGCTACACTCAAAGTATCTTTATACTCAAGAGAAATACTCACAATACTATAGAAAAAGAATTTCTGATATTGAAGGTGTGTTTAGAAAGGAGGGTTACCCCACTATTTATAGCGCAACGGAGGAAGAAAAATTTAAAAACAATTGCCTAACGTTTCTTTCTTTCTCCTCTCCGCTTAACCTCTCACTTTCTCAGCTTAATTTTTCATTTTCAATCATGCCTAACCTATCATTCTTCTCTGCCTAACAACCCCTCATTTCCAAGGTTGAGGCCCCACACTTGAGAAAACATAGCTTGCAGGCATATTAACAAGCCACCAAAAAGAAAAGAATGTGCAGAGGTGCACGGAAGGAAAAATAAAATGATAATCTTCACTCCACTTTTATTCACATGCTAAAAATTATATATTATAATTAAAATATTACCATTATAAAAAACTTATATTATTATATTATCACATGATTATAATGTAATATTATAATAATATATTTGAATGAATATTTTATCGGTGAAGATAATTGCCAAACTTTCCACAAATATTTTATGCAAAATTCCTTCATTTATATCAAAATTGAACCAATATCCACCACATAATAATTATTTACAATTAATATTATAAGCTCACAATATTCACAACCAGATCATTCCCAGAAAAGAGGGGGCTTTCCGATAAGGATTTATCCTTATTGGCGCGCAATTATATAGCCTAACCCCTTTTCTTGACAGAATTTTTTAGACATTGTCAATAATGCTAACTAATATTATGAATAATTATGTCGTGTCAATTATTGATTTAATAATATAAAATTTTGTGCAGATGATACTGTGACAATAATTGAATCAATAATATGAGATACTGTGCAACCATTACTGTGGCAATTATTGAATGAAACTGAGTGACTTCTTACGTAAGAATCAATAATTAGAATTTACTGAGCAATACCGTGTGCTACTGTGCAACAACGCGTATTACTGTTCTTTAACCACCGGGTATTTTAACAGTTTAATCGTAACAGTTTCGCCGTTATTTTTAGAAAACTTATTCTTGTCGTTTTCTTCATCCGACAGTTTTTCGTTATGGGGCCCACAAATGACGACGCCGTCGTACGAATATTCCCCGACAAAAAGAATATTCTCCGACCAAACGAATATTCCCCGACACAATAAATATTTTATGACCACTTGCTTACTTTGTAAAACTTGCACATATCACCCCATAACTTATCACATTTATCAAATCCACACCTTACCATTTCAAAATAATATATAAAGAAAATTAAATCTTTATTCATAAAAGTTGGGGTCTTACAATTCAATCCTCAATTTTTTCCTAGATAACCTCAATTCCCATTTCATCAACCTGTCCAACGTACTAATTTAGAGCCTACCACAATGCAAACAAATTGTGATCAGCAAAGTGAAAGGAATCCAAATTGGACTAAGCAAGAAGATGAAGTATTGTGTAAAGCTTGGGTACGAGTGTCAGAAAATCCTATCACGGGTACGAATCAAACGCGGCTGAATTTTTGGGAAAATATTTTAGGACTTGCACGAGATATCCTCTAGGGTATATACGTAATATACCATACGTACGGATGGCAAGGTCATGCAAAAATATGAATAAAATTAAATTTATATTCAATTTGAAGATGTGTAACACTATTATTATAACATTGTAAAATAAGTATATTTTTGATGACTAAGATTAATTAAACTTTCATTACTATACAGTCGATAATAGATATCATCAAATCATAAGAAAATTCATATGTTCAAATATTTTTATATATTCTCTAAATTTATACGATTGAATTTATCTAAAAAAAATTAAAAATGAACATACTTAGCCTATATGATATACTTATTATATATCCTTGGTATATCCCTATTTCACTTTTGGACATTACCGTAAACTTTTGAACATGTATTGTAAATTCAGTTAAACTACAAGAATTATTTAATGGAGTATGTTAGAAATAAAGTGAGGGTCCTCATCCATGAAATCATAGAATACAAAATTGGCAAGAATTCGGAAGGTTGGACAACCAAAAGTTGCCTTGTGGGGGTCACAAGAGAATAAATGACAAACCTTTCATTCTCTTAGTAGACAACTTGGGCAACCAAAAAAGCTATTATTTTTTGTTATAAAAGGTGTATGAAGTACATTCGAGAGATTTTGAGAGATTATTAAAAGAATTGTGGATGACTAATTAAATATAATAGTTTATTAATATATATTTTGTTTTCTTTTTATTTTGGTTTATTTATCATTTCATAATACGTTATCAACACACATTTTTACCAAATTTTGGAAAGGAAGTTGTCATTCAATTGTTATTCAAACATTAAAGATTATTAGTGTAGTTCTCTCAACTCAGTATGTCAAACCTTATAAAACTTGAATTTGTTGCCCTTGATATCTCGGGCAAGAATTACTTGTCATGCACTACAAGAAAAGAGGCTATCTGCAACCGCCTATCACGACCACAGTCGGTCGCTGATACATATCTGTGACTGAATACGGTCGCTGATAACAGTTGCAGTTTTTCTGGTCGCTAGATGTCCATCAGCGACCACCATCAATGACCAAATTATATGCGACTGCTAATAGCGACGGCTACAGTCGCCAGCTTGAGTCAAGATGAGTCAGCCTTTAGCGTGACGTGGATTACCTCCTCTGGCTCATCCTGATGTTGTGCTGCCCGCGTGATTTCATCAGCTAACTCCTCAAGACTCAGAGACTGTAGATGTCTGTCAAGTGTAAGAAGAAGATTTTGATCTTTGCATATTGCTCTCACACAGTCAATAGGAGTGTGCGGTGTCAGATGACACGAGAACTGAGTAGACTAACTACCAGAGCTGCATATGCCATTGATAATCGGTCGTCATTGTCCTTGGCCTTTGACATAGTTCTTCTTCATAACTGACATCTTTTTCCATAATTCTTGATCAATCGGCAGTCGCAGGGTGCCTTCAGAATAACACTCATTCATTAGGCTCTTATTAGTGTACTGACAACAAGTTAAAAATTAAATAGTTAAAAATAAAAATAAAATGCTTAAGAATGACGTAAAAATTTATAAACATATCAAAGTTATAAAATAAAATTACCGCTATCTGGACAGCCTCAGGTAAACCATCGCGGGTGGCCACGTATACATCCAACCAATGGATAGGCTAACCCTGATACTGAGCCTTCTACAAAATATGCTCATATATTAATATGTAAACATGTGATATACTAAAACTTAAACTTAAAATTTGCAAAATACGTACCTGTGCATCAATAGACTACAACTGTGATATACTGCCACCCCTATATGTGCCTTTTACCTCATCGCCTTCAAGTGCAACTGAGGCTCTGTTAGTGGCGGCAATTTTATATTTTTTCACCCAGCTCTCAGCTCGCCATTGCTCACACAACCCATATGGGTTGCGCGCACCACCAAGGGCTATGCTCGTGCATATTCTCCTCTCCCTGCCCTAGATAGTCGACCTCTGCATTATGTAGGGCTTTCTGTTGTTCCTTTTTTAAGTTATCTTTTGTTCGGACGATGCACTTTTAACAGAACAATGCATGTATTACTGATACATGTGCGTCGTCCCATTTATACCACCTCTGCAAATAAAACAACAACAATAATATTAAGACGATGATATTAATATAATCCAACACTACTAAGCAATATTATTTTATTAATTATATTATCTGTCAGAATTAAAAAAAATAGACTTGAATTTAGCCCAAACTGCATCCTTGTGGGCGAGAGGTGTGCTCACCCACGTAATCACTGGCGCAATCTTGCTATCTTGAAAATCTCTACAATATACAACAATTTACATTAAAGATAAGTAATTTTATTATAATATTGAAAGCAATTTATATTAGTATATATCTACAACAATGGTAATATAAAATGCTTAAACATAATAGCTAGATAACGAACGTGATGTCTGGAGGAGGTCGAATCTGTATAAGAATCTGGTTATCCGAATTAGCCGGGGCCTTCGGGACATGATTAGGCCCCCGACCCAAACAACACTTCTTTTGTGTTGCATCAAAGG
The DNA here is from genome assembly GCA_020205555.1 of Panax stipuleanatus. Classification (NCBI taxonomy): domain Eukaryota; kingdom Viridiplantae; phylum Streptophyta; class Magnoliopsida; order Apiales; family Araliaceae; genus Panax; species Panax stipuleanatus. The sequence goes on along the minus strand of CM035118.1, from coordinate 16,707,053 downwards.
ACATCTATAAAAGTAACACCCCCAAATCCGGGTCTCTTGAACCTTAGACCTACTACGTCACGGTACTACCTTCATATCAATATATACAATCTTTATTCATAATTTAATAAACACAACCTCGCCTTGATACAAATTAATATATTAACTCTTCTGTTCCAGAATATATAACCTTCACCATCGACTATTACATCTGTCGATCTTTCATGATATAATCTATACATCTCAAACTATAAACAATATATTTCATACTAATACATTAATTGCGAGTAATCATTAGCTCACAATCCAAGTTTTAAATATTCTTCTGTGCAGTATACTTAAATTACACAACTACAATATATATTATTAAAGTTCATCACGCATAGCTGGAGACTACGCAAACAAGTGTTATAGAATTTAACATTACCAAGTATAATTACTGTAAGACCCTAACTTTTATGAATAAAGATTTAATTTTCAATATATATTATTTTGAAATGGTAAGGTGTGGATTTGATAAATGTGATAAGTTATGGGGTGATATGTGCAAGTTTTACAAAGTAAGCAAGTGGTCATAAAATATTCATTGTGTCGGAGAATATTCGTTTGGTCGGAGAGTATTTTTTTTGTCGGAGAATATTCGTACGACGGCGCAGTCATTTGTGGGCCCCATAACGAAAAACTGTCGGATGAAGAAAACGACAAGATTAAGTTTTCTAAAAATAACGGCGAAACTGTTACCGTTAAACTGTTGAAATACCCGGTGGTTAAAGAACAGTAATACGCATTGTTGCACAGTAGCACACGGTATTGCACAGTACATTCTAATTATCGATTCTTACGTAAGAAGTCACTAAATTTCATTCAATAATTGCCACAGTAATGGTTGCACAGTATCTCATATTATTGATTCAATTATTGTCACAGTATCATCTGCACAATATTTTATATTATTAAATCAATAATTGACACGACACAATTATTCATATTATTAGTTAGCATTATTGGCAATGTCTAGAAAATTCTGTCGAGTAAAGGGGTTAGGTTATATAATTGCGCGCCAATAAGGATAAATCCTTATCGAAAAGCCCCCTCTTTTCTGGGAATGATCTGGTTGTTAATATTGTGAGCTTATAATATTAATTATGAATAATTATTATGTGGTGGATATTGGTTCAATTTTGATATAAATGAAGGAATTTTGCACGAAATATTTGTGGAAATTTTGGCAATTATCTTCTCCGATAAAATATTCATTCAAATATATTATTATAATATTACATTATAATCATGTGATAATATAATTATATAATTTTTTTATAATGGTAATATTTTTATTATAATATATAATTTTTAGCATGTGAATAAAAGTGGAGTGAAGATTATCATTTTATTTTTCCTTCCGTGCACCTCTGCACATTCTTTTCTTTTTGGTGGCTTATTAATATCCCTGCAAGCTATGTTTTCTCATGTGTGGGGCCTCAACCTTGGAAATGAAGGGTTGTTAGGCAGAGAAGAATGATAGGTTAGGCATGATTGAAAATAAAAAAATTAAGCTGAGAAAGTGAGAGGTTAGGCGGAGAGGAGAAAGAAAGAAAAGTTAGGTAGTTGTTTTTAAATTTTTCTTCCTCCGTTGCGCTATAAATAGAGGGGTAACCCTCCTTCCTAAACACACCTTCAATATCGAAAATTCTTATTCTATAGTATTGTGAGTATTTCTCTTGAATATAAAGATACTTTGAGTGTAGCTTTTGTGCAAGATTTTCTCATAATAATATCTGATATTTCAGTCAAATCTAGTTTCTACTAAGGTAAGGGATATTATTTTTCTCGTAAATGATGTTACTTTCTTTCAATATTCATAAAGAATATTATTTTCTTTCATATTCCATATTATGAAAACGATAATATTTCATTTCATATACCCAAATTAAAACTTACTACGGTAAGTATTGCTTCTAAAATTCCTGAAATGATCAAAAATTCTTCGAATTTTGCGTTTCATCTAGTATCATTTCATTGGAATGTTGGTATGAATTTTATTATAAAAATTTTATATTTGTATGTCAGGGTTACTATTCACGTATATGGCACTATTTACGTATACGGCACTATTCACAAAAAAAATAAATTTTCTTTTATTTGTCTAAGTTGTCTGTTATGGTTACTATCTTTGATTGTATCTATGTTTTGAACTTCATTCTTGAATTTTGCTCCACAATTGATTATCATGGAGTATTCTTGAACTTGGATAAACTAAATTATGAATCCATAATCTTTGTCCTTTATCTCACTGGATTCGTTATTTATATTATTTTTCATCATCCTCAGTCCTAAATGGTGATATAACTGAATATCTTTGGCCTGTAGAGCAAAGATGAATGATTACCTGATGAATATCTTTGGCCCGTAGTGCAAAGATGGACAGGTGTTGAGATGAACATAACCACTGGTGATACAAATGAATATTTTTGGCCCGTAGTGCAAAGATGAATATTTGATTTGAGATATATATTTACTGATGTTACAAGGATAAAATATTGATAATGGACTTTTAAATCATAGAAAATAGTAGACATCATTCTCTACGTAACTCTTCTAATAAATTATAAATTTCGCTGCAGTAGTTGATCTAAAACTTGTTGTCCATAATATTTTATCTGATTTGTTGAAGACTAACGATAAATTATTTTTCATTATCTTAGTCATAATATTCTTTACTGGGCTAGTTGAGCTCACCCTTTTATTCTATTGTCCTCTTCAGGAAATGAGAATATCGCAGTAACTAGTCGGGGGACAGAGTGATGGTCCGAGTTAAGAGCAGTAGTAGTCCTCACTATTTATGTAAAATAGTGTGATAATAATTGTAATAAGGACTTAGTTTGAGTGTTTATATTTTTTACATATTTGTATTGATACTCACAGTTTGTGTGGTCGTATTTTGCACGACCGTATGATATAAAAGATTGTATTTGGATTCTGTACCATGTATTTGGCGACTCAGAATAGTTTGAGTATTGAACCTATTTTGGGGGCGTCACAGTTTGTATCAGAGCTTAGGGATATGATCTCTGGTGGAGATCTGGGAATAGAACTAGGAGGGGAGAGACGAGTAAAACCTTCGCTAGTGTGTCCTACCTAAGCTTATTTGGTATTTAATTGGTCAATCGGAGCATAGGGTTAATATGTGATATGTTAATTTATTTAATTAACCCTTATTTTATGGCAGTATTTGAGAATGGCAGCTGAAAATCTAAACAATGGAGCATTGAAGACCATTGAGGCACCGCTAATCACCAACCAGGATAATGTGCAACAGGAAGGTCATATTCCTCATGTAAACAACACCACCGATCAAACGATGAACGATGGGATGTTTAGAAGCTTTTTGCAGTTCATGCAAAACCAGACGAGGGAGACTCGTGTTCATAATACAAGTGGAAATAATAATAACTCGCGGCTTGTCACTGCTAAGCAGTTCAAAGAGTTGGGACCACCAGAATTTCAGGGAAAGCCAGATCCAATCAAGGCAAAAACGTGGGTTAAAGAAATTACCAAGATATTTGATGTCTTGGGATGTACGGAGGAACAGAAGGTTCCATTCGCCACCTTTATGTTCTGTGGAGAGGCAGATTATTGGTGGGAATTTGTCAAGCGTACCCAGCCTGCCGCACTCAAGATGTTTTGGGAAAAGTTCCAGAAACTGTTCAATGACAAGTACTTTCCAGAAAGTATTCGTTATATGAAAGAGGTAGAGTTTATCAAACTGGAACAGAACAACATGACTGTGTCCCAGTGCGAGGCTAAGTTCACAGAGTTATTCCGGTTCGCATCTAATTTGGTGGATAATGAGGAACGTATGACGCTGATGTTTCTGAGAGGTTTAAAACCCAAAATTCGTCAGTACCTCATTTTTCACAAACTTTGTTTGTATTCAGATGTGGTGAACAGGGCCCAATTATTAGAACGAGATAATGATTATGTTCAACCAAGGGACAACAACCAAGGTCGTACCGGTGGCAGCAGTCATCAGAACAATGACAACCAGCGGGGAGGAAAGTATCATGACAAAAACGGTAACCACTCCGGTGGTAATCGTGGCCGTGATAATAGAAGAAGTGAGTCGGGGGGAGATTTCAAGAAGAGAAGGTACAACAATGATAACGTGAAGATGTCGGCAGCAGCACCAGCATCAACAACTGTTTCTAGGGGAGGAGAACGACCACTGGTCGTATGCTATAAATGCGGACAAGAGGGACACATCAGTCCCAACTGCACACAGCAATCCAAGGTGTGCTATAACTGTGGAAAGGAAGGGCACATAGCTCGAGTGTGTCCTGTAGCGAAACCAAGTCCAATAGGGATGTTGACTCCAAAGGCTGTCCCTGATAAGTCAAAGTCAATGGTTCCTAGAAGAGCTTTTGTCGTAACTGCCCAACAAGTGAGGAACCCGAATGAGGTTATCATGGGTAAGCTAATCGTAAACTCTTGTGAAGTCTATACCTTATTAGATACCGGTGCTACCCATTCTTTTATTTCACCTGCTTGTGCTCAACGTTTGAACTTGACTTCTGAGAAATTAGACTTTGACTTATCTGTTAAGACTCCGTTAGGAGAAACCTTCGTTACATCTACAGTTTACAAATCCTGCTTGATTCAAATTGGTACCCTCACCCTACCTGTTGATCTTATATCTTTAAAAATACTTGCATTTGATGTGATTTTAGGAATTGACTGGTTAACCATTTATCATGCCAAAATTGATTGTTTTCGTAAGGTTGTTAGTTTTCATATTCCTAACCAACCTGTTGTGCAAATTCAAACAACTAAACCCCTAAAATCAATCAATGTTATTTCAAGTCATAAAGCTATTCGTTTATTAAAAAATGGATTTCAAGCTTTCTTAGCCCATGTCACTGATTTGAACCAGAATACGTCAGATTTGAATGATATTTCTGTTGTTAATGAGTTTTCTGATGTATTTCCCAAAGAACTTCTTGATCTACCCCCAGAACGTGAAGTTGAATTCTTTATTGACCTTGAACCCGTTACAAAACCCATTTCTAAAACCCCATATCGAATGGCTCCTATTGAACTTTAGGAGTTAAAGGTCCAACTATAGGAGTTGTTAGACATTGGTTTCATTCATCCTAGTACATCTCCTTGGGGTGCTCCTATTTTATTCGTAAAGAAGAAAGACGGGAGTATGCGACTTTTTATTGATTATCGAGAGTTGAACCATGTCACGATCAAGAATAGGTATCCGTTACCTCGCATTGATGACCTGTTCGACCAGTTGCAAGGTGCACAATTCTTTTCAAAGATCGATCTTCGTTCTGGATATCATCGGTTAAAGATTAAAACTGAGGATATTCCAAAGACTTCTTTCAGAACTCGATACGAACATTATGAATTCTTAGTTATGTCTTTTGGATTGACTAATGCTCCTGCTGCTTTCATAGATATGATGAACCGTGTATTCAATGAATATTTGGATCAGTTCGTGGTTGTCTTTATTGATGACATCGGCATCTATTCCAAAAGCCATGAAGATCATGAGCACCACCTGAAGCTGGTACTCCAAAAGCTTCGTGATAACAAGCTTTATGCCAAGTTGAAGAAATGCGAGTTCTAGCTTGAGGAAGTAGCATTCCTTAGGCACGTGGTATCAAAACATGGAGTATCTGTTGACCCGACGAAGTTTGAAGCAATACAAAGTTGGAAGCAACCTAAGTCGGTGACTGAAGTACGTAGCTTTTTGGGCTTAGCTGGTTATTATCGGAGATTCGTGGAAGAATTTTCTCGAATCGCTACTCCATTAACTCAGCTGACTCGGAAAGATATAAAATTCGTATAGAACGAGGAATGCGAAAAGAGCTTGCAAGAGCTCAAGTGGAGACTCATTTCGGCACTTGTTCTGACTATACCATCTGGTTTGGATGGATTTGTCATCTACAGCGATGCTTCGGGCAAAGGGTTAGGATGTGTTCTCATGCAACATGGGAAAGTCATAGCCTATGCCTCGCGACAACTCAAGAAATATGAGAGGAATTATCCTACTCATGATCTAGAGTTGGCAGCTGTCGTTTTCGCGTTGAAGATCTGGAGACACTACCTGTATGGGGAGAAAGTGGAGATCTATACAGATCATAAGAGCCTTAAATATTTCTTCACTCAAAAGGAACTCAACCTGCGGCAATGACGTTGGCTTGAGCTGTTGAAAGATTACGACCATACCATCCAATACCATCCTGGAAAAGCGAACGTGGTAGCTGATGCGTTGAGTAGAAGATCATATGCGGGAACGAGTGCGATGTTGTCAACACAAAGGCCCATTTTGTGTGACTTACAAAGAATGAAGATAGAGTTCAAGACTCTGGGAACCCATGTGATGATATCAAGTATACGTGTAGAACTAGCTTTAATTGATAAAGTTAAAGCTGCTCAAGCTACAGACCCGGAGCTGATGAAGATGAAGAAGAAGGTGCAAGAAGGTGTTATTCCAAAAGCAAGAATCGATGAAGGAGGAATACTTCGAGTCAACTCCAGACTTTGTGTTCCTAACGATTCTGATTTGAAGTATAGAATCATGATGGAGGCACACACACACCGTTTGCAATCCATCCTGGAAGTACCAAAATGTATCGTGATCTTCGACATACATTTTGGTGGAGCAATATGAAGAGAGAGATCGCGGAGTTTATCTCGAGGTGTTTAACTTGTCAATGTGTAAAGGCGGAGCATCAAGTGCCAAAGAGTCCATTGCAACCACTTGAGCTTCCAAAATGGAAGTGGGAACACATTACCATAGATTTCGTTACGGGTTTTCCCAAGGTTTCTCAAGGTAAAGACGCGATTTGGGTTATTGTCGATAGAATAACCAAGTCTGCTCATTTCTTGCCTATACTAGAGACTTATTCAAGCCTATACGAGAGACTTATTCACTGGAACGTCTTGCTCGTATGTACATAAATGAGATTATAAGATTACATGGCATACCAGTATCCATAGTTTCGGATCGAGACCCAAGATTCACTTCACGATTTTGAGTCAGTTTGCAAAAAGCTATGGGCACCGATTTACGATTCAGTTCGACATATCATCCTCAAACGGACGGGCAATCGAAAAGGACTATTCAAACTCTTGAAGATCTATTGAGACTCTGTGTTCTAGACTTCAAAGGGAGTTGGGATAAGTACTTACCATTGGTGGAATTCTCTTACAACAACAGTTATCAGGCAAGCATAGGCATGGCTCCATTCGAGGCGTTGTTTGGATGAAAGTGTCGTTCTCCAGTATGTTGTGACGAGGTGGGTGAAGCAACATTATTGGGATCGGAGTTAGTACGTATGACTACAAAAAGATTCAAATGATCCAGCAATGTATACAAATGGCACAAGATCGACAAAAGAGTTATGCGGATCTTCATCGTGGAATTTAATGTTGGGGATCATATATTGTTACGTGTTGCTCCATGGAAGGGAGTTACGAGATTCGGGAAGAGAGGAAAACTCAAACCACGATTCATTGGACCATTTGAAATCCTTGACTGAGTAGGAAATGTGGCCAATAGACTCGCTTTACCTCCAAGCATGTCTCGTGTTCATAACGTTTTTCACATATCCGTGTTACGTAAATATGTGAAAGATCCAAACCACATTATTGAGTTAGAACCGGATGAGATAGCTGAAGATTTAACATACGAGGAGGTACCTGTCAAGATCTTGGATAGGAAGGAGCATGTCCTACGCTCAAAGGTTATACCACAAGTCAAGGTTTTGTGGAGAAACCATGATATCGAGGAAATGACCTGGTGTTAGAAACAAAAATAAAAGCGAGGTATCCTCACCTTTTTCGAAATACCAGGTACGTACGTCAATTTCGAGGATAAAATTTCATAAGGAGGGGACGTTGTAAGACCCCAACTTTTATGAATAAAGATTTAATTTTCTTTATATATTATTTTGAAATGGTAAGGTGTGGATTTGATAAATGTGATAAGTTATGGGGTGATATGTTCAAGTTTTACAAAGTAAGCAAGTGGTCATAAAATATTCATTGTGTCGGGAAATATTATTTTGGTCGGGGAATATTCTTTTTGTCAGGGAATATTCGTACGACGGCGCAGTCATTTGTGGGCCCCATAACGGAAAACTGTCGGATGAAGAAAACGACAAGAATAAGTTTTCTAAAAATAATGGAGAAACGGTTACCGTTAAACTATTGAAATACCCGGTGGTTAAAGAACAGTAATACGCGTTGTTGCACAGTAGCACACGGTATTGCACAGTAAATTCTAATTATTGGCAATGTCTAGAAAAAATTTTCGAGGAAAGGGGTTAAGTTATATAGTTGCGCGCCAATAAGGATAAATCTTTATCGAAAAACCCCCTTTTTCCTGGGAATGATCTAGTTGTTAATATTGTGAACTTATAATATTAATTGTGAATAATTATTATGTGGTGGATATTGGTTCAATTTTGATATAAATGAAGGAATTTTGCATGAAATATTTGTGAAAAGTTTGGCAATTATCTTCTCCGATAAAATATTCATTCAAATATTTTATTATAATATTACATTATAATCATGTGATAATATAATAAAATAATTTTTAATAATGGTAATATTTTTATTATAATATATAATTTTTAGCATGTGAATAAAAGTGGAGTGAAGATTATCATTTTATTTTTCCTTCCGTGCACCTCTGCACATTCTTTTCTTTTTGGTGGCTTATTAATATGCCTGCAAGCTATGTTTTCTCATGTGTGGGGCCTCAACCTTGGAAATGAAGGGTTGTTAGGCAGAGAAGAATGATAGGTTAGGCATGATTGAAAATAAAAAAATTAAGCTGAGAAAATGAGAGGTTAGGCGGAGAGGAGAAAGAAAGAAAAGTTAGGCAGTTGTTTTTAAATTTTTCTTCCTCCGTTGCGCTATAAATAGAGGGCTAACCCTCCTTCCTAAACACACCTTCAATATCGAAAATTCTTATTCTATAGTATTGTGAGTATTTCTCTTGAATATAAAGATACTTTGAGTGTAGCTTTTGTGCAAGATTTTCTCATAATAATATCTGATATTTCAGTCAAATCTAGTTTCTACTAAGGTAAGGGATATTATTTTTCTCGTAAATGATGTTACTTTCTTTCAATATTCATAAAGAATATTATTTTCTTTCATATTCCATATTATGAAAGCGATAATATTTCATTTCATATACCCAAATTAAAACTTACTACGGTAAGTATTGCTTCTAAAATTCCTGAAATGATTAGAAATTCTTCGAATTTTGTGTTTCATCTAGTATCATTTCATTGGAATGTTGATATGAATTTTATTATGAAATTTTTACTTTTTCATGTCAGGGTTACTATTCACGTATACGGCACTATTCACATATACGACACTATTCACAAAAAAATTAAATTTTCTTTTATTTGTCCAAGTTGTCTGTTATGGTTACTATCTTTGATTGTATCCAAGTTTTGAACTTCATTCTTGAATTTTGCTCCACAATTGATTATCATAGAGTATTCTTGAATTTGGATTAACTAAATTACGAATACATAATCTTTGTCGTTTATCTCACTGGATTCGTTATTTATATTATTTTTCATCATCCTCAGTCCTAAATGATGATATAATTGAATATCTTTGGCCTGTAGAGCAAAGATAAATGATTACCTGATGAATATCTTTGGTCCGTAGTGCAAAGATGGACAAGTGTTGAGATGAATATGACCACTGGTGATACTATGACACCCCCAAATCCGGGTACTTCGTTTCCACATGATTTGGTGTTCACTAGAGATGGCTCTCTCCTAACCAGCTACTCCCAGACAACATGTATGTCACGGGGCTCCTCATCTCTAGGCACCTGAGGTACATCCTCTCTAGCCTGACTAGGTTCTCCAACGTTCGACATCTTGACAAAAGAATTTTAAAGTTCATTATTACATGATATCGAGTCGTCACTCTTCGAATACTATAATGTAAACACATAGCACATAAGGTAGTTTATTATCTTTACTTATCACACCTATCTTTTCGATCTTACCTATAAGGCTACTACCTAAGATTTTTCCCCACCTAAGGTTTCATAACCTATAGCTTTGATACCAACCTGTGGTACCCCCAAATTTGGGTACTTCATTTCCACATGATTTGGTGTTCACTTTCTAACTATAACAAATATCTACCCAATATATCTCAAAATGAATTACAACCTTAATTCAAAATAATAAAATCTCCCTTAAAATAAGGGTTACAACCTTCTCAAAACTCAATCCTAGGGTTACTCTAACCTTGACATAAACGATAAAGTGCGGAATAAAAACATGACATAAAAGTCTTATTACAATCATTTCAAAATAATTAAACAAGTCTTCACTTGTTCATCTTTTCCTTTCCTTTACTCGTAGACGGGGCATCAACGTTATCAACTTTAACTGCAATTGTTATTAAATGCAAGAGTGAGCAAACAACAACTCACTTGAGTTGAACAATAATAAATACATGAAAGGATATCTTTACAAAGATCTGAACAACTTAGCTTACTTCAACAATAAAGAATTTAATAATAATTCTCTATCAACATTAAAATTCGAATATAGACTTTATCTGAGGGTCATAAGACCTTTGAACTCTTCTTGTCCTAGGTTATAAATATTTCTATTTAAACCTTTAACAGTCAATAAGACTATGGACCTTAACTCGTACTTAGGGGGATCAGCCCTTTGTACCATGTATTGTGCACAAACATCTTAACGCTATGCGTACTAACCTCCCCTAATAATTAGGGTTGTTTAACTCAGTAATTTGAATTCAAGTCCGCACCAAAGAAAGTTTGGTTTGGATAAGCTTACAAGGGTAATTTAGAATTTACGTTCATCAACTAAAGATTAGTTGAATCGACTTCCAATAATTCATAAATAAAAGAATTATGAATTAACATATGCTTTAAAATTAACTTAAAGCATTTAAAATAATAAACTGGATCTTACTTGAACAATAAGTTAAGATCATTTCAATTAAATAAACAATTGTCCAATACAGAAATGGAAAGAACATTCTCAACAATGAATATATGAACTCAAGAAACTTGCGTAGAAATATCGAGTTTAAGGTTTAGAAGACTTGCATAAAAATTAATACGAGATTAGGGTTTAGAAAACTTGCCTTAAGCGCAAGTTACTTAATTCAATTCACGTACTTTAATACTTCCTACACATATATATTTAATCACAATAACCTAAATTAGTTAACACATAACTACTTCACATAAGTGGTTAACCCTCACAGTTAACTCACTCTAATTAAAAATAATAATAATTAACTATCACATAGTTAATAGTTAATTACATCACTTACATAATCACATAATTAAATTAATTATGTATTTAACTAAATTATAATTAAACAATTATAATTCAAACACTTAATCAAATTATAATTACCATTTAAATTATAAATAATTATAATTTAAAATCAATTAAACTATAACATGCATTATAATTACACAATTTATAATTAATCATGTAATTATCAATTTAATCAATAATTAATTAAACTATAACATGCATTTTAATTACACAATTTAAACATGCATTTATTAAATTATAATTACCAAAATTATAATTTAAACTAACATCTAATTGATTAAAATAAATCAACTTCTATACATTATAATTTCACAGAATTATAATTTAAATTAAATATTTACTTTTAATTATAATTAAGTAACTCATTTTACTAATAAACAATTATAATTTAATTAAGATTTTCAAAACTCTTTTCTCTAATTATGAAATTGTCCAATTCGTACTAGCAACATGTTATAGCCACTGAATTCATGCTCATTATTATAACTAATTATCATAAGCTATCAAATAAAACTGCACAAGTAAACAAAACTCACTGCGCCGGGTGCTTGGGCAGTGAGTTTTGCTTACTTGTGCAGTTTTATTTGATAGCTTATGATAATTGGTTATAATAATGAGCATGAATTCAGTGGCTATAACATGTTGCTAGTACGAGTTGGACAATTTCATAATTAGAGAAAAGAGTTTTGAAAACCTTAATTAAATTATAATTATTTATTAGTAAAATGAGTTACTTAATTATAATTTGATTAATTATAATTAAGAGTAAATATTTAATTTAAATTATAATTCTGTGAAATTATAATGTATAGAAGTTAATTTATTTTAATCAATTAGATGTTAATTTAAATTATAATTTAGGTAATTATAATTTAATAAATGCATGTTTAAATTGTGTAATTATAATGCATGTTAGAGTTTAATTAATTATTGATTAAATTGATAATTACATGATTAATTATAAATTGTGTAATTATAATGCATGTTATAGTTTAATTGATTTTAAATTATGATTATTTATAATTTAAATGGTAATTATAATTTAAGTAATTATAATTTGATTAAGTGTTTGAATTATAATTGTTTAATTATAATTTAGTTAAATACATAATTAATTTAATTATGTGAATATGTAAGTGATGTAATTAACTATTAACTATGTGATAGTTAATTATTATTATTTTTAATTAGAGTGAGTTAACCGTGAGGGTTAACCACTTATGTGAAGTAGTTATGTGTTAACTAATTTAGGTTATTGTGATTAAATATATATGTGTAGGAAATATTAAAGTACGTGAATTGAATTAAGTAGCTTGCGCTTAAGGCAAGTTTTCTAAACCCTAATCTCGTATTAATTTTTATGCAAGTCTTCTAAACCTTAAACTCGATATTTCTACGTAAGTTTCTTGAGTTCATATATTCATTGTTGAGAATGTTCTTTCCATTTCTGTATTGAACAATTGTTTATTTAATTGAAATGATATTAACTTATTGTTCAAGTAAGATCCAGTTTATTATTTTAAATGCTTTAAGTTAATTTTAAAGCATATGTTAATTCATAATTCTTTTATTTATGAATTATTGGAAGTCGATTCAACTAATCCTTAGTTGATGAACGTGAATTCTAAATTACCCTTGTAAGTTTATCCAAACCAAACTTTCTTTGGTGCGGACTTGAATTCAAATTACTGAGTTGAACAACCCTAATTATTAGGGGAGGTTAGTACGCATAGGTTAAGATGTTTGTGCACAATACATGGTACAAAGGGCTGATCCCCCTAAGTACGAGTTAAGGTCCATAGTCTTATTGACTGTTAAAGGTTTAAATAGAAATATTTATAACCTAGGACAAGAAGAGTTCAAAGGTCTTATGACCCTCAGATAAATTCTATATTCGAATTTTAATGTTGATAGAGAATTATTATTCAATTCTTTATTGTTGAAGTAAGCTAAGTTGTTCAGATCTTTGTAAAGATATCCTTTCATGTATTTATTAGTGTTCAACTCCAGTGAGCTGTTGTTTGCTCACTCTTGCATTTAATAACAATTGTAGTTAAAGTTGATAACGTTGATGCCCCGTCTACGAGTAAAGGCAAGGGAAAGATGAACAAGTGAAGACTTGTTTAATTATTTTGAAATGATTGTAATAAGACTTTTATGTCATATTCTTATTCTGCACTTTTTCGTTTATGTCAAGGTTAGAGTAACCCTGGGATTGAGTTTTGAGAAGGTTGTAACCCTTGTTTTAAGGGAGATTTTATTATTTTGAATTAAGGTTGTAATTCATTTTGAGATATATTGGGTAGATATTTGTTATAGTTAGAAAGTGAACACCAAATCATGTGGAAATGAAGTACTCGAATTTGGGGGTACCACAGATACAAATGAATATCTTTGGCCCGTAGTGCAAAGATAAATATTTGATTTGAGATATATATTGATTGATGTTACAGGGATAAAATATTGATGATGGACTTTTAAATCATAGAATATAGTAGGCATCATTCTCTACGTAACTCTTCTAATGAATTGTAAATTCCGCTGCAGTAGTTGATATAAAACTTGTTGTCCATAATATTTTATCTGATTTGTTGAAGACTAATGATAAATTATTTTTCACTATCTTAGTCATAATATTCTTTACTGGGCTAGTTGCGCTCACCTTTTTCTTCTATTGTCCTCTTCAGAAAATGAGAATGTCGTAGGGATTATTCGGGGGACAGAGTGATGGTCCGAGTTAAGAGCAGTAGTTGTCCTCACTATTTATGTAAAATAGTGTTATAATAATTGTAATAAGGACTTTATTTGAGTGTTTATATTTTTTATATGTTTGTATTGACACTCACAGTTTGTGTGGTCGTATTTTGCACGACCGTATGATATAAAAGATTATATTTGGATTCTGTACCATTTATTTAGCGACTCAAAATGGGTTAAGTATTGAACCTATTTTGGGGGCGTTACAATTACTCTAAAGAGATTACACTCATGTGTTAGTCTGTTACTAAAGCACAAAACATCTTCAGTCACTATTTCTTCTTGTTTTCCTTTATCTATCTCAAATCCTTCGATGTTATGTCATCTGCTAATATCAACTTTTATCTGTAAAATTGTTTGTAAGAATGAGCACGACGACTCAGCAAATCCAACAGTCACATTTCATGCTTCACATAACACACATAATACATCTATTCATGCATCATAAGTTTTAGCCAATGCATCTACATATGCTTCATACATATCATGATATGCGCCTCTATATGAATCATACTTATCATACAACACATTATAAACTTCATGTTGTATAGCTAACATATACTTCACAAATTCTATACTTTGCATTTAGTCACATAACATTTATATAGCCAACGAGTTCACATAAAGCAACATATTTCTTTAAATACCATAAACACATGGTTCAATACACATTATCACATAGCAGCAAGTTACTGAAGAACTTTCCTTAAAGCATTCCTTGCGTAGTTAGGAGAACTCGTCCTTCAAATGTCTTATATGATTAAGTGTACATACGAACTACAATTAGCCACATAATGACGCTTAGTAGTCACTTATGTTAACTCTACTTTACTTTTTATCATTCTTCCTTTTTAAATCTGATACACAATACTTAATCATGTGTTTAAGACTTACTAGGATACTTTATTGTCCATTCAGTCCATTTACGTTAAACTTCCTTCAAATAACCTACATCATCCATGAGCAATTATTTGATTAAGGTAATCATCACCTCGTAACTTAATCTGATAATTGTCCTTTCGACTTATGCCAAAGTTTACATCCCTTCACATCATTTTTATAATATTCGCATAAAAATATGTGATTAAACTTTTCATATTCTCATACGTCACATGTCGACAAATTCTAGTCGATAGAAATTGATTCGACGATTCCCGACTCGTCGATTTTTAATTATTTTCATTTCGTTAAAAGCCTAATACCCCCATTAAGCCTTCTTAACCACTTTATTATTATTTTTTTCTTTTTTGTTCATACATATATCCATATATTCCATGCACAAAAATTATTTTTTTGGAATTCTTCAATTTCCTTAAGTATTTTTCAAAAGTCCGTTTTTAGTTCGTAACTTAGAAAAATGATATATATCTTACCCAACTCCAAAAATTCCCAAATCTTGGGATAATGTTACACATACTAACATGAACTTTAAATTTCGTGGCCATCAGAGTTATAGAACTCCAGTTATGAGAGTCTTTGTTTGAAAAATCCTAGTTCTTGTTTTGGCCATAACTCTTTACCCCGATGTCGGAATTCATTCATCTTTGGAGAGGAATTACATGATTCCTTATAGTATAAGTGGCCAAAAATTCGGAATTTATTTCATTTTCTAAGTGGTCCAAACAGTGCACAGAACTGACTGGACATTGGGTTCAGACAGTTTTTTCGAGTTTGGACTGTTTTGGTAGAATCTGTCCACACAAAAATCTACAACATATTTTTTAGTGATTCTACTTGGAGGTGTTAGGGGACTCATAGATCTAACTCTTGGACTTAACCACACTCAAAAATAAGTTATGGTTCGAAAATGGTGGTTGTCCAAAGTGGATTGAATATTCTAGGGTTTTCAAGTAAAACCATTCCCTCTTCATCTTTACCATCAAAGCTCATCAACACGGACCAAGATCTAAAGCAAAGGGATCAATCTTGTTGGGAGGCACTTTCGAACCCATCTTCTTGGTCTTCGATATGGACTGGTATCTCCGCAATAAGAAGCAAACACATAGCTAGGCAAGGAAAAAGTCTTCGATAGTGGAGTTGGTCCAATCGCATCTCTTTCAAAGGACCCTGATGGGAAGAGGTTGTGTTACTCGGTTCATGGCATAGTAGTTGAGGAAGGCCTTGTGAACTATCTAACCTTTTCTCCGCTGGGTTAACCTGCCCATATACAGCAGAGAGGGGAGCCATCAAATAACCGTAGAGCACCTGTGGTTTCAAGAGGGGTCTGAACCTCCTTAGCACCCTAAATATGTGTGCGCTCGATAAGGTCTCGAATATACTTGTGCTGAGTTAAGAATAATCCATGTGGAGTAGATATAACTTCAACCCCTAAGAAAGAATTTGAAGCCCCAAAATCCGATTTGGTTGATTCTTGAGGCTATATTGGATTATTTGAAGTCTAGTTTTTGTTAAAATTTATTAAATTGATAGTTAAGTTTTGGTTAATGGTTATAATACCATAATAGTGGATTGATGTTTTTAAAATAAATTATCATATATGGGTTTCTTAAGTTTTGTTATTCATTTATAAGTTTTGAAATATGAATAATGATTTAATGCGATAAATAAAGACACATTGAATGAATAATGAATTATTAGTTGGTTTATATGTTATTCGAGGTAAATATATTTTGTGTTGATCACGACTTTTAATAGAATTTAACTTATTTATAGTAAATGTTGATTTAATAAATGTTTATATATTTATATTGTTGTATTTTATTATCGCTTGAGGTGGTGGCTTAGTGGAGGGAAGCCGGACATAAGTCCCCATTAACGTGGGTTTGAGTCCTGGTAAACTCCTCTATGCTCAAGTGGTCTCACGCCCTGAATTTATTCGGGGGTAAGTTGAGCTCTGGATTTATTCGGGGGAAAGCTAAGTTGTGCCGATGAAGATACCACTGAGGCCTCCAAAAAATTTTAGTTATCATTTATTTATTTTCTCCCTATCATGCATGTAATTATTTATTACGAATATTCGTTTTGTCGGGGAATATTCCTTCTGTCAAGAAATATTATATTCGGTAAAGTACGACGGCGCCAAAATATTCAATCATTGGTGGGCCTCACAACAGAATAATTGTCGGATATAGAAAGCGACAAAATTTTTTTTAAAACAAATTGGCGGCAGAACTTTTGTCGTTAACTGTTAAAATACCTGGAGATAAAAGTACAATAATACGCGTTTTTCCACAGTAGTACGTGGTATTACACAGTAACAAACGTTATTGCACAATATATCTGATTATTGATTTTTACGTTAGAAGTCACTCAGTATTTCATTCAATAATTTTTATAATAATAACTGTATAATATTTCGTATTATTAACTCAATAATTGTCATAGTAGCAATTGCACAGTATTTCATCAATAATTGTCATGTAACAGTAACTCATATTATTTGATATGATATATTATACCAGTTGGCAATATTGTGAGTTTATGTTAATACTTGTGAATAATTGTTGAATGATTGAAAATGTGTAAATAATTGATGAATAAAAGGGGTTGATTAAAGATAAGTATGATATGCAGATGCCTATTCAATTATTTTCTTTTTACAAAAGTAAGTTTGGCAGGACTGCCGACACTCTACTTTTCCTAAAGTAGTATGGACTACAACTCTATTATTGAATAAATTTTGTTAAAACATGTACAAATTAATTTAATTTCCTCTGTGGGATCACAAATTCCACTATCAATATTTTTATATAGCTTATTTGGTTATTTTGTCAAAACGTGTGTGCTAGTTGTCTCCTCAATTTTTAGTATAAATAGATTGCTTTGATGAGAAACAAAACACACAATGACTACACCAAAAATATAATATTGTGAGTATTTCATTTGAGTTTAAGGTTACTCCAAGTGTTGATAAAGAGTGCAAGCATTGTTCAGGTTGATCAATTTTATAGAAAACAACATCTAGTCACGTGCTAAGGTAAGGAATGTCATTTTGTTATATATTTGTAAGGGATATCTTTTTCTTTCACACTCCATATTATGGTTAGATATTATTATTCATTTCTTCAGCTTATCATTAAATGGTGAAAAGTCCTAAAATAATTAGAATATCTTTAATAGTTTGTGCTTCATCTAATATCTTGACCTAAATCTTTCTATTCAGTTTTAAGTTATTATATTTGAGTCGAAAACTTTACATTTACTTGAACTTTATATTCTATCAAGAATTCTAATCAATTTTATGGATATCGTGTTGGTAATTTTTGGACTCTAGATAATTAAGTTGGAAATTACTAAGATCTATTTTATCTTAGTATTCTGATTATTTCTGTCAATTCATCATATATATCATTGTTATAATCATTGTGGTGAAATTTTTCTTTGGCTCGTAGTGCAAAGATGAAATATTGATAGTATGATCATGACCATTGGTTTTACAGTTGTATGTCTTTAGCCCGTAGTGCAAATATGGACTGTATTGGCATGACCATTAGTTTTACAATTGTATGTCTTTACCCGTAGTGCAAAGATAGACTATTGATTGACATGACCGTGTGTGTTGCAGTTAAATATCTTTGGCTCGTAATGAAAAGATAAATTAATGGCATAATTATAAACATGAATTGTGAATTGGTATAACCATGACTTTTGGTGTTTAAGGTAAAGACAGGTGGTGAAAATTCTCTCTGTCTTGGGTACAACGAAGAACTGTTGATTGGTGTTACAGGAGTAAAATATTGATGATGAATTTTTAATTTGGCGAAGATAGTAGACATTATGCTCTACTTGACTTTTCTAATGGATTGTTGATTCCGTTGCAATTATGGTTGAAACCTTTTATCATTTACCATATGTTCCAAATATTTGATTTATTATTGATGAATTTTATTGATAATTTAATTATCTTAGTCATGATATTTTTTACTGGGCTATTTGTGTTCACCTCTTTTGCTTCACAATTCCTTTCAGGAAATAAAAGTGTAGCAGAGACTAGCAGAGAGAAAATAGGTATAAATGTTTCGAATTAGTCGCGGTCCTCATCAAGTTATATAACAGGGTGGCATAATAATTGTACTGAGAACTTAAAATGTGTGTGTCGTATTTTATACGTCAGTTAATAGTTGATTTTGGTGAACCAAATAGGGCGATGTGAACCCGAATTTGGAAGCGTAAAAAATGCACCACATTAGAATGATGAGAACAGAAATCTTCTTGGGTTCCTTTAAGGACTTGAAATATTTCTTGCTGTATTTTATATGGCATTGTAATAATTTGGGTGTGAATACTGTCGTACTATATACGACATGATAATAGTTGTAAATAGAAATATTTGTATTTGAATTTTGTTGTGTATATTTCTAGCGACTCAGAATGGATTGTGTGGACCTATTTTGGGGGCGTCACATTGAAAGCCTTTTATAAATAATTCTCTTATTAATAAATGAATAAGATTACAAAGTAAATGCTTATTACATCAAATGTAATTGGCTTGAGGGCATACTACTTTCACTATTTGCGTTATGAACTTGATAGTAGGGGTTCCCTTCCTTGCAGATATGTGGATTAAGGAAGCTAGGGTTTCCAATTCGTCCGCAAAATCATTTCGATTTCGAGGAATGTGTATGAAAGCTATATCTTTGAACTCAATAGCCATCTTGATAACCTTCCAATGATAGGGCAGCAAGTGTAGCTCCTTAGTGTGATATGCCCTAGTGGTTTGCTTGATAACCAATTCGGAATCTCCAAAGACTGCTAGACGTTTGATTCCCGTTGCTCGGGCCAATTTTAATCCCATGATGCAGCCCTCGTACTCGGTCGTGTTGTTAGTGTTGCTGAACTGTAGCTTAATGGCCACGGGATATTGCTCTCCAGTGATGGATACGAGAACTGCCCATGTTCCTGCGCCTTCTATGTTCACAGCGCCGTCAAAGTACAGTTTCCAGAATTGGCATGTATCCTCTTGATGGCTTTGTTGGACTGTCATCACACTATCGTTGGGAAAATATGTTTTTAAAGGTTTGAAGTTCCCTGACGGTGCTTCAACGAGCTGATCCGCAATTCCCTAACACTTGATGGATTTTGTGTCACGTAGATGATGTCGAATTACTAGAGGATCAGTTGCCACCTCAAAAATCGATAGTTCAACATGGTCTTGCTGAAGATGTACTTTAAAGGGTCCATGCGGGAGATGAGGTAAGTTGTATGCCCGTGGAGGTAATGTTGTAACCTCATGGCGGCCCTTGTTAAGGCGTAACAGGTCTTTTTAATCAAGGTGTAGTTCTGCTCACAACTGCTGAATCTCTTGCTAAGATAATAGATGGATTTTTCCTTGCCTTTATCATATTTATGCCCCAGTATATAGCCCATGGCATTGAAGTTGACCGATATGTACATGAAAGTGGAACTTTGTCCCTTGGGGGTACCAAAATAGGAGCTTCTATCAACTGTTTCTTGATGGCGAGGAAGACTTTTTGACAATCTTCATTCCACTTACTTGAGGAATTCTTCCTCAATAATTTGAAAATGGGCTCGCAGGTCGTAGTGAGCTGAGAGACAAATCAACTTGATGAAATTGATTCTTCCTAGAAATCCCCGAATCTCTTTCTCGGTCTGGGGTGCATACATCTCAGTAATAGCTTTTATCTTTGTTAGATCTAGTTAGATGCCTCGGTTGCTCACTAGGAAGCCCAAAAGGTTGCCCAATTTAACACTAAAAGCACACTTGGTTGGGTTTAGCTTTAGGTTATACTTGCGAAGTTGGGTGAATAGCTTTCTGAGATGGTCTTTGTGGTCATCTTCCTTTTTCAATTTCACGATGATGTCATCCATATAAACCTCTATCTCTTTGTCCATTATATAGTGGAATAGGGTCATCATGGCTCTCTGGTATGTAGCACATGTATTGGTGAGGCCGAAAGCCAACCGTCGATAGCAAAAGGTACCCTAGGGAGTGATGAAGGCAATTTTCTCCCCATCTTCCTCGGCAACCATGATTTGATGATATCCAGCAAAACAGTGGGCAAATGAGTACGTATATCATAATGTGTTGTGTTGTCTATTAAGATGTGGATGGAAGGCACCGGGAAATTGTCTTTGAGACTGGCCTTGTTTAGGTCCCGATAATCTACACAGACTCGCACCTTCCCTCCTGGCTTCGGTACAGGGACCACATTGGAAAGCCATTTTGGGTAAGTCGATACCATGATAATTCCTACTTTGAATTGCTTAATGATTTCTTCTTTGACTTTTAAACTCCATTCTAGCTTCAGTCTCCTTAGTTTATGTTTGACTGGCTTGAGCTCTTCTTTGATGGGTAGTCGATGGACAACATTATTCGTGGATAATCCGGTCATGTTATCATGCGACCATGCAAACACATCCTTAAACTGGGTTAGGAGTTGAATCATATCACTCTTTTGGCTTAGGGTGAAGTCGTTCCTAATTTGGAGTTCTTTGGGATCTTCTGGGGTTCTGATATTGATGGTGGTGGTTTGTTCGAGGTTGTGTTTAGGTTTATCTTCGACCCATCATTTGATCTTCTTGGGAACCTCATTGTCATCTATCTCTTCATGCACAATCCTCATCAAGTCAAAGTCCAATTCTACGTCAAAGTCGTAGTCACTGTTCAGATTTGGCAATTCATCAACAAGGCTAAACAGACCCAACTTTGGAGATCTGAGAACAAAATACTTTTGCTTAATATATGACAACAGTTTAAAATACAAAAGGCGTCAGTAATGAACATAACAAAAGTAAGAAACTAGCGATAGATAATAGAAAGTAAGTGATGCTATAATATCTACACTTTCGGGCTGATGGACCATCTCCGCCATTTTACCCTTTTCGGACTATGCAGGGAGTGATGCTCCAGTTGTCGAGAGTCAAGTCCTTGTTGACGACAGTGATGGAGGGGTTGTTGTTGTCCTTCTCCTTGATAATGGCCATAATTGATTCTGCTTCGGGGTCAATGCCTCCCCTTGGAACATTCACCTTGGCCCAATCTTATGAAGGGAGTGTGGGCTGGCCTTCTGACTGGTCCTCCTCTCTGGAATCCTCAGCTACCCTCAGTATATGCCAGGTAAAACATCTTTGCAAATTGGTTTTAAACTTCTTGGAGGAATTGTTCATTCAGCTCTTTCTTTTCCTTGACAAGAATTGGCACTTCTTCCTTATCACTAGCTGGATTAGCCTTTGACATCAGTAGGTTGGACAATTGGGCAGGAATCTTCCTCAATGGTTCCTTAAAGCCTGCATCAGTAATATCTGGTAGAAAGATGGTTGGCAGATGAATAGGCATATGCTTTCGTGGGTTTCGGCGTTTGGGCCGTCGAAGTACCCTAATCCAGCTTTCCCTACTTGGCTTGGTATCTGAACTGGGTTCTTGATTCCTTGCTTGTTCTTTACCAACCCTCTGCCTGGCCCGAAACCCAAGGTTACCATCTCTTGAAAAACAAGCATTACTTCGGGAGATATTCTTGGTTTTAAGGCTGGTGCCTCGATAAGTCGATAATGAGTTGTGCTCACCTAGAATGCTTGAAAGCTTGCAGACTCGACACCTTCATTTAGGCTGATCAGGGGCATTTCCCCGTGTACCTGGATTGGGTATTCAGGTTTGGCATTAACGGTCACCGTATAACCATTAACGATATATTTCAGCAGTTGATGAAGGGTGAAGGGGACCGCTTTAGCCATATGAATCCATGGTCGTCCCAACAGTAAGTTATATCCAGTGGTGATGTTTAGAACTTGGAAGGATACATGGAACGAGCGTGGGCGACTCCCCACCGGAAACTCAATTTCTCCCACAGTATCTCGTCGAGATCCATCGAAGGCTCTTACTATGATGTGACTATTTCGAATTCGGCTTGGGTTGATGTTCATCCTTTCCAGTGTGTCATAGGGACATATGTTCAATGAAGATCCTCTGTCTATTAACACGCCCCTATTACGTATCTTGAGGATATCACTGCTATATGTAGTGAACTGTGATGACTAGTTCCTTCTGTCGGTATGTCATTATCTGTAAAAGATATTACATTGTTGTTAAAGATCTGGTCTACCAAGTGACGGAACTTATCTGTATCGGTCGTTTTCGGCAGATGTACTTCTTCCAGTACCTGCACCAGGATTTTACAATGATCCTTCGAGGATAAAATCAAATCTATAATGGAAATATGCGGGGGTGCCTCTTTTAAATGTCGCACCACTCTTGCTTCATTATGCCCCATTTTGTTGAGGAATTTCGTGATCTTCTTCTCGGGCACTTTCCTTGTGGTCCTGGCGATTAACTTCAACACACGCCGAGGTAGAAATAGCGGGTTATCCTTAGGCAGGATGGCAGTGCAGTCTGAGGTTGATTCTCATTCTCCCTATAGTTTCATGAGACTTTCTTCAAGCTAATGATGGGGTATTGTGGTCACGACATCAACACCAGTGGTTCCGGTGAGGCTATCTCCACATGAGTCTTTCCTCCTCCGTCCCTAATTCCTTGAATCACCAAGGGTGCCATAGATGTGTCTCCCCCAGAGGTAATAATGGCTATCATTTCTTCCAGACTTCCTATCATGGGAGGATACAACACTTCTCCTTCAAGTAAGGTGCTAACATCACTCACCCTTTGCAGTTCACCAGTCTTGATTAGATTCTGGATCAAGTGGCGGAGTGCCCAACATCCTTCTGTGTCATGACCAGGAGTGTTGGAGTGATACAAACATATCTTAGTGACATCGAAACTTCTTGATCGAAGGTCCATTGGGGGTAATAATTTTGTGACCTTTCCTTCATTGATCAGCATCTGTAAAATTTCCTCCCTAGATTGGCCCAGGGGGTGAATTTTCTTTTAGCCTCAAACTCTCTACGAGCTTGGAACCTGGCTTCCCTTGCAACTTTATCTCCCCATTTTCCTTGTTCTTGGAAACGGATTTGATCCTTTCTTGCAATTGGGGTGGTTCTAGACAGTGGGGTGTTTGTTTGCTTCTGTCCCATCTAGCTTATCAACTGCTGGGTTACTTAGTGCTGATACACTATTAGCTCTGTTAATTGATCAACTCGTTCCTTGATTGATTCTATTTCACGTTCTATCGAATATCGTCCTTTTGAACAACCCAACTTGGCGTGGTTAACTTCAATTGGTTGTGATGATTCTCCGGTCTTCTTAAGACATTTATGATTCTCCCTGTTCTCGACACTAATCATATTCACCCCCTCCGCATTATGCTGAGGCAGAGGATTGTTATGAATGTGTGGTTGTTCGGGTGCTGTTACCACTATCTAGTTGTTGTCTATCATGTCCTGAATCTTGTGTTTCAAATACCATCATTATTGAGTATCATGGCCAGGGGCCCCAGAATAGTATGTGCACTTTTTCTTGGGTTGTATTGTTTCCCGTTTGGATTGACTGGGGGAAGAAGCTGAGTAATCTTTTTTTGTGTTGTCAGAAGTGTCAATACATTCTCAAGTGAGTCCCCAAGGGGCGTAAATATTCTCATGCGTCTGCCTTCTCCTGCTTTCTGAGATGAATGACTTAGAGAATTTGTAGATGATTAGAAAGGGGAGTAATTGTTTTGTTTCTTAATGGGCGGGTTTTGACCGCCTCGCCGAGCTTGACCTTGAAGTATTAAGGATACATCTTCTTCCTTCTTATTGTGGGCCCTCTAAGGGTTATTCCCATAATTTCCTGTCTGGATGTGCTCAATTACTGCCTCCAGAGTAGTGAGGTCCTTAATCTTACAAGACTTCAACTCTATTTCAGCCATTTCGCCAAGTTTTATCATTTCTGAGAATGGTTTTCCTATTCCCGCCAGGACCCTCTCATAATAGGGAGCTTCTTGTATGTTGATGAAAGGCATCACCATTTCAGTTTCTGTCATAGGCGGACTGACCTGTGCTGCCATACGTCTCCATCTTTGGGCGTATTCTCGGAAAGGCTCATTGCTCTGCTTCTTAACTCTAGTCACCTAATACCGATTAGGCGCCATTTGTGACGGAAAGCTGTATTGATTAAAGAAGGCACGAGCCAGTTCTTCCCAGCTGTGGATTTTTGAATTGTCGAGTCGGGCGTACCATGCCCTAGCCTCTCCAGTTAGACTTTTCTGGAATAACTGCATTCTCAGCTTCTCGTCCTTTGCGTAGGATCCGAGTTCTCCGATTTATACCTTCAGATGGGTATGAGGGTCTCCTAACCCATTGTACTTCTCAAAATCTGGGACTTGGAATTTATCAGGATATCGAGCCCCTGGAAATATGCAGAGATTTGAATATTTAACGTTCTTATATTTTCCTGTCCCTTTTATTGATTGGATGGTCTCCTCTATTTGTTGGACCTTTTTTCTTATGTCCCCGGTTTCTTGGTCATCCCTGAGATTGGTGATTTCATGGGTTTTCTTAGTGGTTGTCTCACTGGAGTGGGGTACGGGTATCTGTGTTTCCACCTTTTTGGTAGAACTTTGACTGCCCCCTTATGCGAAGGATTCTGGTTGAGTTTGCGTCTTTGGACCCTGAGTGTTTTTACATTGCTCTTTTAGTAGGTTAACCACCTCTGCCATCTATTTTCTAAGTTCCTCGAATTCTTCTCGAGATGCATGGATAAATTCAGATGGGGCACTCTCAACCATGTCGATGGATAAGAGTTGTGTCTTCCTAGCTTGCGAACGGGTAATTAGACTAAGCTTGCCCACAAAAAGATAGGCACATTAGTCTTGATAAATACTAACGGTATGGATGTATATCATGCAATGAGTTAATTTTAGGTTTTTTAATCTTTTCCTGCAAAACAAGGGTTAGTTGTTTTGATGACATGATAATATGGCAAGTATGACATTTGACATTTGACAATAATTGAAAGAGGTAAGGCATGAAGAAATTTCCCATAGCGATGGGTTTACCAGATGCTGACCTACCCTAGGATTACTCTCACGAGTTTTTCGGCATAAAGGTCCTTAAATCTTCGCAACCTACTTGATGAGAATGAATCCGATCTCTCGCTTGGAGCGGATTTGAGTGGCGCTTTTCCTGAGCCTCGCCGGATTATGCTCCCTTAAGTTTAGTAATCAGCCATCAACGGATTCGAGGAATCACACACCATACATTCATTGCACCTTACCGCATGTAATACAATGACATTGTGTGAGGCACTAATATAAAGCATTGTAAAAAAGCATTCATCACACACATACAACATGCAGAAAAAGAGGAATTGAAAAGACTGAAATGTGGCTTAAACCCTCTAACGGTCCTCAGCAGAGTCGCCACCTGTCGACGCCGGGGGCATTTCCCGCTCTTTCCTGATTTTTTTTCTACCCTTTGTCTTTCGTTAGGTCGATTGATTTATTTAAAGGGTGAGTTTTGGGAAAGGACTGACATAAATGTCGACGAATTTGAAAAGATTGATTTTATGTGATTGGGCTGAATTAGACAAAGTCGCCAGTTGGTATGAGTCAAAAGGATGTACTAACTCATCCGAATTTTTTGGAGGTTTTTGCAAGATGGATCAATATGTGACTCCGCATAATTAGTCTGGAACTCGAGATTCATAGAGTTCGGGGGTTTGCTTAAGCAAGTGGAAGGTGTTAGGCACCCCCCGATTGGATCAATAGTACAACTAAAATAAGTCCATCATGGAAACCGAGTTGAGATCCATTTGTAGGATCCTTGACCCCATGGTTCTTAGGCTCATATGATATTATTCCAAAGCATGCACAAAATAGATCTCGAAACAATATATATATATATATATATATATATATATATATATATATATATATGCCTCCTAACTCTGCTAGCAAGTGATTTATCGATTAAATCCTTGAACACGAGTAGTTAGGCTTCCCACTTCCACTAGATATGGATCTAGGGTAGCAAGGGGTAGCAAAATACTTAATAAACTTGAAAATAAACTAGATCTACCTAGATCTATGTCGATTTAGCTTAAAGGTTCGAGCTATGAAGCTCTTGAACCAGTTAAGTGCTAGATCCGGCTAGATCTGAGATAGATCTAGCTAAAATACTTCAAATACCAACTATATACACAAAATAATCGGTAAAAAGTTAGATGTAGGCACAACCAAGCTATATATATATATACGGTCCAGATCTTAAGTTTACCATTTATCCATCATACCTTGCTTACCACCTTTAGCGACGGATTGGGGGACGGTTCGGTCCGTCGCTATATATACAACTATCGTCTATATGTTGTTCGTCGCTATATGTTGTCCATCGCTAAAAGCTAAGACGATGATTGTATATATGGCGACAGACTGAACCGTCGCCTGGTCCGTCACTAAAGGGGGGGTAACCAAGGTATGTTAGATAAATGATAAGCTTAAGATCCGGACCATATATATATATATATATATATATGACACTTATATATTTATTAAAGCAGTAAATAAACACGGATCTAAGAAGATATTACGTATTTACACGAGATATGAGCAAAGAGGGGCTGATCACCTCTGAAATGATACTGAAACTTTTAGGAACTTGATTTCAACCAGTAGAAAGTTGCTATCACAAGATTTATATTTCTAAAAATGTATGAAATTGAGATTTACAAGGTTTTGGAGTAAGATTCAAGCTATTTCTCTCTTTAGCTCGCAGATTCTCTCTCT
Organism: Panax stipuleanatus; assembly: GCA_020205555.1. Classification (NCBI taxonomy): domain Eukaryota; kingdom Viridiplantae; phylum Streptophyta; class Magnoliopsida; order Apiales; family Araliaceae; genus Panax; species Panax stipuleanatus. The sequence continues at coordinate 16,679,362 of CM035118.1, read as the reverse complement.
CCAAATTTCTGGTTCTGACCAAATCTCTAAAAAGTGAGCTAGGGGGCTGATTTATAGACCCCGGGCCAACCGAAGGTAGACCTGCGGCTGGGCGTAGTGGGTCCCACCGCTTCGAAGTTCGTTCCCTTGACTGCTGTACTGTCTACTAAAACGTCAGTATCTTGCAATCCAGGAATTGTTGGAATATGTGTCATACCATTTTGAATTTTTTTTTCCGAGAGCTACACAATGACATTGGGTATGAGTCCTATGACCAAAGTAACATATTCAAGTATCCAAATGTAATCCGTGGATCTGTCTTGCGTCGTTTGCAACTCGGGATTTTTGAGGTGGCTCTTTGTGATTATATCCTCAACTAGACGATTGTTGTTTGGTGTTGTGCGCCGGCAAATCTACATCTTTTCCCTTTTGTGGTCGTCTCCGGAGTTAATTGTATTGTTGCTGTCCCACGGGATTGTCTGCGGGGTGAAGTTGTTATTGTCCCACGGAGTTGTTTTCAGGGAGGTCACTTATCTCCGAGGTTGAAGTTGTGTGGTTATCTTCCCTCGGGGTTTACTCCAGGGATGAGGTTGCTGTTGGAGTTTCATAAAGTTGTTTTCGGAGTCGAGGTTGTGAGGTTGTCTTTCTTCCAGATTGTGTTCGAAGTTTGAAATGACGCTTTTGCCCTCGTGTAAGGTCGTGTCTAGTTATAAAATGAAGGAGAGAAATGAAAAGGCGGACTAGTAGGCAAGCAGCAGTGGACATTCTCTCGTACCATCCGCAACTGACGACAGTGAGACTGATTTTAGCCAAACCCATTTAGGAGATAAATCCACGGTGAGAGAGTTGGATCTCCTCCTAACTCACCCAAAACCCACCACAATAATGGCTGCTTCTGCTGATCGGTATAGTATCTAATCCTCTTCTTCAACTGTGCCAGCACAGTGACCACAGGTTTTTATTTCTTAATTTCATTTTTCTGTACATTCTTTTTGTATTACAGGAAATCATTAATCTTTATGTATTATGGTATGAATTTTAGATCATGAAATTGTTGTTCTTACAGACCCTAATGCAAATGTTTTCTTAATTTGTTGATATTATGAATTTTCAGTGTTTTCCCAATATAAAAAGTGAATGCATTAATGGGTTCGTTTCATTTACATCAGGGCTCGTCTGTTGGTTAGCATGAGTTGATAATTAATGGGTATTCGTCCATTTTTCGGGCTTTTGGTAGATCTAGCTTTTGAACAATACCAAAGGTGTATTTCTACTTCATTCTTACTGTGATGTGTTCTTATGGATTAGTTAGTGGGTTATGATTTATTTATTTATTTAAAGTTTTTAGGAGTTTGTACCGGGAAACTGGACTGATTCTTTCTTTTATAACTTGTAATATATCTATATCTATATCTATATATATATATATATTTATATATATATATATAATATATCCAAATAGATGTACTTATAGCACAGTCTTCACTAAGTGCAAAGTGAACTACTACAAGTATGCTTTAAGCTGTTTAATTTAAATTGGCATTTAACACTTGAAAAAAATTGGCGATCATTTGGCTTGTTGTACAAATGGAAGGTTCTGGTTGTTGCTTCAGTTACTAGGAGTCTTAATTTGCTTGGTGCATACTTTTTTCCTTTAAAGAGATTAAATCAAAACTCAAATTCCAAAATAAGGTTGATATGATCATTATTTTGCTGAAAAGAAATTTTAAAATCAATCCAAACAGAAATCAATTGTCAAAAGTAATTAAGCATGTTGTTTGTTGAGATTCTAGTGCTTTTGAAAATTTTATTGAACTTATTATTTATCTTACAAATTTCTGCTTATAATCTCTATTTGTTTCTTTCTATCATTAGAATTGCAACCTGAGTAAAGAAGTTGTTAAGAATTACTCTTGGAGAATAATGTTAATTGAAGTTTAATGTCCATACTCTATAGTATCCAAATAGAAGAAGTAGACTGAACAGATGGAGATCAACATCTCTGTAGTTGAACCCATTTAGCTTGGATGCAATTATAATCAGTTAAATTTAGAATACACTTTTCTTTACCCTATCTATCACCTTCAATATCAATCATTATCTTCTGTTTTTTAAGGTCAAATGCTGGACGTCAATCTATTTTAAAGAATATGCAGACATATTCACTTTTTTTAAGGCTACTGACTAATCATATTTCTTAATTGTTCCTTTTTTCAGTTTCTTGACATGTTAGTCTAGAAACCGTGATATCTTTATCATTGACTAAAGCATTGGTCTAGGCATTCAGAAGAATCTTGAAGTTTCACTTGTTATATACTGCAGATACATCTTTCTTACGAGGAGACAAGTTTGGTATTGTTTCATATCAAATTCGTTCATTTCCTCAAAACTATTTTTGGGGTTTAAACTTTTCTTTTCATTTGGGATAGTGTTCGCAATTCGGAATTTCGGATTTGAATTAACAGTCGACATTTCGAGTCTTTTGCTATTATACATACTGATGTGCGGGGACCCTCTTGGGTTGTTTCTGGTTCTGGTTATAGATGGTTTGTTACATTTATTGATTATAATACTCGTGTCACTTGGATTTATCTTATTCGTTCCAAAAATGAGGTGTTTGATTGTTTTCAGGAATTTCATAAAATGATTCAAACCGAATTTGAAGCTAAAGTCAAGATTCTCTATAGTGATAACGGTTGTGAATATAGTAATAGTAATGCTTTTGCATCTTATCTCTCTCAGCATGACATTATTTTTCAAACCACCTGTGTCAAAATTCCAGAATAAAATGGAGTAGCGGAAAGAAAGAATCGACACTTATTAGAGGTAGCCCGCACTCTTATGTTCACAATGAACACCCCTAAATTTCTATGGGGAGATGCTGTTCTGACTGCTGCATTTCTGATAAATCGACTTCCTTCTAGAATTCTTGAGAACAAAAGTCTAATCTCTTTTCTCCAACACACAACAAATCTTTTTCCTTCGCCTCGAGTTTTTGGTTGTGTGTGCTATGCAATGTTCGAAAAAGCTAAAAGTGATACGAAGCGTTTTTCTCTGGACGAGGCGAGGCGTAAGACTCGATTTGAAAACATATGTTATTGATAAATATTGAATATATACAAATTTTGTGGTGATGAATAATTTAGAGAAAAAGATTCAGTTATCAACACTCGACTCCGTCTAGTTATCAGAACAAGAAATGTTTTTTTTTTGCTCTAGGGACTTAAGTGCAGGAAATATAAAGAAACAGGGGCTGAACTGAAACTTTTGAAATTTTAGGGGCTGAAATGAAAGAAAATGAAACTATAGTGGATGCTATGTAAAATTTTAGGGGCTATTTTGAAATTTAAGAAAACTTTTGATATTAAACTAAAAATTTATAAAGACTATGGGGTACCTAACTGTAATTATTCATAAGATATTAACTCCACTCGATAGATCTGATATCTATCAGATAGTATTTCTTTTTCTTTTCCAAAAAGAAACGTAAGAAAGAAGAAAAAACAGCGAGAAGGAAGAAAAAGAGACGGAAGGAAGAAGAAAAAGAAGAAAGAGAGACGGAAGGAAGAGAGATGGAAGCCTCACGACGCCACGAGGTGTAAGCCTCAGCCAAAAAAGGCGTAAGACTCTGTTGTTCCAGCTTAAGCGGCCGCCTCGCACCAGACTTCTTCCGCCTCGCTATGAGGCGCGCTTCGAGGCATGCGCCTTGAGCGCAATTTCGAACAATGGTGCTATGTTCATGATAAATTTCCCACTCGGGGAAAATTAAATCCCAAGTCTCATCGGTGTGTTTTTATTGGTTATTCTCCAACCCAAAAAGGTTATAAATGTTATCATCCTCCATCACACAAAGTATTTGTCACTCGGGATGTAACTTTTTGGGAATTGAAACATTTTTATTCTTCTTCACCTTCTCCTCAGGGGGAGAATATTGATGAAGAGAAACTTCCTCCTGAGTTTGACATTACAAGTTCTACGATACCACCTTCTCATGTTCATGTTACTATACCACCTTCTCCTGTTCCTGTTGTTGTTTCTGATAATTCTACACAGGGGGAGTTACAGAATGAACCTGAGTTGAGAACCTATAGTCGAAGATGCAAGAATAAGGTGACAATTTCTGCACCACTATACCAATCTTGCTCAAAACCTAGTCTTGATAATGCTAATGGTGAGAATCCTAATCTTACTTGTTCTTCTGATGATACTGACATTCCTATTGCTCTTAGAAAATGGGTTAGAGCTTGTACTCAACATCCTATTTTTAACTTTTTAGCCTATGATAAATTATCTGCATCCTACCACTCCTTTGTTTCTTCCTTGTTTTTAATATCTGTACCTCAGGGATGGAGAGAAGCAATTAGTGATGAGAATTGAAAACAGGCTATGATAGAGATGAATGCCCTGAAAAAGAATGATACATGGGAACTAGTTTCTCTTCCTTACGGGAAAAAGCCAGTTGGTTGCAAATGGGTATATACAGTCAAACAGAAGTCAGATGGGACAGTTGAACGACTCAAAGTCAGGTTAGTTGCAAAAGAATACACTCAAACTCATGGAATTGATTACTAGGAGACATTTGCTCCTGTGACAAAGATGAATTCTGTTCGTACCATAATCTCATGCGCAACAAATTTTGGGTGGGATATTCAGAAATTGGATGTGAAAAATGCGTTCCTTTATGGCGACTTAAAGGAGGAAGTATACATGAAAATACCTTCTGGTTTTGCTTCATCTACCACCAAGGGTAAAGTGTGTGAACTACGAAAGGCTTTATATGGTTTGAAACAGTCTCCGAGAGCCTGGTTTGAAAGATTCCACAAGGCAATGATAAAATTTGGGTACAAGCAGAGTCGAACAGATTATACTCTATTTGTCAAACAGATAAAAGGTAAGACTACCATTCTTATCGTTTATGTTGATGATATTGTGGTGACAGAGAATCATAGAGAAGAGATAGTTAATCTTAAAGCGAATCTAGCCAAAGAGTTTAAAATTAAAGATTTTGGTCCTTTGAAATATTTTCTTGGTATTGAAGTTACAAGATCTTCTAGTGGGATTTTTCTATTTCAAAGGAAATATGTTCTTGATCTTTTAACATAAACTAGCATGTTGGGATGTAAACCTGCTGATTCCCCTATTGAAGTTAATCATCATCTAGTAGGTGACACAAGACCTACAGTTGATAGAGAAAGATACCAACGTATGGTGGGACGATTGATATACCTTTTTCACACTAGACCTGATATATCTTATGCTGTGGGAATAGTGAGTCAGTATATGCATGACCCTCGACAGTTTCACATGGAAACCATTAACAGAATTCTGAGGCATCTCAAGTCTGCTCCTGGAAAAGGTTTATTGTTCTCACCACATGGTCATATGAGAGTTCAAGCTTTTTCCGACTCAGATTGGGCTAGCTCTATAGAGGATCGCCGTTCTACGTCAGGTTATTGTTCATTTGTTTGAGGTAATCTTGTTAATTGGCGTAGCAAGAAATAGTGTGGTGGCAAGATCTAGTGTAGATGCTGAATATCGAGCTATCGTATTGGGTATATGTGAACTAATGTGGCTTCGAACCTTGCTAGAGGATTTGGGCGTTACAACTAAAATGCCTATGCAGTTATTTTGTGATAATAAGACAGCCATTAGTTTTGCAAACGACCCAGTACAACACGATAGAACAAAGTACATTGAGATTGACAGACATTTCATCAAAGAAAAGTTAACCAGTGGTCTTATTTGCTTACTTTTCGTCAAAACAGAACATCAACTTACTGATATTTTGACTAAGGGTCTTAGTAGTAAGATGTTTCATCCATTATGTTTCAAGTTGGGTATGCGAGACATCTATAAACCAACTTGAGAGGGAGTGTTAGAAGATATTGCATGATTATAGTTTTCATAATCAGGGTGTACACATTACTGTAATTTAGGAATTACCATAACTGGATTAGGATACTTGTGTATATATATACCAACCTATGTAATAAAGATAATTCATTCAATAATATTAAAACTATTCAGAATATTTGCTTCTGAAAGTATTTATTTTGATTTGTTTCCTAGCTAGATATGTTAGGAAAAGATTTTCTTCATTATAGTATTAGTAATCATAGATAATTTAGGAAGAGTAGTAGGTTTATTATGTAGGGGATGCAATCCCCTCATTTGATGAGAGAAGTAGTAAGGGCTTTGGGCTTGAATGGGAAAGTTTTCCTTCTCTACAACTTGTAATCAGTAGCATCGTAGTTTTTCATTACGGTGCTCCCATTTTTAAGGTTCATAAAACATGTCGGGAACTCTATTTCTTGGGATTTTCATCTCTTAAGGATTTTGTGTGGTCATGGTTTCACTATGATTGAAGGTTAAAATTCAGATGACCACATGAGATTTACACAATTTTGCACATCTCCGCCTTAGTATTAAAATTGGACACATAACACCTAAAATTTTGAAGTTAAGTGCAACACAACTATCTGTCTCAACTATGTTAAAATTTATATGCAAATACTATTATGCCCTTCTTTCTTTCTTTTTCTTCTTTCTCGTTCATCTCCTCCTTCCTCCTTACCAGTAAACTCTGTCCTATTATTTTTAAATTGCAAAATATGAGAGATTTCTCTACTTCACAATCCAATATTATAAGACACCAGTCTATTGATGCAAAACAAGCCCGCGAGTCTTGGTTATAGCAATACAAAAGACTTTGGAAGCCCATAGAAATAAAAGAATTCTAGAAGTTGTATTTTAATTAATTTTTTTAATTTATATTTTTCGTAGTTATTTTATTAGAATCCAATTTAGGATAGGAAAGTAGTTTAGGAGTATTATTATATGACTGTATTCTATTATTTTTGATACGTTGAATTATATAATTTATTGAGAATTTGTATGAGATATCCTTCGTCCCTAAACCACCGTCCCCCATTATTTATTATTCCAAAAGTAAGCATATCAATCTAGAAGCTTTTATTTTCTTTTATGCGCAACACCATAAAAACGAAAGGAGAAAGAACTTCTGGTTTTACGGGCTAATTAGTGATTGTGAAGGTACATGATGGGGAAACAGTGGCAACTCTGAATAGGTTGAAAATGGTGGTCTGTGGTCACTCTGTCCCTGCTACTTAATATCTTATCTGGAAAAAAAACCGTCCACTCACATCGACTATTAAAGCAGTCTTTCTTCATCAATATATTCAAGCCATAGGGGAAGCAAAAATGGGGAATAAATTTATGGATTTTAGTTGATTCAAAACCTTCGATTTCACACACATCTCTCTCCCACTATGGCATATAGGCATCACCATTCGCAGCCTATTCGTAGTTGACTCTCTCTCTCTCTCTCTCTCTCTCTCCCCATATAACATCAGCGTCATTGCTGTGACAACCCAAACTCACCAAAGAAATAGAAGAATAAACCTAGCAGCCGAACCAGCCCATAAGAGATGGAAAAACCATAGCCAATCTCGCCCTACAATTGCTGATCTCCTAAGATCGCGTCGATCTCACTGGGAAAAGAAGAAAAGGGAAAAGAAAGGAGTAAATGAGAAGTCGCCAATCTTGTTCGATTCCTGCCAGAATATTCCTTGTTTTTTTGTTTGTTCTGGGTTCTTTTCTGCAGATACCAGCTAGAGTTTGATGATGATGGATAATTAAGGGACTGCTTGTCAACGGATATAAAAATACTTAGATTGCAGAGAAGGGGTACTTTGGGCATTTTTTTTGAGTCATGTGACAATTATTTGTTAGGTGGACGTTCTTATAGCGAGTGAGAGACACTACCAATTTGGATGAAAAACTTGATAGTTTCACTTCATGACTTTAGATGTTTTGTGTGTCCACTTTTAAAACTGAGGCGGTGAAGTGCCAAAAGATATAGACCTCAGGTGGTCATTTGAATTTTAACCAGGTTTGGATATTAATGATCTCTACTGAAGATGGTAGACCCTATTTGCTGTTTTATGTGCAGACAAAGTAACGTATATGCTCATTTATTTTTGTATTGTTATGTTTTTTGGGTTTGTTAACTCTATGTTTAAAGTGTTAGAGGAGGTGTGAGTGTGCCCTGGTTTCACCAGTATGTTAGGCCAAGGGTTGTTAGTAGAGTTAAGTAAAGTTTGGGACTCTTTAGTTAGTTAAGAAGGCTTCTAGAAGATAAAATCACACGGCTAGTACTATTTTTTTTGGTCCCTAAGATAATTTTTATTAGCCAAGTCTAGTCCTACTATAATTAGTAGGAGTACGTAAGGTGTAAACATATTTGAATATTATGAATGAACTAAGCTGATGAATGACTAAACTATAGGGCAAAGGTCCAAAAATGCCCCTGATGTTTTTCCCGAAGTCCCACTTTCACCCTGAACTTTTTTTTTCTTCAAAAATACACTTAACGTTACAAATTTAAGGTCAACTGTGGCCCTGTCGTTAAAACAAATCTAGCTAGACAAACAGATGTGCTAGGCGACTGACACGTGGCAAAAATAAAGTTTAATAATTTTTTTTTTTCATTTCTCATTCTTCTCCAATTTTTCTGTCTTTCTTCTATCTCTTCCTCCTCTTTCTCACATTTTTACTTAATTCTTCAATCCCACAAACCTTAGCCCCACCACTGAACCACCACTACTACCGCTGCAAACCTCAGTCCCAAATTCTTCGATTCCGCCTTAATTCCCCGCCTGAATCACCATTACTGCCGCACTCTTCAATCAAATAAAACCCAAACTGAAAACCCCCACAAAATCATCAATCAAACTTTCGCTCTTGTTTTGTTGAATTCCAAATAATAATCACTAGTCTACTAAGTAGCGTGTACTACTTTTATTTGGATTTGCCAAAATTGAAACAGTCGTGCAAATATTGGGGTCTATTAAACTGCTTATGTAGTTCTCCTCACTCTCTCTTCTTTCTTGGGTTTGATTTGTTTTAACGTAGGTTAAGTTTTTGATTAGAATTTCTTATATTCTTTAGTGGGTGCTACCTTAATTTTGATTTTGGGTTCGTCGGGAAAGAATTTAATTTTCTGGTGTTATTTCAAAAGGGTTTTGTAACTTTGAAATTGAAAGAAAAGATTTTGATGATGATACAGAGGTAAAGAATTTAATTTTCTTTCTTGGGTTTGATTTTGATGATTATTTGGTTAATTTTTCGCAAAGCTTTTATTTTATTTTTTTGGAAAAAGTTTGGGATTATTTGCTACTAATAAAATGAGTGGAGGGAGAGGGAGATTCTACAACTCTTACGAAGTCTGAGTCTGATTCCCGTGAAGGAGATACCTCTAATGAGGGAGAGGGAGCTTTGTTGGGTCAAAGGCAAAAGGTGTGGGAAGTATTAGCAATAAAGAGTTGTATATGAGGGCAGATAAAATTGATTTCAAGAGTTGGGATGTTCGGTTAGAGAAGCATTTGAGTCGGATTTGCTCAGGAGACAGGGACGCACCTACCAAGAAGGAAGAATGGGAAATTGATTTGGCTAAATTAGATATAAGAAATGTTATAGCTCATGGAACATATGGTACAAAATCATCTATCCTGTTTTCTCCGGATCTCAAATCCCATTTTCCTCAAGAAACCACCATTAATCCATCAAATCCCATCTCTTTATCATACTCTGTTTACATATCTCTTTACTCTATTTTCTCTCTAAAATTTCCAATAAACTCATGTCCGGAGAAATCTAACCAGCTTCCAGCAGTAGCACCAGTAGCCCCGCCGGAGAAAGGGTTCGCCGCATCACCACCACCAAAAGAGACAGCAGCAGCCCCGCCGGAGAATTATATAATCATTGATAACCAGAGTTTAACTGGATCTGTACTAGAGCGTCTTGTGAAAGAAAATAGAGAGAAATTGGGGGAACATTAAAAATCATATATCCATCAAATCCGATCAGATTGGGTCGATCTTTGAGAAATTTGATAAGGATGATGGAGGAGAGAGAGAGAATGAGGAAGAAGATTGGGGAGAGAGAAAAGAAAGAGAAAATAATAATTTTTTTTATTAAACTTTATTTTTGCCATGTGTCAGTCGCCTAGCATCCGTTTGTCTAGCTGGATTTGTTTTAACGGCAGGGGCACAGTTGACCTTAAATTTGTAACGTTAAGTGTATTTTTGGAAAAAAAAAGTTCAGGATGGAAGTGGGACTTCGAGGAAAATATCAGAGGCATTTTTGGACCTTTGCCCCTAAACCATATCATCTCCTTATTTTCTTTCTTTATTTGAACCTCACTCTATATATTTGATTCGAATTACTTAAAGCTCACTAGGTTTGACCATTTGAGCCTAACACGGTATGTTATTACTTCGCTTTTGAGGATTTGGATGTAAATACAGTGAAAAAATTATAGAAGTTTACTTCTCAGTTTTATTGGTAATTTGGAATTATTGTAATGCCTGACTGTTTGCAGGAAGTTGCTTATCTTTGAATGTGTTATTTTCCTTGTATCCCCAATGGGATACAGTTATGGGGAACTTGATGGGCAACTCTGTTAATGATATGTGTGGGGACCGGATAGCATTTTTTTTTTGCTGCAGATCTTCTTGGATTGTTTTCCATTATTTTGGTGAAGGTGGATTTCTTGTTCTCCTTTTCAATGTTCCTCTATTTTTTTTATTATAAAACTTAGTTTTTTATAAAAAAAAAGAAGAAAAATTGTGAAATTCCTTGCTTGGTGATTTTTCAACAATTTCTGCCCTTTGCTTGACAAAATTCTTTCTGAAATGATACTTTTACTTGAAACCCTGTCCTTCCTCCTTTTTGTTTTGATCTTCTCTTAGATCTTCAAATAATTGCCCCTAAAAGATCCTTGAAAAATAATTCACAAAGTGTTGTATGTAATAAATTTTATGAGACCCACTTATCATTTTTAAGTGCAATTGCTGATGGGTTCCCGATATAAATGCCAAAAGAATGTAGACCAGCATAGTTTTGGGGTACACATCAGAAAGCTAAGGTTGGAATTTATGGGGTCAATCCTCAAGTTTCCCTAGCAGGTCTCGAGTTTCTTATGTAGGTTATTGATCCTTAATATGCTCAATAAGTGACGATTTGATTGCAGACTGTGCCAAAGCTTTGTATAGGATGTGTGTGGTGTGTGATTTGTTCACTGTCCAGTAACAGTAAGACTAGTTCCCACTTGTTTCTTCTTTGTCCCATAGGATGATAGATGTGGTGTTTGTTGTTTGGAGAGTGTTGGATTTGTCTTACGAGAGTTGAGGAATTGCTCCATACCAGGTTTTGGGGTTTTGGTTGGAAGAAGGATTGGAATAAACTTTGGCTGTGTGGTTGTTTTGTTGTTCTTTAGAAGGAGAGTGCTTGGGTTTTAATATCAATTTCTGTAATTTAAAATCTTCTCAGGGACAAAAATCACTTTCTTCACTTTGATTGATTTTCAGCTGAAAGGCGATGACTACTGAGTACTTTTGGTGGGATTAGATCTTTAGATTTACTTGGGGATTAGAGGGCTGCCCTGGGTTTCATAACTTTCCAGATCACTAATTTTGGAGGATTTCTTCTCTCAACCTCATATTTTGTATTCTATTTACTCTAATAAAATTTTCTGTGTCCCTGAAAGAATTTTTTTCCCAGAGACCTTTACTATCATTGTCTACATGATATTTTTTTTAAATAAATTAAGAATTATTATTAGAATGTTTGAGTTGAAAAAGGTGAGGATGATGATTGATGAACAACCCTCCTAATCACAATCTCAATAAGATGAGTTTGTTTAGAGGTATATGCTTCCCTTTTTAAGTTCTTGAGTGATGGGTTAATTTTTCTTACTTCTCTTTGGGCTTCTGCGATGGGGTCTTTTAGGGATACTATGACTTATTCGTGTAGAGTTGGAGGGCACTCATTCGAGTGATTTTTTGGTCTTGTTTTTCTTTAGTCTGGGGTAGAGTTGCCAGATACTCTTGTTGACTTAGCGAACCATGAGTACTCTTATATACCAATACTTTAAATTTAGTATTACTGAAATATATCTCGGTTGTTTTACCTATAGTTAAGTTGATAAATATTTGAAATTAGTATTGGATGCGCAAACATTACATCTGTTCTAAATTAGTTAGGAGGATCAACTAAAAATCTTGAACAAACTTAGTGACTTCTAGAGTATAAAAGAACTTTATAAGGACTTGTATAAAACTACCCTAGCATACCGCATTCTAGCCTATGTAGCCACAACAACAAAAGCCAAAAGTGCTCAGCTTTGTTATCAAATAACGGAACTAATTTATGGGGGTTCCAATACGTATATAGAAAACCCAAAGGAACCAAGTTAACTTAAATATTTTGGACTTCTTATTGGACTTGCTAAACATAAGAATATCATTTAAAAAGGCGAAGCTCAAATGTTAAATGTGGTACCCTGAAGGCCAAATAATTATATTACTAACATACCCTTGACACCTAATAATCCCAAACAACTCTAGGATTACAACAATAGAATCCAAATTAACCCAAAATCTAATTACAAAATATATGACGCATAGTCCGAGAAGAATGCGACATTCCTTTGACTTGCATTCTGCACCATAATGTTCTATATTTTTAAAGTGAAAAAGAGAGATACCTAGGTGGGTATATAAAATTTGTTAATCAAGCGAACAAAATGACGTGTTTTGATATATATATATATATATATTATATTAAATCACAATGGATAAAAATAGGAAGAGCTTTTAAAATTTTCATATGATTTGAAGAAGTTAAAGTAGTAAAATTTAACATGACAGAAAAGAGTGAATATGAACCGTATGTAAACTGTTTTTGCTTCAGTGATGAAGTTGTTCCATGTTCACAAATCATATGAAAATTTAGGGGATCTTCTACTTCTAAGCATTCTTTATATCCATGCAGTTAAATTTTCTGAAAGTATCAAAACATGCATTTTAGCCATGTAGACTTTGTGAACCCACCTAGGTTCCTCCGAGACCCCATGTTTATATATTTATGCGTTATATGGATTAAAAATCATACTGGCTTCTTTCTTTCCTTATAATATGTTATCTGTATAGCTTTTGCTAGATGATACATTCTTATAAAGGAAAATAATAGCTATAATTTTCTGGAAGTAAGAAGTTGATTTTAGATTCTACATAAAGTACTTTACCTTTTTTTTTATATTATCTTATTAATGTTTTTCTCTTTTCCTATAATGCCCTTTTGTTTTACTGATTGCACCATATTTTGTAAAAAACTGCAAAAAGTGGTCTTCATATTCTCCTTGGAGGCATTTGTGCACTAACAGTTGTAGTCTTCTTCCGCTTTGTAAGTTGTTTTCATTCTACTTTTAGCCTTCTATCTTACTGCATTGCATATTTTTAAAGTTATACTTAATTAGAGAATATTGAAAACTAATAACATGTTTCGTTAACATGTTTCGTCGAGTGAAGGGAAAGATGAGGATTTTTAAAATTAAGATTGTCCTCTACTGCTTTAACACTAAGAACAAATTCACAAAAAATATTGATGCTTCGACAGTTATTAAAAGCCGGCAAATGTCACTAAAAATATTGATGCTTTGACACCAGTATGTGTCTAGCTTAATTGATTAAAGCAGTGTTGACTTTTACAGAGTAGAATGAAAAGAATAATTTCAAGTTTGTTCTATCAGAAATAAAAATAAACTTGATTTTGAGGAGTTGGAAGGTCTTGATTATCAATTTATGAGTATCTATGACTATGAGTGATCAGCATGATTAGATTTAGGGCATGATGGGTTCCATAGTATTGAAAAAGGAATGGACTCCCATTAGGTATCTTATATTGGCATTTGTTACGTGTTATTGGCATGGAATAGGATGCAAATTTTGGATAGCATCCCTAAGATTTATGATTCTAAACACCAATCAAGAGGTGGAATCCTGAATTTTCTTTAATCAAAAAATGAGCCAAAATCGTAACTTGACAATATTATCCCTGTAACGGGGTAAAGGATTTTGATATTTTATTCATATTATTAAGGACAATAAAATGATATCCTCAATACTTATGTTATCATTATTAATTTGTTAAGTTGTTCTTTCAGATTATTAATATAAAATATTGGGTTTGTTACAGGCGTTCTTAAAATGTACTACCTACGTAGTACATGCTGAGGAGAAATATAATTTTTGCTCGCATTTTAAGATGTGCCAAAAACATATTTATACATTTATTTTAATTTTTTTTTCTGGTATGGTTTTAAAATATAACATACAAGTATGTAGAAATACAAAAACGTAATTTATAAATATATTTTTGGCTTTTCTAAAGTCCTCGCTAAAAATCCTGAAACAAGGGACTATATTTTAAGATTGGAGTAATATACTCCATACCAAAATGTAAGAGCAACGACTAAAAGCATATAAAAAAAATAAGGATATAGCTTTATCCTCTTGAGAACTGAGGCATTCATTTATTTATTTATACTTGCGTACTCATTTTCCTCATTTATTTTGGAACAAAACTAAAAGTTATTTTGCTCTTATATTTTGGAATGGAGGGAGTCTATACAATGTTAAGCATAAAATATATTGGAGTCATTTTATAATGTTTATACAATAAACTTGTAAGTATAATATAGATTTAAATTTATATGTTTATAATTTTAATACTTTCTAGTTCATAAGATGAAAGAGTTGCGTTTGATTTCTGACAAATTGGTAAGGAAGAGGACCTATGCATGTTTGAAATGAGTTTGAGGAGATCTTTTGCAAGGAGTCAGGAGTCTAGTTATGATTATGTAGGTTAAGGATCAGGATAACGTGAAGCCTTTACAAAAGGTGACTAGGGGTAGGTGATGTAGGAACCTCGTTAGGGAGATTGAACTTGATTCAGGGGAGTTTGTTCAGGGATTCTTATTGATTTCTGATGAGATAACTGATTTTTATAGTGTTGTATGAAGAGGATATTGAGTCAAGACAAATGGTGGAAGGGTTAATGTGGTGCCCTATTTTTGTTTTTTTAGATGGAGGCCGGATCTCTTTGTTGGGAAGGCCTTTTGAGGTCAGGAGATTGCTAAGACTGCTTTTGAGATCGATGTTGAAAGATACATGGTGCTAGTCGTATACTATGGTTATTTCTGAGCATAGTGCAGGTTTAGGAAATGGAACATTTTTTTGGTTTTTCAGGAGTTCTTTGATATTAGGGAAAAGTATACTCTACCTTTTCTTACCTTCTTACCATGGTTTTGAACACTATTCTTGTTGGTGGATAGAAATTAGAAATATACCCTTGTGCTGCTAACACACAACTGTTGAAATCGAAGAAGTGATCCTTATTGATTCAATGTCACCATCTATAATAGGACCTCAATGGAGTTGACTTCTTTTAAAGAGGCTTCTCATTTATGGTGTTCGTTCCTCAAGGATTGTGGAATTTAGCCTCTTTTTCTCTTTATTTTCTTTTTGTTATGTTTTGTAACTCTAATATCGAATTATATCAAGCTTTCACTACTACAAATCAGTAAAAAAATGACGATTAAACAACAATTGTAGTGTTTTTTGGCATAACGTTTTCTAAAAAAAAATGTTGTATATGTGACTTGAAAAAACACGGAGGTTGAAGCTTTTAAGAAAAACAAAGAAGGCCTCTCCTCAGTCATCCCCAACCTAGCTCTCCAAACTCCTCTCCTCTCCTCTCCTCTATAATCCGCCGCCTCTGTGAGCCCGACTTGGCAGTCCACTCCGCCTGCGTCACCGCCATTAGCTCAATTTCGTAACCTAGCTCACATCAATTGTTAAACCATTAATTGATGCTTTGGTGAATAAGAGAGTAGGACTTTCTCTGTCTACAAAATGGACTCCGCGACTTCTTCACCACACCCGCAACCCACCATCGTCACCACTGATTTCATAGGCGTGGTCGCACCTATGGTGGATCCCTTCTTGGTTGAGGCTCTCCAAAGCCCTCGCCATCGTCTCAACAGTCAGTTTATTCCTTCTTCTTTTGTTGTTTTTTTCTTCATTTCGATTATTTGCCCCGACTTCTCCTTAATTCTTAGATGGATTTGAATTGTATGTGTTGATGTATTTGTATTTTACTGTTGGGTTAATTGAATTAGGTTTTAAGCTGGTCTCTATCTGGAAGGAATTTCGTTTTTCTTTGTTTTGATAGTTTCACTGTAGATTTGTTGCGTGTGAATCACAATAAACTGTTAATTGTACACAAATAAAACAACCAACATAATATCTTTTAAATTTTGGTTTACTCTGGGTTTATGTAAATAATTGAATTGCTGCCCCCATGCTAGTTATCATCCTAAGTTTAAACTTTATTGTCTTTGCAATTATGTTGTGTTGGGGTAAATGGTTGAATTGCACAAGGTATGTGATTTCTGTTGAATGCACTAGCAGCTAGACTCTGTTCACGGGCTCACTCAGGGTTCGGGCCAGTGATGAATTGGATTTTCATGTGAATTTTATCGCAGTGGAGTTTCCCGAGCTGGATTGCTAGCTACTGGTGCAGTTCATCAGAGTAGTATTATCTCCACTGAGCAGTAACAATGATCATATTCAGCTGTGATTAGGCTTAGCTGCACATTCTTTTTTGGTTTAGTTTTAATCAGATCTGTTGTTTTCATTGGCTTGTTCAGTGGATTTGTAATTCAACTAATCTCTGAGACCAGATGACGCATCAAAGAAACCTAAAATAATATGAATTGAAGCCACTTCTTTTGAATTGCCAAGTTATTTTATTATGGTTTGGGTAGCAATGACATTTTAAACTACTAATGGTTGCAGACTGACTGGGAGGGTGGTTGCTATCCACTTACGCTCCACTTTAGTGAAGATTACCCCAGCAAACTTCCGAAATGTAAGTTCCCTTCGGGGTTCTTCCACCCTTATCAGTGTTCCATACTTCCATTTCAATTCTTCAAGGAGTCGTCATAATCTTATTGGATACCCTAAAACATAGGGACTTGTCCTCCTTTCCCACTTTCCTCCAATTAATTTTAGGTGCTACATATTTCTCTTGCTAATCTGAATGAAAAAACTAGGCATGAGTATGATATAGAGCATATGAGTTGACTTTAAGGATGGGAATACTGGTGCTGCATATGAGCTGTTTCAGGTATTAGTATCTTTGCTTTTACTTGCTGACATTAATTTTGTTTGCCTGCTGTCTTTAATTGGTTTGAGTTAAGCTGTGTTTAGTAGTATTTGTGCTAGTTTTATTTGATTTAACTAAATTTTGAAATATTACCTATATCCGGGAAAATGATTTCAATTTTTTCTATAGTACTTGCAAAGAAAGTATGACTCATTTTGGGGACTGAAGGAGTAGTTGTTAGTGTACCATTAGTACTTCTTAGGGGATAAATTATGCAAGATTCTTTCAAATTAGCACTTTTAATTTATAGTATGTGAGTATGATTATAAGTTTATATCCTTTTATCAATCCCATTTGTATGGTTGCTGTATTTAAGAGTGACATTTCTTAAATGATCTTTTACAGAATTGAAATTGTATGGATAGTAGACATTCACTAGTTCTATGAACTTTTTCATACTTTCTAACGGAGGATGCATGAGGTGTAAGAGAATGTGGCAGCTCCTTAGACTTCACTCTTCCATTTGTGACCAACCTGATATCTGCAGAGTTCCCCTGTGCAGTAATTAAATCAATTCCAAATAAAGACTACTTATGTTTTCATGAGGTGTAATTTGACTATGAGTTTGATTTTAGAGGTTTGCTACGTTTGAATTTCGTGAATTGAATTTGTGTTTAATTGCTTTTGTATGTTACCTAGTCAATTGTAAGGGAAGGTCACCATGAGTCACTCATATTACCCTTTTTTCAGTTTTTTGAACATGGAACTGAATCTCAAATAAGAGAACTGGCTGATCAACTCAATGGACATGTTCTGACCCTTAACCTTCAAATGTATGGTTGCCGAGTGATCCAGAAGGTACAGTAGCTAGGAATTCATGTGTATTCAGAAGTAATATTATTTTTGTGCATGTTCTTAATATAATTTCTCATGAAATTTGGATCACAGGATTTGAAGCTGGGGGCCAGAACACTCCCTCAAATATTTATCTTCACTACTACAAAACACTAAAAAGATGACACTTAATAGACAACGTTTTTATAAAAAAAACGTTATGGTTTTTATTTTCACCACTTTTTTAACAAAATGTTGTAGTTAAATATGCAAAAGCGTTGTGAATTTATAAGGGCCAATTTTTGGTTTTAATGTTATAACGTTTTCTGTATTAAAAAATCACGGAGCATTCCGCCCCTAGCCATATCCGATCCCCTTTTTCCCTAACACTCTGCCCCCAACATATCCTCCCCAATCTCCTTCTAAACCTTTCCATCGCATACAAATTGAAAACCCTCTCAAATACTGAGCTTCAGTCGATTTAGGGTCTCACACTCTCGCTCACTGCTTTTTTAGATTCCTGCATACAGTATATGTATTCTTTCTTTCATTAACAACAGGCTTTGGATTCAATAGCAGAAGAGAATCTATATACAAAGAAGAAGAAGATGTAGAGATTTAGATTACTGAAGAGTGTCATCTCGTCATTAACTGGAAAAGATGAAGATTTTGAAGATGACGAAGACGAAGAAGAAGAAGAGGAGACAGTCACCGTGGAATCAAGATTGCTTTCCAAAAGAGCCAAAATGGAGATCCTGTTCCATCGAATCTCCACAGAGAATTTTCCCCTTCGAGTTCACAACGTTTTAATCAAGGGCAATACCAAGACGAAGGAGCCGCTGATCGTTTCGGAAATCGAAGCCCTAAAAACAACAACCTCAGTCCAAGAGTTGCTTCAGGCGGCTAGTATTGCTAATGCTCGGCTTCGACGGCTCGAGATTTTTGATTCGGTTAACATTACTCTCGATTCGGGGCCACCAGAGTTAAAGGTATTATTTTGCCGATATTTGCATTGCATATGGTTCATTGATTTCTAACCTTGGACTTGGAACTGAAGCGTAATCTTTTTGAATTTCCTCCCAGCACAAGTTGCTTGCAATCAAGCATAACATTAGTTGAATTGCATTTATACAGATTTAATAGTTTTAGATAGTGTTGATAGGGTATTTGAGAGATGACAATTTTTCTAAAGATTATTCTCTTTTTATTTGATACATTAAAGGTTTATGGCAGTGTCCTTGTACAGACATTTACTGACTAGCAAAATACTTGTTGAATTTTGTTAATGATGTTAATTCTC
The DNA here is from genome assembly GCA_020205555.1 of Panax stipuleanatus. Classification (NCBI taxonomy): domain Eukaryota; kingdom Viridiplantae; phylum Streptophyta; class Magnoliopsida; order Apiales; family Araliaceae; genus Panax; species Panax stipuleanatus. The sequence continues at coordinate 16,660,218 of CM035118.1, read as the reverse complement.
ACAATTCTGATGATAATAGTAATTCTTTATTTGGTTTATATTGGTGCTGAAAATGCTCTGTGCATCGAATCAGCAGTGGGATACTTAATTTTGTTTGATAAATTCTCCATGTATTTGGCATAGATTCACTAATCACTATACTTCTAACATTTGGTTTATTTGCTTGCATCACCCAAGGTCATTCATTATTGCAATCTTGTAGATATGTAATCTATTTGTGGATAACACGGAAATTAGTTACTGCAAATCAGATGAAATGCCTCTAACGTGGGAAATAATTGTGGAAAGAGGCACCATAGGTATACAATTATTTCCCCAGGTTGGAAGTGTTTACCTGAGATAAAAAAATATAAGAGAGATACAAAATTCTTTTGGCACCAGACATAATCATAACTTTAATCTTCCAAGTAAATGAGCCAAAATTATATATATAAAGGTATTATTGCCTGCTTTTAGAAATTTTTGGGTGTTCTCTTTATTTTGTTGCTCCTTTAAACATCATGTATCATAATAAATCTGATATACTATTGCTTGCATATAAGTTTTAAAAGGTACATTTACTAATCTTATTTACTTTTTCTAGCTGCTCTGAAGCACGTCAGCAGCTGGCCTTTTGATGAAAAGATTTTTAGTGCAGTCACTTTACAAGGTAAATATTAGATATGTCGATTTGCTTATATCAAACTAGGTTCCAACTATTTAGTGAGTTTTCTCGTTTTGAAAATTTCCCCAATCAGATACTACCATACAGTTTAAGAATATTTCTAATGTCCCCAGTTTCTCGGTCATATTTGATTCAATATTTAATTTGGATCTTTCATTCATTATGAATCTACATCTATGTCTTGAACTTATTCAATATTTAATGGTCCTGAACTTTCTCTATATTTTCCTTTGTCTTCTTCAAGGTTCATTTAATATGCAACTTCCTATTGGTGACGCATAATCTCTATTAACATGAGTTACACAAAAGCACAGAGCACAAATCTATAGATGCATGTGCAACAATTTTATTTTTTTTCCTTGGGTAAACCAACAGAACATTTCACTGAAATCTAAAGTAGCGATATGCTTGTACTAGGTACTTTCAATTATGTTAACAATGTTTGTGCTGTAAACAGGGTGACATAAGGGATGGGCAAGATATTCTTGTCAGGGTACATTCCGAATGCCTTACAGGAGATATATTTGGGTTGGCAGGATGCAATTGTGGGAATCAGCTGAGGCTGGCAATGCAATAGATTGGGCCCATTGAGATAGTTGACTGAGTCCAGATAAAACATGGAAGTTGAGTCATTTAGTGTTATTTTTCTAAACAATAAAAAATTCTTTATTGTACTTGTTTCATGTTATTTATGTGTGAGATTTGTCGGATTGAACAGTTAGTTGGCTGGTATTACCTTCGAGTTGGTTATTGGCAGTTGACCTTCTTAAGATGGAAAGTGCAGCACCTGTCTGAAAGGTGTATGGACGCATATAATGGGTTGCGGTGAAGTGGCAATAAATCCCCACTTTTTTTTTTCTGGCATTGGACATGTTACGAATATAACAGATATCAGTCATGTTCTTATTGCATTAGTGATCTTGATTTTTTCTAGAGCAGCGTTAAATTGTTGCAAAAATTATGTATGGGAAAGCAGTTGTGTTGTTATTAACAAAGGCCTGACCATTATAACTTCCGTTTCATTGTTGTGTGTAGACAAAAGCAGCCCAGAGGCACATATCTCGTTCACTTTCAGTCCCTGTTATAAAGAAAGGCCCGACCATGAGGCGAATGGATTCGTTTATCCGTGTAATTCCCTCAACTCCTCGAGTAACATCTGAAACATAGTTCTGTTTTCTTTTTAATCAATGATAATACTGCATATTTCACTATCAGTTTTTGTGGCAATCAAATGAAGAATAAGTTTCTAGGACTTTTTAATGCTGTTGTTTGGGTATGTTTGTTCAATATGTATTTGCTGTGATAAGTTCTGTCACTAATATTAGTTTTATTGTTTAGAAAATAATGAAGATGATGCGGAAGATATACCAGAAGAAGAGGTTGTTTGAAGAATTTGTATGGTTGAATTATGTGAAGGTGGAGAGACCCTAAAGATGGAATGCAAATGCAAAGGTGAACTTGCTTTGGCTCACCAAGAATGCGCTGTAAAATGGTTTAGCGTCAAAGGTAATAAAACTAGTGAAATGTGCAAGCATGAGGTTCAAAATCTACCTGTCACGCTTTTGCGGATTCAAAGTGTTCAAAATCAAATTACTGCAAATAGAGCCCCATAGAGGGAAGTTAATGGATTTAGGCAAGTGTGACTCATACTCCCTCCATCCAGAAATTATCATAATTCATGTATCTTCTCACTCGTATACAGTGTGTCATACTCCCTCTCCATCCATAAATAGGAGTCTCATTCGTCTTACTGAATTTTTTCTTCAAGTCTAAATGTCATAATTGGACAAAAAGTTAATTGTTCAAGTGTCATAGCCTCGCAGGCAAATTTTAATACGCATAAAATAAAGTCAATGGTTCAAATGAGGCTCTCATTTTTGGACGGAGGTAGTACTATAAAAAAAATCTAAATTATGATATCCCTGATTTCTTGACCTTTTATATGTTTCTAGGATCTTATTTAAATTCTGTTTGGGCCATTGAGAGTATAGAGTTAAAGATTGACCCAAACTGCAAAAAATTAAATAAGTTAAACAACATTTGACTTTCCTAATTTTGCTAATGCCAATTCTTTCCTATGAATGCAGGACTTTGCAAACTTCGATGTTTTCCACCTATAGCACTTGATTGGGATTCAAGTTCTGTGGGATATGGAGCAACACAAGAAATTTTAATTAGATAATTTTTAACTCAACTGACACATCGCCTTATCTTTCCTCCATCAACTTTCCTTAATAAACACAATCAATTAAGTCTCTTCCATCAACTCCTTCAATTTTGAATAAAGGAAAAAGAAAAAGAAAGAAAATACCAAAATTTTATCTTAACTATATAATTAAAATTTTAATATTATAATATGTAATTTTATGTGGGATGAGATTTTGAGAATTTCAAAAATTAAGGGGTTGGATCCATTTTTTGATACTATAAAAAAAGAAACTAGCTGAAAAAAGGATGATTAGCCTTATATATATTGCCAAGCAAATTCTTGCTCTTAATCCTTATTCAAAATAGTCTAGAGTGAAATGGATATGGTGTTTTCAGTGGAGGACATTCCCGACCACCTTTGGTAGCCGGCGCCGGTGACTCAGCCGCCGACAGCAGCAGAGGAGGAATCATAGGCCTCGTCGTTGTCCGCATCAAAGATGATGAACCGCAGCGCCTCTGAGTGGGCGTTCCAGCGATATCTCCAGGAGGCGTCCGCATTGGATTACTCCCCTTCCTCCTTCCTTGTTGAAGCCTGTAACCGTCGACAATGAAGTAGTTGAGATCAAGAACAATTGTAATCCAAGTACAGCGGCGTTTGCTGCTGGTCCTCCCAATGTTCCCGTTGATTCAAAAGAGCACCGAGCTTACCTCAAGAGTCGGCTAGATTTGGCGTGTGCTGCAGTAGCTTTGATTCGGTATGATTCTACTGTTGCTTGTCTTGACAATGGATCGCAAACCTTACAGCTGAGATCGGTCGGGCATGATTTACCCAAGGGAGAAGATAAGGATGCTTCAGGTGGATTAATTCCTTCAATGCAGGGCATGCAAAAGAAATCAACAACTAGTGGACGCTTTCAAGGTTTCAACATCAGCTTTCAAAACTCTGTTGTCCACAGCTGCTTCATTGTACTTTTGGCTTATGTCCGTAAGTCGATTCACTAAACAAGAATTTCAGCTCTTAATTGAGAAACTTGTCTCAAACTCGGTCAAATGGGCTTGTTTTCTTTTTCTCAAACGTCTAGCAGATTCTCTATTGGAAAGCATTCTCATATCACGTTTTGCTTCCCATATTCTCTCCTCATCCGCTTCATCATCATCTGACAGCTGCTCTCTGGACGAACGTCCACTAGTTGTTGATTTCTTTTGCATGCCCTGCATTGAAAGAATTAATCCACCTGAAGCATCCTTATCTTCTCCCTTAGGTAAATCAAGCCCGACCGATCTCAGCTATAAGGTTTGCGATCCATTGTCATGACGAGCAGCAGTAGAATCTTCCCGAGTCAAAGCCACAGCAGCACACGCCAAATCTAGCTGACTCCTGAGGAAAGCTTGGTGCTCTTTTAAATCGATGGGAACACTGGGAGGACCAGCAGCAAACGCCGCCGTACTTGGATTACAATTGTTCTTGATCTCAACCACTTCGTTGTTGGCGGTCTGGAGATATCGCTGGAACGCCGACTCAGAGGCGCTGCGGTTCATCATCTTCGATGCAGACAATGACGAGGCCCATGATTCCTCTTCTGCTGCCGGCGGCTGAGTCACCGGCGCCGGCTACCAAAGGTGGTCGGGAATGTCCTCCACTGAAAATACACTATCCATCTCTCTAGACTATTTTGAATACGGATTAAAAGCAGGAATTTGCTTGGCAATATATATAATAAGGTTAATCACCTTTTTTCTGCTTGTTTCTTTTTTTATAGTATCAAAAAATGGATCCAACCCCTTAATTTTTTGAATTCTCAAAATCTCATCTCACATAAAATTACATATTAAAATTTTAATTATATAGTTAAGATAAAATTTTGGTATTTTCTTTCTTTTTCTTTTTCCTTTATTCAAAATTTAAGGAGTCGATGGAGGAGACTTAATTGATTGTGTTTATCAAGGAAAGTTGATGGAGGAAAGATAAGGCGATGTGTCAGCTAAGTTGAAAATTATCTAATTAAAATTTTAATATTGTAATATGTGACTATATCTCAATCATTTAATTTAAATCAAGGGATAAAATTTGAAGAATTTTAAAATTTGGACGTCCCTTAAAAGCCTAATCTAAAATAATTTGATTTTGGTTGCCTTTTTTTTTTTTTCCTTTCTCAAATTTAAACAGAAGGATGTGTAGGCTAACCATGTTTTTTTTCCTATTTTTACCATGGCTAACTGTGCTTAATATAGGGCTCCATGAGCATGCAATTCCTATACCGTGACTATTAACTTCTTTGTAAATGGTTGTTACTATAAGGCTCTTCTATATATCTATTTATTTATATATATAAAACCACAAAATTAATTATTATCCATGTGGCGCCCCCAAATTCACATTTACCATATAGTTTTGGATAACAATTATTCACATTTCAATGTCACACCTTATACTATATTTAATGCATGAAGTGACTTTATTATCCATGTGACGCTCTCAAATTCAGATATCTGTACCTCGAATCTGATGCTTCACGATCTAATTCTAATAACATACTAATATTAACCAATAGCGAAAAATAGAATAATTTACATTGATATAATATAAATATTCTCGTCCCAAGCCACGAAACTGTTATTAATACACTTCATAACTTACTCCAAAACATAACTTAATACATAATATTAATGGAATTTCTTAACATGTGCCCTTAGGGCACATACTAAGCACACAGTTCAAGGGAATATACCCTTGAATTGTGTGCTTATTCCCTTGAACTTGATGCAAATACAGAAATCAAGAGAATATGAACACAATTCAAGAGAATATTCTCTTGAACGGTGTGTTTAGCATGTGCCCTTAGGGCACATGTTAAGAGGATCCAATATTAATTAAGTCTTAATACATCATAAGAATAAATTCCTAGCATGGAAGAACAAAGCTAATCCATAGCCTTGCCTTTGCCCTTGTCCTTTACTGAGGTTCCACATTGCTCTGCCCTAACTGAAATGTTTAAGGAAGCAAGAATGAGCAAAAAATTTGTCCAACAAGTAATATATAATAAGGGTAAACATGCATATAATAAGCTCATAATATCAAGGGTATAATGATAATTGATAGCTCAAAAATTTAAAGAATAATGTTGTGAATAAAGATTTTATCAAAGGTTTCAAATCTAACCTTTGAAGTCAATAAAGATCCACTATGGACTGAAAGATCAAGAAAAGCATTTAAAAGTTTCAACAATTTCAAGTGAATGAATAAATGTCACTATGGACCAAAACTTTCTAGAAGAATCCAAAGATTTCAGCAAATTCCAAGTTAATAAATATTAAATACTGAGTAGTTACTATGGACCATGAACTCCTGCTAGAATTAACGGTATTACACTGATAATCAAATAAAAGCAAGTATAATAGGTGATCAGCCTATCGTACCTGGTGTTATGCATAACATACCCTGCTGTTCGTGCAATGTTGGCACCCCAACTGTATAGTTTTCCCTTTTATGATGGTTGTTCATCTCAGTAGATTATAAAAGTTCGCACCAAAGTAATTGGTTTGGATCGCTTTCTAATATATAGATAGTGGTCTAACCGAATCAAATGGCATAGACGATCTTCAACACACTTAAGAACAATTAATACGCTCAACATTCGTAACAAGATTTAAAGAATCGTTTTTCAAATATTTAAGTATGATTTAAATCAAATTTCAGAGTATGAATAATAATTTCCAAGAATTTAGATATCACAAGAATTATTCTGTAGAACAATTAGCTTATACGATCAATAAATGTACAAGCCCAGACATTTGCTCAATGTATATGGTTGATATAACAACAATTAGAAACTTGCATTCAATATGAAAATTAAATGGAGTTAGGAACTTGCACAATATATGACAGTTGGTATAACAACAATTCGTTTACTCAAAAGTGAGGGAACTTGCATAATGCACAAGGTTGTGTAAGTTAGAGAACTTGCTCAATAAAGAGTAAGGTTCGAATACTTGCATAATCATAGATTCCTTGCATAAAGTAAATGCATAGGTTAGGATACTTGTCTTTCGCGTAGATTACCAACTTATAGCTTAATGTCACTTCAATGTCCTAAACTATTAAAGTTATGTATATATACACATTCATTAGTTATACATAATCGATATATAAACAATAACAATCCTACACATCCACTAGATACATGCTCAATCATGTACGTCATATACATAAATTTAGTCAAATAAGCAATATGCATTCAAACCACTTAGTTTGTTTAATCGACCTTGCAATTGCCTTTGAAAGTTTTATTTAGAAACGTTCTAGGAATTTTTGAAATCTTTATTCTATATAGTCATCACACGCTTGAACACTTAAAACATCACTTAAGTCATGTATTATAGCTTAAGACATTAATGTATACATGCTACAAGGTTCAGTTTACAATTAAAACAGTCAGACACTACTAGAAAACAGTAAAAAGATGACACTTAATAGACAACGTTCTTATAAAAAAAGTTGTGATTTTTTTTTACACAACGTTTTTTGAGAAAGTGTTGTAGTTTGATATACAAAAACGTTGTGGATTGAGAAGGGACAAATTTTCGTGTTAAACTTATAACGTTTTCTTAAAGAAAACGTTATCTATTAAAAAAAAACACGGAGCTACTCTTCACACTCTTCTCTCGCTCTCTCTCTCGTTCTGACTCTCTCTTCAAGCAAATTACTCTCTGGTTCTCACTCTTCTCTTCAATAAGTCGCTCACTCTTGCTCTCTCTGGTTCGCGTAGTAGTCGATCTGGGATTCAACAAATCAAACCATTTCAATCTCCTTTCAGTCTTCTCCAATCCTCTCTCTGCTCTCTAACCCTTTCAATCTCCTGTCTCCCAACCTCAAAACCTAAATCTTCTTAGCCGAAACCTAAATATTCTTAGTCGAATCACACCCTAAGTAGACGGTCACTCTCAATCGAAGGCCAAGAACCAAAGGTTGCTGCTCACAATCGACATGGACTGGGAGGGGATAACGTGAGAGGCAACTACCGGGACCTTCATCCTGGTCCGATAAGCCTCCTGCACTGGAGCGACAGCGGCAAACCCTAGCTCAAGCTGGACTCTAAGCAGGCGTGCCTACTTAATTTTACACCAAGGAATGATACTGGAGGTATGAAAAGGATCTAAAGATTATTCTTTTTTTATTTGATACATTAAAGGTTTATGACAGTGTCCTTGTACAGACATTTATTGACTAGCAAAATGTTTTCTTAATTCTGTTAATGATGTTAATTCTCACAGTTCTGATGATAATAGTAATTCTTTATTTGGTTTATATTGGTGCTGAAAATGCTCTGTGCATCGAATCAGCAGTGGGATACTTAATTCTGTTTGACAAATTCTCCATGTATTTGGCATAGAATCACTAATCACTATACTTCTAACATTTGGTTTATTTGATTGCATCATCCAAGGTCATTCATTACTGCAATCTTGTAGATATGTAATCTATTTGTAGATAACACAGAAATTAGTTATTGCAAATCAGATGAACTCGAAAATAGTATATAACCTAAATAATATGTTTCCTTATACTATCACCTGAAGATGAGAATCGTCTTGTAAGCTGGAAAGCTCTATTAGAAGAGGACATAAAGACAATTCAGTCTCAGGATAACAAAAATCATATCGCTGAGGTACTAGCAGCAAATGTTCTTGAATGCTATGATCTAAATTCATGTATACCCTTTTGTCCCTTGTATAGTTTGTCCCATGGATTGAGTTTCTTCCAGGAGGGAAAAAACAGTGGCAAAGACACTCTCAAGCTGGAGACAAATGCTGAATCTTCCAAAGTTTTTTATCTTTTATTTTTACTTTTGAACAATCTTATTATGCTACTACTGACTATTTCAGTGGTGATATGGCTTACTTATGCTTCCTTTTCATCAACCTTAGGAATTTGCAGGGGGAGTATTTGTGGGGTTAAAGCCTGAATCGAAGTTTGAGCACTCAACAACTGAAAATAAAACCGAGGCAGACAAATCAGTTTCTTCAGCAAAGAAAAGGATGGTGAGATTCCTGCTCCACCAAAAGCGATAAGTCCAGTTCTTGTATCTATTCTAACTGAAAAGGTTGAGAAGAATGAGGCGGAAGAGAGCATGTACAGTGCTTGCATCCTAATGTGTCCAAGTCTTATTGATCCCTCGCGTGAGAAACATAGATAACAAGTCCTTTTCGTTTATGTTTGCTCTGGGTATTACTTTGTGTCTCAGATATCAGGTTTGCCTTGTAATTCAACTCATTTACTGTTCTAGTAACCTGGTTTACATGAAACAGGTGGATATATATTCAGATTATTGTCCTTGTGTTCATTTACGAGCTTCAGATTGTGGTCAATTCTCAGACTTGGCTTGATAAAGAATTATATCGGGTTTATTTGAAATGGCTAAGCATGGCAGATGCTTTATGTTATCCTTTTCAGATAGGTTGCATGATACAGTTTAATTTGCAGTGAAGTACGCGTTGAGGGAGTGGAGACACTTGACTACTTGGATAATTTGTTGCAATTCGAGAGAAAGGTACACAGAGTAGGCAGATGATGCTATTACCTTTGATGGTGAGGTGCTTTTTGTAGTCTACTTGTGTTTTTAATCTTGTAGTGTCGAAACTGGACTAAAATTTAAGAACCCCGCTCACATGTGAATTGATATCTACATGACTACATATACATGATCTATTAATAGTTTTGAATTTTATTTGGTTTTAGCCTTGAATAGTTAATGTTGTGATATTCCCTTAATTCATTTTTTCATTTACTATCTACAATAAACTCATATTGTCTTTCCTATTAGATAGATTGATAGTGTATTTGAGCACACCAACAAAGATTGCAATCATAGACCATGAGAAGAAGAGAACTCTCGTACTGGTAGATGCAGGTTGCTGTTGCTTTCTTGTTTTTCAGTTCACTTGGTGTGATCTTTGAGTTTACTCATCACTTAATTCTTTGGTATCTTGTAATGTGATTTTCTTTCGTTTCATATGATGTGATTTTATGCGTTATGTTATCCTTTTCAGATAGTCTTTCAGATGGTAAAACTGTAATGGTAAGATACATACATATCTCAACAAGTTTTAAGCATTACAGTCTTTCAGATGGTAAGACATTTTCCTCTACTTAAGAAACTGTATATTGTACAGGAGCATAGAGAACTATTATACCTTGCAATTTTTAAACTAATTATAATTTCATATCCTTACGGTAATTCTATGCTAGATGATTAACAAGCAGATTTTGGTACCTTAAGCAGTCTTTCAGTGTAATGACTAATGCTTAACTTGCATATTGAAAGTTGAGAGCTACATTTAGTACCTTAAGCATCCATTTCTGTGTTTTAGGATTCAAGTGAAGGAGATGGAGAGCATAGTAAAGAAATATTCAGAAAGCTTACTTCTAGTTTATTATCGATTGCCAATCACCATGAAGGTTATCAAACACTGTGGACTATATGCTGTGACCTCAATGATTCAGAACTCCTAAGAAGTTTTATGGTACTTTTTAAACATTGTTGCTACATCTTACTTCTTCATTTTCCTCATCTTTTTAAAACATCTAATTTTTCCTTGATTAACTCTTTGTTCTATTGCGCAGCATGAGAGCATGGACTTTAATTACACGATAGAAAGTTTCATATCAATGGAAATGTATTTGAGGATCAATCTTCTTTATAATATAATATAATCTTGTCAAAGCAAGCATAGCATAGCATACTCTTTTTATAACCTTGCTGGTGTGTTCTGGACATGCTACTAATCCTTTTTCTTTCTTTTGTCATTGATTCTCTCGATATCAGGAGTATTATCTTTCAATTAAGTATTAAAAGTTTAAAATTTGCTTCAACTTATTTGATGTATTATTAATTTTACTTGTAAAGAGGTGGAATTTCATTTTTTTTTCTATAAAAGTAAATTTGAGATAGTTGGGTTTCTAATTTGACTTTTTTTGTCTCTATTTCTATGCAACAGGTTGCAATCTGAACTAATGGCTCTAATGATAAGAACTAGAACTATATTCTCAAAAAAAAATTATTTAATTTGTAATATGTCAATTGTTTACTAAACTTAATTTTTAAGTATTTTTGGTTCCTTAATTTTGTGTGTATGACTGTTTAGATGAGTGGTGATTCTGGGATTTCTGCCTTCCCCGAGGAAGATAACATATTTTACTTGTCAGGAACGATTACTGGAAGCAAAGATACGGTGATCTGATAAGTGAACACAAAATGAGTGCTCTTCCTAGCCTCTATGATCACTTCGTTAAGCTTATCAAAAACCTTGTAAGTCTTCAAGTGCTGTAAATTACGGCGAAGTAATATTCCAGTTGTTCAAATGAAATTTATGCAGAATTGCAAACTTAATTAGTTTGATTTCTACAGTTAGAGAATAAGCAGGAGGACAAGGATCAAGTTGTGATCAAATACTGTCTTTTACAGATCAAAAGACTGTATCTGTTACTTACAGTAAAGGAATCTGCGATGGATGTACCATCAAACTTGGAAGCTAGAAGACGCATATTCTTCTTCTCCAATTCATTGTTTATGGACATGCCTTCAGCACCCAAAGTCCGCAATATGCTTTCTTTCTCGTAAGTCTTTTAAATTCTTTACTTTAAAAAGAAAAAAAGAAGAAGCACGTCTGTTCAAGTTTTGCCTACAGCTTGCATTTTCCTAGGATTTCTCTTTCTAGTTTGGGTCATTTGAGCTCTTTCTATTAACTTTTTATTAAGAAAATAACTATGTAGTTACCAATTTTCTTGGGAATGTATCAATAATTAGCTTTATGAATTCAGTCAGTGCATAGACTTAGAATCATAGAGTTGGATCGTTACAATAGCCTTGCAAGTGATTGATTCAAGTCCAAAGCCCCATATATTTTAGCTAAACTTACTTTCATATAACGCATTACTTTCTTATTTATGATTCCTCGCTTATGGTGACTGTGGCAAGTAGCGCAGACTTAGGTTAGAAGGTTGGATGTTATCCTTTATTAGAAGATTTTTTGTTGCAAACGTGAAGTTTTTCTTGTGAACATTAATCTTGATTTCTAATTAGTAGTACTATTTAGATTGTTTTCAATTTTCATAATCTCATTTGCTGAAACTAAACTAATTCATATAAATCTTGCATTAAAAATTATCTTAAAAAATGAATGCAAAAAAACGATCTTGATATAATATTTGGAACGGAGGGAGTATTTAAAATGGTCCGTCTCCAGTTTATTAAAAAGAAGAAGATAAAACGTCATGTAATCACAGACCTGAGGGCCGAGCAGTTTCAGATATTTTCTGTTTGATAACATTTTTGTTTGATCATGTCTAATGGTGGTCATCTGTAACAGGAGGAGATAGAGAGAAATCCCAAGGCATCATCAGGTATGTATGCTAAATATTGGTTGGCAATGTCTTTAAATTTGGGCCCAGGAATGTGGAGCACTCCTTCAAAGTTCAATAATTATTATTTATCTGGTTTAATTTCACAGGCTCCAAGTCAAATGGATCTGGCACTTCCTCAGACTCTGAACCTTTTCTTGTCACCAGTAATGCAATTTTTCCTTTTTTTGACTCCAATTGTCTTTTGAATGTAGTAAAAGTCCAGCAAATTTTAAATCTGGTTTGAATGTACTGAATGAGTTACCTTTTAAATGGAGACCTAGAGGATGAGATGAGGAGATTGAAACTTGAACTAAAGCAAACCATGGAAATGTACAACTTAGCTTATACTGAAATTATGAATGCTAAACAGAAGGTAAGATTATTACTAGATCCAGATAAAATATGTTACATTTATAGTGTGAGGGGGGAAATCTCACAGTAAGTTATGTTTCTAGTTAAGAGAGATTGATTAGTTGAAGTCATCAGAGGCACGTAGGATGATGGATGAAGCCAAGCAAGTCGGAGAGGATGCATTAGCTATGGTAGAGATAGAGAAGCAAAAGTGCAGGAACTGTAAGCTGTAAACTGATCGTAGTAATTAGGTTATCGAGGGTATATTTTGTGGATGTAGTCAAATTCACAATTTAATATAGTAGTAATTATATTGAAAAGTGAATTTAAAACTGTACACGTATGGTATTATTGTGATGTATTTTGAAACTGAGAATGCTTGATACATTTTGGCTTTAAATGAGAATTTAGAGCTTTTTTAGCTATATTATGGCATTAGCTGTTCTTTTTTGGTATTGACACAACATTGTAGGTACTTGTTTGGTAATTCAATATAGTAGTAATTATATATATGCATGTATTATATCTTATGAAAAATAAATAGACAACATTTGTTAGGGAAAAAATGTGGAGAATTGTGTCAAATAGACAATGTTTTTTAGAAAAAAAATGTTTGTAATGTGTCATATAGATAACGTTTTTTTTAAAAAAATATTGTGTAATGTGTTAAATACACAACGTTTTTTAGAAAAAAACGACGTGAATTGTGTCAAATAGACAATGCTTTTTTTTAAAAAAATGTTGTATAATGTGTCAAATACACAACGTTTTTTAGGAAAAAATGTTGTCTAATGTGTCAAAAGACAACGTTTTAAAAACGTTGTCTATTTGTGTTTAATAGATGGACACTGCTAACCACGACGTTTTTGGGGGCCTATTACAATATTTTTTAAACGTTATCTATTTACTTTTTTCTACTAGTGTTTGTTTGGTGTTCCTTGTTTTCTGTTTCTTTACTGCATGTTCTACGTTAACCTCACAACTACAAATGGCAATCAACTTCTTATAAGTTGCAGTGCACTTTGTGCGTGTTTGTCTTCAATAATCGCTTTTTGACAATTCTGTTAGACATTTTAATAGAGAGAGAGAGAAAGGCCAGGAGATTATTTCTTGGTTTTGTCAGAGTGACTTCTTATTGCAGTGGGCAAAAACTTCTGCAGCCGCCTATAGTTTTGTAACTAATGTGTGATACGTGATGTTAATGGTGGTATCCTCACATTCATCTTTTGTCAAGTCGTTTTGGTGAAAGTTAGATATACTTCTAGGGTTCTTGTGAATCAGGTGGTTGTTTGCAGCAAGGATGTTTGCTACATTCATGGAATTGAATTAGTTTTCTTATTATCCAAAATCTATTGCTCTTGTTACATAAATTTTTTGGGGAATTCAATATGATAATATAAACAGGGATGGACCCAAGGGAGGTCAGGTGGGCCCACCGCCCCTACTAGTCTTTTTTTTAAAAATTCCTTCTTTAGTTTATGCACACTTTGGTCCGTGGACCCCTCTAGGTTATTATATATTGTCCAAGATGCATAGGTCTTTACCCACGTGAGGATGAGTTTGCCCATTTATATAAGCTTTTCGTAGTTTTATGTCATTGTGTTTGACATGCAATATTTATTTATGCAATTATCACAATAGTATTTAATTTTTTTTTCTTATATATATCATACCAAAGCCCCCACAAGACATAAATTCTTTGTCCGTTCCTGAATATAAAGTATTGTCCTTGAAAACTCTCAGGCACTCATTTAAATTATTCATTACTTGAACTTTGAAGACTTAGTTTTTCTCTTTTTCAGTTGTAGAGATCATGAACTTTGTTCTCTTGGTCCATTAGCATTTCATTTCTTGATTGTTTGGTCCGCATATTTATGATCCATGTTTCTATTCATATAAGTATATAATTATGATAAATTTGACTGATTTAAAATTTCTGAAATCTGTAGTTTGTACTAACAAAAATCAAGTACGGACCAGCACGCTATTGGGCTATCTTATTTGTCTTCTGGTTTCTTGTTTTCGGTATATGGGCTTCAAGAACACACGGCACTCACGCGACATGATTCTTCTCGCGTATTCTTTCAGTGTAAACGTACCCACAACCTGCTCTTGCAAATATTATTCAAGAACTTTTGTAATTACATTGCCATTAATTGATTAGTATTTGGTAGAATTGTACCTCCTTTCATGCACATTGTACAATAAGCAGTATAAATGTCTTCTTTGTAATATTAACAGGCCGTTAAAGGCCGTAATGTTTAATATTAATATTTTGTTGGGTGGTGTTACATTTTTTTTGGGGTCCTAGTGTGATTATCCAGCTGTGAGTTCTGCATGTTTGTAATGCCTATAGATGTTAATAACCAACACATGTATTCAACTAGTCTAAAGCCTAGACAGATAATAAAATTTAGCTTTCGTTTAATAAGTAGAGCTTGAAGAAGAATTTTTTGTTTGTGAATAAAAGTCGAGCTTGACTCGGTTTGGCTCGTTTTCATATTGAAATCTTATATTTCAAATTTCATCGTCACGAGGAAAGATTATTGTAACAATTGCATAATCGTTAAATTAAGAATGAATTACATTAACGGTAACTTATCTTGGATGATCTCGTCTTGATATTAAAATCTATTTTTATCACTTCATCATATAATCATGTATTAGAATGAAAATTATGAAATCGTTCAACAAATTAACCATAATTAAACATCCTCCAACCTAGAGAATAATAATAATATTCCAATACTGAAATTAATTAAGGAAGTCAACCATAATACAATGAAACAAAATACCCCATGCATGAATAATTAAACCCTAATTTAATTCCATAACAACTAGGTCAAAGACCAAACTTCAATTTTTATTTTTTTTGGGACAAAAAAAAAACATCAAATCTTCTTCAAACCACCAGAACTTTCGATCATCTTCAATTCATCAGCTCTCTTGTTTACCATCTCTTTCAGTTCCTCCATTGAAGCTATATATTTCCCAAGCTCCTCTACCCCTAAGTGCTCAAAATCTCCCTTCCACCAAAATAACCCATTGTTATTATTATTATCACTATTCCCCTTCATAGCTTCTTTCTTCTTTTCATCCTCCAATTCCTTCGAAATCTGAGCAAACTCTTGGTTAAACAGATCCTGCATGGGAGTAGTGCAGGATCCTTTGCGATGCAGTGATTGGCCGCTTTCAGTGTGGTAACGGTCAATTATTGCATCGACACTCGGGTGGCCAAAGGAGTACAATCGGTCACCCGGAGATTCAACGAGGATGGCGATTTCTGCACCGGTTAATATGCAAAGCTCGCTTGCTTTCTTGAAGACACCGCCTCGGCGTTTTGAGAAGGCCACATTGCGGTGGTTTGTGTCCTCTATTTGCTTCATCTCTATTTTCTGGCGGCCTAGGGTTTTCTTTCTCGTCATCATTTTCTTGGAAGAAAAAGGAGAGAAATAATTAGTGAAATATCTAGCCTAGGTATGAATGATAATAATGGATGAATACGGTGAATGTTTTGACTATATATAGAGTTAGGGATTTTCTACATGTTTGATTGATTGAGAAATCCCAACAATTTAGCTAGTCAAGGATCTCTTGTAATGTATGAATGATGTAATCACGAAGATTGTAAATTTGTAATAAGGAAAGTTGTAATGATTGTAGCAATCCGCTTTAAGTTTACAATAAAAAAAAAGGGGGAAAAAGAGTTTTTAGTAAGTTACTAGAAATTAATAGCCAAAACAATCTTTCTTTTATTACTACTTATTTATTATTAAAATAACTATTAATACGGTTTTATAGGGTGTACTTCATGTATAAATAATTATAAATACAAGCTCGTGACCAACCCCTTTGTGAATCACAGGTCGCATGGAAAATGATTTATTATATTATTAAATATAAATATTTAATTGAAATTTTGAGAAGATAATTATAGTTACTAAATTATTAAATATTTATTTAAATTCTAAACATGTGAAAGGAGTTAATATTTATTTAGCTATGAATATGAAAAAATAATTATTTTAATTTTATTTAAGTTTGTAATATATTAATATTTATACTGACAAAATTTGCTTGAAATTCTTATGCCAATAGAAGTCTAAAACTCAAACTTTAATAAATTTTAAGTAGTTACGAAAATTAGTTAGTAAATAATCTGCTACAATTTTTCAACTAGTTTTACAGTTATTATGTTTTAAAAAAATTCACATATTATCACTACAATTAAATGTGTGATTTGGTAAAATTTCAAGTTTTAATAAATTTTAATATAAAAATTATGAGATATGTTAAAATATTTTTTCGATGTCTTAATAATATTGTAATAATAAAATTATCCTACATATTTTTTTAAAGATATAAAAATATATATATATATATATATCTTCCTTTTTCCTAATAGGCTTGGGGTTTCTTTTGAATACTTTATAAATTTTAATAATATCTAATTGTTTCAAATTTGGATAATACTTCTACTAATTTTGATAGGAAAGTAAAAGATCGAACAAAAAAATTTGTGAAACCAAAAATTGATGAAATCAAATTTCTATTTTTAATTATGGGCTTGCACGAGATACCCTCTAGGGTATATACGTAATATATCATACGTACAGATGAAAATATCATGCAAAAATATAAGTAGAATTAAATTTTTATTCAATTTGAGGATGTGTAGCACTATTATTATAACATTGTAAAATAAGTATATTTTTGACGACTAAGATTAATTAAACTTTCATTACAATAAAGTCGAAAATAGATATCATCAAAT